>JASERS010000009.1:15001809-16251809 GCA_036711965.1 Onthophagus sagittarius
GGCAAAGGGTTTTTCATTTGATGAGGGTTTAAGTAAATCGTTATGGGCTAAATCATGTAACACAGCATGCTATTTAAAAATTCAGTCGGCATCATCTAAGTAGTAGATAATAGCCGATTCTAGAACCTCCTCTCAGAAGTCCAGGTCAAGGACACTCTGCGTAACCATGGCCTTGACCTTCTGAGAGAAGGTTCCAGAATCGGCTAATGGTAAGGGGGTTGTACACCTTCATTAGTAACAATGACCTTTACTTTGACAATCTCAAAGACACCTCATGAGCTGTAAGCTGGTAGAAAACTAAACGTCAATTATCTTTATATATATAGCAGCATAGCCATGGTTCATATTCTAAACAGGAACAAGTGGGGCTAGAAATCAGTCAAACATATTCTTGTTGGATATGATGAAAAATCAAAAGGATACAGATGTCAATCCAATAACAAGGAAAGTAATAGTCAATCGGGCTAGAAAAGACGCATTACATTACACCATTCTGTTCTAAGAAAGTTATTTTCAGCGGAAGAAAAACAAAATTAATTCCCATTAATTATGGATGAACCACTATTTGATGAAATTGTTAACACGGATTTTACCAACTCAACCCAGTGATGTAGATGTGCAGGAAATACCACGAAGAACACAAAGAGATGCCAAGAAAACAATTTATTGTGACTATATAACATATTTTGGTGTTGAAAGTAACAATGGAACACAAAATATTGCAGATTTTCCAAAGACGGTGAGAGACGCGCTATCAAGACCAGATGAATGAGACAGACTTAATGAGAACGATACGTGGAAGTTCGTTTACTTAGTATAGGCCAAATGTGTTGTGCAATGCAAGTAAGTATATAAAATTAAATGTGATAATGACAATAAAAGTGGATACAAGGAAGCATCGACTATATTGAGACTTTTGCACCGATAGTAAGACATTTAACTTTTAAGTTAATAAGTTTTCTAGCGGTTAAATTAGATTCAAAGATTATACATATAGATGTTAAGGCAACTTTTCTAAACAGGGTTCTAAAAGAAAATGATTTCATGCAACAGCCAGAGGATTTTGTTATAAAATATAAAGAAAATAAAGTTTGCTGGATTAAAAAGCTTAAAACCATCACAAAATGTAAGAAATTTGTAAAACGTCTAGGTTTAAGATGTTTTGTTATTATATTGTTGTGTTAAGTATGAGTGTTGTGTATGGTTCGGGGTCATAATACATCTTGAGTAGAAGTGTAATAGTTTTAGTTAAAAAAAATTGATTGAAATATTAAAACAGTCAGCGCCATCTACCATATGATGGCAAACAACTTACGAAAAAATCGTTAAAACGGATCTAAAGATTCAATTTCTTTTATTTACATTTTTTCCGCCACTTTTAAACGAGTTATGACGTCGTCGAAGTTTTTTTTTAAATTGTACACCCAATTCTTTTATATCGAAATATGAAAGGGGATTTTTTTTCTGAATTATGTACAATAAATCGGTTACATAAGAACATTTTCGAGAAAGATTCATTTAAAGTTTCATTACTTCCCGTTCATTTGATACAAAAATAGCAGTAGCAGTGCGTAACCATGGCAACCAATTGCTTTGATTTAACATTTAGTACGATTTTTTTATAAATTGTAATGATTTTATCGAATTTATCCGCTACCTTTGAAACGCACTGTATATAATATTAGGATGACGGTCAGTTTCATTACTTCCTATTCATTTGATACAAAAATAGCAGTAGCAGTGCGTAACCATGGCAACCAATTGTTTTGATTTAACATTTAGTACGATTTTTTTATAAATTGTTTGTAATGATTTTATCGAATTTGTCCGTTACTTTTGAAACGCACTGTATATAATATTAGGATGACGGTAAGTTTCATGATTTCCCATTCATTTGATACCAAAATCGCAGTAGCAGTGCGTAACCATGGCAACCAATTGTTTTGATTTAACATTTAGTACGATTTTTTATAAATTGTTGGTAATGATTTTATCGAATTTGTCCGTTACTTTTGAAACGCACTGTATATAATATTAGGATGACGGTAAATTTCATTATTTCCCATTCATTTGGTACAAAAATAGCAGTAGCAGTGCGTAACCATGGCAACCAATTGTTTTGATTTAACATTTAGTACGATTTTTTCGTAAATTGTTTGTAATGTTTTTATCGAATTTGTTCGTTACTTTTGAAACGCACTGTATATAATATTAAGATGACGGTAAGTTTCATTATTTCCCATTCATTTGGTACAAAAATAGCAGTAGCAGTGCGTAACCATGGCAACCAATTGTTTGGATTTAACATTTAGTACGATTTTTTTATAAATTGTTTGTAATGATTTTATCGAATTTATCCGTTACTTTTGAAACGCACTGTATATAATATTAGGATGACGGTAAGTTTCATTACTTCCCATTCATTTGATACAAAAATAGCAGTAGCAGTGCGTAACCATGGCAACCAATTGTTTTGATTTAACATTTAGTACGATTTTTTTATAAATTGTTTGTAATGATTTTATCGAATTTATCCGTTACTTTTGAAACGCACTGTATATAATATTAGGATGACGGTAAGTTTCATTACTTCCCATTCATTTGATACAAAAATAGCGGTAGCAGTGCGTAACCATGGCAACCAATTGTTTGGATTTAACATTTAGTACGATTTTTTATAAATTGTTTGTAATGATTTTATTGAATTTATCCATTACTTTTGAAACGCACTGTATATAATATTAGGATGACTGCAAGTTTCATTACTTCCCATTCATTTGATACCAAAATCGCGATAGCAGTGCGTAACCATGGCAACCAATTATTTTGATTTAACATTTAGTACGATTTTTTCGTAAATTGTTTGTAATGTTTTTATCGAATTTGTCCGTTACTTTTGAAACGCACTGCATATAATATTAGGATGACGGTAAGTTTCATGATTTCCCATTCATTTGATACCAAAATCGCAGTAGCAGTGCGTAACCATGGCAACCAATTGCTTTGATTTAACATTTAGTACGATTTTTTTATAAATTGTTTGTAATGTTTTTATCGAATTTGTTCGTTACTTTTGAAACGCACTGTATATAATATTAAGATGACGGTAAGTTTCATTATTTCCCATTCATTTGGTACAAAAATAGCAGTAGCAGTGCGTAACCATGGCAACCAATTGTTTGGATTTAACATTTAGTACGATTTTTTTATAAATTGTTTGTAATGATTTTATCGAATTTATCCGTTACTTTTGAAACGCACTGTATACAATATTAGGATGACGGTAAGTTTCATTACTTCCCATTCATTTGATACAAAAATAGCAGTAGCAGTGCGTAACCATGGCAACCAATTGTTTGGATTTAACATTTAGTACGATTTTTTCGTAAATTGTTTGTAATGTTTTTATCGAATTTGTTCGTTACTTTTGAAACGCACTGTATATAATATTAGGATGACGGTAAGTTTCATTACTTCCCATTCATTTGATACAAAAATAGCAATAGCAATGTGTAACCATGGCAACCAATTGTTTTGATTTAACATTTAGTACGATTTTTTTATAAATTGTTTGTAATGATTTTATCGAATTTATCCGTTACTTTTGAAACGCACTGTATATAATATTAGGATGACGGTAAGTTTCATTACTTCCCATTCATTTGATACAAAAATAGCAGTAGCAGTGCGTAACCATGGCAACCAATTGTTTGGATTTAACATTTAGTACGATTTTTTATAAATTGTTTGTAATGATTTTATTGAATTTATCCATTACTTTTGAAACGCACTGTATATAATATTAGGATGACTGCAAGTTTCATTACTTCCCATTCATTTGATACCAAAATCGCGATAGCAGTGCGTAACCATGGCAACCAATTATTTTGATTTAACATTTAGTACGATTTTTTCGTAAATTGTTTGTAATGTTTTTATCGAATTTGTCCGTTACTTTTGAAACGCACTGCATATAATATTAGGATGACGGTAAGTTTCATGATTTCCCATTCATTTGATACCAAAATCGCAGTAGCAGTGCGTAACCATGGCAACCAATTGCTTTGATTTAACATTTAGTACGATTTTTTTATAAATTGTTTGTAATGATTTTATCGAATTTGTCCGTTACTTTTGAAATGCACTGTATATAATATTACGATGACTGTAAGTTTCATTACTTCCCATTCATTTGATACAAAAATAGCAGTAGCAGTGTGTAACCATGGCAACCAATTGTTTTGATTTAACATTTAGTACGATTTTTTTATAAATTGTTTGTAATGATTTTATCGAATTTGTCCGTTACTTTTGAAACGCACTGTATATAATATTAGGATGACGGTAAGTTTCATTACTTCCCATTCATTTGATACAAAAATAGCAGTAGCAGTGCGTAACCATGGCAACCAATTGTTTTGATTTAACATTTAGTACGATTTTTTCGTAAATTGTTTGTAATGTTTTTATCGAATTTGTCCGTTACTTTTGAAACGCACTGTATATAATATTAGGATGACGGTAAGTTTCATTATTTCCCATTCATTTGGTACAAAAATAGCAGTAACAGTGCGTAACCATGGCAACCAATTGTTATCATTTAACATTTAGTACGATTTTTTTATAAATTGTTTGTAATGATTTTATCGAATTTGTCCGTTACTTTTGAAACGCACTGTATATAATATTAGGATGACGGTAAGTTTCATGATTTCCCATTCATTTGATACCAAAATCGCAGTAGCAGTGCGTAACCATGGCAACCAATTGTTATCATTTAACATTTAGTACGATTTTTTTATAAATTGTTTGTAATGATTTTATCGAATTTGTCCGTTACTTTTGAAACGCACTGTATATAATATTAGGATGACGGTAAGTTTCATGATTTCCCATTCATTTGATACCAAAATCGCAGTAGCAGTGCGTAACCATGGCAACCAATTGCTTTGATTTAACATTTAGTACGATTTTTTTATAAATTGTTTGTAATGATTTTATCGAATTTGTCCGTTACTTTTGAAACGCACTGTATATAATATTAGGATGACGGTAAGTTTCATTATTTCCCATTCATTTGGTACAAAAATAGCAGTAACAGTGCGTAACCATGGCAACCAATTGTTATCATTTAACATTTAGTACGATTTTTTTATAAATTGTTTGTAATGATTTTATCGAATTTGTCCGTTACTTTTGAAACGCACTGTATATAATATTAGGATGACGGTAAGTTTCATGATTTCCCATTCATTTGATACCAAAATCGCAGTAGCAGTGCGTAACCATGGCAACCAATTGCTTTGATTTAACATTTAGTA
Source organism: Onthophagus sagittarius (assembly GCA_036711965.1). NCBI lineage: Eukaryota > Metazoa > Arthropoda > Insecta > Coleoptera > Scarabaeidae > Onthophagus > Onthophagus sagittarius. The sequence goes on from JASERS010000009.1 coordinate 15,007,131, forward strand.
CGATTTTTTTATAAATTGTTTGTAATGATTTTATCGAATTTGTCCGTTACTTTTGAAACGCACTGTATATAATATTAGGATGACGGTAAGTTTCATTATTTCCCATTCATTTGGTACAAAAATAGCAGTAGCAGTGCGTAACCATAGCAACCAATTGTTTTGATTTAACATTTAGTACGATTTTTTTATAAATTGTTTGTAATGATTTTATCGAATTTATCCGTTACTTTTGAAACGCACTGTATATAATATTAGGATGACTGTAAGTTTCATTACTTCCCATTCATTTTATACCAAAATCGCGATAGCAGTGCGTAACCATGGCAACCAATTGTTTTGATTTAACATTTAGTACGATTTTTTATAAATTGTTTGTAATGATTTTATCGAATTTATCCGCTACTTTTGAAACGCACTGTATATAATATTAGGATGACGGTCAGTTTCATTACTTCCCATTTATTTAATACAAAAATAGCAGTAGCAATGCGTAACCATGGCAACCAATTGTTTTGATTTAACATTCAGTACGATTTTTTATAAATTGTTTGTAATGATTTTATCGAATTTATCCGTTACTTTTGAAACACACTGTATATAATATTAGGATGACGGTTACGTTTTAGTTAACGTTCTACAGTTTAAGTTCAATGGTGAAGATTTATGTCGAACACTACTTATGTTAATGAAAGCAAAATTAAGAATAAACGTTTAGAAAACGTATTTATGATTAAATTCAACACCAACCCAATCTTATATTATCTGTTATAAGTAACAGATATTGCATCGATGTAGCGCCTCGCCCGCAAGCGACCTCTGCGTAGATTGAAAGTATATCGTTCAAAGTTGTATACATATATTGACATTAAAATGATGCAGCGCCTCGTCTGCAAATGACCTCAGGACAATTTGAAAATACATCGTTTAAAACAGGATATGCATCAATGTAGTGCCTCGGCCGCAAGCGACCTCGGCATAGTTTAAAAGCACATCGTTCAAAGTGGGGTACATTTATTAGCAGTGCATCAATGTAGCGCCTCGCCCGCAAGCGACGTCGGCGATTTGAAGAACTATCATTTCATGTATATCTAGATATAGATATAAAGCTTTTTAAAACAAATCGCCAAGGTCGCTTGCGAGCGAGAGGCTAGATTATCCAAACTAACGATTTGGTATGATTTAATGTGTCAAAAATAGCACCTTACAAGGTGATAGAGTCGTTAACAATTCGCATTTGTACCCATAAAGTATTAATAATTGCGTTAGCGCAAAATGATTAGTATACGTTTGAAATCAACCCACGCAGACGAGGTGGCCGAGTGGTTAAGGCGTTGGACTGCTAATCCAATGGGCTCTGCCCGCGTGGGTTCGAATCCCATCCTCGTCGATCAAGATTTTCTCATTTTTTTTTAATAAAATGTTTTCCAACCCTTTTTCTGATAGCTAATAGCAATTTTACCACATTCATAAAGTATCATGAATAAATTTTAAACAAAAAAAGAACATATATAATAAAGCAAAATAAATACATAGAAAAACATTATCATTGTTATCAGAATGAAAATGTTTCGCAATGTGTCCTTGAGTAGAAGTGTATTTAGTAATGAATGGATTTAGAAATCAATTTGTAGATAAGAAATCTCAAAATGCTGAAATAATTATTACAATAAAATCATAAAAATCGATGCAATTCAACAAAAACATTTGTTATTGGTTGAAATATTAATTGATTTCCAAGAAATATTAAAGATTTTTTGGGGTTGATTCAAAATTGATATAAATTATCAAGAATTTCGGTAAAAATTTTAAAGATTTCTTAAGGTTTCTAAAGCGATTAGCAGTTTATTTGAAATACATGCGAATTGCCGAAAATTTCCACATTTTTTAATGTTTCTATAAGTTTCAGAAGATTAGACATTCTAGATGGTTTCTTAAAGTACCAAAAATAATTAAAGAACATTTTTTTGACATTTTATTTCTCCAAAACTAATTGCAAAAAGTTTCCAAACATTTCAGAAACTTTATCAAATTTAAAGACATTCTAGAAGATTTCTAGAAGCATTGGGAGGTTACCAAAAAATAATTAAAGAACATTTTTTGACATTTTATTCCTTCAAAACTAATTGCAAAAAGTTTCCAAACATTTCAGAAGATTTCCAGAAACTTTATCAAATTTAAAGACATTCTAGAAGATTTCTAGAAGCATTGGGAGGTTACCAAAAAATAATTAAAGAACATTTTTTCACATTTTATTCTTTCAAAACTAATTGCAAAAAGTTTCCAGACATACCAGAAGATTTACAGAAACTTTATCAAATTTAGACATTCTAGAAGATTTCTAGGAGCATTGGGAGGTTACTAAAAAATAATTAAAGAACATTTTTTGACATTTTATTCCTCCAAAACTAATTGCAAAAGTTTCCAGACATTCTAAAAGATTTCCAGAAACTTTATCAAATTTAAAGACATTCAGAAGATTTCTAGAAGCATTGGGAGGTTACCGAAAAATAATTAAAGAACATTTTTTGACATTTTATTCCTTCAAAACTAATTGCAAAAAGTTTTCAGACATTTCAGAAGATTTCCAGACACTTTATCAAATTTAAAGACATTCTAGAGGATTCTAGAAGCATTGGGAGGTTACCAAAAAATAATTAAAGAACATTTTTTCACATTTTATTCCTTCAAAACTAATTGCAAAAAATGTCCAGACATTTCAAAATATTTCCAGGAACTTTGCCGAACTTAAAAACATTCCAGAAAGTTTCTAAAAGAGTTAACAGGTTACCAAAAATAATTTAGAAAGATTTTTTTACATCTTAGTCCTCCAAAACTAAATGCAAAAAGTTTCCAAATATTTCAGAATGATTCCAAAAATTTTAAACGATTCTTCCACATTTTAGAAGATTTTTGAACGCTATAATAACGCTAGAATTTCTCTAGAACGCTTAAAATGCTTTTTAAAAGATTTAATGCTTCTTCTAGAAATCTTGAAACGCTTCTAGAAGACTTGATGCTGCCCCTGGACAACCTGACATACTTCCAGAAGACTCCAGAAAACTTCTGCAAGACTTAATTCGGCTTCTAGAAAACTTGATGTTACTTCTCAACAACCTAACATTCTTCTAGAAAACTTGATACTTATCCTAGAAGACCCGAAATGTTTTCAGAAGACTTGACACTTAGTCTACAAGACATGAAATGCTTCAAGAAGACTTGACCTTGCCTCTAAACGACCTAACATACTTCCAGAAGACTTGATATTTATTTAAATTAATATATTCTAGAAGAGTTGAAATGTTCTTAGAAGACTTGATACTTATTCTAGAAGTCATGAAATACTTTCCGAAGACTATGATGTTGCCTCTAGACGATATAACATGCTTTCAGAAAACTTGATATTTATTCTAGAAGACTCGAAATCCTTCAGAAGACTTGTAACTTAGTCTACAAGACATGAAATGTTTCTGGAGGAGTTAATGTTGCCTGTGGACGACCTCAGATGCTTCCAGAAGACTTGATATTTATTCTAGACGACTTGATGTTGCCTCTAGACGAAATAACATGCTTCTAGAAAACTTGATAATTATTCTAGAAGACATGAAATGCTTCTAGAATATTTGATATTGATTCTAGAGGACATAACATGCTTCTAGAAGACGTGGTACTTATTCTAGAAGACATTAAACGGTTCTAGAATATTTGATGTTGCGTTTAGATGACATAACATGTTTTCAGAAAACTTAATACTTATTCTAGATGATTCGAAAGATTTTTTAGAGGACTTGACACTTAGTCTAAAAGACTTGATGTTGCCTATGGACGAACTAACATACTTCCAGAAGACTTGATATTTATTTTAGAAGATTTGATACTTATTCTAGAAGTAATGAAACACTACTTGAAGACTTGATGTTGCCTGTAGACGACATAACATAATTCCAGAAAACTTGATACTTATTCTGGAAGATATGAAATGCTTCTAGAAAACTTGATGTTGTTTCTAGAGATGCTTCTAGACACATGAAATTTATTCTAGAAGGTTTGAAATGTTACTAAAAGACTTGATAACTATTCTAGAAGACTTGATGTTGCCTCTAGACGACATAATATGATTCCAAACAACTTGATACTTATTCTAGAAGATGTGAAATGCTTATAGAATATTTGAAATGTTCCTAGAAAACTTGATACTTATCCTAGAAGTCATGAAACTATTCTAGAAGATTTTATGTTATCTCTAGACGACATAATATGATTCCAGAAAACTTGATATTTATTCTAGAAAATATGAAATGCTTCTAGGATACTTGAAGTTGCTTTTAGACAACCTAACATGCTTCCAGAAAACTTGATACTTATTCTAGAAGATGTGAAATGCTTCTAGCATCATTGATGTTGTTTCTAGATGACATAACATGTTTCCAAAAGACATGATATTTACTCTAGAAGACTTGAAATGTTACTAAAAGACTTGATACTTATCCTAGAAGTCATGAAACGATTCTAGAAGACTTGATGCCTCTAGAAGACATAATATAATTCCAGAAAACTTGATACTTATTCTAGAAAATATGAAATACTTCTAGGATACTTGAAGTTTGTTTTAGACAACCTAACATGCTTCCAGAAAACTTGATACTTATTCTAGAAGATGTGAAATGCTTCTAGCATCATTGATGTTGTTTCTAGACGACATAACATGTTTCCAAAAGACATGATATTTACTCTAGAAGACTTGAAATGTTACTAAAAGACTTGATACTTATCCTAGAAGTCATGACATTGTTCTAGAAGACTTGATGTTGCCTCTAGACGACATAATATGATTCCAAACAACTTGATATTTATTCTAGAAGATGTTAAATGTTTATAGAATATTTGAAATGTTCCTAGAAAACTTGATACTTATCCTAGAAGTCATGAAACTATTCTAGAAGATTTTATGTTATCTCTAGACGACATAATATGATTCCAGAAAACTTGATATTTATTCTAGAAAATATGAAATGCTTCTAGGATACTTGAGTTGCTTTTAGACAACCTAACATGCTTCCAGAAAACTTGATACTTATTCTAGAAGATGTGAAATGCTTCTAGCATCATTGATGTTGTTTCTAGATGACATAACATGTTTCCAAAAGACATGATATTTACTCTAGAAGACTTGAAATGTTACTAAAAGACTTGATACTTATCCAAGAAGTCATGACACTGTTCTAGAAGACTTGATGTTGCTTCTAGACGACATAATATGATTCCAAATAACTTGATATTTATTCTAGAAGATGTGAAATGTTTATAGAATATTTGAAATGTTCCTAGAAAACTTGATACTTATCCTAGAAGTCATGAAACTATTCTAGAAGATTTTATGTTATCTCTAGACGACATAATATGATTCCAGAAAACTTGATATTTATTCTAGAAAATATGCAATGCTTCTAGGATACTTGATGTTGCTTTTAGACGACCTAACATGCTTCCAGAAAACTTGATACTTATTCTAGAAGATGTGAAATACTTCTACCATACCTGATGTTATTTCTAGACGACATAACATGTTTCCAAAAGACATAATATTTACTCTAGAAGACTTGAAATGTTACTAAAAGACTTGATACTTATCCTAGAAGTCATGACACTGTTCTAGAAGACTTGATGTTATCTCTAGACGACATAATATGATTCCAAACAACTTGATATTTATTCTAGAAGATGTGAAATGTTTATAGAATATTTGAAATGTTCCTAGAAAACTTGATACTTATCCTAGAAGTCATGAAACTATTCTAGAAGATTTTATGTTATCTCTAGACGACGTAATATGATTCCAGAAAACTTGATACTTATTCTAGAAAATATGCAATGCTTCTAGGATACTTGATGTTGCTTTTAGACGACTTAACATGCTTCCAGAAAACTTGATACTTATTCTAGAAGATGTGAAATGCTTCTAGCATCATTGATGTTGTTTCTAGACGACATAACATGTTTCCAAAAGACATGATATTTACTCTAGAAGACTTGAAATGTTACTAAAAGACTTGATACTTATCCTAGAAGTCATGACACTGTTCTAGAAGACTTGATGTTATCTCTAGACGACATAATATGATTCCAAACAACTTGATATTTATTCTAGAAGATGTGAAATGTTTATAGAATATTTGAAATGTTCCTAGTAAACTTGATACTTATCCTAGAAGTCATGAAACTATTCTAGAAGATTTTATGTTATCTCTAGACGACATAATATGATTCCAGAAAACTTGATATTTATTCTAGAAAATATGCAATGCTTCTAGGATACTTGATGTTGCTTTTAGACGACCTAACATGCTTCCAGAAAACTTGATACTTATTCTAGAAGATGTGAAATACTTCTACCATACCTGATGTTATTTCTAGACGACATAACATGTTTTCAAAAGACATAATATTTACTCTAGAAGACTTGAAATGTTACTAAAAGACTTGATACTTATCCTAGAAGTCATGACACTGTTCTAGAAGACTTGATGTTATCTCTAGACGACATAATATGATTCCAAACAACTTGATATTTATTCTAGAAGATGTGAAATGTTTATAGAATATTTGAAATGTTCCTAGAAAACTTGATACTTATCCTAGAAGTCATGAAACTATTCTAGAAGATTTTATGTTATCTCTAGACGACGTAATATGATTCCAGAAAACTTGATACTTATTCTAGAAGATGTGAAATGCTTCTAGCATCCTTGATGTTGTTTCCAGACGACATAACATGTTTCCAAGAGACATGATATTTACTCTAGAAGACTTGAAATGTTACTAAAAGACTTTATACTTATCTTAGAAGTCATGAAACGATTCTAGAAGACTTGATGCCTTTAGACGACATAACATGCTTCCAGAAGACTTGATATTTATTCTAGAAGACTTAAAATGTTCCTAAAAGACTTCACACTTATGTTAGAAGTCCATGGAACGATTCTAGAAGACTTGATGTTGCCTCTAGACGACCTAATATGATTAAAGAAAACTTGATACTTATTCTAGAAGACAAGAAACGCTTCTAGAATACTTGGTGTTGCCTTTAGATGATATAACATGCTTCCAGAAATCTTGATACTCATTTTAGAAGACTCGAAATGCTTTCAGAAAACTTGACAGTTAGCCTACAAGACATGAAATGCTTCTAGAGGGCTTGATGTTACCCCTGGACAACCTAACATGCTTCCAGAAAACTTGATACTTATTCTAGAAGATGTGAAATGCTTCTAGCATCATTGATGTTGTTTCTAGACGATATAACATGTTTCCAAAAGACATGATATTTATTCTAGAAGACTTGAAATGTTTCTAGAAGACTTGATACTTATTCTAGAAGTCATGAAACGCTTCTAGAAGATTTGATGTTGCCTCTAGAAGACCGTAACATGTTTGCAGAAAATTTGATCCTTATTCTAGGAAACATATCATGCTTCCAGAAGACGGTTAATTATTCTAGAAATCATGAAACGCTTCTAGAGTACGTCATGTTACCTTTAGGCGACATACATGCTTCCAGAAGACTTGATATTTATTCTAGACGACTTGATGTTGCCTCTAGACGAAATAACATGCTTCTAGAAAACTTGATAATTATTCTAGAAGACATGAAATGCTTCTAGAATATTTGATATTGATTCTAGAGGACATAACATGCTTCTAGAAGACGTGGTACTTATTCTAGAAGACATTAAACGGTTCTAGAATATTTGATGTTGCGTTTAGATGACATAACATGTTTTCAGAAAACTTAATACTTATTCTAGATGATTCGAAAGATTTTTTAGAGGACTTGACACTTAGTCTAAAAGACTTGATGTTGCCTATGGACGAACTAACATACTTCCAGAAGACTTGATATTTATTTTAGAAGATTTGATACTTATTCTAGAAGTAATGAAACACTACTTGAAGACTTGATGTTGCCTGTAGACGACATAACATAATTCCAGAAAACTTGATACTTATTCTGGAAGATATGAAATGCTTCTAGAAAACTTGATGTTGTTTCTAGAGATGCTTCTAGACACATGAAATTTATTCTAGAAGGTTTGAAATGTTACTAAAAGACTTGATAACTATTCTAGAAGACTTGATGTTGCCTCTAGACGACATAATATGATTCCAAACAACTTGATACTTATTCTAGAAGATGTGAAATGCTTATAGAATATTTGAAATGTTCCTAGAAAACTTGATACTTATCCTAGAAGTCATGAAACTATTCTAGAAGATTTTATGTTATCTCTAGACGACATAATATGATTCCAGAAAACTTGATATTTATTCTAGAAAATATGAAATGCTTCTAGGATACTTGAAGTTGCTTTTAGACAACCTAACATGCTTCCAGAAAACTTGATACTTATTCTAGAAGATGTGAAATGCTTCTAGCATCATTGATGTTGTTTCTAGATGACATAACATGTTTCCAAAAGACATGATATTTACTCTAGAAGACTTGAAATGTTACTAAAAGACTTGATACTTATCCTAGAAGTCATGAAACGATTCTAGAAGACTTGATGCCTCTAGAAGACATAATATAATTCCAGAAAACTTGATACTTATTCTAGAAAATATGAAATACTTCTAGGATACTTGAAGTTTGTTTTAGACAACCTAACATGCTTCCAGAAAACTTGATACTTATTCTAGAAGATGTGAAATACTTCTACCATACCTGATGTTATTTCTAGACGACATAACATGTTTCCAAAAGACATAATATTTACTCTAGAAGACTTGAAATGTTACTAAAAGACTTGATACTTATCCTAGAAGTCATGACACTGTTCTAGAAGACTTGATGTTATCTCTAGACGACATAATATGATTCCAAACAACTTGATATTTATTCTAGAAGATGTGAAATGTTTATAGAATATTTGAAATGTTCCTAGAAAACTTGATACTTATCCTAGAAGTCATGAAACTATTCTAGAAGATTTTATGTTATCTCTAGACGACGTAATATGATTCCAGAAAACTTGATACTTATTCTAGAAAATATGCAATGCTTCTAGGATACTTGATGTTGCTTTTAGACGACTTAACATGCTTCCAGAAAACTTGATACTTATTCTAGAAGATGTGAAATGCTTCTAGCATCATTGATGTTGTTTCTAGACGACATAACATGTTTCCAAAAGACATGATATTTACTCTAGAAGACTTGAAATGTTACTAAAAGACTTGATACTTATCCTAGAAGTCATGACACTGTTCTAGAAGACTTGATGTTATCTCTAGACGACATAATATGATTCCAAACAACTTGATATTTATTCTAGAAGATGTGAAATGTTTATAGAATATTTGAAATGTTCCTAGTAAACTTGATACTTATCCTAGAAGTCATGAAACTATTCTAGAAGATTTTATGTTATCTCTAGACGACATAATATGATTCCAGAAAACTTGATATTTATTCTAGAAAATATGCAATGCTTCTAGGATACTTGATGTTGCTTTTAGACGACCTAACATGCTTCCAGAAAACTTGATACTTATTCTAGAAGATGTGAAATACTTCTACCATACCTGATGTTATTTCTAGACGACATAACATGTTTTCAAAAGACATAATATTTACTCTAGAAGACTTGAAATGTTACTAAAAGACTTGATACTTATCCAAGAAGTCATGACACTGTTCTAGAAGACTTGATGTTGCTTCTAGACGACATAATATGATTCCAAATAACTTGATATTTATTCTAGAAGATGTGAAATGTTTATAGAATATTTGAAATGTTCCTAGAAAACTTGATACTTATCCTAGAAGTCATGAAACTATTCTAGAAGATTTTATGTTATCTCTAGACGACATAATATGATTCCAGAAAACTTGATATTTATTCTAGAAAATATGCAATGCTTCTAGGATACTTGATGTTGCTTTTAGACGACCTAACATGCTTCCAGAAAACTTGATACTTATTCTAGAAGATGTGAAATACTTCTACCATACCTGATGTTATTTCTAGACGACATAACATGTTTCCAAAAGACATAATATTTACTCTAGAAGACTTGAAATGTTACTAAAAGACTTGATACTTATCCTAGAAGTCATGACACTGTTCTAGAAGACTTGATGTTATCTCTAGACGACATAATATGATTCCAAACAACTTGATATTTATTCTAGAAGATGTGAAATGTTTATAGAATATTTGAAATGTTCCTAGAAAACTTGATACTTATCCTAGAAGTCATGAAACTATTCTAGAAGATTTTATGTTATCTCTAGACGACGTAATATGATTCCAGAAAACTTGATACTTATTCTAGAAAATATGCAATGCTTCTAGGATACTTGATGTTGCTTTTAGACGACTTAACATGCTTCCAGAAAACTTGATACTTATTCTAGAAGATGTGAAATGCTTCTAGCATCATTGATGTTGTTTCTAGACGACATAACATGTTTCCAAAAGACATGATATTTACTCTAGAAGACTTGAAATGTTACTAAAAGACTTGATACTTATCCTAGAAGTCATGACACTGTTCTAGAAGACTTGATGTTATCTCTAGACGACATAATATGATTCCAAACAACTTGATATTTATTCTAGAAGATGTGAAATGTTTATAGAATATTTGAAATGTTCCTAGTAAACTTGATACTTATCCTAGAAGTCATGAAACTATTCTAGAAGATTTTATGTTATCTCTAGACGACATAATATGATTCCAGAAAACTTGATATTTATTCTAGAAAATATGCAATGCTTCTAGGATACTTGATGTTGCTTTTAGACGACCTAACATGCTTCCAGAAAACTTGATACTTATTCTAGAAGATGTGAAATACTTCTACCATACCTGATGTTATTTCTAGACGACATAACATGTTTTCAAAAGACATAATATTTACTCTAGAAGACTTGAAATGTTACTAAAAGACTTGATACTTATCCTAGAAGTCATGACACTGTTCTAGAAGACTTGATGTTATCTCTAGACGACATAATATGATTCCAAACAACTTGATATTTATTCTAGAAGATGTGAAATGTTTATAGAATATTTGAAATGTTCCTAGAAAACTTGATACTTATCCTAGAAGTCATGAAACTATTCTAGAAGATTTTATGTTATCTCTAGACGACGTAATATGATTCCAGAAAACTTGATACTTATTCTAGAAGATGTGAAATGCTTCTAGCATCCTTGATGTTGTTTCCAGACGACATAACATGTTTCCAAGAGACATGATATTTACTCTAGAAGACTTGAAATGTTACTAAAAGACTTTATACTTATCTTAGAAGTCATGAAACGATTCTAGAAGACTTGATGCCTTTAGACGACATAACATGCTTCCAGAAGACTTGATATTTATTCTAGAAGACTTAAAATGTTCCTAAAAGACTTCACACTTATGTTAGAAGTCCATGGAACGATTCTAGAAGACTTGATGTTGCCTCTAGACGACCTAATATGATTAAAGAAAACTTGATACTTATTCTAGAAGACAAGAAACGCTTCTAGAATACTTGGTGTTGCCTTTAGATGATATAACATGCTTCCAGAAATCTTGATACTCATTTTAGAAGACTCGAAATGCTTTCAGAAAACTTGACAGTTAGCCTACAAGACATGAAATGCTTCTAGAGGGCTTGATGTTACCCCTGGACAACCTAACATGCTTCCAGAAAACTTGATACTTATTCTAGAAGATGTGAAATGCTTCTAGCATCATTGATGTTGTTTCTAGACGATATAACATGTTTCCAAAAGACATGATATTTATTCTAGAAGACTTGAAATGTTTCTAGAAGACTTGATACTTATTCTAGAAGTCATGAAACGCTTCTAGAAGATTTGATGTTGCCTCTAGAAGACCGTAACATGTTTGCAGAAAATTTGATCCTTATTCTAGGAAACATATCATGCTTCCAGAAGACGGTTAATTATTCTAGAAATCATGAAACGCTTCTAGAGTACGTCATGTTACCTTTAGGCGACATACATGCTTCCAGAAGACTTGATATTTATTCTAGACGACTTGATGTTGCCTCTAGACGAAATAACATGCTTCTAGAAAACTTGATAATTATTCTAGAAGACATGAAATGCTTCTAGAATATTTGATATTGATTCTAGAGGACATAACATGCTTCTAGAAGACGTGGTACTTATTCTAGAAGACATTAAACGGTTCTAGAATATTTGATGTTGCGTTTAGATGACATAACATGTTTTCAGAAAACTTAATACTTATTCTAGATGATTCGAAAGATTTTTTAGAGGACTTGACACTTAGTCTAAAAGACTTGATGTTGCCTATGGACGAACTAACATACTTCCAGAAGACTTGATATTTATTTTAGAAGATTTGATACTTATTCTAGAAGTAATGAAACACTACTTGAAGACTTGATGTTGCCTGTAGACGACATAACATAATTCCAGAAAACTTGATACTTATTCTGGAAGATATGAAATGCTTCTAGAAAACTTGATGTTGTTTCTAGAGATGCTTCTAGACACATGAAATTTATTCTAGAAGGTTTGAAATGTTACTAAAAGACTTGATAACTATTCTAGAAGACTTGATGTTGCCTCTAGACGACATAATATGATTCCAAACAACTTGATACTTATTCTAGAAGATGTGAAATGCTTATAGAATATTTGAAATGTTCCTAGAAAACTTGATACTTATCCTAGAAGTCATGAAACTATTCTAGAAGATTTTATGTTATCTCTAGACGACATAATATGATTCCAGAAAACTTGATATTTATTCTAGAAAATATGAAATGCTTCTAGGATACTTGAAGTTGCTTTTAGACAACCTAACATGCTTCCAGAAAACTTGATACTTATTCTAGAAGATGTGAAATGCTTCTAGCATCATTGATGTTGTTTCTAGATGACATAACATGTTTCCAAAAGACATGATATTTACTCTAGAAGACTTGAAATGTTACTAAAAGACTTGATACTTATCCTAGAAGTCATGAAACGATTCTAGAAGACTTGATGCCTCTAGAAGACATAATATAATTCCAGAAAACTTGATACTTATTCTAGAAAATATGAAATACTTCTAGGATACTTGAAGTTTGTTTTAGACAACCTAACATGCTTCCAGAAAACTTGATACTTATTCTAGAAGATGTGAAATACTTCTACCATACCTGATGTTATTTCTAGACGACATAACATGTTTCCAAAAGACATAATATTTACTCTAGAAGACTTGAAATGTTACTAAAAGACTTGATACTTATCCTAGAAGTCATGACACTGTTCTAGAAGACTTGATGTTATCTCTAGACGACATAATATGATTCCAAACAACTTGATATTTATTCTAGAAGATGTGAAATGTTTATAGAATATTTGAAATGTTCCTAGAAAACTTGATACTTATCCTAGAAGTCATGAAACTATTCTAGAAGATTTTATGTTATCTCTAGACGACGTAATATGATTCCAGAAAACTTGATACTTATTCTAGAAAATATGCAATGCTTCTAGGATACTTGATGTTGCTTTTAGACGACTTAACATGCTTCCAGAAAACTTGATACTTATTCTAGAAGATGTGAAATGCTTCTAGCATCATTGATGTTGTTTCTAGACGACATAACATGTTTCCAAAAGACATGATATTTACTCTAGAAGACTTGAAATGTTACTAAAAGACTTGATACTTATCCTAGAAGTCATGACACTGTTCTAGAAGACTTGATGTTATCTCTAGACGACATAATATGATTCCAAACAACTTGATATTTATTCTAGAAGATGTGAAATGTTTATAGAATATTTGAAATGTTCCTAGTAAACTTGATACTTATCCTAGAAGTCATGAAACTATTCTAGAAGATTTTATGTTATCTCTAGACGACATAATATGATTCCAGAAAACTTGATATTTATTCTAGAAAATATGCAATGCTTCTAGGATACTTGATGTTGCTTTTAGACGACCTAACATGCTTCCAGAAAACTTGATACTTATTCTAGAAGATGTGAAATACTTCTACCATACCTGATGTTATTTCTAGACGACATAACATGTTTTCAAAAGACATAATATTTACTCTAGAAGACTTGAAATGTTACTAAAAGACTTGATACTTATCCTAGAAGTCATGACACTGTTCTAGAAGACTTGATGTTATCTCTAGACGACATAATATGATTCCAAACAACTTGATATTTATTCTAGAAGATGTGAAATGTTTATAGAATATTTGAAATGTTCCTAGAAAACTTGATACTTATCCTAGAAGTCATGAAACTATTCTAGAAGATTTTATGTTATCTCTAGACGACGTAATATGATTCCAGAAAACTTGATACTTATTCTAGAAAATATGCAATGCTTCTAGGATACTTGATGTTGCTTTTAGACGACTTAACATGCTTCCAGAAAACTTGATACTTATTCTAGAAGATGTGAAATGCTTCTAGCATCATTGATGTTGTTTCTAGACGACATAACATGTTTCCAAAAGACATGATATTTACTCTAGAAGACTTGAAATGTTACTAAAAGACTTGATACTTATCCTAGAAGTCATGACACTGTTCTAGAAGACTTGATGTTATCTCTAGACGACATAATATGATTCCAAACAACTTGATATTTATTCTAGAAGATGTGAAATGTTTATAGAATATTTGAAATGTTCCTAGTAAACTTGATACTTATCCTAGAAGTCATGAAACTATTCTAGAAGATTTTATGTTATCTCTAGACGACATAATATGATTCCAGAAAACTTGATATTTATTCTAGAAAATATGCAATGCTTCTAGGATACTTGATGTTGCTTTTAGACGACCTAACATGCTTCCAGAAAACTTGATACTTATTCTAGAAGATGTGAAATACTTCTACCATACCTGATGTTATTTCTAGACGACATAACATGTTTTCAAAAGACATAATATTTACTCTAGAAGACTTGAAATGTTACTAAAAGACTTGATACTTATCCTAGAAGTCATGACACTGTTCTAGAAGACTTGATGTTATCTCTAGACGACATAATATGATTCCAAACAACTTGATATTTATTCTAGAAGATGTGAAATGTTTATAGAATATTTGAAATGTTCCTAGAAAACTTGATACTTATCCTAGAAGTCATGAAACTATTCTAGAAGATTTTATGTTATCTCTAGACGACATAATATGATTCCAGAAAACTTGATATTTATTCTAGAAAATATGCAATGCTTCTAGGATACTTGATGTTGCTTTTAGACGACCTAACATGCTTCCAGAAAACTTGATACTTATTCTAGAAGATGTGAAATACTTCTACCATACCTGATGTTATTTCTAGACGACATAACATGTTTCCAAAAGACATAATATTTACTCTAGAAGACTTGAAATGTTACTAAAAGACTTGATACTTATCCTAGAAGTCATGACACTGTTCTAGAAGACTTGATGTTATCTCTAGACGACATAATATGATTCCAAACAACTTGATATTTATTCTAGAAGATGTGAAATGTTTATAGAATATTTGAAATGTTCCTAGAAAACTTGATACTTATCCTAGAAGTCATGAAACTATTCTAGAAGATTTTATGTTATCTCTAGACGACGTAATATGATTCCAGAAAACTTGATACTTATTCTAGAAAATATGCAATGCTTCTAGGATACTTGATGTTGCTTTTAGACGACTTAACATGCTTCCAGAAAACTTGATACTTATTCTAGAAGATGTGAAATGCTTCTAGCATCATTGATGTTGTTTCTAGACGACATAACATGTTTCCAAAAGACATGATATTTACTCTAGAAGACTTGAAATGTTACTAAAAGACTTGATACTTATCCTAGAAGTCATGACACTGTTCTAGAAGACTTGATGTTGCCTCTAGACGACATAATATGATTCCAAATAACTTGATATTTATTCTAGAAGATGTGAAAGGTTTATAGAATATTTGAAATTTTCCTAGAAAACTTGATACTTATCCTAGAAGTCATGAAACTATTCTAGAAGATTTTATGTTATCTCTAGACGACATAATATGATTCCAGAAAACTTGATACTTATTCTAGAAGATGTGAAATGCTTCTAGCATCCTTGATGTTGTTTCCAGACGACATAACATGTTTCCAAGAGACATGATATTTACTCTAGAAGACTTGAAATGTTACTAAAAGACTTTATACTTATCTTAGAAGTCATGAAACGATTCTAGAAGACTTGATGCCTTTAGACGACATAACATGCTTCCAGAAGACTTGATATTTATTCTAGAAGACTTAAAATGTTCCTAAAAGACTTCACACTTATGTTAGAAGTCCATGGAACGATTCTAGAAGACTTGATGTTGCCTCTAGACGACCTAATATGATTAAAGAAAACTTGATACTTATTCTAGAAGACAAGAAACGCTTCTAGAATACTTGGTGCTGCCTTTAGATGATATAACATGCTTCCAGAAATCTTGATACTCATTTTAGAAGACTCGAAATGCTTTCAGAAAACTTGACAGTTAGCCTACAAGACATGAAATGCTTCTAGAGGGCTTGATGTTACCCCTGGACAACCTAACATGCTTCCAGAAAACTTGATACTTATTCTAGAAGATGTGAAATGCTTCTAGCATCATTGATGTTGTTTCTAGACGATATAACATGTTTCCAAAAGACATGATATTTATTCTAGAAGACTTGAAATGTTTCTAGAAGACTTGATACTTATTCTAGAAGTCATGAAACGCTTCTAGAAGATTTGATGTTGCCTCTAGAAGACCGTAACATGTTTGCAGAAAATTTGATCCTTATTCTAGGAAACATATCATGCTTCCAGAAGACGGTTAATTATTCTAGAAATCATGAAACGCTTCTAGAGTACGTCATGTTACCTTTAGGCGACATACATGCTTCCAGAAGACTTTTTGAGACTTCTTTGATATTGACTTTTTATGAAGGGTCTTTACTTTTTGCACAGACTATAGACATTTATTAAAATATAGCTGAACTGTGTATGTGTTAGGAAGGTTGTCTAACTTCAAGTTTTTAATCGCGAGTTGAGTGAAAAAGAAGCCGATTTTTAGCAACTTTGTCTACATTGCGATTTTTTTTTAACAAAAAAATTTCAAATTTACATTGGTTGTAACACGATGTTTTCAACGTGGGGTATATTTTATTTTATCGATATCCCATACAGTTTCGGAAAATCGAAGATATCGATCTATAAAGTGAGGGACCTTGACTTTTTGCACGGACTATAAAAGTTGCCTTAATTCCGGTTTATTTATTATCTTACATAGTTTATATGTAAGTACCAAATTCTAGATTTTCAACAAATTAACGTAATAAAATGAACAAAAAAGAATTACTCACCACTCCCGTATCAGGATCAACAACTTCCGTATACATATTAATATCCAAATAATATCCACTATCATTCGCGATGCACAACCTAACAACGGTCGTCGAAGAATTCGGAACCGACCTAATCGTCATCTTCAACTCAGCTTGCAACACCCTCAACTTCCACAATCTCGGCCCGTATCGTTTCACCATACTAGTCACAGCCTCTTCAATTTTCGCCGCGTCCATAATCACGGTTGGGATAAAATTCAAAAATATATGATTACAATCGGTCCTTCTTGAGTGAGGGTGCGAAAACGCCACCTCCAACTCATCCATCGCCTCCAAAAGAACTCGCTCCCCTTCATTTTGAAGATACTCAAACGAAGCCTCTTTCGTAATCAAATCGGAATGCCGAATAATCGAGCGGATAAAGAATCGGTAATCAGTTACTTCTTGTCCTGCGGAAACCGGTTTGGCTTTTCCGAGATAAAGATGCATCTTTTGATTACTCGTCGGTAAAGCTTCAAGGTTATAACTCCTCATTCGATTAAGTTCTAATTGAAACGCGCAAGCCGGCTCTAAATGGCGATAAATTGTGTCTTCTTTGAATGAATCGCGCGCTCGATAAGTGAAGAATTTCGGGAATTGTTTCCGTTTTAACGCGGCGAATGTAATCCGTCTTATGCAGCGCGAAATTAACTCTTCTTTGTGTCTCGCGCAAAACGACCCGAAAATTTTGCTCATAGCCGCATCGTCCGTGTCGCCTTTATCTTTAACCCCTATGTGTAAGATATGAATCGGTTCTAAAATCTTTTTATCTTCAACGATCGTCCGGGATCCTTCAACGTTGATACTAACGTTGATTGAAGTCGAATTCGTCCTGGATTCGGATCCTTCGACCAAAGCGTTTAAATCTTTGGCGGAAATCGAAGCGGGGGATGCGAAATCTTCGATTAAATCGAAGATTTCGTCGGCGTATTGCTCGAATTGTTGGAAATTATCAAAAGCGGCCATACAACCCGTTCGTTGGTAACTATCGACGTAGGGGGCGTTGTTTTCGTCGTCTTTATCTTTGTATGTGTCGAATCGAACTAAACGATTCGGGTGACTTGGGGGTAATAAGAATTGGAAGTGAACTAAGGGGACTTCCCCGCTTAATTCTAAATGTTGAAGACAAGTTATTTCATAACTCGTATAAGCCCGCCTTACGTAAACCTCCAAAGCTGCGTTGCAAACCGCGCGATTTGTATGGTAGAAAAAATCGTGTAAGATATCGAAAATCGACGTTTCAGAGACGATTAATTTTTGTAAATTCTCGGGGTGAAATTCGTGCCCGTACATATCGACTGCTGATAAAAAGATGCTTTCCATTTGGTTGTGGCGTAACTCATAAGCGGGTTGATGAGCCGCGATTAAAACTTGCCTCGCCCTCAACGCAACTCGCGAATGCTCGCTTCGATTCAACGAGGTTAACTCGTTCAAACTCGCCGCTAACTCATCCGTCAATCCGGGCTCATTCGCCCATAAATGATCGATCAACATCGTAATCAACATATTTTTCTTCGCAACTTGTCCATGGGAAAAAATCGTCGCCGTCACATAAACCATATCCTCCTTATGCTTCTCGCGTAAAGTTGAAACGCACTTATCGTAATGACCGTGTTGAAATTGGCTCTCCGCGTTGTAATACTGCTTAAATAAATCGTGGACTGCCGCTTTCATTCTGCCCCTAATTCCGTTTCGGTATCTTTGGACTAATTGGACGATTCCTTCGGTTGCGAGGAAGAAGCCGTCTCGTTCGGTTCTTCGGGACATACTCGCCGCGTGGCTGTCGATGACGCTGGCGATTTGTTGGCTGGGAAATTGGGCGAGAACTGAGGTTATGTTGCGTTCGTATAGGGACATTAATCGGCGGATTTTCTTTTCGACCGCGGCGGGGATTCGGCCGGAAATTGAGGCGATTACTTCTTGGAGTTCGAGGAGGGGGAGGGAGGGGTCTCGGAGACTTGCCATGAATTTTTCGATTACTTCGCGTAATCTCGGGGCGTTGTATGGGTCGGGTAAACAATAACCTGGAATTAAAAAGAAAGAAAAAATAATTTGATATGGTTTGAAGAAAACTTGCTATGCTTCAGAAAGATTTGATACTGTTTTTAGATAAAATGATCACAATGGATACTCAAGTCAAAACCAATTTTGAGGTTTTGAGGCCAAAATCAATAAATGGGTGGATACCAATGAAAATAAAATGTGGAGAGGATGTGGTGATTAATAAAATTCTATCATTCTAAAAACAACGGAGAGATATGATGAAGAATGTATTCTAGACAAACAGTTATTGGATTCCAGTCTGCTAAACTTGCTGAAATAGTAATGATGGAAGTTGCTCAGCCATATTTATTTGAATGAAGATTTATAGTTATGGATAACTTTTATACATCATTGGCAATTTAACTTTTACAGAGAGACACCTATTTATTAGGCACCCTAACGAAGAACAGTTAATAAAGCAATAAAAAAGATGAAGAAATAGTTGGTAATCAAAATTTGAAAGGAATTGTTACTGGAAAAGGAAACTGGACGAAAAAATGGATTGGGAAAGAAAATTTGTAAGCCAGTTGCTGATTTAGAATACAAGGATCAAATTAATTCACGCTCTTCAGAAAAACCATAAGATAGTATCCCAATACACCTTTTGAGATTCTATTCTTTTGAAACGCTTTTAATTTACAATCATTTTTACAAAAGGAAAAAATCATATTGCCTAATTCTGGAATTGAAAAAAATGATGTTACACCAAAACGTTCGAATTCCCTAAAGCACATCTTAATGAGAATATGTACAAATTGTTATGCAAAATTTCCAAAAGAAGGACTTATTTGTGACAAGTATATATATCTTCCTTGTTTTACATAATTTCGTTACCAATGCAAAGTTATTTTTTGATAAATCTGGATCTCATTGCAGTTAAGTAATCTTGGTGATCTTTATGCTATGAAGATCATCGATGAACTCACATATTTCTTGCACTTTATCTTCATATCTACCATTTATATATAAAAAAATGTTGTTTTGAAAATGGTCCCTAAAGGATTACTTAATTGGTTGTATGGTGGCCAAACCAACGTACTAATATTGCTTGGAAGAGACTTGATACTGCATGTAGAAGACTTTATTTGATGGCAGAAGACTTTCAATGCTTCCAAAAGATTTAATATTGAGTCTAGATGACTTAATATTGCTTGCAGAAGACTTGGAATGCTTCCAGAAGACTTGATACTTCATACAGGAGAATTGAAAATTTTCCAGAAAACATGATACTGCTTCTAAATAACTTACTATTGCTTATAAAAAGCTTGGAATGCCATAAAAAGCATGATATTGCTTATAGATAACTAAATCTTGCCGACAGAAGACTTAGAATACTTCCAAAAGACTTGATATTGCTTCTAGATAACTTAGTACTGCTTGCAGAAAACTTGCAACGCTTCCAAAAGACTTAATATTGCTTCTAGATAACTTAATACTGCTTGCAGAAGACTTGCAACGCTTCCAAAAGACTTAATATTGAGTTTAGATGTCTTAATATTGGTTGCAGAGGACTTAGAATGCTTCTAGAAGACTTGATACTTTATACAGGAGAATTGAAATGTTTCCAGAAAACATGATACTGCTTGTAAATAACTTACTATGGCTTATAAAAAGCTTGGAATGCTTCAAGAAGACATAATATTGCTTATAGATAACTAAATTTTGCTGGCAGAAGACTTGGAATACTTTCAAAAGACTTGATATTGCTTCTAGATAACTTAATACTGCTTGCAGAAAACTTGCAACGCTTCCAAAAGACTAAATGTTGAGTCTAGATGACTTAATATTACTTCTAGATAACTTAATACTGCTTGCAGAAGACTTGCGACGCCTTCAAAAGACTTAATATTGAGTCTAGATGACTTAATATTGCTTACAGAGGACTTAGAATGCTTCTAGAAAACTTGATACTTCAGACAAGTGAATTGAAATTTTTCCAGAAAACATGATACTGCTTCTAAATAACTTACTATTGCTTATAAAAAGCTTGGAATGCTATAAAAAGCATGATATTGCTTATAGATAACTAAATTTTGCTGACAGAAGACTTGGAATACTTCCAAAAGACTTAATACTGAGTCTAGGTGACTTAATATTGCTTGTAGAGAACTTGGAATGCTTCCAGAAGACTTGATACTTCATACAGGAGAATTGAAATGTTTCCAGAAAACATGATACTGCTTCTAAATAACTTGCTATTGCTTATAAAAAGCTTGGAATGCCATAAAAAGCATGATATAGCTTATAGATAACTAAATCTTGCCGACAGAAGACTTGGAATACTTCCAAAAGACTTGATATTGCTTCTAGATAACTTAGTACTGCTTGCAGAAAACTTGCAACGCTTCCAAAAGACTTAATATTGCTTCTAGATAACTTAATACTGCTTGCAGAAGACTTGCAACGCTTCCAAAAGACTTAATATTGAGTTTAGATGTCTTAATATTGGTTGCAGAGGACTTAGAATGCTTCTAGAAGACTTGATACTTTATACAGGAGAATTGAAATGTTTCCAGAAAACATGATACTGCTTGTAAATAACTTACTATGGCTTATAAAAAGCTTGGAATGCTTCAAGAAGACATAATATTGCTTATAGATAACTAAATTTTGCTGGCAGAAGACTTGGAATACTTTCAAAAGACTTGATATTGCTTCTAGATAACTTAATACTGCTTGCAGAAAACTTGCAACGCTTCCAAAAGACTAAATATTGAGTCTAGATGACTTAATATTGCTTCTAGATAACTTAATACTGCTTGCAGAAGACTTGCGACGCCTTCAAAAGACTTAATATTGAGTCTAGATGACTTAATATTGCTTACAGAGGACTTAGAATGCTTCTAGAAAACTTGATACTTCAGACAAGAGAATTGAAATTTTTCCAGAAAACATGATACTGCTTCTAAATAACTTACTATTGCTTACAAAAAGCTTGGAATGCTATAAAAAGCATGATATTGCTTATAGATAACTAAATTTTGCTGACAGAAGACTTGGAATACTTCCAAAAGACTTAATACTGAGTCTAGGTGACTTAATATTGCTTGTAGAGAACTTGGAATGCTTCCAGAAGACTTGATACTTCATACAGGAGAATTGAAATGTTTCCAGAAAACATGATACTGCTTCTAAATAACTTACTATTGCTTATAAAAAGCTTGGAATGCTTCAAAAAGACATGATATTGCTTATAGATAACTAAATCTTGCTGGCAGAAGACTTGGAATACTTCCAAAAGACTTGACCTTGCTTCTAAATCACTTAATACTGCTTGCAGAAGACTTGCAACGCTTTCAAAAGACTATATATTGAATTTAGATGATTTCACATTGCTTACAGAAGACTTGGAATGCTTCCAATAAACTTAATACTTCATACAGGCGAACTAAAATGTTTCCAGAAAACATGATACTGTTTCTAAATAACTTACTATTGCTTATAAAAAGCTTGGAATGCTTCAAAAAGACATAATATTGCTTATAGATAACTAAATTTTGCTGGCTGAAGATTTGGAATTCTTCCAAAAGACTTGATATTGCTTCTAGATAACTTAATACTGTTTGCAGAAGACTTGGAATGCTTCCAAAAGACTTCATACTTCATACAGGAGAATTGAAATGTTTCCAGAAAACATGATACTGCTTCTAAACAACTTACTATTGCTTATAAAAAGCTTGGAATGCATCAAAAAGACATGATATTGCTTATAGATAACTAAATTTTGATGGCAGAAGACTTGGAATACTTTCAAAAGACTTGACATTGCTTCTAGATAACTTAATACTGCTTGCAGAAGACTTGTAACGCTTCCAAAAGACTTAATATTGAGTCTAGGTGAGTTAATATTGCTTGCAGAAGACTTGGAATGCTTCCAGAAGACTTCATACTTCATACAGGAGAATTGAAATGTTTCCAGAAAACATGATACTGCTTCTAAACAACTTATTATTGCTTATAAAAAGCTTAGAATGCATCAAAAAGACGTGATACTGCTTATAGATAACTAAATTTTGCTGGCAGAAGACGTGGAATACTTTCAAAAGACTTGACATTGCTTCTAGATAACTTAATACTTCTTGCAGAAGATTTGCAACGCTTCCAAAAGACTTAATATTGCGTCTAGATGACTTTATATTTCTTAAAGAAGACTTGGAATGCTTCCAGTAAACTTAATACTCTATACAGGCGAACTAAAAGGTTTCCAGAAAACATGATACTGCTTCTAAATAACTTACTATTGCTTATAAAAAGCTTGGAATGCTTCAAAAAGATATAATATTGCTTATAGATTACTAAATTTTGCTGGCAAACGACTTACAATTCTTCCAAAAGACTTCATATTGCTTCTAGATAACTTAATACTGCTTGCAGAAGAATTGCAACGCTTTCAAAAGACAAAATATTGAATCTAGATGACTTAATATTGCTTGCAGAAGACTTGGAATGCTTCCAGTAAACTTAATACTTCATACA
Organism: Onthophagus sagittarius; assembly: GCA_036711965.1. Lineage (NCBI taxonomy): Eukaryota > Metazoa > Arthropoda > Insecta > Coleoptera > Scarabaeidae > Onthophagus > Onthophagus sagittarius. The sequence goes on from JASERS010000009.1 coordinate 15,031,060, forward strand.
GGCGAACTAAAATGTTTCCAGAAAACATGATACTGCTTCTAAATAACTTACTATTGCTTATAAAAAGCTTGGAATGCTTCAAAAAGATATAATATTGCTTATAGATTACTAAATTTTGCTGGCAGACGACTTACAATTCTTCCAAAAGACTTCATATTGCTTCTAGATAACTTAATACTGCTTGCAGAAGAATTGCAACGCTTTCAAAAGACAAAATATTGAATCTAGATGACTTAATATTGCTTGCAGAAGACTTGGAATGCTTCCAGTAAACTTAATACTTCATACAGGCGAACTAAAATGTTTCCAGAAAACATGATACTGCTTCTAAATAACTTACTATTGCTTATAAAAAGCTTGGAATGCTTCAAAAAGATATAATATTGCTTATAGATTACTAAATTTTGCTGGCAGACGACTTACAATTCTTCCAAAAGACTTGATATTGCTTCTAGATAACTTAATACTGCTTGCAGAAGAATTGCAACGCTTTCAAAAGACAAAATATTGAATCTAGATGACTTAATATTGCTTGCAGAAGACTTGGAATGCTTCCAGTAAACTTAATACTTCATACAGGCGAACTAAAATGTTTCCAGAAAACATGATACTGCTTCTAAATAACTTACTATTGCTTATAAAAAGCTTGGAATGCTTCAAAAAGATATAATATTGCTTATAGATTACTAAATTTTGCTGGCAGACGACTTACAATTCTTCCAAAAGACTTGATATTGCTTCTAGATAACTTAATACTGCTTGCAGAAGAATTGCAACGCTTTCAAAAGACAAAATATTGAGTCTAGATGACTTAATATTGCTTGCAGAAGACTTGGAATGCTTCCAGTAAACTTAATACTTCATACAGGCGAACTAAAAAGTTTCCAGAAAACATGATACTGCTTCTAAATAACTTATTATGGCTTATAAAAAGCTTTAAATGCTTCAAAAAGACAAAATATTGCTTATAAATAACTAAATTTTACTGGCAGAAGAGTTGGAATACTTTCAAAAGACTTGATACTGCTTCTAGATAACTTAATACTGCTTGCAGAAGACTTGCAATGCTTCCAAAAGACTTAATATTGAGTCTAGATGATTTAATATTGCTTGCAGAAAACTTGGAATGCTTCCAGTAAACTTAATACTTCATACAGGCGAACTAAAATGTTTCTAGAAAACATGATACAGCTTCTAAATAACTTACTATTGCTTTTAAAAAGCTTTAAATGCTTCAAAAAGACATTTTATTGCTTATAGATCAAAAAAATTTGCTGGCAGAAGACTTGGAATTCTTCCAAAAGACTTGATATTGCTTCTAGATAACTTAATACTGCTTGCAGAAGACTTGCAACGCTTCCAAAATACTTAATATAGAGTCTAGATGACTTAATATTGCTTGCAGAATACTTGGAATGCTTCCAAAAGACTTGATACTTCAACTAGAAGGATTTGCTGCTAAATTTCTTCATTCAATTCAAGAAGACATGTTTAGTAATCGTGATCTGATAAAAATATTGAAAAACTAGCACACGTCTGTATCCAATGCACAGAAACAAGAAATGATGCAATAAAAGTAATCGTAAATCAAATAGTTTAACTTTGGCAGAAAATTTATATTCATTATCATGGTAGATTCTGATGGTAGATACCTATTAGAAGCATTTCTGATAAAGAATATGACAACTAAAACTATAAAGATACTAAGAGAAAACATCAGCCTTGTATATTAGATTCTGATAATGGAACTAATCAATCGAAGATTTTTTCTCAAATTAAATGATTTATTCACCAAGTTATTATAACATCCTGCTTCATATGGACAGAATAACAGAAGATGCGAAGATACAGATTTCAAGCTGAATCAGAAATGAGCCCAACGGAATTTCGTTTGGAGTAAATATTGTAAGAAGATTTAGTTAAAAGAAAACTAAAAACCGAGCAAAAATCTGAAGAAAAATCTTAATAACTGCTTCCAGAAAATTTAATATTGATGCTAGAAGACTTGACACTACTTCTAGTTTGTAATTTTAATGTACAATTAAGCTTATTCTTCCCAATTCAGTGCCAGCTATTCTTAAAAACGATTATTTGAACAGCAAAAGTGATTTTTGAATATTTTCTTAATTTTGAGACTTTTAAAATACTGAGGTATCTTAGTGGTAGTATTTCTTTTAAAAAATTCTTCTATTCTAAAATTCTTCAAATAAACAATGTTTGTTAGTTAATTCTAAAACTATGAAACTTTTTTGATTTATTCATATAACTTTAAAAACATCAAAAGCGCAATCTAACGGAGATTCCGAATCTTGGTAATAACAGAAATTGCTTTAAATCGCATCCTAAATAAGTTTTATTCGAAGAATTTTTCGATAACTTAACTTTATCTTATTAATAATTAATTACCTGCCAAAGTATTCTCCAAAATCGCCTTATAATTATTATGTATATGATTCAATTTTTGCGAGCCAACATGATGCGTCACATCCAATTCAGGAAACGGCCCCTTATAAAGTTGCGCCTTCGTAACCAACCCAGAATCGTCCAACTCCAACATCGCAATAATCGACCCCGCATCCAAAACAGCCCCCGGTCGCTTAACATACGAAACATTCCCCGCCTCCCCCGCCGTCAACGTCATCACCATTTTCATAACTTCAATTTCAGCGTAGGGTTGCCCCCGAAAAACGTGGCCTCCATCTTCGACTAGAAACGAAATTAATTTCCCCGCGGATGGGGATCTTAATAACGTCGGGTCGTTTTCTTTTTCAAAGACGCAAGTTTGATTGCCGATTACGATGCGGTAACGATCGACTTCTTCTTTCATGTAGGTGGTGAATGAGGCGCCATCTACTGAGAGGAGGATCCCCCCATCGTTGAGGCGGTGCAGCTCGATTTCTTTAAACGACCCGTTCATGACTAAAAAGTAAGAATTTGGGCCACTTTTCGTCGCTTGGACTTTGTATTTGTGCCCGCCATTTATTAATTCAACGTCGACGATGTTATTTAGAGTGTTGGATCCTTGGACTTGCCCCCTTTCTAAGGAAGTTTGGAATTCGTGGAATGCGGTGGAAATCGTTTTATCCGCAATATGAAGCGAGCCGCAAATCACCCCCAACATCACATCCGGTTTTTCCGATTGTACCCGTTCGGAAATCAGAATGTCCAACCAAGCGGTGTCTATCGTGTTTTCTTGGAAACTTTTCGTCTCTAATAATGTTATTAAATATTCGACGGTTGTTCGGAAATCGCCTCGGATTGATAACTCTTTTAATGCAATAACTAAATTTTCTCTAGCTTGCTCGCGGTTTTCCCCCCAAGAAAAGCAATGCCCGAATTGGGAGTCGGCGAATTCGTGTAATCCCCCGGAAGCCGCCACGGAGAAGTACCCCCAAACATTCTTCGACGATCTAAAATTTAATTCTTGAACAGTCCCCGAACTCGGTTTAAACCCTTCATCTGGATTCTCAGAGGTTATCCTCGCCGCGATCACGTGCCCCCAAGGTTGCGGCTTATGCTTAGGCAAATCAAAATCGATCTCCGTCATCCCCCACGGGGATTCCCCGTACAATAACCGAATATCTTTGATGTAATGCAACGGGAGCCCCATCGCAATTTGCAATTGGGCCGCGGGTAAATTCACGTCCGACACCATCTCGGTGCAAGGGTGCTCAACTTGAAGGCGAGGATTCAATTCCAAGAAATAATAATGCCCCGATGTGTCGTATAAATACTCGACGGTCCCCGCGGAAACGTACCCCACCATTTTGGCCAATCGAACGGCCGCTCTTTCCATGTCTTCGAAAACGGAGGGTTCCGCGATCACCGCGGGGGCTTCCTCGATGATTTTTTGATGCCGACGTTGGATGGAACAATCCCTTCCGAACAGGGATATCGCATTTCCGTACTGATCGGCTAATAATTGCACCTCGAGATGTCGCGCGCATTTCGCTAATTTCATCACGAATATCGGTGAGCCCGGAACTTCCGCTTGAACTTGACGAAACGCGCCTGGGAAATCATCGGGGTTGTCTACTTTGCGAATTCCTTTTCCACCGCCACCTAAAAAACACAATTAATTCGTTAAATTAAAAAATATTTATTTAATATTTATACAAAATGTGGCGAACATCCGCCAAACAGATGAAATTCCTTCAAGAGCCCTGGAAAGTCCGAAAAGCCCAGAATCGTCTTAAATTTATAACAAACAAAAGGCTTTCTCGGACATTCGACAGGCAAACAACTACGACACAAAGTATTTTACAACGTGGCCGAAAGATGTTTCGTCAACCGAATTCTTTTGAAAACAAAGAATGTCCTCGTCTTGGATTCCCGGAAAAGCTTTCGCCGGGTAGTCCCGAAATGATTTCCAAAACATCAAAACAACACGTTCAGATGTTCCAGCAGGGCATAAAAGAGCCAGGATCGGTCCAAAGTATTCATTCGAAGTGCGAGTTCTAACTTACGAGTCTACAGTCACGAAGTCAACCGTCACCACCATCGTCAACAACGACTGAAGAAGGTGTTTAATTTTGGAAAACTCTGGTTCCAATTTTTTCCGAATTTATTTATCTTTGTATTTAATAAAATATTTGATACTTTACCCGTCAGTATTTTTTGAGTCTTCTCTCGCTACTATCGCAACATATTTAATCTCGCAAATTGATGATCCTGACGTGATCGATAAGTAGCCGAGAGCGAAGAAAACCACCGACGACGCAAGCCAAGAAAGAAACAGAAGGAAGGATGACGCACCCACAATAAACCGTCAACTGGACGTTAACATGCAAGCATCACACATCAACCGCGTGGCAGTGAAAATTCCACCATTATGGGACGCCGATCCGCAACTATTAACGTGGAAACACAGTTTGCTTTGGGACAGATCACCACGGACGACACAAAATACAATTACGTGGTGAGCTCATTGGACCCCAAATAATCAGAACTTATCCGCCGATTAAGCACCATGCAGGACCAGAAAACGCGACGACTGTTGGAACATGAAGAAATCGGAGACCGGAAGTCGTCACGATTTCTGAGGCATCTCCGGGCCGCTAGCTGGAACCGTCATTCCCGTAGACGTACTACGACCCCTATGGTATGACCGCTTACCAACATTTATGCAGGCGATTCTAGCGTCTCAAAAATTTCAGATTTAGCGGACGCCGTGGCTGACGCGAATCCCCGAAGAATCTTCGACAGGAACGCTACCTCTGCAGATGATGATGCTACAGATGGCATCTATGAGCACCACCCTTTGCGAAATCACTGCGAGCCTGAAGAAAATTGCGGAAACAAACGCGCACACGGTACGAACAAAAAGACGATAGCGGGATGTTTTGGTACCATGCAATTCGGGGACAGTGCAACGAAATGCAGTGTTCCCGGAACTCTGGAAACGGGACAAGCCGTCATTAACAGAGGCTGGTGGCGGTATTCAAAACCCATCGCGACGCCTCTTTGCAACTGGAAAACTAAGACAGTATTTCTGATAAATACAGGTGCGGATTTGTGCGCGTACGCGAGTAATCGGATGACGTCCACGATCGTCGTTTAGCTTATACGCAGCAAATGACTCGGTGATCACGACCTACGGATATGAGACCCTTACTCTCGATTTGGGACTTCGACGCGACTTCACGTGGAGATTCATTGCCGCTGATGTGCCAAAACCCATCATTGGAGTCGACTTTCTGGACCATTATGGTTTGCTGGTCGACGAACTCAACCAACGGCCGGTGGAGGTCCGAGGACGCTCGTTTTCGTATCGTGACGGGTAATTCAATTTGAAGTTGACGGGTAATCTGAAGTAACACGACCTTCCGGAATTTCGCAGGGGGTTAACCCGAAACACGGAGTGGAGCACCACATCCATACGACCCCTGGGCGGCCAGACGCCAGTCAGTTTCGAAGCCAAAATCCGCAACGCTACGAAGCTGTCAAATGGGAAATCGGGACCATGCTGCAGATGAAGATCGTCCATCCATCGAAAAGTAGATGGACGCCGCCCGTGCACATGGTCCCCAAGAAAGGTGAAAAAGACCCAGCGGAGATTACCGCGCATTAAATGCGAGAAGGGTGCCGGACAAATATCCGATGATACCCCACATGCAGGATTTCTCACGGGAAGAAAATTTTCTCCACCATCGACGTGGTGCGCGCCTACAACCAGATTCCAGTCGCCCAAGAGGACATACCAAAAGCGGTGATAACCACACCTTTCGACATGATCGAGTTCATATTCATGTTAATGGACGAAGTTCTCCGAGGTTTGGATTTCGCCTACGTCTACATCGACGATATCCTGATCGCCTCGGCCTTGGAGGAAGAACACTTGGAGCAACTTAAGCAGGTTTTCCAACTTTTAAGGGAAAATGGAATCCTAATAAATCCTGCCAAGTGCATTTTCGGGAAACCACAAGTGAATTTCCTAGGATTCAGCGTCGCCTGCAGAGAGATAAAACCTTTATCTGAGAGGATCCAGGCTCTCAAAGAATTCCCACGACTAAGAACGGCAAAAGAACTACGAAGGTTCAGTGGTGCCTTCAACTTCTCGAGACAGGCTGTGCCGAGAGCACAACGGAATTAATTGCAGTTAATATAACGATATTGTTAAGTGTGATATATTTAGTGATAGTGCTTCTGTTTTAGAAAGCTTGAAAAATATGAACAGACCAAGTCATTTGCAAAAGGAAACATGATCAGAGATCTAAAGAACAGGATCAATTTCTATTGGATTAAAGGACACTTTTGTATTAAAGGAAATGAAAGAGCGGACCAATTGGCAAAGGAAGCATCTTTGCTGGAGAATTCCCATATTGGATTTAATTTTATTTCTAGACGAAGTAAGTCAACGAATGGTGGATTGACATACCAGTTTATGCCGAAAGTTGGGATTGCTTATAATTTTCTGTATCCAGAAACAGTAGAATTGATTACTGGTCATGGTAACTTTGAAGAATATCTTAATAGAATCGGTAAACGTGACTCCTTACAATGCGGTTGTGACGAAGTTGAAAATTCTGTTCATGTGTTGTTCAAGTGTGTGAATAAATTCGAAAACAGAAGTAGATTAGAGATTAAATTGTTAAGTAAAGGCCTATGTTGGCCTAGAAATACAGATGAAATAAATAAAATAAATAAAATAATTGAGTGGTGGACTAAATATAATGATTTCTCAAAGAAATTTATTGATAAAAAATAATTATTAAGTTTGATTTCCGGGACTGTGTTATGATTTTGCTTTCTTTTGATATTTGTATTCTTTTATAAACGCTTTTACCAGCTTGCATGCAAAACGACGCTTATGGGAGAGTTATTAAAATTATTATTTAATTATTTAATTTAATCGTATTAATTTTTTGATTTGTAATATCATTTTTGGTGTAGTACCATTTGGTGGAGCACCATAAGATAATTCATATTTATCTTTAAATAATATATATACATGTGCCGAGAGCAGCGGAACTACAGTGGCATCTAAACGATCTTTTAAAGGGCAATTTAAAAGGCAAGACATCAATCGTCTGGACGGAAGCAACCGTTCAAGCTTTCGGAGATTGCAAGGAAGCGTTGGCAGAAGCTACCTTATTGGCATATCCTACACCAAACGTTCCACTTGCCATTTCATGCGACGCCTCCGATTTCGCCGTCGGAGCAGCCCTGAAACAGCAAGTTGGCGGAGTTTGGCAACCGCTCGGTTTCTTCTCCAAGAAATTGATTGCCGCAGAAAAGAAATACGACGCCTACGACAAAGAGCTGTTAGCCATCTACAAGGCGATCCGATACTTTCGACACATGGTGGAAGAATGAACGTTCGTTATATTCACAGATCATACACCAATTAAGTTCGCCTTTCATCAAAAACCCGACAAATGCTCGCCGCGACAGTTCCGTTATTTGGACTACATCGGATAATTTACAATGGACATACGTCACGTGGCAGGAAAAGACAACGTATTGGCCGACGCACTATCACGTATTGAAAAGTTGTCATCCGCATTGAATTTCGAGGCATTAGCTCGTGCTCAAGAACGCGACGACGAGCTACTCCGATTCCTGGAAGCAGATTCGGTTTTCAACTTAAAGAAGATAACGATTCCAGGAACCAGCGAAAGCCTTTACGGCGATATCTTTACGCCCAACGTCCGACCTTTCGTCACGCGCGAATTCAGACGGACTGCTTTTAATTCCTTGCATCAAATATCACACTCTGGAATTAACGCCACGGTCAAACTCGTAACTCAACGTTACGTGTGGCCGTCGATCAGGACGGAGTGTAGGAAGTGCATCATTCAGCATTCACCATCGCAAAAGCCTTCGTCACCGGTTGGGTGTCACGATTTGGAATACCGCTGCGGCTTCCCAGCCGCCAATGGTCTCGTGGAAAGATTCTACCACCAGCTCAAAGGCGCCATCCGATTCCAGGTCACAGAAAGATGGCTTGATTTTCTACCCATGGTCCTGTTGGGCATAAGGTCAGCTTGACGAGATGATCTTTCGACAACGACAGCAGAACTAATCTACGGTGAAACCCTCAGATTCCCTGGCGAATTTCTGATACCGAGAGAAATATATAAAAGCGAAGAAAGTGTAACGAATGGAAGCTCCACGAGAGAGTCAGAACGCCAACAGCTAAGCCCTCGTCAACCAACAACGCGATATGGGAGACGTGTTAGATTCCCTGACCATTTTCAGGCAGGTCTCTAGTATCGTAATTTCCAACTCCTGTCAAACACTGGCAGGGGGGTCTCTGTGCCGAACATCTGCCAAACAGATGAAATTCCTTCAAGAGCCCTGGGAAGTCCGAAGAGCTCAGAATTGTCTTAAAAGTATAACAGATAACAGACAAAAGGCTTTCTCAGAGTTTCGACAGGCAAACAACTAGGACACAATTAATTTTTTTTACAACGTGGCCAAAAGACCTGGTCTTGAATTCCCAGAAACGCTTTCAACGGGTAGTCCCGAAAATGGTTTTATATGATTTTTGATATTATTTAGTGCAAAATTAAGAAGACTTTATGAGAAAATACAGCGCTCCCTAGCAAAAATTTGAAAAAATTATTCAAATAAAGAGTGTTAATTTTAAACAATTTTTTTTAATTAACCCAAAATTTATCGAGATATATAACATACCTTCTGATGCTTTAATCATAACAGGAAATCCAATTTTTTGAGCAGCCGCCAATCCCTGTTCCGGCGAATGAATACAACCCCTCGCAAACAACTCGGACGAAATTTTAATCTTTTTCCCTGTATATTGAGCTTTTAATTCAGATCCCGACCAAGGTAAAGTAGGAATTTCGGCGGTTTGGGCGACTATCGAAGAGGCGATTTTATCACCCAACGCCCACATCGCCTTTTCCGGGGGGCCGATGAAGGCGATGTTGTTCTTGTGCAGCAACTCGGGGAGTTTCGGATTTTCCGACGCGTGCCCCCATCCGGCCCAAACAGCCTGGACCTGACAACGAATTGCGATGTCGATGATGAGCTCGACGTTTGCGTAATTGTTGTTGTTGGTTCCCCCCGGGACTGGGACGTAATGATCCGCCATTTTTATGTATTCCGCGTTCGCTTTTAAATCTTCCGGGGTTACCATCACCACGAATCTTACGGCCCTTTCGTTTTTGAACATCTCGTACGACCATCTTCGTACAGATCGCATACATTTTACGGCTGCTATTCCGTTATTTGCTATTAAAACCTAAATACACCAAATTTTAAAACATACATATTAAATGAATGAATTAATTAATTAATTACCTTATTAATGACTTTAGTTCCGTTAAATCGTTTAACGAATTCCTCAGGAGTGGCTACGGTGAAATCTTTTTCTTGTTGGCGATTTTGTAGCATCACAGTTCCCTGTGACATGCTAGGCCTAAAACGTAAACGTTTAATTAAATTTATTATGGAAAAATTTGCGATGTCTTAAAGTGTATAATTAGGAGTACCATTGCCTCCGAATTCGAAGCATTCCCAACATAATCGCTTCATTTGGAACGGTTTGCGAAATGAAAAACGACAACGAAAATGGAAAATTAACTTTATTGACGTTTATTATGATTGACGCTTTAGGAAATTAAATTTGAAGGTTAATATGTTTTTATGAGGTTAATTATTTTTAGAAATTTCTTTCTAAACTAAACTTTCATCGGCGATTTTAAAAACTTTTCGGTTTTTAACTGACTAAACTCTGTGCAAAAAGTCAAGGCCCCTCACTTTAACCACTCAATGAAAATAATTGCGGTCAAGTTTGTTATAATCAATGAACATTTCTGGATATGATATGTGAATTTGGAAATTGTTGAATATTTGGTTTTTTTATTATTGCGAGTTAAGTAAAATAAGTACCCTGTTTTTGAAAGTTTGCGATTTTATTTCTCAAAAAAGATTTGAAGAAAGAAATTCAAATTTAAAGCTTTTTGGTTAAATAATTTTTGAAAAAAAAAATGGCAAAGTGGACAAAGATGTCGGCACTCTCAAAATCGGATACTTTTTCCATTAAACTCGCGATAAATAACAAACCAAAAACCAAATAATTTCCAAATCAACATATGACACGCAGAAATGTTCAATGATTATTACAATAAACTTAACTGCAATTTTTTTCATTGAGCGATTACGGAGATATCGATCTTAAAATTGAGGGGCCTTGACTTTTTGCACGGAGTTTAAGTTGATATAATTGTCCGATGGAGTAAATCCGATTGTAGGATATATATGCATTAAAAGCTAATAAGCAACATTTTTTGTTAGAATTATTTCATTCTAAACCATTCACTTATCGAGGTAAAAAGTTGATAAAAATAGTCGATTTTAAGATTTCGCTTTTTTACTGACAAAATTAATAGAATTGCTTAATGGAAAATATACAATTACTGGATTTGTATTTGAAGTTAATTAATAACATTTTTTATATGAAACGTTTCTTTCTAAACCGTTCAATTCTCGAGATATAACATACCCTTGAAGTTAAAAATCGACGATTTTGGGTCTTTTCGCTTTTTTACTGAATAAAATGGTAGAATTGCTTAATAGAATAAATCTGATTATTGGATATGCATTAAGAGCTAATCACCAACATTTTTTGTCGGAAACATTTTATTAAAAATCTTGAAGTTATCGAGATATAACGTACCATGATTGCTATAATCAATGACTTTGTCATTTTCGCTTTTTTACTGATTATGTTGGTACAGCTGCTTATTGCAATAAATATTATTACTAGATATGTATTATAAGTTAATTAGAAACATTTTTTATTCGAAACATTTCTTTCTAAACCGTTCAATTCTCGAGATATAACATACCCTTGAAGTTAAAAATCGACGATTTTGGGACTTTTCGCTTTTTTACTGGATAAAATGGTAGAATTGCTTAATAGAATAAATCTGATTATTGGATATGCATTAAGAGCTAATCACCAACATTTTTTGTCGGAAACATTTTATTAAAAATCTTGAAGTTATCGAGATATAACGTACCATGATTGCTATAATCAACTTTGTCATTTTCGCTTTTTTACTGATTATGTTGGTACAACTGCTTATTGCAATAAATACTATTACTAGATATGTATTATAAGCTAATTAGAAACATTTTTTATCCGAAACATTTCTTTCTAAACCGTTCAATTCTCGAGATATAACATACCCTTGAAGTTAAAAATCGATGATTTTGGGACTTTTCGCTTTTTTACTGGATAAAATGGTAGAATTGCTTAATGGAATAAATCTGATTATTGGATATGCATTAAGAGCTAATCACCAACATTTTTTGTTGGAAACATTTCATTAAAAATCTTAAAGTTGTCGAATTAGCAACATTTTTTTATCCGAAACATTCCTTTCTAAACCGTCCAATTCTCGAGATATAACAAACCATCGTTGGTAAAAAATCTGCCATTTTGTCGCTTTTTACGTTTTTATTGATTAAGTTGGTAAAACAGCTTTATGGAATAAATCCCAATACCGGATATGCATTTATAATTAATTAGCAACATTTTTTATCCGAAACATTTCTTCCTGAACCTTCAAATTCTCGAGATACAAAGTACCATTGTTGGTAAAAATCTGCCATTTTGTAACCTTTTATGTTTTTATTGATTAAGTTGGTAAAACTGCTTTATGGAATAAATCCCAATACGGGATATGCATTTATAATTAATTAGCAACATTTTTTATCCGAAACATTTCTTCCTAAACCTTCAAATTCTCGAGATACAAAGTACCATTGTTGGTAAAAATCTGCCTTTTTGTAACCTTTTGTGTTTTTATTGATTAAGTTGGTAAAACTGCTTTATGGAATAAATCCCAATACCTGATATGCATTTATAATTAATTAGCAACATTTTTTTATCCGAAACATTTCTTCCTAAACCTTCAAATTCTCGAGATACAAAGTACCATTGTTGGTAAAAATCTGCCTTTTTGTAACCTTTTATGTTTTTATTGATTAAGTTGGTAAAACTGCTTTATGGAATAAATCCCAATACCGGATATGCATTTATAATTAATTAGCAACATTTTTTATCCGAAACATTTCTTCCTGAACCTTCAAATTCTCGAGATACAAAGGACCATTGTTGGTAAAAATCTGCCATTTTGTAACCTTTTATGTTTTTATTGATTAAGTTGGTAAAACTGCTTTATGGAATAAATCCCAATACCTGATATGCACTTATAATTAATTAGCAACATTTTTTTATCCGAAACATTTCTTCCTAAACCTTCAAATTCTCGAGATACAAAGTACCATTGTTGGTAAAAATCTGCCTTTTTGTAACCTTTTATGTTTTTATTGATTAAGTTGGTAAAACTGCTTTATGGAATAAATTTCAATACCTGATATGCATTTACAATTAATTAGCAACATTTTTTATCCGAAACATTTCTTCCTGAACCTTCAAATTCTCGAGATACAAAGGACCATTGTTGGTAAAAATCTGTCATTTTGTAACCTTTTATGTTTTTATTGATTAAGTTGGTAAAACTGCTTTATGGAATAAATCCCAATACCTGATATGCACTTATAATTAATTAGCAACATTTTTTTATCCGAAACATTTCTTCCTGAACCTTCAAATTCTCGAGATACAAAGTACCATTGTTGGTAAAAATCTGCCTTTTTGTAACCTTTTATGTTTTTATTGATTAAGTTGGTAAAACTGCTTTATGGAATAAATCCCAATCCGGATATGCATCTATAATTAATTAGTAACATTTTTTATACGAAACATTTTTTTCTAAACCTTCAAATCCTCGAGATACAAAGTACCACGATTGTAAAAACAGAGATTTTGATACTTTTTACGTTTTTATTGATTAAGTTGGTAGAACTGCTTTATGGAATAAATCCCAATACCGGATATGCATCTATAATTAATTAACAATATTTTTTTATCCGAAACATTTCTTCCTAAACCTTCAAATTATCGAGATACAAAGTACCATTGTTGGTAAAAATCAACAATTTTGATATTTTTTACGTTTTTATTGATTAAGTTGGTAGAACTGCTTTATGGAATAAATCCCAATACCGGATATGCATCTATAATTAATTAGCAATATTTTTTATCCGAAACATTACTTCCTAAACCTTCAAATCCTCGAGATACAAAGTACCACGATTGTAAAAACAGAGATTTTGATACTTTTTACGTTTTTATTGGTTAAGTTGGTAGAACTGCTTTATGGAATAAATCCCAATACCGGATATGCATCTATAATTAATTAACAATATTTTTTATCCGAAACATTTCTTCCTAAACCTTCAAATTATCGAGATACAAAGTACCATTGTTGGTAAAAATCAACAATTTTGATATTTTTTACGTTTTTATTGATTAAGTTGGTAGAACTGCTTTATGGAATAAATCCCAATACCGGATATGCATCTATAATTGGTTATCAATATTTTTACCCGAACTATTTGTTCCTAAACATTCAAATTCTCGAGATACAAACTACCATTGTTGGTAAAAATCAACGATTTTGACACTTTTTACGTTTTTATTGATTAAGTTGGTAGAACTGCTTTATGGAATAAACCCCAATACCGGATATCCATCTATAATTAATTAACAATATTTTTTATCCGAAACATTTCTTCCTAAACCTTCAAATTCTCGAAATACAAAGTACCATTGTTGGTAAAAATCTACCATTTTGTAACTTTTTACGTTTTTATTGATTAAGTTGGTAGAACTGCTTTATGGAATAAATCCCAATACCGGATATGCATCTATAATTAATCAGCAATATTTTTTATCCGAAACATTGCTTCCTAAACCTTCAAATTCTCGAGATAGAAAGTACCATTGTTGGTAAAAATCTGCCATTTTGTAACTTTTTACGTTTTTATTAAGTTGGTAAAACTGCTTTATAGAATAAATCCCAATACTGGATATGCATCTATAATTAACTAGCAACATTTTTTATCAGAAACATTTCTTCCTAATCCTTCAAATTCTCGAGATATAAACTACCATTATTAGCAAAAATAGCGATTTTGACACATTTTACGTTTTCATTGATTAAGTTGGTAGAACTGCTTTATGGAATAAATCCCAATACCGGATATGCATCTATAATTAATTAGCAACATTTTTTAGCCGAAACATTTCTTTCTAAACCTTCAAATTCTCGAAATATAAAATACCATTATTAATAAAAGCAGCGATTTTGACACTTTTTACGTTTTCAATGATTAAGTTGGTAGAACTGCTTTATGGAATAAATCCCAATACCGGATATGCATCTATAATTAATTAACAATATTTTTTTATCCGAAACATTTCTTCCTAAACCTTCAAATTATCGAGATACAAAGTACCATTGTTGGTAAAAATCAACAATTTTGATATTTTTTACGTTTTTATTGATTAAGTTGGTAGAACTGCTTTATGGAATAAATCCCAATACCGGATATGCATCTATAATTAATTAGTAATATTTTTTATCCGAAACATTACTTCCTAAACCTTCAAATCCTCGAGATACAAAGTACCACGATTGTAAAAACAGAGATTTTGATACTTTTTACGTTTTTATTGGTTAAGTTGGTAGAACTGCTTTATGGAATAAATCCCAATACCGGATATGCATCTATAATTAATTAACAATATTTTTTATCCGAAACATTTCTTCCTAAACCTTCAAATTCTCGAGATACAAAGTACCATTGTTGGTAAAAATCTGCCTTTTTGTAACCTTTTATGTTTTTATTGATTAAGTTGGTAAAACTGCTTTATGGAATAAATCCCAATCCGGATATGCATCTATAATTAATTAGTAACATTTTTTATACGAAACATTTTTTTCTAAACCTTCAAATCCTCGAGATACAAAGTACCACGATTGTAAAAACAGAGATTTTGATACTTTTTACGTTTTTATTGATTAAGTTGGTAGAACTGCTTTATGGAATAAATCCCAATACCGGATATGCATCTATAATTAATTAACAATATTTTTTTATCCGAAACATTTCTTCCTAAACCTTCAAATTATCGAGATACAAAGTACCATTGTTGGTAAAAATCAACAATTTTGATATTTTTTACGTTTTTATTGATTAAGTTGGTAGAACTGCTTTATGGAATAAATCCCAATACCGGATATGCATCTATAATTAATTAACAATATTTTTTTATCCGAAACATTTCTTCCTAAACCTTCAAATTATCGAGATACAAAGTACCATTGTTGGTAAAAATCAACAATTTTGATATTTTTTACGTTTTTATTGATTAAGTTGGTAGAACTGCTTTATGGAATAAATCCCAATACCGGATATGCATCTATAATTAATTAACAATATTTTTTTATCCGAAACATTTCTTCCTAAACCTTCAAATTATCGAGATACAAAGTACCATTGTTGGTAAAAATCAACAATTTTGATATTTTTTACGTTTTTATTGATTAAGTTGGTAGAACTGCTTTATGGAATAAATCCCAATACCGGATATGCATCTATAATTAATTAGTAATATTTTTTATCCGAAACATTACTTCCTAAACCTTCAAATCCTCGAGATACAAAGTACCACGATTGTAAAAACAGAGATTTTGATACTTTTTACGTTTTTATTGGTTAAGTTGGTAGAACTGCTTTATGGAATAAATCCCAATACCGGATATGCATCTATAATTAATTAACAATATTTTTTATCCGAAACATTTCTTCCTAAACCTTCAAATTCTCGAGATACAAAGTATCATGATTGTAAAAACAGAGATTTTGATACTTTTTATGTTTTTATTGATTAAGTTGGTAGAACTGCTTTATGGAATAAATCCCAATACCGGATATGCATCTATAATTAATTAACAATATTTTTTTATCCGAAACATTTCTTCCTAAACCTTCAAATTATCGAGATACAAAGTACCATTGTTGGTAAAAATCAACAATTTTGATATTTTTTACGTTTTTATTGATTAAGTTGGTAGAACTGCTTTATGGAATAAATCCCAATACCGGATATGCATCTATAATTAATTAGCAACATTTTTTATCTGAAACATTACTTCCTAAACCTTCAAATCCTCGAGATACAAAGTACCACGATTGTAAAAACAGAGATTTTGATACTTTTTACGTTTTTATTGGTTAAGTTTTCTAGAACTGCTTTATGGAATAAATCCCAATACCGGATATGCATCTATAATTAATTAACAATATTTTTTATCCGAAACATTTCTTCCTAAACCTTCAAATTATCGAGATACAAAGTACCATTGTTGGTAAAAATCAACAATTTTGATATTTTTTACGTTTTTATTGATTAAGTTGGTAGAACTGCTTTATGGAATAAATCCCAATACCGGATATGCATCTATAATTGGTTATCAATATTTTTACCCGAACTATTTGTTCCTAAACATTCAAATTCTCGAGATACAAACTACCATTGTTGGTAAAAATCAACGATTTTGACACTTTTTACGTTTTTATTGATTAAGTTGGTAGAACTGCTTTATGGAATAAACCCCAATACCGGATATCCATCTATAATTAATTAACAATATTTTTTATCCGAAACATTTCTTCCTAAACCTTCAAATTCTCGAGATAGAAAGTACCATTGTTGGTAAAAATCTGCCATTTTGTAACTTTTTACGTTTTTATTAAGTTGGTAAAACTGCTTTATAGAATAAATCCCAATACTGGATATGCATCTATAATTAACTAGCAACATTTTTTATCAGAAACATTTCTTCCTAATCCTTCAAATTCTCGAGATATAAACTACCATTATTAGCAAAAATAGCGATTTTGACACATTTTACGTTTTCATTGATTAAGTTGGTAGAACTGCTTTATGGAATAAATCCCAATACCGGATATGCATCTATAATTAATTAGCAACATTTTTTAGCCGAAACATTTCTTTCTAAACCTTCAAATTCTCGAGATATAAAATACCATTATTAATAAAAGCAGCGATTTTGACACTTTTTACGTTTTCAATGATTAAGTTGGTAGAACTGCTTTATGGAATAAATCCCAATACCGGATATGCATCTATAATTACCTAGCAATATTTTTTATCCAAAACATTTCTTCCTAAACCTTGAAATTCTTGAGATATAACGTACCATTGTAATTAAAAATCGACGATTTTGACACTTTTCGCTTTTTTATTAGCTAAGTTGGTATAACTACTCAATGAAATAAATCCAATTATTGGATATGGATTAAGATCTAATTAGAAACATTTTTATCCGAAACATTTCTTCCTAAACCTTGAAATTCTCGAGATATAACGTACCATCGTTATTAAAAATCGACGAATGTGACACTTTTCGCTTTGTTACTAGCTAAGTTGGTACAACTGCTCAATACAAAAATCCGAGTATTGGATATGAATTAAGAGCTAGTTAGAAACATTTTTTATTCAAAACACTTTCTCGTAAACTTTGAAATTTTCGAGATATATCATACCCTTATTGTTGAAAAACGACGATTTTGGGTCTTTTCGCTTTATTATTGGCTAAGTTGGAAAACTGCTTAATGGAATATACCCAATTATTGGGAATGTTTTAAGAATTAATTAGCAACATTTTTATCCAAAGCATTTCTTTCTAAACCCTCAAATCATCGAGATATTACGTATGGTCAAGTTTAATCAAAATAACGTTTTTTTTTCATAACCTTTCAATTCTCCATATAAATATATTATAAGACGATTATTTATTTATGTTAAATACTTTCAAGGTAACATTACGTTTATTTGACTTCCATTTTATTGATTCCCCTCGCGTACTCTATCAACATGTTATTCTTGTTACAACACGCATTTTTTCTAATTCGTCAATATTAAACGTTAATTAAACATCAATAAATTTGAAAGGAATTTTATGTCACACTCAATAAAAAAGTTACCTTCTCCTTTCGTACAGACCGTTTAACATGATCCCGAATAAAAAATAAACAAACTTCTTCAAATATGTTATGGACGATATCATCACTAAACCGACAAACTTCGACTAACATCTTTTTTTCGGGCCATTCCTTTTTTATCCTCAACCTTCGCGACGCTTTCTCAAAAAATAAAAACTCTAATTTAACCAGCGCTAACGACACTATTTACATACGAAATAATCAATTTAAAAATTTCGTGGTTACATAATTTTCTTTTTTAATATGTTCTTTGAAATATTAATATGCTTAAGTACCGATTTAAAATCAAACCTTTCTAGTATCTTAATAATTATTGTTATTGAGTTTATTAGAGGCTTCATTTGATTGAGATGACGTCAACTTACGTTAAAGTTGTCCCAACCCTCAAAAATTTATTTCCGGTGGAGCTCCAATTCCTTCTTAGGGGATTCTCCATTTCTCGGTTGTTATTCTCGTTTCCGTTTTCGAGATCATCGCAGTGTTCGATCCGCACCTCCATCGGCTCAAGTTCACCCTCGTCCCCAATCACAAATCTCTTACTGTTACGCCGATTTAGTTGCTTCGGAAGCATGTCTTCGTCTGAAGAAGATGACACCAAAATAGTTCCGGCGTTCACGCTCGATCTTCGCCTACCACCGTCGAAAATCGACCCAAAAAGATCCATCATAACACAAAATGATATGAATAATATAGATATTAAGATAGATTGAAATTTTTATTTGAGTCGTTTTTATATGATGTCCACTCACAAACTGATCACCTGATGGTGTACTTGAACGGTTTATTACGGCGCTGTAATTTGCAATACTGGTTTTGTGAAAACGGAGGAAAACAAATTTTATGGTAATCAGCTGCGTCGCCGAAACAGGGTTGGACTCGAACTTTTCAATCAAAATTGAATTAAAACGATTAATTCGGCCGAATTGGACGAGAAATTTGAATCAAATCAAATCGATTTTTGCGTGTTTCAACTAAAATTAATGCTTATTTTGGAATTGAAACAAAAATTGAAGCAAGGCGAGTTTGACCCTGTCTCCAAATTAAAACCCAATTTCCCATTCTAAACGCGAACGCTTCCATTGGAAAGTGGGTGATTACTATAATTGTCATTTTTGTATAAAATGTGTTGAGAACCTACCGTTTTTTTTTCAAGGTTTTTACGCCTTGTTTCTAATTGATTCATTTTTTAAAATTAATTTTTTTAGTTATCTTATCATATAATTACCAAAAAAATCGGATATATATATATATATATATATATATGTGTGATTTTGAAGAGAGAAAAAAAAAGTTTTTCTTGTTTACTTTAAAATAATGTTTTTAAAAAATTATTGAAATAAAAATTAAAGTATGCAAGATATTACGTTTCATCTTACATAATAATAAAATAATAAAAATGAGAGAATCAAAAAAAAATCGTTGTGGTTAAAACGGAGATAATAAGATAGATACAGAAATAAATAAGATAGAGAAACAATCTAACTTGCATTTGTATAAAATTGTCTTTTTCGTGATACAGGGTGTTCTATTTAAAATGAAAAGTTGCAATCCTCTAAGCATTGAATAAATTAACCAGATTTAGTATATTATCCAATAGATATATCGTTTGTGGATATGCCAAATTTCAAACATCAGCATTTAATAATAATGTTGATAACAAACATTAAGTTAACATGTTTTTAAAATATTCGCAATCATCCACAACTTGGCAACCTTGCATTGAAAATTTGAAATGATGGTATGCAGTTATAGCATTTAAGAGAGATAATCATCATTGAGTACTGTCCAGGAATAATAAAACATCCTGTATAGCTGAAAATAATTTTAATCAATCCAGCCGTGATGATACTTGATGACTCATTTTCTTTTTTTATTTTCAATAATTAAACCACAATCTTCGTCCCCACATCATTGACTCACCCTATATATATATATATATATATATATACAGGGTGTCTCACGTAACTGGTTCATTAGAACTTTTTTGGGTTACACTATTCGTAGAGGCTTGAAATTTTGGTATCATGGGTTGTTCATTCCAATCTATTAATTATCTTAATTATCTATATTTCGTTATTTTAAATGGAATACTATAGTTTTTATTACACCATTCAATTACACGTAAGAAAATATGTTGACTTTAATAACAGTTGTTGGTACCTGTCGTTTTTTGTTTTCGAGTTATTTTAATTTTAAGTGCTTTTTGGCAAATATCACCATGGTTTTTATAAGCCCATATCTCAGCCAACGTTAATTCAAAAACGTTTTGCATTGGTACAATAACTCGTCATATGCTGTTAAATAGATTGTCACTTGTTATATCAATGTACCTTATACAGCGTGGTCAAAAATTGAATTACCATTTCGCTATATTCAATTGCGAGAAAGTCGAAAATTTTAAATGGAACGCACCATATCCTTTTAGCCTATCTAAACGGGAATTTAACTCTCTACAAATTATCTATAAATATTGCTATACATATTTATTATAGTTTTCTTCCTACTGAGTATTTTATCAAAATCCTACACAAAATGCTGGAAGCCGGTCGTGTTTTTAGTAGAAGGCTATGATATTTTGACAGTTTATTGTTTAATTTATTTAAATTATCATTGGTATTATTTCTAGAATGATCTGCGATTGAATAAACTTGAGTTTGTTAGCTTTTATTTGCCAAAAATAACCAGCAGAAGAACGCATAAATGAAACAATGAAAAACAATGATATGGCGTAATATTCGACGTAATGATGCGCGAGATGTTCCTAGAGAGTTCAGTTTATTTATTTACGGTGCTTTTTTGTAAAATATTATTCATCTACATTGACCAAAGCACCTCTTACCGAAGAATTTGGTAAAACAATAAAATATGACAAAACATTTATTCTGTTATCTTAAGCTGCTGGTGATAGAAATTTATGTTTTCTTGTTATTTTGATCTTTCCAAAACTAAGAGATACGTATCTTATCCTATCCAAAACTTTATTACACCCGCCATGAATATAAGACGAATTTAAAATGTTGGCGTGGGAATAATTCGCCATGATATTCAAAGACATTAACAGCAGTAAGTGATGACACAACTAAGTAATGACAACAATAACATAAATATGGTTGAAAAGCTATCAAAACTCCTTGGCTTTCTAACATAAAAACAAGAAGCTTCCAGCATTGCATGCGTCCATTAATTTCCAAATAGGAGGGCAACAAATAGGCGCAGGAAAGTATCTAAATAGTTTGTATAAATTATAGAGAATTAAATTCCCATAATTTATTTTTGTAATTTTCAGTTTTTCATTCTTTTATGTTATTGATTTTAATTTTTATCATTAAATTGTTGTTTTTCATTGTTTCATTTATTCGGTTTTCTTTTGGTTATTTTTGGTAAATTACAGCTAGCAATCTAAAGTTTATTCAATCACAATTCATTGTAGAAATAATACTAATAATAATTTAAATAAATTAAACAAAAAACTGTCAAAATATCATTGCCTTCTAACAAAAACACAGACGATTTCTAGCATTTTACCTATGATTTTGATAAATTCCTCAATAGCAAGAAAACTATAATAAATAGGTATAGGAATATTTATAGATAGTTTGTAGAGAATTAAATTTCCTTTCTGATAGGGTATGAAAATATGGGGCGTTCCATTTAAAATTTTCGACTTTCACGCAATTGAATACAGAAAAACGGTAACTCAACTTTTGACCAGCCTGTATAAGATATACTGATATAACAAATGACAATCTATTTAGCAGCATATGAAGAGTTATCGCACCAATGCAAAACGTTTTTGAGTTAACGTTGGCTGAGATATGGGCTTGTAAAGAGCATGGTGATATTTGCCAAAAAGCACTTAAAATCAAAATAACTCGAAAACAAAAAACGGTAGGCACCAACAACTGTTATCAAAGTCAACATATTTTCTTATGTATAATTGAATGGTGTAATAAAAACTATAGCATTCCATTTAAAATATCGAAGTTGAAGTCTACTTCCGGTAGACCGGAAGTGGCGGCCATCTTGAAAATATTTTAGATTAATAGGTTGGAATGAACAACCCATGTTACCAAAATTTCAAGCCTCTACGAATAGTGGAACCTAAAAAAGTTCTAATGAACCAGTTACGTGAGACACCCTGTATATATATATATAGGATGCCACACAAAAAACGACCCAAGCTATAACTCATTCATATTTCAATTTTCATGAAAAATATCAAATGAAATTTTTTCCTGAATCCATTGATATACAGCATATCAATTCTGAACGAAATTTTAGCAAGAAAAGACACCCTGTATATAGAGATTATAACACAAAAACACCTAAGCTGTAATTCTGTCATTTAAATTCCAATTTTCATGAAAAGCATCAAACGAATTTTTTTTTCTGAATCCATTGATGAATAGCATATCAATTCTGAACGAAATTCTAGCAAGAAAAGACACCCTGTATATAAAGATTATAAGACAAAAACACCCAAGCTGCAACTCTGTCATTTACATTCCAATTTGCATGAAAAGTATCAAATGAAATTTTTTTCTGAATCGATTGATGAATAGCATATCAATTCTGAACGAAATTCTAGCAAGAAAAGACAGCCTGTATATAGGGATTATAAGACAAAAGACCCAAGCTGTAACTCTGTCATTTACATTCCAATTTTCATGAAAAGCATCAAATGAAATTTCTTTCTGAATCCATTGATGGATAGCATATCAATTCTGAACGAAATTTTAGCAAGAAAATATACCCTGTATATAGAGATTATAAAACAAAAACACCCAAGCTATAACTCTGTCATTGACATTCCAATTTTCATGAAAAGCATCAAATGATTTTTTTTTCTGAATCCATTGATGTATAGCATATCAATTCTGAACGAAATTTTAGCAAGAAAAGACACCCTGTATATAGAGATTATAAAACAAAAACACCCAAGCTATAACTCTGTCATTGACATTCCAATTTTCATGAAAAGTATCAAATGAAATTTTTTTCTGAATCCACTGATGGATAGCATATCAATTCTGAACGAAATTTTAGCAAGAAAAGACACCCTGTATATAGAGATTATAAGACAAAAACACCCAAGCTGTAACTTTGTTATTTACATTCCAATTTTCATGAAAAATATCAAATGAAACTTTTTTCTGAATCAATTGATGCACAGCATATCAATTCTGAACGAAATTTTAGCAAGAAAAGACACCCTGTATATAGAGATTATAAGACAAAAACGCCCAAGCTGCAACTCTGTCATTTACATTCCAATTTTCATGAAAAGCATCAAATGAATTTTTTTTCTGAATCCATTGATGTACAGCATATCAATTCTGAATGAAATTTTAGCAAGAAAAGACACCCTGTATATAGAGATTATAAGACAAAAACACCCAAGCTGTAACTTTGTTATTTACATTCCAATTTTCATGAAAAATATCAAATGAAACTTTTTTCTGAATCAATTGATGCACAGCATATCAATTCTGAACAAAATTTTAGCAAAAAAAGACATCCTGTATATAGAGATTATAAGACAGAACCAAACAAGCTGTAACTTTGTTATTTACATTCCAATTTTCATGAAAAATATCAAATGAAACTTTTTTCTGAATCAATTGATGCACAGCATATCAATTCTGAACAAAATTTTAGCAAGAAAAGACACCCTGTATATAGAGATTATAAAACAAAAACACCCAAGCTATAACTCTGTCATTGACATTCCAATTTTCATGAAAAGTATCAAATGAAATTTCTTTCTGAATCCATTGATGGATAGCATATCAATTCTGAACGAAATTTTAGCAAGAAAAGACACCCTGTATATAGAGATTATAAGACAAAAACACCCAAGCTATAACTCTGTCATTTACATTCCAATTTTCATGAAAAGCATCAAATGATTTTTTTTTTCTGAATCCATTGATGTAGAGCATATAAATTCTGAATGTAATTTTAGCAAGAAAAGACACCCTGTATATAGAGATTATAAGACAAAACCAAACAAGCTGTAACTCGATCATTTCCATTCCAGTTTTCATGAAAAGCATCAATCGAAATTTTTTGTTGAATCCATTGATGTACAGCATATCAATTCTGAACGAAATTTTAGCAAGAAAAGACACCCTGTATATAGAGATTATAAGACAAAAACGCCCAAGCTGCAACTCTGTCATTTACATTCCAATTTTCATGAAAAGCATCAAATGAATTTTTTTTCTGAATCCATTGATGTACAGCATATCAATTCTGAATGAAATTTTAGCAAGAAAAGACACCCTGTATATAGAGATTATAAGACAAAAACACCCAAGCTGTAACTTTGTTATTTACATTCCAATTTTCATGAAAAATATCAAATGAAACTTTTTTCTGAATCAATTGATGCACAGCATATCAATTCTGAACAAAATTTTAGCAAAAAAAGACATCCTGTATATAGAGATTATAAGACAGAACCAAACAAGCTGTAACTTTGTTATTTACATTCCAATTTTCATGAAAAATATCAAATGAAACTTTTTTCTGAATCAATTGATGCACAGCATATCAATTCTGAACAAAATTTTAGCAAGAAAAGACACCCTGTATATAGAGATTATAAGACAAAAACGCCCAAGCTGCAACTCTGTCATTTACATTCCAATTTGCATGAAAAGCATCACATGAAATTTTTTTCTGAATCCATTGATGTAGAGCATATAAATTCTGAATGTAATTTTAGCAAGAAAAGACACCCTGTATATAGAGATTATAAGACAAAACCAAACAAGCTGTAACTCGATCATTTCCATTCCAGTTTTCATGAAAAGCATCAATCGAAATTTTTTGTTGAATCCATTGATGTACAGCATATCAATTCTGAACGAAATTTTAGCAAGAAAAGACACCCTGTGTATAGAGATTATAAGACAAAAACACCCAAGCTGCAACTCTGTCATTTACATTCCAATTTTCATGAAAAGCATCAAATGAAATTTCTTTCTGAATCCATTGATGGATAGCATATCAATTCTGAACGAAATTTTAGCAAGAAAAGACACCCTGTATATAGAGATTATAAGACAAAAACACCCAAGCTATAACTCTGTCATTTACATTCCAATTTTCATGAAAAGCATCAAATGATTTTTTTTTCTGAATCCATTGATGTAGAGCATATAAATTCTGAATGTAATTTTAGCAAGAAAAGACACCCTGTATATAGAGATTATAAGACAAAACCAAACAAGCTGTAACTCGATCATTTCCATTGCAGTTTTCATGAAAAGCATCAATCGAAATTTTTTGTTGAATCCATTGATGTACAGCATATCAATTCTGAACGAAATTTTAGCAAGAAAAGACACCCTGTATATATAGATTATAAGACAAAAACGCCCGAGCTGTAATTCTGTCATTTACATTCCGATTTTCATGAACCAGGTGTTAAATGAAAGGGTTTAATGAATACTACAATTTATGCTACAAATAATTTTCTTCCAAGGTTATCTTGAATTTCAAGCGATGGTCAACTGTTATTCTTCAAAGTGCTCCGTTATTGGATAAAGATTCTTTTTTCTAAATTCGTTAATGTACCGCACAGCATAAATCATAGTATTCATCGAACCATTTCATTTGACACCTGGTTCATGAATATCGGACTGTAAATGACAGAGTTACAGCTTAGAGCGTTATTGTATAATAGCTTCTATATACAGGCTGTCTCTTTTCTGCTACAATTAACTGCTATAACTAATAGTTAACAGGCGCTTGAAAAAAGAAAGAAAAACAATATATACATACAGGATGACCCACATAAGCGACAAAATATATGAATGATATTAAAAAGCCGAGATAGATAGTACGGTCCAGGAATACTGAAACAGCCTGTATAACTGAAAATAATTTTAATCGTTGCAGCTATGACGGTAATGGTATGATAAATTATTTTTTTTTATTTTCAATAGTAAAACCACAATCTTTCGTCCCCGTATTATTGACTCACCCTGTATACATATATACAGTGTGTACATAAAATCAGTTCGATTTCAAAATCAGTTCGAAATTCGGGAGATGCTCTTAGAAAAAAAAAGGCCTAATGATATATGTTATATTTTTTAACGTGCATTTTTTGAGCTAAAATTGAAATGTACAGGCTGTCCCAAAATTGAGATACCACGTCTAAGTTGACATTCTTAAATAGAAACCCAAATTTTTTGTTGCATTTTTAGATTTTACGTTAAATTTTAAAAATTTTTGATGTATGTTGACTATCTTATGTTGGTTTAGTAGTTGTCGAAAAAATGATGTTTAAAAAATTGTATTTATTTATAAAAAATAAATAACAAATAAAATAATGATGTAATATAATAAATTACATCTTATTTATCAACAGATATTGAATATTAATCATTACTTATGAACAAATTATCCGAACTTGGGAACCTCCTAAAGAGGTATGAAGCATGGTACAACATTTTAATATTAACGTTTTCACCAATTTCTGAACACCCTGTATATATGTATATAAAGTGTCCCACAAAAATAACAAATTACATGAATGATATTAAAGAGCCCAGATGCAGAGTTCTTCCTTAAACAAAAGTTGTAGAGAATTTATAAAACCATAGGCGCTTGTATATTATAAAAGTTTTATATTAAACTTTTTTCATTAAAATTAATATCTTATGAGCATTGTAAGTTATGAGGTAGACGAAATTTAAATGCTTCACCCGGTATATATAGGTGTCCTAAATAAACGGCAAAGTAGCTGTTTGGATTTCTTTAAATAGCGTCCAATTGGCATCCTTTGCTATCTTATACAGGGGAACATTTAATTACTGTTTTATCATAAAATTGCAAAAAAATTAAATGGAACACCCTATATATATTTGTTGCAATTATTGTAATATGACGGAATTAACTGAAATCATGCAATAAATGGTAGATTTTGTTCATTTTTTCATTGATTTCATTTAAAATATTCAACTTTTTTGCAATTGAAAATAGTGAAAGAATAGAAACATTTATGAACATCCAGTATAAGATAAATATAAGATAGACGGATAATGCCAATGGGGCTTTATTTAAGGACATCCAAGTAGTAACTGTAATAATTTTAACTTTCTAACTCGATCAGTCTCTAAGAAATTCAGATTTAAAGGATAAAGTGTTTATTATTAAAAGAAGGTTTTAACTAAAATAACTCAAAAACCAAATGCACTTTTATTTCGGGACGTCATTATGGAATATCCTGTATATATAACAATATTTTATATAATTATTCATTATTTATTTATATACAGGGTAGATTATTAGTATCGTAGACAGATTATGTGTATACAGGTTGTTTCTGTAAGTCGTAGCACAATTTAAATCAAAAGTTAATGATGACATTCAGGGATGTTAAAGTCACGATTCGACCTTTTAATGGCAAAGGCGATTATGCAATAGACACTTGGGTGGAAGAATTCGAAGAAAAACGCTATTTTATTGGGGTGAACAGATTATGTATATACAGGGTGTTTCTGTAAGTCATAGCACAATTTAAATTAAAAGTTGATGATGACATTCAGGGATGTTGAAGTCACGATTCGACCTTTAATGGCAAAGGCGATTATGAAATAGACACTTGGGTGGAAGAATTCGAAGAAAAACGCTATTTTATTGGGATGAACAGATTATGTGTATACAGGATGTTTCTGTAAGTCATAGCACAATTTAAATTAAAAGTTGATGATGACATTCAGAGATGTTGAAGTCACGATTCGACCTTTTAATGGGAAAGGCGATTATGCAATAGACACTTGGGTGGAAGAATTCGAAGAAAAACGCTATTTTATTGGGATGAACAGATTATGTATATACAGAGTGTTTCTGTAAGTCATCGCAGAATTTAAATTAAAAGTTAATGATGACATTGAGGGATGTTGAAGTCACGATTTGACCTTTTAATGGCAAAGGTGATTGTGCAATAGACACTTGGGTGGAAGAATTCGAAGAAAAACGCTATTTTATTGGGATGAACAGATTATGTATATACAGGCTGTTTCTGTAAGTCATCGCAGAATTTAAATTAAAAGTTAATGATGACATTGAGGGATGTTGAAGTCACGATTCGACCTTTTAATGGCAAAGTGATTGTGCAATAGACACTTGGGTGGAAGAATTCGAAGAAAGACGCTATTTTATTGGGATGAACAGATTATGTGTATACAGGATGTTTCTGTAAGTCATAGCACAATTTAAATTAAAAGTTGATGATGACATTCAGAGATGTTGAAGTCACGATTCGACCTTTTAATGGGAAAGGCGATTATGCAATAGACACTTGGGTGGAAGAATTCGAAGAAAAACGCTATTTTATTGGGATGAACAGATTATGTATATACAGAGTGTTTCTGTAAGTCATCGCAGAATTTAAATTAAAAGTTAATGATGACATTGAGGGATGTTGAAGTCACGATTTGACCTTTTAATGGCAAAGGTGATTGTGCAATAGACACTTGGGTGGAAGAATTCGAAGAAAAACGCTATTTTATTGGGATGAACAGATTATGTATATACAGGCTGTTTCTGTAAGTCATCGCAGAATTTAAATTAAAAGTTAATGATGACATTGAGGGATGTTGAAGTCACGATTCGACCTTTTAATGGCAAAGTGATTGTGCAATAGACACTTGGGTGGAAGAATTCGAAGAAAGACGCTATTTTATTGGGATGAACAGATTATGTATATACAGGGTGTTTCTGTAAGTCATCGCAGAATTTAAATTAAAAGTTAATGATGACATTGAGGGATGTTGAAGTCACGATTCGACGTTTTAATGGCAAAGTGATTGTGCAATAGACACTTGGGTGGAAGAATTCGAAGAAAAACGCTATTTTATTGCGATGGGTAGATTATGTATATACAGGGTGTTTCTGTAAGATGAGAAAGAAGATAAAAAATTATATATCCTCTTGGACTAAGCGAATGGTCAAGTCGAAAGGGACAAAACAGTTTTGACTGCATCAATAACAATGTGTAAAGAATTAAATTCAATTTGAAAAACAACCCATCAACTATCATTTGGATATTATCCG
Organism: Onthophagus sagittarius; assembly: GCA_036711965.1. NCBI lineage: Eukaryota > Metazoa > Arthropoda > Insecta > Coleoptera > Scarabaeidae > Onthophagus > Onthophagus sagittarius. Next base: position 15,060,547 of record JASERS010000009.1, read on the forward strand.
AGAAATGCATCACAAAATCAGATATAATTAAATTTCGGTATCCTGAGGACCTTGGCAACTTACGAAAGATATTGACGACCTATATAAAGGAGGTCATCAAGAATAAAATGATAAATGACATTTTGGGAGCACAACGAAGTGGTAAACCGTTTAATGCTGTTTTCTGTTCAGGGATAATAAAGTTATTACCAAAGAAGACATAGATGATAGTGACTATGAAGATGAGAGCTGAGGCGGGAGTACCAAATCATTAAGGCCGAGATGTTAGCAAACATCAATAGATGGCGTGGTGAGAAAGAGTTAAATCACTTTCGAATTATTAATATAGTTTATAATTATTAATTTTGGAATTGGGCAAATATTGAAACAACCTTCAAATTAAAACCTAATTTCTTATTCTCAACGCAACGGAAAATGGACGATTACTGTAATTGATTGCTATAAGAACCTACCGTTTTTAAAGTTTTTACGCCTCAATTCTAATTAGTTAATTTTCTAAAATTAATTTTTTAGTTATCTTATCATTTAATCACCAAAAAATCACATTTATATATATTCTTATATATAATCAAATAAAAATTTCAACCTTTTTTCCTTATATATACATACATACAACAATATGTACATACAATAATCAATTATAAGAAACTCCAAAAGCACTTCACTTCACTGTTTAATAACAAGCTGATTAAAAATATATATATAATCGAAAAGATCAAAAAGAAGCCGCCACGAAATCACTCACTCACTCACACTCACAGTGTGCGCAACACCAAACCGATCAATAACATAACCTAACAAAACCGTACGTTGTTCCGTCCGCCCGTTTGCGAGGCTGAATTTTTTGCGCGATGTAAAAATAACCGAACCGTAACGGAACCGAGGATACAAAGAATTTTGTCTCGGCGACAACTTTTTTATCGGTTCGGCGACGAGGGGGGAACAAGGAAAACACAAATGTTTGTGTTTGTTGTTCGTTTTTCGAGGCGAATATTTAGGTCGAGCAACAGGTGCGGTGGGTAGTCGATTTGCTAACAGATGGCGGTGAGGAGAAATGCGAGCAGAGAAAATTCAAGTCTGGTTTGGACGATTAATAAGATGGTCGGGTTTGGATAATAAAATTGATCAATCTTAATCGTTACGTTCTCCTCATCATTCCTGTTGGTTTTCTAAGGTTCTTTAGCAAAGCTCAGTTTTTTTCGAACACTAGGGAGTCATCTTCAGGACTCTCTCAGCAGGAAAAGTCCTCTAGAAAGGGGATTCATTCATTTTTGGATGAATTTTATCTTCGTTTTGATTTGGTTATGATTGCGCCATCTGTATAATTCTTCTTGAGCTAAAACTAGACTGCTTCCAAAATATACATATGTATATACACAAACACAATTTTTTAATGTTATCTTAGAAGTAATCGCTGGAATAAAGAAATGTTTCGAATAAAACTTGTTTATAATCGGATATGTAACACTGTTTGTTAATAAAATTATTTCGTATCGTTGCTAAATAACTATGAATGTTAATATAAAAAAATTAATAATTTCCCACTGAACAGTACGGAAATTCAAAATTGATTTAATCAAGAAATGTTTCGAATAAAACTTGTTTATAATCGGATATGTAACACTGTTTGTTCATAAAATTATTTCGTATCGTCACTAAATAACTTTGAATATTAATATAAAAAATTAATAATTTCCCTCTGAACAGCACGGATATTCAAAATTGATTTAATCAAAAAATGTTTCGAATAAAACTTGTTTATAATCGGATATGTAACACTGTTTGTTAATAAAATTATTTCGTATCGATGCTAAATAACTATGAATGTTAATATAAAAAAAATTAATAATTTCCCTCTGAACAGTACGGAAATTCAAAATTGATTTAATCAAAAAATGTTTCGAATAAAACTTGTTTATAATCGGATATGTAACACTGCTTGTTAATAAAATTATTTCGTATCGTTGCTAAATAACTTTGAATATTAATATAAAAAATTAATAATTTCCCTCTGAACAGCACGGAAATTCAAAATTGATTTAATCAAAAAATGTTTCGAATAAAACTTGTTTATAATCGGATATGTAACACTGTTTGCTAATAAAATTATTTCGTATCGTCGCTAAATAACTTTGAATATTAATATAAAAAAATTAATAATTTCCCTCTGAACAGAAGGAAATTCAAAATTGATTTAATCAAAAAATGTTTCGAATAAAACTTGTTTATAATCGGATATGTAACACTGTTTGTTAATAAAATTATTTCGTATCGTTGCTAAATAACTTGGAATATTTAAATAAAAAAATTAATAATTTCCCTCTGAACAACACGGAAATTCAAAATTGATTTAATCAAAAAATGTTTCGAATAAAACTTGTTTATAATCGGATATGTAACACTGTTTGTTAATAAAATTATTTCGTATCGTTGCTAAATAACTTTGAATATTGATACAAAAAAATTAATAATTTCCCTCTGAACAGTACGGAAATTCAAAATGGATTTAATCAAAAAATGTTTCGAATAAAACTTGTTTATAATCGGATATGTAACACTGTTTGTTAATAAAATTATTTCGTATCGTTGCTAAATAACTTTGAATATTGATACAAAAAAATTAATAATTTCCCTCTGAACAGTACGGAAATTCAAAATTGATTTAATCAAAAAATGTTTCGAATAAAACTTGTTTATAATCGGATATGTAACACTGTTTGTTAATAAAATTATTTCGTATCGTTGCTAAATAACTTTGAATATTGATACAAAAAAATTAATAATTTCCCTCTGAACAGTACGGAAATTCAAAATTGATTTAACCAAAAAATGTTTCGAATAAAACTTGTTTATAATCGGATATGTAACACTGTTTGTTAATAAAATTATTTCGTATCGTTGCTAAATAACTTTGAATATTGATACAAAAAAATTAATAATTTCCCTCTGAACAGTACGGAAATTCAAAATTGATTTAACCAAAAAATGTTTCGAATAAAACTTGTTTATAATCGGATATGTAACACTGTTTGTTAATAAAATTATTTCGTATCGTTGCTAAATAACTTTGAATATTGATACAAAAAAATTAATAATTTCCCTCTGAACAGTACGGAAATTCAAAATTGATTTAACCAAAAAATGTTTCGAATAAAACTTGTTTATAATCGGATATGTAACACTGTTTGTTAATAAAATTATTTCGTATCGTTGCTAAATAACTTTGAATATTGATACAAAAAAATTAATAATTTCCCTCTGAACAGTACGGAAATTCAAAATTGATTTAATCAAAAAATGTTTCGAATAAAACTTGTTTATAATCGGATATGTAACACTGTTTGTTAATAAAATTATTTCGTATCGTTGCTAAATAACTTGGAATATTTAAATAAAAAAATTAATAATTTCCCTCTGAACAACACGGAAATTCAAAATTGATTTAATCAAAAAATGTTTCGAATAAAACTTGTTTATAATCGGATATGTAACACTGTTTGTTAATAAAATTATTTCGTATCGTCGCTAAATAACTTTGAATATTAATATAAAAAAATTAATAATTTCCCTCTGAACAGAAGGAAATTCAAAATTGATTTAATCAAAAAATGTTTCGAATAAAACTTGTTTATAATCGGATATGTAACACTGTTTGTTAATAAAATTATTTCGTATTGATGCTAAATAACTTTGAATATTAATATAAAAAAATTAATAATTTCCCTCTGAACAGCACGGAAATTCAAAATTGATTTAATCAAAAAATGTTTCGAATAAAACTTGTTTATAATCGGATATGTAACACTGTTTGTTAATAAAATTATTTCGTATCGATGCTAAATAATTTTGAATATTAATATAAAAAATTAATAATTTCCCTCTGAACAGCACGGAAATTCAAAATTGATTTAATCAAAAAATGTTTCGAATAAAACTTGTTTATAATCGGATATGTAACACTGTTTGTTAATAAAATTATTTCGTATCGATGCTAAATAATTTTGAATATTAATATAAAAAATTAATAATTTCCCTCTGAACAGCACGGAAATTCAAAATTGATTTAATCAAAAAATGTTTCGAATAAAACTTGTTTATAATCGGATATGTAACACTGTTTGTTAATAAAATTATTTCGTATCGATGCTAAATAATTTTGAATATTAATATAAAAAATTAATAATTTCCCTCTGAACAGCACGGAAATTCAAAATTGATTTAATCAAAAAATGTTTCGAATAAAACTTGTTTATAATCGGATATGTAACACTGTTTGTTAATAAAATTATTTCGTATCGTCGCTAAATAACTTTGAATATTAATATAAAAAAATTAATAATTTCCCTCTGAACAGAAGGAAATTCAAAATTGATTTAATCAAAAAATGTTTCAAATAAAACTTGTTTATAATCGGATATGTAACACTGTTTGTTAATAAAATTATTTCGTATCGATGCTAAATAATTTTGAATATTAATATAAAAAATTAATAATTTCCCTCTGAACAGCACGGAAATTCAAAATTGATTTAATCAAAAAATGTTTCGAATAAAACTTGTTTATAATCGGATATGTAACACTGTTTGTTAATAAAATTATTTCGTATCGTCGCTAAATAACTTTGAATATTAATATAAAAAAATTAATAATTTCCCTCTGAACAGAAGGAAATTCAAAATTGATTTAATCAAAAAATGTTTCAAATAAAACTTGTTTATAATCGGATATGTAACACTGTTTGTTAATAAAATTATTTCGTATCGATGCTAAATAATTTTGAATATTAATATAAAAAATTAATAATTTCCCTCTGAACAGCACGGAAATTCAAAATTGATTTAATCAAAAAATGTTTCGAATAAAACTTGTTTATAATCGGATATGTAACACTGTTTGTTAATAAAATTATTTCGTATCGTCGCTAAATAACTTTGAATATTAATATAAAAAAATTAATAATTTCCCTCTGAACAGAAGGAAATTCAAAATTGATTTAATCAAAAAATGTTTCAAATAAAACTTGTTTATAATCGGATATGTAACACTGTTTGTTAATAAAATTATTTCGTATCGTTGCTAAATAACTTTGAATATTGATACAAAAAAATTAATAATTTCCCTCTGAACAGTACGGAAATTCAAAATTGATTTAATCAAAAAATGTTTCGAATAAAACTTGTTTATAATCGGATATGTAACACTGTTTGTTAATAAAATTATTTCGTATCGTCGTTAAATAACTTTGAATATTAATATAAAAAATTAATAATTTCCCTCTGAACAGCACGGAAATTCAAAATTGATTTAATCAAAAAATGTTTCGAATAAAACTTGTTTATAATCGGATATGTAACACTGTTTGTTAATAAAATTATTTCGTATCGTCGTTAAATAACTTTGAATATTAATATAAAAAATTAATAATTTCCCTCTGAACAGCACGGAAATTCAAAATTGATTTAATCAAAAAATGTTTCGAATAAAACTTGTTTATAATCGGATATGTAACACTGTTTGTTAATAAAATTATTTCGTATCGATGCTAAATAATTTTGAATATTAATATAAAAAATTAATAATTTCCCTCTGAACAGCACGGAAATTCAAAATTGATTTAATCAAAAAATGTTTCGAATAAAACTTGTTTATAATCGGATATGTAACACTGTTTGTTAATAAAATTATTTCGTATCGATGCTAAATAATTTTGAATATTAATATAAAAAATTAATAATTTCCCTCTGAACAGCACGGAAATTCAAAATTGATTTAATCAAAAAATGTTTCGAATAAAACTTGTTTATAATCGGATATGTAACACTGTTTGTTAATAAAATTATTTCGTATCGTCGCTAAATAACTTTGAATATTAATATAAAAAAATTAATAATTTCCCTCTGAACAGAAGGAAATTCAAAATTGATTTAATCAAAAAATGTTTCAAATAAAACTTGTTTATAATCGGATATGTAACACTGTTTGTTAATAAAATTATTTCGTATCGTTGCTAAATAACTTTGAATATTGATACAAAAAAATTAATAATTTCCCTCTGAACAGTACGGAAATTCAAAATTGATTTAATCAAAAAATGTTTCGAATAAAACTTGTTTATAATCGGATATGTAACACTGTTTGTTAATAAAATTATTTCGTATCGTCGCTAAATAACTTTGAATATTAATATAAAAAATTAATAATTTCCCTCTGAACAGTACGGAAATTCAAAATTGATTTAATCAAAAAATGTTTCGAATAAAACTTGTTTATAATCGGATATGTAACACTATTTGTTAATAAAATTATTTCGTATCGTTGCTAAATAACTTTGAATATTGATACAAAAAAATTAATAATTTCCCTCTGAACAGTACGGAAATTCAAAATTGATTTAATCAAAAAATGTTTCAAATAAAACTTGTTTATAATCGGATATGTAACACTGTTTGTTAATAAAATTATTTCGTATCGTCGCTAAATAACTTTGAATATTAATATAAAAAATTAATAATTTCCCTCTGAACAGTACGGAAATTCAAAATTGATTTAATCAAGAAATGTTTCGAATAAAACTTGTTTATAATCGGATATGTAACACTGTTTGTTAATAAAATTTATTCGTATCGTTGCTAAATAACTTTGAATATTAATATAAAAAATTAATAATTTCCCTCTGAACAGCACGGAAATTCAAAATTGATTTAATCAAAAAATGTTTCGAATAAAACTTGTTTATAATCGGATATGTAACACTATTTGTTAATAAAATTATTTCGTATCGTTGCTAAATAACTTTGAATATTGATACAAAAAAATTAATAATTTCCCTCTGAACAGTACGGAAATTCAAAATTGATTTAATCAAAAAATGTTTCAAATAAAACTTGTTTATAATCGGATATGTAACACTGTTTGTTAATAAAATTATTTCGTATCGTCGCTAAATAACTTTGAATATTAATATAAAAAATTAATAATTTCCCTCTGAACAGTACGGAAATTCAAAATTGATTTAATCAAGAAATGTTTCGAATAAAACTTGTTTATAATCGGATATGTAACACTGTTTGTTAATAAAATTTATTCGTATCGTTGCTAAATAACTTTGAATATTAATATAAAAAATTAATAATTTCCCTCTGAACAGCACGGAAATTCAAAATTGATTTAATCAAAAAATGTTTCGAATAAAACTTGTTTATAATCGGATATGTAACACTGTTTGTTAATAAAATTATTTCGTATCGTCGCTAAATAACTTTGAATATTAATATAAAAAATTAATAATTTCCCTCTGAACAGTACGGAAATTCAAAATTGATTTAATCAAGAAATGTTTCGAATAAAACTTGTTTATAATCGGATATGTAACACTGTTTGTTAATAAAATTATTTCGTATCGTCGCTAAATAACTTTGAATATTAATATAAAAAATTAATAATTTCCCTCTGAACAGTACGGAAATTCAAAATTGATTTAATCAAGAAATGTTTCGAATAAAACTTGTTTATAATCGGATATGTAACACTGTTTGTTAATAAAATTTATTCGTATCGTTGCTAAATAACTTTGAATATTAATATAAAAAATTAATAATTTCCCTCTGAACAGCACGGAAATTCAAAATGGATTTAATCAAAAAATGTTTCGAATAAAACTTGTTTATAATCGGATATGTAACACTGTTTGTTAATCAAATTATTTCGTATCGTTGCTAAATAACTTTGAATATTAATATAAAAAATTAATAATTTCCCACTGAACAGTACGGAAATTCAAAATGGATTTAATCAAAAAATGTTTCGAATAAAACTTGTTTATAATCGGATATGTAACACTGTTTGTTAATAAAAATTTTTGGTATCATCGCTAAATGATCTCGTAACGGTATAACTCAAAATTAATTTAACAAATTTCGCTACATAATGATATAAAAAGCAATAAACTTACTTTAATCGTCTCCTCTTCTCCAAAAGCGCCCTTTGCTCCTCCTCAGTCATCCCATAACCGCCTTGCCCATCAGAAGGAGCCGCGGGAGGATGACTATCCCCATTCACCATAAAAACATCACGATGTTCCTCCCTTTCTTCCCCCAGCGTCCATTGAATCGGCCCATTTTTAGGTCCATTACCCGGAGTCGTCGTTAACTCAGCCATTTTTTCCTCCCCTAATTTAATTTCTTCGATATCTTCTAATTTTGTAGTCGACGATGATGACGATGATGATATTGACGCCCTTTTCTTCTTGTTCCAAGGCCAAAGAAACCCGAAAATGATTTACCTTAATTTAAAACACACAAAAAAGATTCGAATAACTTCTAAGTATTAGATAAATTAAATTAAGAAGAGGCGTTATTGAAGAGCATCGCGAGCAAACTGTGCAAATTACAAGTTAATATTAATTAATATTATGAGATAAAAGCAAGAACCACGTTTTATCTAATCGGATCTTGGCGAAACGTTCTTGCGAAGGAATCGCCCGATTTGTTTTGTAACGGCCGGTCCAGAGGTCGGATCGTATAATTTTTGATTGCGCGATCAAAATACAAAAAGAAATTGAAATCTAAAACTGCGCATAGTTACTTGTGGATCGTTGATATAACTCGATCATCGCCTTTTTTTAAGTTAACCTCTAAAAATTGCGGCAAGGATTTTTGAAGGTGGTTTCAATTTCTTTTAAGGTCAGACTCTCACTAATAATTATGATGTAAGATTTGTTTTTTTTTAACTCATAAAAGATAAGTTTTTATAATTATGTATATATATACATCGTGAAAAGAAAACAAAGTTTAATTGATATATTATTACGCCTCGAGTATAACCGTCATTATCAGAAACAATGATTTCAAGAAATTAAGTATTTTTCGGCTGTTGGTTGTATAAATCAAATTCTGGTTCAAGAAATCAAGCCGAGGTCGCTTGCGACCAAGGCAGTACAGTTAATATCACATCAACCCAAGTTTGATCATCATATTGCCTTGTTACAACTCAATAATGAGAAAAATGGCTTCTAATAAAACCGAGGTCGTTTGCGACTGAGGCAGTGGCTTGTATTAATCACTTTTAGGTTTAAATAATTAAGCCGAGGTCGCTTGCAACCGAAGCAGCACAGTTAATCTCACATCAACCCAAGTTTGATCATCATATTTCTTTGTTTCGACTCAATAATGAGAAAAATGTCTTCTAATAAAACCAAGGTCGCTTGCGACCGAGGCGGTGGGTTGTATAAACCATAGTTTGGTTCAAAGAATCAAGCCGAGGTAGTACAATTAATATGATATCAGCCCAAGGCTGATCAACATATTGTCATGTATCCTGTTAAATAATTGGAAAAATGATTTGTAGTAAAGGCGAGGTCGCTTGCGGCTGAGGAAACCATTTATAAACCCAAATATTAACCATTTTTGGGTTCAAATTAAAGATGTGCAAATTACGAGAGTCCCGCCTGGTCACGATGAGTCATGCATGAACCACCGTGAGCGGACATCGATTTTGTACCACCCACGTAAACGTGCGTGATTGAATCAATTTTTAAATATTTCTTTAATAATAATATTTTAGCGAACGCCGGACAATCTTTTAGGATTTCTGATGATGTAACCGAAGATCCGGGTTAAATTAGTCATTTTTAACATATGCTTTTCCAAAAATATCAAAATTACGAATATTAATTACTTTAACTGTTGAGTTCCGTGTTATATGCATATATGTTACCGTCAATCTGTATAATTCAGTACTCAATACAATGCCTGGGTAACATGTATAAAATACCTGGGGTGACTAGGCAATGTATAAAATATTACGAAGATCATTGTCCCTTAATCCTTGAACAATATATGTTAGTACTGTGTTTAATCTATCGATTCTATGTTAAAAATGACGCAGAAATGTTCAAATCGACATGACACTTGCAGAAATTATTTCCAAAAGTTGTATTGGTCCATGATTTTGATGAATGTTATGGACTGGGTTGGGTTGGGTTGAGCTTCAGCTTCACATTGATCCTTCATATTGAATTGTATGATATTGGATATCAACCCAACTTATCCAAATCGAACACAACCAACCTAACCCAACCCATAACATTCCTCATATTGAATGATATGAAGTTCAAGCTGAACCCAATCTAACACTTCTCAGTTTTTTCAAATATTCTGTGACTATTTCTGTATTATAAAAAATTGGATTTGAAAGTTGGATTGGGTTGAGCTCTAACTTCCCATCATTTAATATGAGGGATGCTATGAAGTCTTTCTTCTATGGTTGAGTTGGGTTGAGCTCCACATTCAAATAATTAAGTATGAAGTTGAAGTTTAATCCAAACATTAAATCAAATCCACAATTCTTCTGCGGTTGGGTTGGGTTGAATTCCAACTTCATACTATTCAATATGAGCCAAGTAAGGTAAAATTTCTGGGTACTTCTATTACTGCTCCCTCATTGCGCTTTGCTGACCACTTCAATTGTATGGAATCCAGGCTGAGTAGAAATATTTATTTACTGCGCAGACTCGTTGCGGGTGTATCACGGAATGTGGCAAAAAATGCTTACTATGCATTTGTTCATTCGTTACTTAGGCCCTCTGCACACGGAGCTGCTCGTCATAGACGCGTACAATAAGCGTCATGCAGCTACGCTTCTTACACGACTGTAGATCCGCACACGGAGACACTCATCATAGACGCGTATAATATGCGTCATGCAGCTATGTATCTTGTACGCTTAAGATCCGCACACGGAAACAATCGTTGTAGACGTGTTCATAAGCGTCATGCAGTTATGCTTTTTATACGCCGATGCAAAGATCCGATAGAAAGATCCGCAAAAGAATCAATTTTAAAGCATATTTTATTAAGTACTTGCAAACATGTCAAGTGATGAAGAGGAGTTACTTTTGTTAAATTATCTGCGTTTTCGTAAGAGAAAACAAAAGTGTAAAAGAAAATTTTGGGTACATCCTTATATCCGTAAAAATTCAGGCAAGAGATTATTTATTGCCACCAAAGAGCTATCACAGAACGATTCTAAATTTCAAAGCTTTTATAGAATGTCGAAAAATACCTTTAAAGAACTGGTGTTTATTGTAGATTCCACCATTCAAAAACAAAACACTAACATGCGTGAATGTGTTAGTGCAGAAGAGAGAATTATGATAATTCTAAGGTAAGTAAAGTACTAATTTATTTATTTATTCTAGAAATAATAATACAAATACAATTATTGAATGTTATTGAATGTAATATTAGTAGTAGAAGGCGGCAAATTATCCAAATTATGTATTGTGAACCCATCGGTGGTATCAAAAATAGTGGAAACTGATGATGCAAGAGTAGTCGGTGAGGGAGCGTGAGTGATTGGTTCTCACCACTTTGCTCTTGCTGAGTTAATAGTTGTTCTATTAATAAAAGTGTTTTAATTTTAAATTGTCGCATATTTTTCTCAGATAAACTTTTTACATCGTTTAATAAGCTTAAAAGAAACATTTTTCCATCGTCATCTGAAGGTTTATTTTTCTTTTCTTTAATATATTGTAAAATTGCCAGCTCAATTTCATCTTTTTCCTGTGGATGTTTTCTTTTTCTTTTCTTTGCTTCAAGATGTTTACTCATTCCATCGTCATTGTTGTTGTCTTCAAGTACGTTAATTACTTCAGGAGGTTCTGCATCGTGTTCATCGGCCTCTGTCGTTGGATTACTTTCTGGTAACGAAATATTGCTTGTTTTTTGTAAATGTTGAATAGGCCTTACGTATGGCAGGACGAACTGCATAATGTCATGCAAATAGTAAGGCTTTTTTGCTTTGGATGATGATCCACTGGCAGGTGGTTTCAGACTACGTACAAAGCCGTTCCGAATATTTTTCCACTTGTCTGGATGTACATTTAGTGCTCTCTCCTTATATTTTCAACGAGGTGAACGTACTATTGGAATTATTGTAAAAGAAACTACGAAAGCTATATGGAATGTGTTGAAGGAGCCATATATGACGTTACCAAATACGGAAAGATGGAAACAAATAGCAAATAGATTTTATGAGCTATGGCAGTTGCCAAACTGTTTGGGAGCAATTGACGGCAAACATATCCGCATTCAAAAATATCCAAATTCTGGATCCACCAATTTTAATTACAAAAGTTATCATTCTGTTGTTTTGTTTGGTTGTTGTGATGCTGAAGGTTTGTTCACAACAATAGAATGTGGATATGCCGGACGAAATAATGATGGCAGTATCTTTCGGGTTTCCACATTTGGTCATTGGTTGGAAAATAATAATACTTTGCCACCTTCAACTGAACTTCCCAACGACGAAAGTAGAAATAAATTTCCATATTATTTTGCAGCTGATAACGCATTTCCCTTAAGAAAAAATATTATGAGACCATACCCAGAAAGAAATATTAATAATAAAATGCGAATTTTCAATTACAGACATAGTCGAGGTAGAAAAACAATAGAATGTACGTTTGGAATGATGACTCAAAAGTTTCAAATTTTTTTAACGCCTATACGAGTACGAAAATATGAAACTATTATATCAATAATACAATGTGCATGCGTATTGCACAATTTTATTAGAAAGAAAGATGGCACATTATACACAGTTCCAGTAATAGAAAAGAATCAGCAAAATCCGAGAAATTTGCCAAATGTGGAAAATATAAATATCAATGAAACTTCCTCACCTCAACATCTCCGAAAGTACTTAGCTAATTATTTTTTATCACCAAATGCAGCTTTACCGTGGCAATGGAATTATTGTTTATAACATCTAATATAATAAATACTCTTTAAATTACCTGACCATTTCATTTTTTGGCTTATTGCATTCCAAGCTTTTTCAGTTAAATCTTTTCTACAATGTTCCGGTAATGTATGGTTATACAAACATGGGTACTTTTCAACTAATAGCACAAATTTCATTATTTCATTATTATTGTCGTCCATGTTTATATTATGGATAGTAGTTATTTGCAAACGTTGTTTTGGCGCTAAGCGACTAACACTGCTGTGCGCCGTGCGCTATGTAGCTTGCATGTTTAGACGAAATCGCGACGCTATGTCGCCATGTACAGGTTTCCATTTGAAAACACGTGAGGTGCGCTAAAGCGTACGTCTTCCTACAGTCGCGTCTATGACGAACAACTCCGTGTGCAGAGGGCCTAAGCAATCCACCCTTTTGTACGGCTGGCGCTACGCAGCTTGCATGTTTAGACGAAATCGCGACGCTGCGTCAACGCTGCGTCCCCGTGTACAGTTTTCTATATGAAAACACGTGAGACGCACTAAGGCCCGTTACTACCACTCATAGTTAAAGTTGTAGTTAGCGCTATCTAAAAGATAACGTAAAAATCGATTACTACCACTGCATTTATCTCACAGTTAACGTTACCTGAAAGATAACTTTTGTGTTAACCATAACCAGTGAATTCGGTTCGAGTTAAGTCGGTATCTCATAGATAAAAGAAGAAATAGTGAAAAACTACAGTGAAATATTACAAAATTACAAAAAGGATAATTTTATGGATGCTGGCGATGAAGAAAATATTTTCGAGGACATAAAAGAATTATTTCTAGGGCTGGGTTAAAGTATCGATGTATAATAATAATAATAATAACACATTTATGGCCTCAAAAAAAAAAAGAAATTACAAAAAGAAAAGTATACATTAGCAACATATAAACATCAAGACAAAAGGATCAATTTATCGCTGTAAGCGATATCTTCCAAAAGACCCAACTACTACTGTGTATAAAATTAAACTCAAAGATTATGGCTAGCTGCTGTAATATGATATCCTTTGCAGGATTAGAAATGCAGCAAACATCAATTATCATCATACAGGATAGACAACAAACACAAAGAAGTCAAGAAGACAGTTGGAGAGTAAGAAGATGGCATTTCAATAAATTTTTAAAAGACACAAAACTTGTTGCATTGCGAATAGCGACAGGTAGATCAGTCCATAACGCAATCGATTGTAATGTAAAAGATCTGTGAAAAATCTCAGTAGCATAAACCGGAAACATTAAGGTGGTATCAGAACTGGATCGGGTGCAGGAGTATAGATAAATATGCAGGAGTGCAGCTCTGCAGAACCTTGTACAAAGTAGAGAGTATCCGAAAAGACCTGCGATTCTGCAGAGTAAGCATCTGCAAATAATTACGATACGGCGTTATGTGCTGAAACCTCCCCAGATCAAAGATGTAACGAATACAATTATTCTGAAGTCTCTCCAATTTATTCTGGAGAGTTAAAGAAAGATTAGGATATACCACATCACCATAATCAATATGAGGCAAGATAAGAGAGTAACAAAGGTTGCGACGAACAACAGGCCTGTAAAACACTTTTACAAACACTCTGTACCTGAGGTCTCCAGGACAGTGTCGAATCCATAATCAAACCAAGATTCTCAACAGTGTCCGAAAACTGAATAACGTTGCCATCAAGCATCACTTGAAGGGAAGAGTGAAAGTTCATCTTTGTTAGAAGAGGGTGAGTGCCAAAAGCAATGGCTTGCGTTTTCGACGGATTTAATTTAAGCCCATAACGATTAGACCATTCAAGAATACTGGCAAGATCATTATTGAGACGAAGAACAGCATCTTCAAGGTTATCAATAGGTGTTGAAGTGTAAATTTGAAGGTCATCAGCATACAAATGATAATTACATGAAATATTATCCGTAATACCATTTATAAAAATCGAAAAGAGTAAGGGTCCTAAAACACTGCCCTGGGGAACCCCACATTTAATTCCATAACTGGAAGAGAGCTCAGAACTAACACGCACATATAAAGATCGAAAGGAAAGATATGATTGGAACCAGGATAAACAAGAAGAGGAACATCTAATACAAGTAAGTAAGGATAATAAAACAGTATGGTCAACAGAGTCAGAGGCCTTACTAAAATCCGGAAGAACCAGTAAAGAAACACAACGTTCGTCGCAAGCAGATCTAATGTCATCGGTAATTTTAATAAGAGCTGTAGTTGTGCTATGTCCTTTACGGAATCCAGATTGCATCTTATTGATTAATTTAAATTCCTCTAGATATCTGGTAATTTGTAAATAAGCTAAACGTTCAATTGCCTTTGACAATGTGTAGATAAAATGGAAATGGGACGATAGTCACTAATATGAGAGGGATATCTAGTTTTAGGGATAGGAATCACATTAGCAATCCTCCAGTTTGAGGGAAATATAGACCGTTCAAAAGAAAAATTGAAAATATGGGTTAATGGTGTAATAATAACATCTAATGTTGGTAACAGCATTTTAAGGTCAATTCCATCCGCTCCCACATTAGTAGATTTAGTGTATAACAAGGCGTCACATACTTCAGAAGCTGTGATTAAGTTAAAAGAAAACGAACAGGAGTTGGATGATGCAGGAATATCAGCAATAGTGCGCGCTCTTGCTGTATTATCAATAACCAAGGGAGGCTCAGCAAAACTTTTAGCCAACGTTTCACAATCAAAAGTAGTCTTATCGGCGGGAGGTTCGATCACTCCAAGAGATCGCATGGTTTTCCAAAAAGTTTTAGGGGTGGTACAAGATAATATATCGATGTGCATCGAGACAGCAGTGCATGTCGAATGGCCGATACACACATCACTGTAATATCTGTATATTGCCACATTAGTACATTGATACAAAGAAAATACCGATATCGATATGAAGAAAACATCGATATATCGATACAAAAACAATTATGCAATTTAGACTTAAATTAAACTAAAGTATAAATAATTTTTTTAACTTTTATGTTTTTCATAGTTTCTTTTTATTAACTGTCGATCTAAATATCGATACGAGATCGATATGAGTATCGATACAATATCGATATATGTATATTTCCGATATATCGATACAATGTGTGTATAGAATATCGATGCGCTTCATGCTGTATCGCACACCCCTAATTATTTCCTATACGAAGTGAAACAATAATACGAAGACGATTAAATCATTTAAATAAACATTCAGATGGGGAATTGATGAAAAGATTTCGTATTTCCAATGAGACTTTTCATTTTCTTCTCCATGAAATAGAGCTATTAAACCGCCATCCATGACGCGTCAATTCTTTTATTTTCTATAACATTTTTTTATTATTTTTCTTATTAAATCGATCAATATTTCCATTTCCTTTTTGGAATAATTCGCAGTTCTTTTTTCTTATCGTTTTCCGTTTTCTATGTTCGAACGGTACACAAAATAAGAAGAATGACAGAAATTATAAACGCTCGATTTATGATGATCGAGATTAGAATATTAGGCCTTTTGACTGTATGGTCACCAACTTAAAAAATCACCCCAAATAAAATCACTAGATTCTTTAGATATCTTAAGGATATCCTACCTATGAGATAACTTGAAGTAGTAGTACGGCCGAGTCCGTAATCTATTAGTTTAGCGTTATTATACGATTTGGTAGGAACGGGCCTAAAGCGTATATCTTCCGACTGACGCGTCTAATACGCGTCTATGACGAGCAGCTCCGTGTGCAGAGGGCCTTAGCTATGCAATTCTTGCATGGGGTGCAGATCCTGCGAGTGAGCAGATGTTTAAAATACAACGCAGAGCTGTGCGAGTTCTGGCTGGAATTGCTTATTGACTGTACCATGTTTATATATATTGCGCTGTATTATGTACATTGTGGAGAATCGCAATTGTTTCAGTGAGCACTCTGATGTTCATTCTCACAACACGTGGGAAAGAAGATCTACGTCCAACATTTTTCCGGCTTACAAAGACCCAGGGTGGTCCCTTGTATATGGGCCAAAAACTATTTAATAGGTTGCCACGACGGTTGCGTGAGTTACCTCCAGCTGGGATAAAGACTCGATTAAAGGTTTTCTTATTGAAAAACGCGTTTTATTCCACGCGAGAGTTTTTAATTTGTAGTGTGGATGATATGTAGTTTGTAAATTGTAAGTATTTTGTAAGAATAATTATTGTATACTGCCTTTTATTTATTGTAATATGTTTTTGACAGGTGTAAGAATGCCTGCACTTTTTTTGCACAAATAAAGATTATTAAGATCCTCAAATATTTAACTTTAAGATTCAAGGAAATAAGCAGATGCATAGAAATATAATGCCTTCATTCGGAATAAAAAGATTTTAATTGTAATCATAGTAAAAGCTTGAATTCTAAAGCAAACGTGCTACAAAAAATCAAAGAAAAGTCCTTAATTATAAAACAACATAATTTTTTTATTACAATTTAAATTCGTTTAACATTCAAAACGAATTTAAATAAATAAAATCGTGTAAAGCAGTCTTTAAAGATAAAAATTCGAAACTCAGCTGACTCGAAACAACCTTTTCCCCCACCACAACCCGACGTAAATCAGGTGACCCGGGAAAAAAATAAACTTCACAAAAAAAGAATCTAGCAATCAATGAATGAGTACGACTCAGAAAACGTGGCATGTTGGCTCTGAGCCAATCCCAAATCGCGTTACCATCTGGCGGTTGAAAACGGACCAATCAAAAAAGAGAATCAGTTAAAACAAAATCACCTTATTCACTTAATTTAGAATTAATTTCGAATTAATCAAATTAATTTTAATTAATTCAAATAAAATCGTTTCGTAATTCAAATTAATTCAATTGCGTTAATTAAAATAACTAAATAGGCAACCCATTTAACTCCGACGCAAATTTGGTTGCCTATTTCGAATAACCTTGTCATTTTTAAAAACGATTCAAAATATTTTTTTTAAAAGGAATAATTCATTAGATTAGCTTGAATAGCGACTTCCGTTCGTTTTTTGTTGGACAATAACCCATTAACATTACAATGCCAAGACGCTTTCGAGGCGGCCCCTTTTTTGCATAGGCCAATAAGTTCAAATTGGTAAAGATTACAAAGCAATTTTAATTCCTTGGGTAATTTCCTTAAATTTAAGTTAACTAAAAGAAAATAAAATCGATTTTAAATTTCTGAATAATAATCGGTTAAAAAAAAATATTTTTTTCGGGTCCGAATTTAATGGGAAAGTGATTATTTGTTATTCTAATCAGGTTTTGATTTCTTGCTAATCAAAATTCTTGCAATTCCGATCTAAAAAGCGACTCAAAACGGAATTAACATAAAAAATAAAAATGTTTATGATAGAAACTAAATCAAAGTTATAATTAATTTGGTTAATTAATTGATTAAAAACTCACCTAATTCGATTAATTTGGTTGATTCTTCGTGTTAAAACCGCTTTGTTTACTTCGTGCACACAAAAATAATATTGGACATAACCTCAAATAGTTTTGGAGCGGTTTCGTTCTGTTTGGCGTCCGAATCGACACTGATTGTGGTGTTTTATGATGGTTATTACGGTGGGGCCGCGATCGTTTAAATCTTCGTTCATCGAATGACGCATTTCTTTAGATTCTTTACATTTTCTTTCTTCGAAAAGGGTTCTGTTAAAAATGGGGTGCATTTCGCGTGACAGCTGATGGTTGATTGGTGGCGCCAATTCTGCAACTACCGGAAAGGATATTAATTAATTAATTTTTGAAGGGTGGTTAAAATTAAATTTAATTTTTATTAATTTATTTAATTTTATATAAAAATATCGTTAATTTGAAATTGAGAAAATCGAGTTGAAGCAAGAATTAACTTAAATTTATAAATTAAAAAAAAAATTTAGTGACATTTCAAAAAAATAAAATAAAATTTTACCATTTTAAATCGATTTTATTATAACAAATGTATCAAATTTTAAATTCTTATATATAATATTTAGGTAAAATTGTATTTAATTGATTAAAAAGGTGAAATAATTCGGTTAATTGCTTCAATTTGATTATATAGTAATTTTAATTTACGAGGTTGGTAGTAAAAAGTATTCAACGTCAATGCGTAAATGTCAAAAATTTTAAATAAAATGAACGAAATTTTCAAAATATTATATCTTTCGTTTTTTAATGAACTATAATATGATTTGTATGTTAAAAGGAAGCCGAAAGATTCTAGATTATGATGCGATATAAATATTATTAAGTGATGTAATAAAAATTTCCAGAAAGAAGGAATTAAAGTCAAATTTATGAAATTATACGAAATTTTCAAAATATTATATTTTCCCTATTTTTATGATTTGTGATATGATAAGTATGTTAAATTTAAGCTTAAAGATTCTAATTTATGATTTGATATTAAAACTATATAATGATATTACCGGAATATGGAGAGAAAAGTTATTAAATAAAACTGTGAAATCTTTG
Source organism: Onthophagus sagittarius (assembly GCA_036711965.1). NCBI lineage: Eukaryota > Metazoa > Arthropoda > Insecta > Coleoptera > Scarabaeidae > Onthophagus > Onthophagus sagittarius. The sequence continues at coordinate 15,079,784 of JASERS010000009.1, forward strand.
AAGTAGAAATAATATAAAATTTTCAAAATATTATAAGTTCGGTGCTTGTATTTATTATGACATGATGTATGTGTTAAAATAAAGCTTAAAGAGTCTAAAATATGATATAATATGCAAACTATAAGGTAATATAATCAAAATTTCCAAGAAAAGGGAATTAAACTGTCAAATTTATGAAATAATTTAAAATGTCACAAAATTCACATTTTTGTGTATTACGAGATGATGTATATGATAAAACGAAGCTTAAAGATTCTAGATTATAATGTGATATAGAAACTATAAAGTAATATCATTAAAATTTAAAAAAAAAAGTGATCGAAGAGGAAGCTATCATCTTTATGAAATAATTCGAAGTTTTTAAAACATCATAAATTCCATATCATTGTGAATAATGATATGATGTATATGTTAAAATGAAAGCTAATGATTCCAGATTATGATGTGATATAGAAACAATAAAGTAATATCATTAAAATTTCAAAAAAAAAATTATTAAAGAGGAATCTGTCAAATTTCTGAAATAATTCCAAACTTTGAAATATCATATCTTCTGAATTTCTATAAACTATGATATCATATGTATGTTAAATGGAAGCTTAAAGATTCTAATTTATGATTTGATATCAAAACTATATGATGATATCACTGAAATTTTTAGAAAAGAATTATTAAAGAGGAAACTGTGAAATTTACGAAATATGAAATTTTCAAAATATCATATATTCCGTATTTTTATGTATCATGATATTATGTTTATGTTGAAATGAAGCTTAAAGATCGTAGATTATGATGAGATATGGATTTTAAAGTAATATCATCGAAATTTGCAGAAAAAAGTAATTAAAGAGGAAACTGTCAAAATTATGAAATTATATGATATTTTCAAAATATCACATATTCCGTATTTTGATGTATTATGATATGATATATATGTTGAAATAAATCTTAAAGATCGTAGATTACGATGTGATATAGATTTTAAAATAATATCATCGAAATTTCTAGAAAAAGAGGATTTAAAGAGGAAACTGTCAAATTTACGAAATATGAAATATTCAAAATATCATAAATTCCGTATTTTTATCTATTATGATATGATGTATATGCTAAAGTTAAGCTTAAAAGATATAGATCACGATGTGATATAAATTTTAAAATAATATCATCGAAATTTTTAGAAAGAAATAATTAAAAAGGAAACTCTCAAATTTCCGAAATATGAAATTTTCAAAATATCATAAGTTCCGTATGTTTATCTATTATGATATGATGTATATGTTAAAATTAAGCTTAAAAAATATAGATCACGATGTGATATAAATTTTAAAATAATATCATCGAAATTTTTAGAAAGAAATAATTAAAGAGGAAACTCAAATTTCCGAAATATGAAATTTTCAAAATATCATAAGTTCCGTATTTTTATGTATTATGATATGATGTATATGTTGGAATAAAACTTAAAGATCGTAGATTACGATGTGATATAGATTTTAAAATAATATCATCGAAATTTCTAGAAAAGAGAGGAATTAAAGAGGAAACTGTCAAATTTACGAAATTTGAAATTTTCAAAATATCATAAATTCCGTATTTTTATCTATTATGATATGTTGTATATGTTAAAATTAAGCTTAAAAAATATAGATCACGATGTGATATAAATTTTAAAATAATATCATCGAAATTTTTAGAAAGAAATAATTAAAAAGGAAACTCTCAAATTTCCGAAATATGAAATTTTCAAAATATCATAAGTTCCGTATTTTTATGTATTATGATATGATGTATATGTTGGAATAAAACTTAAAGATCGTAGATTACGATGTGATATAGATTTTAAAATAATATCATCGAAATTTCTAGAAAAGAGAGGAATTAAAGAGGAAACTGTCAAATTTACGAAATTTGAAATTTTCAAAATATCATAAATTCCGTATTTTTATCTATTATGATATGTTGTATATGTTAAAATTAAGCTTAAAAAATATAGATCACGATGTGATATAAATTTTAAAATAATATCATCGAAATTTTTAGAAAGAAATAATTAAAAAGGAAACTCTCAAATTTCCGAAATATGAAATTTTCAAAATATCATAAGTTCCGTATTTTTATGTATTATGATATGATGTATATGTTGGAATAAAGCTTAGAGATCGTAGATTACGATGTGATATAGATTTTAAAATAATATCATCGAAATTTCTAGAAAAAAGAGGATTTAAAGAGGAAACTGTCAAATTTACGAAATTTGAAATTTTCAAAATATCATAAATTCCGTATTTTTATCTATTATGATATGATGTATATGTTAAAATTAAGCTTAAAAAATATAGATCACGATGTGATATAAATTTTAAAATAATATCATCGAAATTTTTAGAAAGAAATAATTAAAAAGGAAACTCTCAAATTTCCGAAATATGAAATTTTCAAAATATCATAAGTTCCGTATTTTTATGTATTATGATATGATGTATATGTTGGAATAAAGCTTAGAGATCGTAGATTACGATGTGATATAGATTTTAAAATAATATCATCGAAATTTCTAGAAAAAGAGGATTTAAAGAGGAAACTGTCAAATTTACGAAATATGAAATATTCAAAATATCATAAATTCCGTATTTTTATCTATTATGATATGATGTATATGCTAAAGTTAAGCTTAAAAGATATAGATCACGATGTGATATAAATTTTAAAATAATATCATCGAAATTTTTAGAAAGAAATAATTAAAAAGGAAACTCTCAAATTTCCGAAATATGAAATTTTCAAAATATCATAAGTTCCGTATGTTTATCTATTATGATATGATGTATATGTTAAAATTAAGCTTAAAAAATATAGATCACGATGTGATATAAATTTTAAAATAATATCATCGAAATTTTTAGAAAGAAATAATTAAAGAGGAAACTCAAATTTCCGAAATATGAAATTTTCAAAATATCATAAGTTCCGTATTTTTATGTATTATGATATGATGTATATGTTGGAATAAAACTTAAAGATCGTAGATTACGATGTGATATAGATTTTAAAATAATATCATCGAAATTTCTAGAAAAGAGAGGAATTAAAGAGGAAACTGTCAAATTTACGAAATTTGAAATTTTCAAAATATCATAAATTCCGTATTTTTATCTATTATGATATGTTGTATATGTTAAAATTAAGCTTAAAAAATATAGATCACGATGTGATATAAATTTTAAAATAATATCATCGAAATTTTTAGAAAGAAATAATTAAAAAGGAAACTCTCAAATTTCCGAAATATGAAATTTTCAAAATATCATAAGTTCCGTATTTTTATGTATTATGATATGATGTATATGTTGGAATAAAGCTTAGAGATCGTAGATTACGATGTGATATAGATTTTAAAATAATATCATCGAAATTTCTAGAAAAAAGAGGATTTAAAGAGGAAACTGTCAAATTTACGAAATTTGAAATTTTCAAAATATCATAAATTCCGTATTTTTATCTATTATGATATGATGTATATGTTAAAATTAAGCTTAAAAAATATAGATCACGATGTGATATAAATTTTAAAATAATATCATCGAAATTTTTAGAAAGAAATAATTAAAAAGGAAACTCTCAAATTTCCGAAATATGAAATTTTCAAAATATCATAAGTTCCGTATTTTTATGTATTATGATATGATGTATATGTTGGAATAAAGCTTAGAGATCGTAGATTACGATGTGATATAGATTTTAAAATAATATCATCGAAATTTCTAGAAAAAGAGGATTTAAAGAGGAAACTGTCAAATTTACGAAATATGAAATATTCAAAATATCATAAATTCCGTATTTTTATCTATTATGATATGATGTATATGTTAAAATTAAGCTTAAAAAATATAGATCACGATGTGATATAAATTTTAAAATAATATCATCGAAATTTTTAGAAAGAAATAATTAAAAAGGAAACTCAAATTTCCGAAATATGAAATTTTCAAAATATCATAAGTTCCGTATTTTTATGTATTATGATATGATGTATATGTTGGAATAAAGCTTAGAGATCGTAGATTACGATGTGATATAGATTTTAAAATAATATTATCGAAATTTCTAGAAAAAAGAGGATTTAAAGAGGAAACTGTCAAATTTACGAAATATGAAATTTTCCAAATATCATAAATTCCGTATTTTTATGTATTATGATATGATACATATGTTGATATAAAGCTTAAGAATTCTAGATTACAATGTGATATAAATTTTAAAGTAATATCATCGAAGTTTACAGAAAAAAGTAATAAAAAGGAAATTGTCAAATTTACGAAATTTGAAATTTTCAAAATATCATAAGTTCCGTATTTTTATGTATTATGATATGATGTATATGTTGAAATAAAGCTTAAAGATCGTAGATTACGATGTGATATAGATTTTAAAATAATATCATCGAAATTTCTAGAAAAGAGAGGAAACTGTCAAGTTTTCGAAATTTGAAATTTTCAAAATATCATAAATTCCGTATTTTTATGTATTATGATATGATGTATATGTTGAAATGAAGCTTAAAGATTATAGATTATGATGCGATATAAATATTATTAAGTGATGTCATCAAAATTTCCAGAAAGAAGGAATTAAAGTCAAATTTATGAAATTATACGAAATTTTCAAAATATCATATCTTCAGCATTTTTATGATTTATGATATAATAAGTATATTATATTTAAGCTTAAAGATTCTAATTTATGATTTAATTTCAAATCTATATGATAATATTATCGAAATTTTGAGAAAAATTCGGAAAAAGGAATTATTAAAAAGGAAACAGTCAAATTTATGGAATAATACGAAATTTTCAAAATATCATATCTTCCGCATTTTTATGAACTATGATATGATATGTATGTTAAATTTAAGTTTAAAAATTCTAATTTATGATTTGATATCAAAACTATATGATGATATTACCGAAATATGGAGAGAAAAATTATTAAAAAAAACTATGAAATTATTGAAGTAGAAATAATATAAAATTTTCAAAATATTATATCTTTCGTATTTTAATGAACTATGATATGATATGTATGTTAAAAGGAAGCTGAAAAATTCTAGATTATGATGCGATATAAATATTATTAAGTAATGTCATCAAAATTTCCAGAAAGAAGGAATTAAAGTCAAATTTATGAAATTATACGAAATTTTAAAATATCATATCTTCTGCATTTTCATGATTTATGATATAATAAGTATATTATATTTAAGCTTAAAGATTCTAATTTATGATTTAATTTCAAATCTATATGATAATATCATCGAAATTTTGAGAAAAATTCAGAAAAAGGAATTATTAAAAAGAAAACAGTCAAATTTATGGAATAATACGAAATTTTCAAAATATCATATCTTCCGCATTTTTATGAACTATGATATGATAAGTATGTTAAATTTAAGCTTAAGGATTCTAATTTATAATTTGATATCAAAACTATATGATGATATTACCGAAATATGGAGAGAAAAGTTATTAAAAAAAACTATGAAATTATTGTAGTAGAAATAATATAAAATTTTCAAAATATTATAAGTTCGGTGTTTGTATGTATTATGATATAATGCGTATGTTAAAATGGAGATTAAAGAGTCTAGAATATGATGTGATATGCAAACTATAAGGTAATGTAATCAAAATTTCCAGAAAAAGGTAATTAAAGAGAAAACTGTCAAATTTATAAAATGATTTGAAATTTTCAAAATATCACAAGTTCCATATTTTTGTGTATTATAATATAATATATATGATAAAACAAAGCTTAAAGATTCCAGATTATAATGTGATATAAAAACTATAAAGTAATATCATTAAAATTTCCAAAAAAGCGATTGAAAACGAAGCTGTCAGCTTTATGAAATAATTCGAAATTTTCAAAGTTCCATAAGTTCCATATCTTTGTGTATAATGATATGATGTATATGTTAAAATGAAACCTAAAGATTCCAGATTATGATGTGATATAGAAACTATAAAGTAATATCATTAAAATTTCCAAAAATTTGTCAAATTTCTGAAATAATTCAAAATTTTTTGAAATATCATATCGTCCGTATATTTAAGAACTATGATATGATATTTATGTTAAATTTAAGTTTAAAGATTCTAATTTATGATTTGATATCAAAACTATATGATGATATCACCGAAATTTTTAAAAAAGAATTATTAAAGAGGAAACTGTGAAATTTACGAAATATGAAATTTTCAAAATATCATATATTCCGTATTTTTATGTATTAAGATATTATGTTTATGTTGAAATGAAGCTTAAAGATCGTAGATTATGATTTGATGTAAATTTTAAAATAATATTATCGAAATTTATAGAAAAAAAAAATTAAAAAGGAAACTGTCAAATTTAATCAATAATTACGAAATTTGAAATTTTAAAAATATCATACGTTCCGTATTTTTATGTATTATGATATGATATATACGTTGAAATGAAGCTTGAAGATCGTAGATTAGGATGTGATATAGACTTTAAAGTAATATAGTCGAAATTTCCAAAAAAAGTAATTAAATAGGAAACTGTCAAATTAACGAAACATGAAATTTTCAAAATATCATAAATTCCGTACTTTTATGTGTCATGATGTGATGTATATGCTGTAATAAAGCTTAAAGATTATAGATTACTATGTGATGTATATTTTAAAGTAATATCATCGAAATTTCCAGATAAAAGTAATTAAAGAGGAAACTGTCAAATTTACAAAATTTGAAATTTTCAAAATATCATATGTTTCGTATTTTTATGTATTATGATATGTTGTATATGTTGAAATGACGCTTAAAGATCGTAGATTACGATGTGATATAAATTTTAAAGTAATATCATCGAAGTTTACAGAAAAAAGTAATTAAAAGGAAATTGTCAAATTTACGAAATTTGAAATTTTCAAAATTTCATAAGTTCCGTATTTTTATGTATTACGATATGATGTATATGTTGAAATGAAGTTTAAAGATCGTAGATTTCGATGTGATATAGATTTTAAAATAATATCATCGAAATTTCTAAGAAAAAGAAGAATTAAGAATTAAGAGGAAACTGTCAAATTTACGAGATATGAAATTTTCAAAATATCATATGTTCCGTATTTTTATGTATTATGATATGATGTATATGTTGAAATAAAGCTTAAAGATTCTAAATTACTATATGATATATATTTTAAAGTAAAATTATCGAAATTTCCAGTAAAAAGTAATTAAAAGGGAAACTGTCAAATTTATGAAATTTGAAATTTTCAAAATTTCACAAGTTCCGTATTTTTATGTATTATGATATGATGTATATATTGAAATAAAGCCTAAAGATTGTAGATTATGATGTGATATAAATTTTAAAATAATTACATCGAAATTTCCAGACAAAAGTAATTAAAAAGGAAACTGTCAAATTTAGGAAATATGAAATTTTCAAAATATCACAAGTTCCGTATTTTTGTGTATTGTGATATGATGTATATGATAAAATGAACCTTAAAAATACGAAATTATGATGTGATATAGAAACTATGAACTAATATCATTAAAATTTTTAGAAAAATGATTAAAGAGGTAACTATCAAATTTATGAAATAATTTGAAATTTTCAAAATATCATATCTTTCGTATTTTTATGAAATATGATATGATATGTATGTTAGATGGAAGCTTAAAAATTCTAATTTATGATTTGATATCAAAACTATATGATGGTATCACCGAAATTTTTAGAAAACAATTATTTAAGAGGAAACTGTCAAATTTGCGAATCATAAATAATTTGGAATTTTCAAAATATCACAAGTTCCATATGATTGTGTATTATGATATGATGTGTATGTTAAAATGAACCTTAAAGATTCCAGATTATGATGTGATACAGAAACTATGAACTAATATCATTAAAATTTTTAGAAAAATGATTAAAGAGGAAACTATCAAATTTATGAAATAATTCGAAATTTTCAAAATATATCTTTCGTATTTTTATGAACTATGATATGATATGTATGTTAAATGGAAGCTTAAAAATTCTAATTTATGATTTGATATCAAAACTATATGATGGTATCACCGAAATTGTTAGAAAACAATTATTAAAGAGGAAACTGTCAAATTTGCGAATCATAAAAAATTCGAAATTTTCAAAATATCACAAGTTCCTCCATATGATTGTGTACTATGATATGATGTGTATGTTAAAATGAACCTTAAAGATTCCAGATTACGATGTGATACAGAAACTATGAACTAATACCATTAAAATTTTTAGAAAAATGATTAAAGAGGAAACTATCAAATTTATGAAATAATTCGAAATTTTTAAAATATCACAAGTTTCATATTTTTGTGTATTATGATATGATGTGTATGATAAAATTAACAGTAAAGATTTCAGATTATGATGTGATATAGATAATATAAGGTAATACCATCAAAACTTCGAAAAAATGTAATTAAAGAGGAAATTGTCAAATTTATAAAATAATTCAAAATTAGCTAAATAACAAATATTCTGTGTTTTTGTGAACTATGATATAATGGGTAATATGAGTCATATTATATGAACATAATATGTATCAAAATTATATGATAGAATCACCGAAATTGAAAAGAAAATTATTGATGAAAAAACTGTAAAATTTATGAAATAATTCGAAATTTTCAAAATATCATACCTATGTTTGGCATTTTTATGATTTATGATGTGATATGGGAAGAGTTACAAAAAAGTATTCGTACTTAACGACGAAAATCATATAACAATAATGTGACCTAAAAAGATCTAAAAAAGCACAACCAGAAACAAGTTAGAAAGAAATAATGATAGGAAAAACCAACAAAAACAATTTAAGTTTCGAGAAATCAATATATCGTGATTTCCTGGCGATAGCAGAACGCCGAAATCGGTAGAAACCATTTGTTTGCAACTCTTTCCTTGATATACTCAATGATAGCAAAGAATCAAAAAATAACTATGATATGATATATACGTTAAATTGAAGCTTTAAAGATTCTAATTTACGATTTGATTATATTGATTAGAACAATATGATATCATCGAAACTTTGAGCAAAATGCTAGAGGAGAAACTGTCAAATTTAGTGCAACATGTAACTTTCAAAGAATCATATCATCTATATTTTGAATGATAATATGGTGTATTAAAAAAATAAGTTTTCGATAAAAAACTTAACTTAAAACCTATAGATTGCAGAATACCGAAAATTACACAGCTTATTTGCCAATTGATTTATCTTTAGAACATCAGTCGGTAAGAATCTAGTTTATGATGTAATATAAAAATTATAGGATGATATTATTGAAATTTCGAGAAAAAAAATTAATGAAGAAATTCTCCAGTTTTAGTCTTAATTATTTCCGCAAGAATCAGGTAAAGTTACAGATCATCTTCTCTAACAGCAAATTTGACCCACTCGATAATTAATATCACATAAATTCAAATTACATTAGAACACATAATATTTTGCACAAAAAGTGTAAACATTGCGATTGGTTTTCCCACAAATAACACATTATTTAGCTCAAATAAGCAAATACGGTTTTCCTCAAACTATATTACTTTATTTAACAATATTATTACCTCCCTCATTATTTACTTACAAAACAAAACGAGATATTTTTCCACTTTCCTTATTAATAACTTCAAGATTAATAAAAAATTAATAACAATTGATAAAACTTGTTATTACCAATCTGATCTTTACTTCTAAAAATGCGGTAAAGTACCAACCTTTGTATCAAAATCACTTATACCCTAATCTCTTTACAATCACGATAATAAAATAATCATTATAAATATAGAAAAACACTCGAAAATGAAGTAGTTTTATTATATCGAAATTTGATTGTATCAAAATATATATTTTAAACAATTCGACTGCATTCCGAGTTTTTGTTTCGAACGATTTGGTTCGATTAAAAAATGAAGTCGTTTGGGTTTTTTGTGCTTTTAATAGCCGTTCATTTGGTTAATGTAAGACCTTAATTATTATAGAGTACATCGTTTTTGCCTTTACGTTGTTATTAATTTAATCGTGTTTTAATTGAAATTTAAGTCTCAACACTTTTTGAAATCGCTCAAACATGGTCCCCCGAAACAAACCGTTTTTAAGAAGGAATCGAAAGCCGTCGTTTGGGACACCATCTCTCAAAAAGTCGATCATTTCAATCCTGTGGATCTTAGAGAATGGGACATGGTAATTTTATTATTAATTATAATATATATGTGTATAAATTTTGATAATATTATCTTATTTTTTTTAATATCACATTCTTATCCAGAATCTTTAACCTTCATTTTAACATATACATCATATCTTAATACGTAAAAATACGGGACATATGATATTTCGAAAATTTCGAATCATTTCTAATTCAAAATTGGTTAATATAATAACAATTTGTTTCTCAGAGTTTCTATGATATTATCATATAGTTTTGTAAATGAAAGTTAAGGGCGGATTAAAGGGATTTTGGTATTTTAATTTAAAGATGGAAGGTAAATAGAGTATAGAGTATCGAAAATAGGATAAATGGGAGATAGGGAGGGGATTTCGGAAACTGGATCTTAAGGGAAGAAAAGGGGCCGAATAGAAGTTGCGCAGGGAGAAGAGAAGGGAGTAAGAAGGAATAGAGGGTGAAGCTGGAAAAGTTATTAGGGGAAGAACTTAAAGAGGATTGGGAGTTCTGATACAGAGGGTGTTGGGGATATTTGCAAAGGAGGAAGAGGTAGTGATAAAGTTGGAAATCAGAAACAGGGAGATGGAGGAGAGGCTTAGATACGGGTAGGGGTAGAGAAAAATGAAAGCGGTGTTGGAAAGGTTGCAGTTGGAAGTGGCTAGGAGGTGCTTGATTAACGGGAGGGAAATTCAAGTGGAGTACTGAAAGATAGAAAGGGGGCAAAGGATAGAGTTGTAGTTATCGAGGATCAAAGAGTTAGGATAGTAAGGCTTAAAAGGAGGGGATGAAAGGAGCGGAGGGAGATTCAAAACAAGATGTGGATTTAATAAGGAAGAAGATAGGATGGACCTCAAGGAAACCAAGGTGTGTGGACTCGAGGGTAATTATGTACCAAAATAGATGCAGGAGAAGCAGGTAATGGTACAGATATGGTAGAAAAATCTGAAGGGGCGGGACTTGAAATGGGTTATGAGGAATATAGGGATAGGGCAAAGATTAAATTTAAAACCGGAAAGAGAGAAGAAGATTCAGTGAATTATGCATTGGAGCTGAAGGCAAGAGTGAGGATGGGGTGTTGAAAGCGACTAGAAAATATACGTAGGTTTGAGGTCCTGGCGAAGGGGACGGTTTCATAGGCATCTCAAGGTGCTACAGATGCCAGAGATACACACAGGGAGCGTATTAAGAAAAAAAATTGAGAGAAATCTGGATTGGGCTAACTGCAGGAAGGTAGGATTGGAAGAGGGTATCGAGGCTGTGAGTAGGAATTGCCCAAATAAGGGACATTGAAAGATTGGAAAAGCAGATAGATTATGAGGGGAAAGAGAGGAAAAACCGAATACTGGGAGCGAGTCAAAAAACTAAAAAGAAAGGGGGAGATAGCTTACGAAAAAAATGGGGTGAAAATGTTATTTTAGAATGTGGCAGAAATGATGAGAAAGGGACAACAATTTTGGGAATACGTCAAGGTAATTGGCTTGGTGAAGACTTGGGTGGACGAAAAAATGTGGGGTAAGATGGAGGGGTATATGTACAGGGATACAAGGACATAATCCCACTTGTATACAAGGGTTTAACTTATTGAGGAAGATTGTTGTGGAGAGGCTGGTGTTGCCTGGATTAATGTATTGGGTGGAAGTTTGGAGAGAGCGTTCAATGGATACAAGAGTGGCAAAGTGCTTGAATGCATTTTTGTTATGGGCGACGGGGGCCTACAGGACAACGCCAATGGAGGCCCCTTGGCATCATACGGGGATTGCCGCCTATTCAGCTACAGGCAAAATATGGAAGAGACGTTAAAACAGACGTTGAGTGAATGGGAAATGAAATGTAAAGGTAATGAATGGTGTGAGGGTGCTAGGAGGATGAGTGTTAAGGGCGAGGGAATGGATGACTACACAGAGATTAGGAAAAATGGAATTGTGTATGATAGAGGAAAAAGAACAGTGAGCGATCATGCAACGGTGATGGGGGTGCTGAGAAAAGGAAGGTATGTTGTGTAATGACAACATACCTTCGAAAGGTTAGCGATTAAAAGAGTGTGTGCGAAAGGTGCGAGAAGTGTGGAGGAAAATGAGGTGATGAAAATGATTGGGGAAGCGTACGAGGAAGATAAGGGGATACAGGTGCGATGCAAATCGAGGGACGAAGATCAAATGACGATGGCGGATGAATATGTTAAGAGGGGTGAGGAAGGATGCGGGCACAAGAAGTTGTGTAAGGTTAGGAGCGTGTTTAGGGTAGAACCGAAGAAGAGGATGGCGGGGAAGGAGTGTGTATAGAGAGGGAAGAGGTGATTTAAGTGGGATTGTAAGCGATGAGGATATGAATGACTGGAATGAATTAGCTGCTGGCCTAGCATTCTACTATGAATGTGATGGGAATTGGTAAGGGGATTGTAGGATACAAACTTACCTTTGGTGCTATTCTCTCCTCCAGAGTCACTGCACGGGTTGTGGGGGTACCTGGAAAGAAGAAAGAAAGTAATTAATGTCAGGGCCAAATAAGGAAAGAAAATAAAGAAGAAAAGAGAATAAAATAAAATTGGGGAGAGGGAAGGAGAGATCACCATTCCCTCCCCTTACACACCCCGTAAGAGGAGGGAATGGTGATCAATATATTGATAGCTACATTTCTTCCTTTGTGGAATTTGTTTTGATTTGATTTATTTTTCTACAATTTTCATTGTTAGGTTAGGTTAATTGTAATAAATTTGGGTTAAAAGTAAAGAATTTTGATTTTTGTGCGGAATGTGAGATTTGTTTTTGTTAGAATCAATAATGCTTGTAAGAATTAAGAAACAAAGTTGGGGTGGTTTCCGTCGCTAATTTTTGGAAGGCGGAGGAGATTGTGAAGGGGTTGGAAGAAGAGAACGAGACGGTGAAGGAGTAGTGGAGCAGAGGGATGGTGAAGAGGCAGATGAGCTGGGGGAGAGAGACGATGCAGATAGTTACGGTTTATAATCAATGAAAGAGACAAGAATGAAATGGAAGGAGATGGGACAAAGTGATATATATAATATTGGGGGACTTCAATGCTAGAGTGATGATATGGGGAGAGGAGGGATTCGGCGAAAGAAGGATACTGTGCGGAATAGAGAAGGAACAGAAATGCTGAAATGAGTGGAGGAGAAGGGATGGGAGATACTGAATGGGAATAAAAAGGAAGGAGAGAGGGACATCCGTGATTGATTATGTACTAGTGGATCAGGAAATGTGAGAGAGGATGGAAAGGTTGAAAGCGGGAGAAGCAGTAGAGTCGGACTACCAACCATTGAAGGTGGAGGGGCATCAGGAGATGATCGGAATTGGAGAGCAAATTCATCAGGACAGACTGGTCAGAAGCAGGGGTAGCATTAAACCTTGACACTTGCTAAAACAGAGTATAAGGCACCAAGAGGTTGGAAGAGGTAATCTGAACACTGAATAGGGTGTGTGTACGTAGGGGGCAAAGTGGGGAGGAACGACTAGTACGATGGCGAGTGCAAGAAGGCGAAGTGGGAGGAGAGAAGTTGTTGAGGCAGAGAAGGAGGTGGCAAAAATTAGAAGAATAACAAAGGAAGGTCTAGAGGGATCTAAAAAAGATAAAGAAAGGAAGGGACGGAATCACCAGCGAAATACACATGACAAAATAAAAACGTTACTTTATAGAATTATTGGGTTTAGCAGAACAATGCTTAGGAGATTGAAGAACATTGAAGATCATAGCGAGGCATGGTTGGAAGCATTAAGGGTGAATAGCGTATGGAGGGGGGATGGGATTCCAGGAAAGTGAGAATAATCTGCTCAGTATATAAAAAGGATAATAAAGGAAGTGTAGATAGCTACTTACTTGACTCGGCATACAAGGTATTCACGAAGATACTGTTGGGAAGTCTGGAGGAGGAGATGGAGTTGGGGGAATTTTAGCTTTTGGAAGGGAAGGAGTTGAAGCATCTGGCTTTTTTTGTTATTAATTAATAAATTTAATTATTTGCCCTTCATTATTTTTTTTCAAAATTATATGTACATTCAATGCTAAAACATCGTGGTTTATTCGAACTATATTTTGGATAATTCGAAGTGTTTAGACAAAGAAATCTACAAAAAAAGTAAACTGTTAAGCCGGGAATTCCTGGACCTACCTACATCACGCCTCGTTTGATCGATTTTGGTGGCGATTAAAGAAGTGGAGAAGGGAGCTCCTAACACTTTGTCTAAATTCTTAAAAAAACGAAGACAAAATTTTTGAGTGTGAAAATAAAAGTGTCAAAGGTCGAAAACGGTTAAGGGGACGAGAATACAATTTTGGACCAGTGCATATTAAAATGGTTCAAACAAACAAGAGATAAAATTCCTATTAGCGATCCACTTTTGAGAAGTAAGGCTGAGCAGCTTGCTGCAGATTTAAGAAAGACAAATTTTAAACCAAGATGGCTTGATGGTTTCAAATAAAGAAACAAAATCTCGTCTAAATCAATTTGTGGAGAGAATGGGGCTGTAACCAGCAACAAGCTGATCAGTAGAAAAAGGATTTAGAGGAAATGATCCAAGAAACGCGAGCATTTAAAGATGAGAAGTATCATGGAGGAAAGCTGAGTAGGGAAAGAATAACGCTGCTAGTTGGTGCAAACATAGATGGAACGGAGAAATTCCTCTGCTTATGGTTGAAACCCACGTTGCTTCAAAAACGTAAAATCGAAACCAACATGACCTCCGTTATCCAGCCTATGGTATAATAAAGAATTTAAAACATTTTTATAGGCGTTTGTTGGTTCAGAATATCCTAATCGGCGATGACAATGCTCTCAAAATCAAGCTTGACCTTCTTCAAGCATTTCGAATGTATAAGCAAGGTTGGGACTAAGTAATGTCAGAAACAATACAGGACTGTTTCAAAAAAAGCTTCATTGTGAGAAAGAAAGCTTCAAACTGTGCCTTCAATTGAGAACTGGAATGACGTCATCACCAATCCTGCCATCTCGTACGAAGATTTTGTCAACGTATATAACGCATCTGGCGATGAACTCGAGGAGGACATCGTACAGAAACAGTTCTGAGCGCAATCGAAGCAGCTATCCACCTCAGAGAACTCGGACGTTTTGGTTAAAGTAGAAATGATGTAACAATAGGTTCACCTCATTTAGATGGTCTTCAACTTATTGTAATATTATTTTGCATAGCACTGTATAATTAAATAAGACGAGATGAAAGCACTGCTTAAGGGATTAAAGAAGGATAGGCGCCAGTTGAAGATGGGATCCATAACGAGGCATGGTTGGAAGCAACAAGGGTGGTGAGAATGAAGCTGTTGGAGGGAATGGAAAATGGGGGTAATATGCCAAGTATATAAAAAATGTAATAAGGGAAGTGTAGATAGCTAGAGGCCAATCATAAACTTTCATTATTTTTTTTTCTAAAAATTTCGGTGATATTATCATATAATATAGTATTAAATCATAAATTAGAATCTTCAACCTTCAATTTAACATACATATCATATCATAGTTCATAAAAACAACGAAATATTAAATATTACCTTAAAATTTTTTGATTCAATCAACAATTAATTAAAAGATTCTAACAATAAAACAATTCTTTTAGAGATACATATACAACGACCAATTCTACAAACCGGGTGGCCCATTATTCATCTTTTTAGGGGGCGAATGGGAAATCGACGAAGGATACGTCCGAACCGGGCAAATGTTCGACATGGCCAACGAACATAACGGCTACATGTTCTACACGGAGCACCGTTACTACGGAAGAAGCCAACCAGCCCCCGATTTCACCACGGAAAACCTAAAATACCTCAGTTTAGACCAAGCGATCGCCGATGTCGCCTATTTCATCGAATATCAAAAATCGCACATAGAAGGAGCTGAAAACAGCAAAGTCGTCGTGGTGGGTGGCTCATACTCAGCTACGATGGCTACATGGATTCGCAAGAAATACCCCCATCTCGTCGACGCCGCTTTAGCATCGAGCGCCCCATTATTAGCCCAAGCCGATTTTATTGGATATTACCAAGTTGTTGCTGATAATTTTAGGTTATCAAGTGATGAGTGTATGGATACTGTTACAGAGGGGATTAGGATGTTGGAGGGAAGTTTGGATAGTTTGGATGGGTTGGAGAATATGTCTGCGATGTTTGGGTAGATTGGATCGATTTGATCAAAAAAAGTTAATTAATTGAATCATTTTGTAGCACATGCGATAAAATCGATGTCACGGAACCAGAACGTTCTTACTTCTTTAGCAGTTTATCGATCCCTTTTGCATATGATACTCAATACGCTCAACCAGGTGATATTGATTATGCTTGTAAGATAATCTTAGGCACTAGTGGTTCATCACTCGATAAATTAGCCGGATATGTTCGTAATTTTTATGGGGCATATTGCATAAGCGATTTCCGATACTTCGTTGAATATTACAAAGACCCCACGCTTACTTATGATGATATGTGTAAGATTTTTTTTTTTTTTTTTGGTAAATATTTTTGATTGATCAAAAAATTTTAGACCGACAATGGTATTATCAAACTTGCACCGAATACGGCTTCTTCCAAACCGGAAATCAAACCACCCGGCCATTCGGAGATTTTTGGCTCCAAATGTATATCGATACTTGTGAGGAGTTATTCGGGTAAAATCATAATCATTCAATATATATGTCTTATTATTATGTATAATTGTTGGTTATAGAATTGGGGAAGAAATCTTGAACACGGGAATTGAAAGGACCAATTTGTTTTATGGGGCCCTCGAGCCGGAATTAACGAGGGTGGTTTCCGTCCATGGAACGGTCGATCCATGGCATGCGATCGGAGTTCTTGAGGACATCAACGAAGAAGCCCCCGTGATCGTGGTGGAGGGCACCTCGCATTGTGCCGATCTCTCCTCGATCAGCGATTACGATTTGCCGCAATTGAGAGAAGCTAAATTGAGGGTGCAAGAGTATATTCGTCGGTGGATCAGTTAAATGAAGCTTAACTTTAATCTAAACGTTTATTATAATAAAGGAATCAGTTAAGAAATGTGTTATCTTATTTACATCTTAAACTAAATCAATACATAAAGTGTTTGGGACGTGATCTAGAAGAAATTCATTGGAATAACAGTGCTTAAGTGATGTCTAAAATCAGAGTGGTGTGGGTGGCTTTAATTTATAAAAGTGGTATAAGTGATGAGGAGTTAATTGGAAAAAAGGAGGAATCTCTTTCGTGTAGCACGTGTATACGATGTAGTTGATAGAACACTAAGTTCAGAAAATAGGCACCACATCTTATCTTGCAAAACTCTCAAAGAGATATGAAATCATCTTAGGTAAACCTTTGGAATTGAATCTTGCACATATTACCATTGGAATACATAGCAGTCATAATCAAAAAACGGAACCACAATCAAAGCGTTCTGACTGAAAAAATTCGAAACTACGAAGAAGAATACGAGGGGTTACTGAGTGGGACATGGCGTCTTATGAGCAGGTCAAGACACGAGGGGACAATAAAGATGTGGACAAAAAGTTTCTATTTAAATTTTATAACCTCAGTTAGTGGGAAATATTGCAGCGAAATATCTAGAAAAATGTGTGTTTAAGAACAGGAAGAAGTAAAGCAGCAAGAGCCAAATTATTGGAAAAATCACCAAGCTACGTTAATATCATTAAAGAAACTATATGGATATAATCAGCAGATGACTTCAAACAAAACCGATTTCAACTCATTCGTTACATCATTCGGTTTATTGTAGGATTGTTAAAACGAAATTTTTAAAAATCATTAAAAAAAATCGTTTAAATAAACGATGAAACTGTCTAAGTCAGTGTGTCCACCCTATACGTATATATACAGGTGTCTCTGAAATGCTTAATCTAAATCACTTAATTTTTTTACTTAATTATCTATATTCAAAGTTCCTTCGTTTCACCGCTAAGGAAACAAATTAGCAAAAATAATTCTTTTATTTTGAATCATTCAAAAACATCTTAATCAATTTAAACCATTTTAAGATACGAGTTAATAAATTCAATTAACGGTTTTTTATAGTTTTTGATTCAGAACCATGTTTTCAGCAGTTATTACTTAATTTTTTTTTCTGCCAAGACGATAATTAAAATTTCTGAATAGCTCGTTTAGTTCAGAAATTTTTTGTCTCCTATAAGAATTTGATTACATAAATCTAATCGTAATTGGTACTGATTTTTTAATAGATAAGATAACTTAAATCATTGTAGTTTGAGCCAAGAAACCTGTGGTCTTCCGTTTTTTCAAATTCAGAGACAGCCTGTACATACATATACAGCGTGTACATAAAGTATGGAATCAATTTGAGAATTTCACTCTAAATTAGTATACCTCATTACAAAATCTAAAATTTTTGGAATTTGGGTGAACTTAAAATTGACAAAGTTGACTTAAATTCTTTATATTCCATAACTTTTGAGTCAATAAAGATATTTAGATGATTGATATCTTAAAATAAAACTTGATGAAGAAGAATTTCACTCAAAATTAGTGGACTTCATTACAAAGTCTAAAATTTTTGGAATTTGGGTGTTTTGATGACCTTGAAATTGACAAAATCGACTTGAATTCTTTCTATTCCATAACTTTTGAGTCAATAAAGATATTTTGATGATTAATATCTCAAAAGAACCTCCAAATCATATCAATTTAAAACCAATCTTGCGCGAATTAATCAAATTCCTAGAATCTCTCAAATCTTCTTCTCAGGACAGGTTCAATTTCTTACAATCAAAACCTACCTTCCTCTTTGATATCTTTTGAGCAAATAAAGATATTTTGATGATTAATATCTTAAAATAAAGCTTGATTAAGATTAAGAACTTCATTCAAAATTATTAGACTTTATTACAATCACTGAAATTTTTGGAATTTGAGTTGTTTTGATGATTTTGAAACTGACAAGATTGACTTGATTCCTTTATATTCCATAACTTTTGAGTTAATAAAGATATTTTGATGATTAATATCTCAAAAGAATCTCTAATTCATTTCAATTTAAAACTGATATTGCGCGGATTAATCAAGTTCCTAGAATCTCTCAAATCTTCTTCCCAGTACAGGTTCAATTTGTTACAACCAAAACCTAACTTCCTCTTTGATATCTTTTGAGCGAATAAAGACATTTTCATCATTGATATTTTAAAATAAAGCTTGATTAAGAAGAATTTCACTAAAAATTAGTAGACTTCATTACAATGCTTAGAATTTTTGTAATTTGGGTGTTTTCATGATCTTGAAATTGACAAAATCGACTTGAATACTTTATATTCCATAACTTTTGAGTCAATAAAGATATTTTGATGATTAATATCTCAAAAGAATCCCTAATTCATATCAATTTAAAACCGATATTACGCGGATTAATCAAATTTCTAGAATCTCTCAAATCTGCTTCTCAGTACAGGTTCAATTTGTTACAATCAAAACCTATCTTCCTCTTTGATATCTTTTGAACGAATAAAGATATTTTCATGATTGATATCTTACAATAAAGCTTGATTAAGAAGAATTTCACTCAAAATTAGTAGACTTCATTACAATGTCTAAAATTGTTGGAATTTGGGTGTTTTGATGATTTTGAAACTGACAAGATTGACTTGATTCCTTTATATTCCATAACTTTTGAGTTAATAAAGATATTTTGATGATTAATATCTCAAAAGAATCCCTAATTCATATCAATTTAAAACTGATATTGCGCGGATTAATCAAATTCCTAGAATCTCTCAAATCTTCTTCCCAGTACAGGTTCAATTTGTTACAACCAAAACCTAACTTCCTCTTTGATATCTTTTGAGCGAATAAAGACATTTTCATCATTGATATTTTAAAATAAAGCTTGATTAAGAAGAATTTCACTCAAAATTAGTAGACTTCATTACAATGTTTAGAATTTTTGGAATTTGGGTGTTTTGATGATCTTGAAATTGACAAAATCGACTTGAATCCTTTATATTCCATAACTTTTGAGTCAATAAAGATATTTTGATGATTGATACCTCAAAAGAATCCCTAATTCATATCAATTTAAAACCAATTTGCGCGGATTAATAAAATTTTTAGAATCCTTCAAATCTGCTACTTAATATAAGTTTCATTTGTTGCAATCAAAACCTAATCTTTTCTTTGATATCTTTTGAGCGAATAATGATATTTTGATGATTGATATCTTAAGATAAAGCTTGATGAAGAAGAATTTCACTCAAAATTGGTAGGCTTTATTAAAATGTCTAAAATTTTTGGAATTTGGGTGTTTTGACGACCTGGAAATTGACAAAATCGACTTGAATACTTTATATTCCATATCCTTTGAGTCAATAAAGACATTTTGATGATTAATATCTCAAAAGAATCTCCAAATCATATCAATTTAAAATCAATATTGCGCGGATTAATCAAATTCCTAGAATCTCTCAAATCTTCTTCTCTGGACAGGTTCAATTTGTTACACTTAAAACGTAACATTCTCTTTGATATCTTTGGAGCAGATAAAGATGTTTTCATGATTAATATCTTAAAATAAAGCTTGATTAATAAGAATTTCACTCAAAATTAGTAGACTTCATTACAAAGTCTAAAATTTTTGGAATTTGGGTGTTTTGAAGACCTTGAAAATGACAAAATTGACTTGAATTCTTTATACTCCATAACCTTTGAGTCAATAAAGATATTTTGATGATTAATATCCCAAAAAAATCCCTAATTCATATCAATTTAAAACCGATATTGCGCGTATTTATCCAATTCCTAGAATCTCTCAAATCTGCTTCTCAGTACATGTTCAATTTGTTACAATCAAAACTTATCTTCCTCTTTGATATCTTTTGAACAAATAAAGATATTTTTATGATTGACATCTTAAAATAAAGCTTGATGAAAAAGAATTTCATTCAAAATTAGTAGACTTCATAACAAAATCTAGAATTTTTGGAATTTGGGTGTTTTAATGAACATGAAATTGACAAAATCGACTTGAATCCTTTATATTCCATAACTTTTGAGTCAATAAAGATATTTTGATGATTAATATCTCAAAAGAATCCCTGATTAATATCAATTTAAAACCAATATTGCTCGCATTAATCAAATTCCTAGAATCTCTCAAATCTGCTTCTCAGTATAGGTTCGATTTGTTACAATTAAAATCTAATTTCCTCTTTGATATCTTTTGAGCGAATAAAGATTTTTTCATGGTTGATATCATAAAATAAAGATTGATGAAGAAGAATTTCACTCAAAATTAGTAGACTTCATTACAAAGTCTAAAATTCTTGGAATTTGGGTGTTTTGAAGACCTTGAAAATGACAAAATTGACTTGAATCCTTTATATCCCATAACTTTTGAGTCAATAAAGATATTTTGATGATTAATATCTCAAAAAAATTCCTAATTCATATCAATTTAAAATCAATATTGCGCGGATTAATCAAATTCCTAGAATCTCTCAAATCTGCTTCTCAATACAGGTTCGATTTGTTACTATCAAAATCTAATTTTCTCTTTGATATCTTTTGAACAAATAAAGACATTTTGATGATTGATATCTTAAGATAAAGCTTGATTAAGAAGAATTTCACTCAAGATTAGTAGACTTCATTACAAAATCTAAAATTTTTGGAATTTGGGAGTTTTGATGACCTTGAAATTGACAAAATCGACTTGAATTCTTTATATTCTATAACTTTTGAGTTAATAAAGATATTTTGATGATTAATATCTCAAAAAAAAATCCCTAATTCATATTAATTTAAAACCAATATTATGCGGATTAATCAAATTTGTAGAATCTCTCTAATCTGCTTCTCAGTACAGGTTCAATTTGTTACAATCAAAACGTTGCCTTTTCTTCGATATCTTTTGAGCGAATAAAGATATTTTGATGATTGATATCTTAAGATAAAGCTTGATAAAGATAAATTTAACTCAAAATTAGTAGACTTCATTACAAAGTCCAAAATATTTGGAATTTGGGTGTTTTCATGAGCTTGAAATTGACAAAATCGACTTAAATTCTTTATATTCCCTAATTCTTGAGTCAACAAAGATATTTTGGTGATTAATATCTCAAAACAATCCCTAATTCATATCAATTTAAAACCAATATTGCGCGTATTTATCCAATTCCTAGAATCTCTCAAATCTGCTTCTCAGTACAAGTTCAATTTGTTACAATCAAAACTTATCTTCCTCTTTGATATCTTTTGAACGAATAAAGATATTTTTATGATTGATATCTTAAAATAAAGCTTGATGAAAAAGAATTTCATTCAAAATTAGTAGACTTCACAAAGAAATCTAAAATTTTTGGAATTTGGGTGTTTTAATGAACATGAAATTGACAAAATCGACTTGAATTCTTTATATTCCATAACTTTTGAGTCAATAAAGATATTTTGATGATTAATATCTCAAAAGAATCCCTAATTCATATCAATTTAAAACCGATATTGCGCACATTAATCAAATTTCTAGAATCTCTCAAATCTGCTTCTTAGTACAAATTCAATTTGTTACAATCACAACCTATTATTCTCTTTGATACCTTTTGAGCGAATAAAGATATTTTGATGATTGATATCTTAAAATAAAGCTTGATGAAAAAGAATTTCATTCAAAATTAGTAGACTTCATTACAAAGTCTAAAATTTTTGGAATTTGGGTGTTTTGAAGACCTTGAAAATGACAAAATTGACTTGAATCCTTTATATTCCATAACTTTTGAGTCAATAAAGATATTTTGATGATTAATATCTCAAAAGAATCCCTAATTAATATCAATTTAAAACCAATATTGTGCGCATTAATCAAGTTCCTAGAATCTCTCAAATCTGCTTCTCAGTACATGTTCAATTTGTTACAATCAAAGCTTATCTTCCTCTTTGATATCTTTTGAACGAATAAAGATATTTTTATGATTGATATCTTAAAATAAAGCTTGATGAAAAAGAATTTCATTCAAAATTAGTAGACTTCATAACAAAATCTAGAATTTTTGGAATTTGGGTGTTTTAATGAACATGAGATTGACAAAATCGACTTGAATCCTTTATATTCCATAACTTTTGAGTCAATAAAGATATTTTGATGATTAATATCTCAAAAGAATCCCAGATTAATATCAATTTAAAACCAATATTGCTCGCATTAATCAAATTCCTAGAATCTCTCAAATCTGCTTCTCAGTATAGGTTCGATTTGTTACAATCAAAATCTAATTTCCTCTTTGATATCTTTTGAGCGAATAAAGATTTTTTCATGGTTGATATCATAAAATAAAGATTGATGAAGAAGAATTTCACTCAAAATTAGTAGACTTCATTACAAAGTCTAAAATTTTTGGAATTTGGGTGTTTTGAAGACCTTGAAAATGACAAAATTGACTTGAATCCTTTATATCCCATAACTTTTGAGTCAATAAAGATATTTTGATGATTAATATCTCAAAAGAATCCCTAATTCATATCAATTTAAAACCGATATTGCGCACATTAATCAAATTTCTAGATTCTCTCAAATCTGCTTCTTAGTACAAATTCAATTTGTTACAATCACAACCTAATATTCTCTTTGATATCTTTTGAGCGAATAAAGATATTTTGATGATTGATATCTTAAAATAAAGCTTGATGAAAAAGAATTTCATTCAAAATTAGTAGACTTCATTACAAAGTCTAAAATTTTTGGAATTTGGGTGTTTTGAAGACCTTGAAAATGACAAAATTGACTTGAATCCTTTATATTCCATAACTTTTGAGTCAATAAAGATATTTTGATGATTAATATCTCAAAAGAATCCCTAATTAATATGAATTTAAAACCAATATTGTGCGCATTAATCAAATTCCTAGAATCTCTCAAATCTGCTTCTCAGTACATGTTCAATTTGTTACAATCAAAACTTATCTTCCTCTTTGATATCTTTTGAACGAATAAAGATATTTTTATGATTGACATCTTAAAATAAAGCTTGATGAAAAAGAATTTCATTCAAAATTAGTAGACTTCATAACAAAATCTAGAATTTTTGGAATTTGGGTGTTTTAATGAACATGAAATTGACAAAATCGACTTGAATCCTTTATATTCCATAACTTTTGAGTCAATAAAGATATTTTGATGATTAATATCTCAAAAGAATCCCTGATTAATATCAATTTAAAACCAATATTGCTCGCATTAATCAAATTCCTAGAATCTCTCAAATCTGCTTCTCAGTATAGGTTCGATTTGTTACAATTAAAATCTAATTTCCTCTTTGATATCTTTTGAGCGAATAAAGATTTTTTCATGGTTGATATCATAAAATAAAGATTGATGAAGAAGAATTTCACTCAAAATTAGTAGACTTCATTACAAAGTCTAAAATTTTTGGAATTTGGGTGTTTTGAAGACCTTGAAAATGACAAAATTGACTTGAATCCTTTATATCCCATAACTTTTGAGTCAATAAAGATATTTTGATGATTAATATCTCAAAAAAATTCCTAATTCATATCAATTTAAAATCAATATTGCGCGGATTAATCAAATTCCTAGAATCTCTCAAATCTGCTTGTTAATACAGGTTCGATTTGTTACTATCAAAATCTAATTTTCTCTTTGATATCTTTTGAACAAATAAAAACATTTTGATGATTGATATCTTAAGATAAAGCTTGATTAAGAAGAATTTCACTCAAGATTAGTAGACTTCATTACAAAATCTAAAATTTTTGGAATTTGGGAGTTTTGATGACCTTGAAATTGACAAAATCGACCTGAATTCTTTATATTCTATAACTTTTGAGTTAATAAAGATATTTTGATGATTAATACCTCAAAAAAAAATCCCTAATTCATATTAATTTAAAACTAATATTACGCGGATTAATCAAATTTGTAGAATCTCTCTAATCTACTTCTCAGTACAGGTTCAATTTGTTACAATCAAAACGTTCCCTTTTCTTCGATATCTTTTGAGCGAATAAAGATATTTTGATGATTGATATCTTAAGATAAAGCTTGATAAAGATAAATTTAACTCAAAATTAGTAGACTTCATTACAAAGTCTAAATTATTTGGAATTTGGGTGTTTTCATGACCTTGAAATTGACAAAATCGACTTGAATTCTTTATATTCCCTAATTCTTGAGTCAACAAAGATATTTTGATGATTAATATCTCAAAAGAATCCCTAATTCATTTCAATTTAAAACCAATATTGCGCGTATTTATCCAATTCCTAGAATCTCTCAAATCTGCTTCTCAGTATAAGTTCAATTTGTTACAATCAAAACTTATCTTCCTCTTTGATATCTTTTGAAAGAATAAAGATATTTTTATGATTGATATCTTAAAATAAAGCTTGATGAAAAAGAATTTCATTCAAAATTAGTAAACTTCATAACAAAATCTAGAATTTTTGGAATTTGGGTGTTTTGTTGACCTTGAAATTGACAATCGACTTGAATCCTTTATGTTCCATAACTTTTGAGCCAATAAAGGTATTTTGATGATTAATATCTCAAAAAAAATTCCTAATTCATATTAATTTAAAATCGATATTGCGTGGATTAATCAAATTTCTAGAATCTCTCAAATCTGCTTCTCAGTACAGGTTCAATTTGTTATAATCAAAACCTATCTTCCTCTTTGATATCTTTTGAGCGAATAAAGATATTTTCATGATTGATATCTTAAAATAAAACTTAATGAAGAAGAATTTCACTCAAAATTAGTAGACTTTATTACAATGCCTAAAATTTTTGGAATTTGGGTGTTTTGATGACCTTGAAATTGACAAAATTGACTTCAATACTTTATATTCCATAACTTTTGAGTCAATAATGATATTTTGATGATTAATATCTCAAAAGAATCTCTAATTCATATTAATTTAAAATCCTTATTGCACGAATTAATCAAATTTCTAGAATCTCTCAAATTTGCTTCTCTATAAACAGATGTCTATTGATATCTTAAAAAATATCTTGATAAAATAAATTTCCAATTACATCTTAAATCATTTTCTTTAGGATGATATATGATAAGTTATTTCGAAATGATAAAGTCCGTTAGAAAATACTAAGCTAAACAACGCACCCTTATCTAAACGTTCATAACTCACTTTTAAAAACTTTCAAAATGCCCCCCTATCGTGTGAAAAATGTAAATTCCCCACCCAAGTTAACCTAACCCGTTTTAAATTTACCCCCATAAAGGGAGCAAACATTTATTTTTCTTTTAATTCCATTTTTTCCCTCTTTCTTTCACCCACCTTTTCCCCCCTTTTTTCTTTTTCTTCTATTTACTTTCTCATTTTTTTTCTTTCCCATTTTTTTTCTTTCCCATTTTTTTTTCTTTCCCATTTTTCATCGAGGGAAAATTCTAAAAGTAAACGTGGCAAAAAAGCGGTGCAAAAAGCGCAGTCAGCTTTTTTAAAGTAAACCACTCGAAACCCACGTACCACTACGTTTGGTGTTTTAAAGCAAGAAAAAATGTTAACCTGTTATACAAAAAAAAATGGAAAAATGGGGGTTTGGTTGTGGTGGTTTTTAGTTTTTCTTTTGCTGGTTCGTCTTTCGCGTCGTCGACGTCGCGACGTCGACACCAAGCGTCGACGTCCTCGACGGTCGTTCTCAGTTTTAGTTCTGCGCGAGCTGCCGGGTTGAGCGGGCGCCTCTGGGGGGTGTCGTTGTTGTTGTTTGGTTTCGTGAGGGCACCAAAACCACGTGGTTAAGAATTAAGAATGTTAACTCAATAATTAAGCAAAAAAAAAAATCATGGAACATTTTAACTTAATCTCAGTGACTCTTCTTTTAACCCTACTTAACTCGAAGGATTGTTTTGGGATTTTAACCAAAGGTACTAAATGAATCACCAAAATCGATGATTTACTCAATTTGATTTAGATATCGGATTATTGGTCGCGGTTTGGTTTGATTTGGTTTGGTTTTGCGAATGGAATGGGGGAGTGCTAATTAATCTGCACTGTTTACCTGTCGTGCTAAACAAATCCCATTAAATGTTCGATTAAAACCGAGCCCCCAGCCCTCGAGGGGGTTGATAATTCAAACTTTTTAAAAACATGTTTTCTAGCGTGACCAAATGATTTCAAATCGAATTTCTCGTTTACTACTAAACTAAACTATGTAGCTTCTTAATGCGCCCTAAACACGCAACTCAATTTAATTTTCATCATAACAAGCTCACGAAGGGCTAAATTCTAAAATCTAATAAATAAAAAATGATTTTTTTTAATAATATCAGATAAATATAACCGGGAAAAGTGAATAGAAAGCGTTATCTGCGTGGAAAGTTTTTGAAAAAAAAGTTTTTAGTTTTATGTGGGTGCTTTTTATGATTAGATAAAAGTTTTGTACTCGAATTTGCAAAGCTTTTATTTTCTGTGTAGGGAAATCATCGGCGTTTAACTCCGATATCACCATCCAGCCACGTTTCGTTTCGAGAGGGAACACCTTCAAGGTGGTTACTGGAGATACGGTTACTTTGCCGTGCGAGGTGCAAAATTTGGGTATGTTTATTTAATAAATTTCAAAATATCATAAATCAACTCAACGAAGGTATTTAGGGCTTTAACTTGACCTGTAGCTTTGCGTTAAATTAATGTCGTTTATCTAAACGATTCGACAAAATGATTTTTAAAATTATTTTCTAACTAATAATATCATTTCGAAGTATCATTCATCGCTTTAAAGAGAATAATTTAAAATTTTATTTAATTTTTTTAAAATTAAAATTGATAATTTTTTATAAATCATTATCTTCAATATATTCTTATTATTTCATATCTTTTGCATTAGAAAATCAGTCAGGTTTTGATAAAGTGTGATTGAGTTAGGTTTAAATGAAAGCTCATTCTTTATAGAATATTTATGACAAATTTTGTATCTTCAACATTTCTAATACAAGAGATATGATTTTGTGAAATTAATGCGACCAAATGTGCCTAAATCTGATCAAAAACAACCAATTTGAAGCAATCATAACTTCGTTCCTGTGCAAGTTGAAACAATAAAGTTATATTTAGCTTAAAGCTCAATCATTCAAGAATATTTATGGCAAATTTCGCATTTTCAACTTCTTTAGTATAAAAGCTTTTTTGTTTAAAATAAAAGAAACTCTGATTGGTTTTGTACAACATATCAAAATCAATTAATTTTGAAAAATCGATACATTCTTTTCAAGTTAAGATAAAATGGTAGAGTTAGGTTTAAATTAAAGCTCATTCTTTATAGACTATGTATGAAGAATTTTGTATCTTAATCATTTCTAATACAAGAGATATGATTTTGTGAAATTAATGCCACTGATTGTTCCTAAATTTGATCAAAAACAACCAATTTGAAACAATCATAACTTTGTCCCTGCGCATGTTGAAACAATAAAGTTACATTTAGCTTAAAGCGCAATCGATCAAAAATATTTATGGCAAATTTCGCATTTTCAACTTTGTTATTATAGAAGCTCTGTTTGTTTAAAATAAGAGAAACCCTGATTGGTTTTGTACAATATATCAAAATCAATTAATTTTGAAAAATTGATTCATTCTTTTCAAGTTAAGATAAAGTGGTCGAGTTAGGTTTAAATTAAAGCTCATTCTTTATAGAATATGTATGACAAATTTTGTATCTTCAACATTTCTAATACAAGAGATATCATTTTATGAAATTAATGCCACATAATGTTCCTAAATTTGATCAAAAACAACCAATTTGAAGCAATCATAACTTTGTCACTGTGCAAGTTAAAACAATAAAGTTATATTTAGCTTAAAGCTCAATCCATCAGCAATATTTATGGCAAATTTCGCATTTTCAACTTTGTTAGTATAAAAGCTTTTTTGTTTAAAATAAAAGAAACCGTGATTGGTTTTGTACAACATATCAAAATCAATTAATTTTAAAAAATTGATACAATCTTTTCAAGTTAAGATAAAGTGGTCGAGTTAGGTTTAAATTAAAGCTCATTCTTTAAAGAATATGTATGAAGAATTTTATATCTTCAACATTTCTAATACAAGAGATATGATTTTGTGAAATTAATGCAACCGAATGTCCCTAAATGTTATCATAAACAACAAATTTGAAGCAATCATAACTTTGTCCCTGTGCAAGTCGAAACAATAAAGTTATATTTAGCTTAAAGCTCAATCGATCAAGAATATTTGTGGCAAATTTCGCATTTTCAACTTTATTAGTATAAAAGCTTTTTTGCTTAAAATAAAAGCAACCCTGATTGGTTTTGTACAATAAATCAAAATCAATTAATTTTGAAAAATTGGTTCATTCTTTTCAAATTAAGATAAAGTGGTCGAGTTAGGTTTAAATTAAAGCTCATTCTTTATAGAATATTTATGACAAATTTAGTATCTTCAACATTTCTAATCCAAGAGATATGATTTTGTGAAATTAATGCAACCGAATGTTCCTAAATTTGATCAAAAGCAATCAATTTGAAGCAATCATAACTTTGTCCCTGCGCAAGTTAAAACAATAAAGTTATATTTAGCTTAAAGCTCAATCTATCAAAAATATTTATGGCAAATTTCGCATTTTCAACTTTATTAGTATAAAAGCTTTTTTGCTTAAAATAAAAGCAACCCTGATTGGTTTTGTACAATAAATCAAAATCAATTAATTTTGAAAAATTGATTCATTCTTTTCAAATTAAGATAAAGTGGTCGAGTTAGGTTTAAATTAAAGCTCATTCTTTATATAATGTGTGTGACAAATGTTGTATCTTCAACATTTCTAATACAAGAGTTATAATTTTGTGAAATTGATGTCACCGAATGTCCCTAAATCTTATCGATAATAACCAACTTGAAGTAATCATAACTTTGTCCCTGTGCAAGCTGAAGCAATAAAGTTATATTTAGCTTAAAGCTCAATCGACCAAGAAAAATTTTGGCAAATTTCGCATTTTCAACTTTATTAGTATAAAAGTTTTATTTGTTTAAAGATTTAGGAACATTCGGTTGCATTAATTTCACAAAATCATATCTCTTGTATTAGAAATGTTGAAGATACAAAATTTGTCATACACATTCTACAAAGAATGAGCTTTAATTTAAACCAAACTCGACCATTTCATCTTAACTTGAAAAGAATTAATCAATTTTCAAAATTAATTGATTTTGATACATAGTACAAAACCAATCAGGGTTGCTTTTATTTTAAACAGATAAAACTCTTAAACCAACAATGTTGAAAATGCGAAATTTGCCATAAATATTCTTGATCGATTGAGCTTTAAGCTAAATATAGCTTTATTGTTTCAACTTACGCAGGGACAAAGTTATGATTGCTTCAAATTTGTTGTTTTTGATCAGATTTAGGGACATTCGGTTGCATTAATTTCACAAAATCATATCTCTTGTATTAGAAATGTTGAAGATACAAAATTCTTCATATATATTCTATAAAGAATGAGCTTTAATTTAAACCTAACTCGACCGCTTCATCTTAACTTAAAAAGAATTAATCAATTTTCAAAATTAATCGATTTTGATACATTGTATAAAATCAATCAGGGTTGTTTTTATTTTAAACAAAAAAAGCTTTTATACTATGTTGAAAATGTGAAATTTGCCATAAATTTTCTTGATCGATTAAGCTTTAAGCTAAATATAGCTTTATTGTTTCAACTTGCGCAGGGACAAAGTTATGATTGCTTCAAATTTGTTGTTTTTGATCAGATTTAGGGACATTCGGTTGCATTAATTTCACAAAATCATATCTCTTGTATTAGAAATGTTGAAGATACAAAATTCTTCATACATATTCTATAAAGAATGAGCTTTAATTTAAACCTAACTCGACCGCTTCATCTTAACTTAAAAAGAATTAATCAATTTTCAAAATTAATCGATTTTGATATATTGTACAAAATCAATCAGGGTTGTTTTTATTTTAAACAAAAAAAGCTTTTATACTATGTTGAAAATGTGAAATTTGCCATAAATTTTCTTGATCGATTAAGCTTTAAGCTAAATATAACTTTTATTGTTTCAACTTGCGCAGGGACAAAGTTATGATTGCTTCAAATTTGTTGTTTTTGATCAGATTTAGGGACATTCGGTTGCATTAATTTCACAAAATCATATCTCTTGTATTAGAAATGTTGAAGATACAAAATTCTTCATATATATTCTATAAAGAATGAGCTTTAATTTAAACCTAACTCGACCGCTTCATCTTAACTTAAAAAGAATTAATCAATTTTCAAAATTAATCGATTTTGATACATTGTACAAAATCAATCAGGGTTGTTTTTATTTTAAACAAAAAAAGCTTTTATACTATGTTGAAAATGTGAAATTTGCCATAAATTTTCTTGATCGATTAAGCTTTAAGCTAAATATAACTTTTATTGTTTCAACTTGCGCAGGGACAAAGTTATGATTGCTTCAAATTTGTTGTTTTTGATCAGATTTAGGGACATTCGGTTGCATTAATTTCACAAAATCATATCTCTTGTATTAGAAATGTTGAAGATACAAAATTCTTCATATATATTCTATAAAGAATGAGCTTTAATTTAAACCTAACTCGACCGCTTCATCTTAACTTAAAAAGAATTAATCAATTTTCAAAATTAATCGATTTTGATACATTGTACAAAATCAATCAGGGTTGTTTTTATTTTAAACAAAAAAAGCTTTTATACTATGTTGAAAATGTGAAATTTGCCATAAATTTTCTTGATCGATTGAGCTTTAAGCTAAATATAGCTTTATTGTTTCAACTTGCGCAGGGACAAAGTTATGATTGCTTCAAATTTGTTGTTTTTGATCAGATTTAGGGACATTCGGTTGCATTAATTTCACAAAATCATATCTCTTGTATTAGAAATGTTGAAGATACAAAATTCTTCATATATATTCTATAAAGAATGAGCTTTAATTTAAACCTAACTCGACCGCTTCATCTTAACTTAAAAAGAATTAATCAATTTTCAAAATTAATTGATTTTAATACATTGTACAAAATCAATCAGGGTTGTTTTTATTTTAAACAAAAAAAGCTTTTATACTATGTTGAAAATGTGAAATTTGCCATAAATTTTCTTGATCGATTGAGCTTTAAGCTAAATATAGCTTTATTGTTTCAACTTGCGCAGGGACAAAGTTATGATTGCTTCAAATTTGTTGTTTTTGATCAGATTTAGGGACATTCGGTTGCATTAATTTCACAAAATCATATCTCTTGTATTAGAAATGTTGAAGATACAAAATTCTTCATATATATTCTATAAAGAATGAGCTTTAATTTAAACCTAACTCGACCGCTTCATCTTAACTTAAAAAGAATTAATCAATTTTCAAAATTAATCGATTTTGATACATTGTACAAAATCAATCAGGGTTGTTTTTATTTTAAACAAAAAAAGCTTTTATACTATGTTGAAAATGTGAAATTTGCCATAAATTTTCTTGATCGATTAAGCTTTAAGCTAAATATAACTTTTATTGTTTCAACTTGCGCAGGGACAAAGTTATGATTGCTTCAAATTTGTTGTTTTTGATCAGATTTAGGGACATTCGGTTGCATTAATTTCACAAAATCATATCTCTTGTATTAGAAATGTTGAAGATACAAAATTCTTCATATATATTCTATAAAGAATGAGCTTTAATTTAAACCTAACTCGACCGCTTCATCTTAACTTAAAAAGAATTAATCAATTTTAAAAATTAATCGATTTTGATACATTGTACAAAATCAATCAGGGTTGTTTTTATTTTAAACAAAAAAAGCTTTTATACTATGTTGAAAATGTGAAATTTGCCATAAATTTTCTTGATCGATTAAGCTTTAAGCTAAATATAGCTTTATTGTTTCAACTTGCGCAGGGACAAAGTTATGATTGCTTCAAATTTGTTGTTTTTGATCAGATTTAGGGACATTCGGTTGCATTAATTTCACAAAATCATATCTCTTGTATTAGAAATGTTGAAGATACAAAATTCTTCATATATATTCTATAAAGAATGAGCTTTAATTTAAACCTAACTCGACCGCTTCATCTTAACTTAAAAAGAATTAATCAATTTTCAAAATTAATCGATTTTGATACATTGTACAAAATCAATCAGGGTTGTTTTTATTTTAAACAAAAAAAGCTTTTATACTATGTTGAAAATGTGAAATTTGCCATAAATTTTCTTGATCGATTAAGCTTTAAGCTAAATATAACTTTTATTGTTTCAACTTGCGCAGGGACAAAGTTATGATTGCTTCAAATTTGTTGTTTTTGATCAGATTTAGGGACATTCGGTTGCATTAATTTCACAAAATCATATCTCTTGTATTAGAAATGTTGAAGATACAAAATTCTTCATATATATTCTATAAAGAATGAGCTTTAATTTAAACCTAACTCGACCGCTTCATCTTAACTTAAAAAGAATTAATCAATTTTAAAAATTAATCGATTTTGATACATTGTACAAAATCAATCAGGGTTGTTTTTATTTTAAACAAAAAAAGCTTTTATACTATGTTGAAAATGTGAAATTTGCCATAAATTTTCTTGATCGATTAAGCTTTAAGCTAAATATAGCTTTATTGTTTCAACTTGCGCAGGGACAAAGTTATGATTGCTTCAAATTTGTTGTTTTTGATCAGATTTAGGGACATTCGGTTGCATTAATTTCACAAAATCATATCTCTTGTATTAGAAATGTTGAAGATACAAAATTCTTCATATATATTCTATAAAGAATGAGCTTTAATTTAAACCTAACTCGACCGCTTCATCTTAACTTAAAAAGAATTAATCAATTTTCAAAATTAATCGATTTTGATACATTGTACAAAATCAATCAGGGTTGTTTTTATTTTAAACAAAAAAAGCTTTTATACTATGTTGAAAATGTGAAATTTGCCATAAATTTTCTTGATCGATTAAGCTTTAAGCTAAATATAACTTTTATTGTTTCAACTTGCGCAGGGACAAAGTTATGATTGCTTCAAATTTGTTGTTTTTGATCAGATTTAGGGACATTCGGTTGCATTAATTTCACAAAATCATATCTCTTGTATTAGAAATGTTGAAGATACAAAATTCTTCATATATATTCTATAAAGAATGAGCTTTAATTTAAACCTAACTCGACCGCTTCATCTTAACTTAAAAAGAATTAATCAATTTTAAAAATTAATCGATTTTGATACATTGTACAAAATCAATCAGGGTTGTTTTTATTTTAAACAAAAAAAGCTTTTATACTATGTTGAAAATGTGAAATTTGCCATAAATTTTCTTGATCGATTAAGCTTTAAGCTAAATATAGCTTTATTGTTTCAACTTGCGCAGGGACAAAGTTATGATTGCTTCAAATTTGTTGTTTTTGATCAGATTTAGGGACATTCGGTTGCATTAATTTCACAAAATCATATCTCTTGTATTAGAAATGTTGAAGATACAAAATTCTTCATATATATTCTATAAAGAATGAGCTTTAATTTAAACCTAACTCGACCGCTTCATCTTAACTTAAAAAGAATTAATCAATTTTCAAAATTAATCGATTTTGATACATTGTACAAAATCAATCAGGGTTGTTTTTATTTTAAACAAAAAAAGCTTTTATACTATGTTGAAAATGTGAAATTTGCCATAAATTTTCTTGATCGATTGAGCTTTAAGCTAAATATAGCTTTATTGTTTCAACTTGCGCAGGGACAAAGTTATGATTGCTTCAAATTTGTTGTTTTTGATCAGATTTAGGGACATTCGGTTGCATTAATTTCACAAAATCATATCTCTTGTATTAGAAATGTTGAAGATACAAAATTCTTCATATATATTCTATAAAGAATGAGCTTTAATTTAAACCTAACTCGACCGCTTCATCTTAACTTAAAAAGAATTAATCAATTTTCAAAATTAATCGATTTTGATACATTGTACAAAATCAATCAGGGTTGTTTTTATTTTAAACAAAAAAAGCTTTTATACTATGTTGAAAATGTGAAATTTGCCATAAATTTTCTTGATCGATTGAGCTTTAAGCTAAATATAGCTTTATTGTTTCAACTTGCGCAGGGACAAAGTTATGATTGCTTCAAATTTGTTGTTTTTGATCAGATTTAGGGACATTCGGTTGCATTAATTTCACAAAATCATATCTCTTGTATTAGAAATGTTGAAGATACAAAATTCTTCATATATATTCTATAAAGAATGAGCTTTAATTTAAACCTAACTCGACCGCTTCATCTTAACTTAAAAAGAATTAATCAATTTTCAAAATTAATCGATTTTGATACATTGTACAAAATCAATCAGGGTTGTTTTTATTTTAAACAAAAAAAGCTTTTATACTATGTTGAAAATGTGAAATTTGCCATAAATTTTCTTGATCGATTGAGCTTTAAGCTAAATATAGCTTTATTGTTTCAACTTGCGCAGGGACAAAGTTATGATTGCTTCAAATTTGTTGTTTTTGATCAGATTTAGGGACATTCGGTTGCATTAATTTCACAAAATCATATCTCTTGTATTAGAAATGTTGAAGATACAAAATTCTTCATATATATTCTATAAAGAATGAGCTTTAATTTAAACCTAACTCGACCGCTTCATCTTAACTTAAAAAGAATTAATCAATTTTCAAAGTTAATCGATTTTGATACATTGTATAAAATCAATCAGGGTTGTTTTTATTTTAAACAAAAAAAGCTTTTATACTATGTTGAAAATGTGAAATTTGCCATAAATTTTCTTGATCGATTTAGCTTTAAGCTAAATATAACTTTATTGTTTCAACTTGCGCAGGGACAAAGTTATGATTGCTTCAAATTTGTTATTTTTGATCAGATTTAGGGACATTCGGTTGCATTAATTTCAGAAAATCATATCTCTTGTATTAGAAATGTTGAAGATACAAAATTCTTCATACATATTCTATAAAGAATGGGCTTTAATTTAAACCTAACTCGACCGCTTCATCTTAACTTAAAAAGAATTAATCAATTTTCAAAATTAATCGATTTTGATACATTGTACAAAATCAATCAGGGTTGTTTTTATTTTAAACAAAAAAAGCTTTTATACTATGTTGAAAATGTGAAATTTGCCATAAATTTTCTTGATCGATTAAGCTTTAGGCTAAATATAACTTTATTGTTTCAACTTGCGCAGGGACAAAGTTATGATTGCTTCAAATTTGTTGTTTTTGATCAGATTTAGGGACATTCGGTTGCATTCATTTCACAAAATCATATCTCTTGTATTAGAAATGTTGAAGATACAAAATTCTTCATATATATTCTATAAAGAATGAGCTTTAATTTAAACCTAACTCGACCGCTTCATCTTAACTTAAAAAGAATTAATCAATTTTCAAAATTAATCGATTTTGATACATTGTACAAAATCAATCAGGGTTGTTTTTATTTTAAACAAAAAAAGCTTTTATACTATGTTGAAAATGTGAAATTTGCCATAAATTTTCTTGATCGATTGAGCTTTAAGCTAAATATAGCTTTATTGTTTCAACTTGCGCAGGGACAAAGTTATGATTGCTTCAAATTTGTTGTTTTTGATCAGATTTAGGGACATTCGGTTGCATTAATTTCACAAAATCATATCTCTTGTATTAGAAATGTTGAAGATACAAAATTCTTCATACATATTCTATACAGAATGAGCTTTAATTTAAACCTAACTCGACCGCTTCATCTTAACTTAAAAAGAATTAATCAATTTTCAAAATTAATCGATTTTGATACATTGTATAAAATCAATCAGGGTTGTTTTTATTTTAAACAAAAAAAGCTTTTATACTATGTTGAAAATGTGAAATTTGCCATAAATTTTCTTGATCGATTAAGCTTTAGGCTAAATATAACTTTATTGTTTCAACATGCGCAGGGACAATGTTACGATTGCTTCAAATTTGTTGTTTTTGATCAGATTTAGAAACATTGGGTTGCATTAATATCACAAAATATTGGGAAGCAGTATCAAGCTTTCTAGAAGTAGTATCAAGTCTTAATTCAAAATACTCATGAAAATATTTGCAGCAGATGCCAAGGCTATCATACCACCCAACATCAGCTCTTCCATTATCCATCCTTTTTATTACTACTTGATCATAACATCTTTTGGGAAGTACTCTAATTTTACAATGGTTTGTCAAAATCATTGGGAAGCTTTTGGCAAATTGTAGTTCTACGCCTTAATCGTAGCCAAATAATCGTCGTGAATTTCAGGATTTTTGATGATTCAACTTTTGGTTTAAAAATTATTGCAGTTTTCCGCAACCAGAAAATAGTCTTTTCAAGCAATATCTAGTCCTTCAAACAATAAATTGCAAGTAAAAAATAGTTTCTGCAAACAAAAATCTGCAAAATCGAACTATTTTTTAACAACATTTTGCAAATAAAAAGAGTAAGTGCTCATCTAAGCAGGAAGTAACCTTCCCAAGCAATACATACAAAGAAAGAAAATGCTTTTCCCAGCAGTATCTTGCAAACGCAAGTATTAAATAGCGATATTCTAGTAGGGATTTGTGTTCTCAATCAACATTTTGAAGTGGTAAAGAATAAGTACTCGAATATAAGCAAGAAGTAGCCTCCTTAGATAATATACAGTATTCTACAATCAAAGCATTGTCTTTTCAAGCAGTTCCTAATCCTCAGTACATAATATCTTGCATACTCACGCAGCAAATAGCGATTTTCTATTAGGAATTTGCATTCACAAATAATATCTTTCAGCGGTGAAGAATAGGTACTCAAGTATACGCCTTCTTATGTAATATCTAATCAAAATATGGTCTTCTCAAGCAGTAGCAGCAAATATCCATTTGCAAGCAAAAAGTAGTAATCATTTTAAGCAAGTAGCTAATAGCTTTACATCAATTAGCCTAAGGAATTTCCGAAGGTTAAGAAAACAGTTCAGGATGAGCATCCTTTCCAAAGCTATCTATATTAAGATGTCTTACAGAGTGGGGTAATCACACAAGATGTGTCAAACAATCTCGTCCCTCTCTTCACAAAACCGAGAGAGGGGACTAACAGCAAGCTTAAGGTTGTAAAGACGAGTCCCATTACAATTCGTAGGGCGTTTCTACCAAGCCAAGAGTAACGCAGATTCCCCTCATCAGTTCATGAAGTTTTTGTGGGTAAAATCTTTAATTATCTAAATTTGAGTCGATTCAGGTGAATTGATTATCAGCAATCCTATCAGCTTCTTTGTTACCTGAACAAATCGAGTACTTTTGTACTTTTTACTCTTTATTTTGAGATATAACTCATTTCCCCAGAAGTGATTTTTTAAATGTTTTTTTCGTCCAAAAGTCATTCGTTTTTTTTTAATTCTTTGTGGGTTTCCCCCCACTTGGTTCCTTCCATGCTCGGGAACATCGTGGAAAACCCGGGGCGCAGGGAGACGTCTCCGCGGTCAGAGAAGCGCGGTCCCGCCCCAATTCCCGTTTCAATTTGTATGCAAATTTCGGGCTTAAAACAGGGACGGACTCGCTCCACTCAAAAAAAAGCAAAAAAAATAATAAAAATAAAATAACAAAAACTACTCTAAAACCGACCCTAAAATTTCCCCGGTTTTAAACAAAATTCGCTTCATTATTTATTTATTGTTTACCCGAAAAGATTTTCGAATATGAAGCGCTCTTTTAGGGGATTCCCCGATTTAAAACAATAATTTATCATCGGACGAAACGAATAAAAATAAAAGCGGATTAGTGTAAAAAGGCTCTCGGGGGGTGTTATCGTAGAAAAAAAATGAAAGCAGCATAACAAACGATCGTGTACCGGTGTTTAAACAAATTGGTCGTGATTTATTCGCGCACTGAACATGCAGAGGCGAGCGGCTGCCCCGGCATTAAACTTCGGGACAGCAATTTATGACATCAAACAATGTGCCCCTTCAACCCCCAACGCCCTCTCTCTACCGATAAATATCATCCGAGTCACGTCAAAATCCTAACAACTAATAGGACCACCTATATATATGTATATAGGCTGTTCTAAATATATACAATTTTATGGCTTTAAAGTTATAGTATATCATTAACATGATTTCCTAAATAATATTGAATTAAAGAGGAAACTCGGAATATATAATATTACGAGGGTTAAACAAGTATTTGATTTGAACGTTTCAAATTAAACAAAGTCCCCAATTTTTTTTTTATATAACAACCCCCTCTTGGAAATAAGACGAAAACGAGATCTATTTACCAACCCGACCGCGAAATTAGATCGAAACCTGCTTTCCTCTGAATTCTCCCATTCAATTCTAATGAACTGGTCGAAACTGACGCGAGACGTCCCCCTTTCTCGTCGCGCGTTTAAGCGACTGGCATACGCAAAGAGCCGACAGAGGGAGCCCCATATGTCCGGTAGAGGGAGCAGTTGTGCGTCGGTCGAA
This sequence comes from Onthophagus sagittarius, assembly GCA_036711965.1. Taxonomy (NCBI): domain Eukaryota; kingdom Metazoa; phylum Arthropoda; class Insecta; order Coleoptera; family Scarabaeidae; genus Onthophagus; species Onthophagus sagittarius. The sequence goes on from JASERS010000009.1 coordinate 15,119,451, forward strand.
TAAATTACGTCGTAAATTGGCGCGCGGTGGCGAGCCTCGGGGGCCGAATTGTTGCGGTCCCGATCCCCACCGCCGCCGCGCCTCACTTCACGGACCGCCCGGTCAAGGGAGAATTAATTACGGGAATCCCCGCGGGGCTACCGCAATTCGATATCGTTGGACCCGCAAAACACCCCTACCCCCTCTCGCTCCTCCACTTGATTTTAAATCCTACTCTATAAATACATACAAAAAAATTTTAAATTAAGAGGAGGGGGATTAGGAACAAAATTTCGATTAATTAATTTGTTACAACAAAAAATTGGCAATGAAACATATTTTTTTATTCGCGGTTTATTTGGGTTGAGTTGAAATTCCTCTCTCCCGGGAGCGGTTAATTTGCTGTCCGGATGTGGCGCTTTCCCCCGAACCCCCCGGGTTTCACAAACCCCAACAAAACGATTGATCTACCATCTATATGCAAATCCTGAACTGAATTGGAGCCTCCATTTGTGGCACTCTGTATGTATAGATGAGATGAGTGTTACAACACATCCTTATTATTACTTATTTCGTTTAAGTTAACTCTGGTAACCAGCCTGTATGAAATAGTATTAGTGGAGTCCCAAGCTTTGTTTAAGAACAACATGTTAATAACAGGTTTTAAATGAGTTATTGTTATGAGTTATTATCACATTTAAAAATACAGGATATTCCATTTTATATCGTCACAATTTTTTTAATCATCCTGTATATGCGAAAATATATTCCGGAAAGAGTGTTACAACACATCCTTATAATTACTTATTTCGTCTAATTTAACTCTGATAACCACCCTGTATAATAGTATGAAATAGTATTAGTAGAGTCCCAAGCTTTGTTTAAGAACATTTAAAATTGCAATCTTTAATATTTAATAGTAATGCCAATAACGGATTTTAAACGAGTTATAGCATTTAAGACAGCTAATCAGCACATTTAAAAATACAGGATATTCCATTTTATATCGTTACAATTTTTTTAACCAGCCTGTATATGCGAAAATATATTCGAGAAAGAATGTTACAACACATCCTTATTATTACTTATTTCGTCTAAGTAAACTCTGATAACCACCCTGTATAATAGTATGAAATAGTATTATTTGAGTCCCAAGCTTTGTTTAAAAACATTCAAAATTGCAGTCTTCAATATTTAATGGTAATGCTAATAACGGATTTTAAATGAGTTATAGCATTTAAGACAGCTAATCAGCACATTTAAAAATACAGGATATTCCATTTTACATCGTCACAATTTTTTTAATCATCCTGTATATGCGAAAATATATTCCAGAAAGAGTGTTATAACACATCCTTATTATTACTTATTTCGACTAATTTAATTCTGATAACCACCCTGTATAATAGTATGAAATAGTATTATTGAGGTCCCAAGCTTTGTTTAAGAAACATTCAAAATTGCAATCTTCAATATTTAATAGCAATGCTAATAACGGATTTTAAATGAGTTATAGCATTTAAGACAGCTAATCAGCACATTTAAAAATACAGAATATTCCATTTTACATCGTCACATTTTTTTTAATCATCCTGTATATGCGAAAATATATTCCGGAAAGAGTGTTATAACACATCCTTATTATTACTTATTTCGACTAATTTAATTCTGATAACCACCCTGTATAATAGTATGAAATAGTATTAGTAGAGTCCCAAGCTTTGTTTAAGAACATTTAAAATTGCAATCTTTAATATTTAATAGTAATACCAATAACGGATTTTAAACGAGTTATAGCATTTAAGACAGCTAATCAGCACATTTAAAAATACAGGATATTTCATTTTATATCGTCACAACTATTTTGACCACCTGTATATGCGAAAATATATTCCAGAAATACTTATACTATATATAGTACTATATATTCATATAGTACAAGTCAGCATGTGAAAAATAATTCCTAACTTAATTGGTTATAGGATACCTGAAGTACTTTTGCAGGACTTTATATACAGGGTGTATCTGAATGACCGCAACAAATGAGCTATTCTTGGCTAATTATTTACATTTTATTCAACCAGATAACATCTAGTTACCATAGTTACCAAACGTATGTGATTTATTTTTCTTGAAAGTTGATTAGATCTAATTGAAGAAACCCGAATTTTTAACATTTTCGACCATAACTCGAGTACGGATATTTCGAGTTTGATATTTAGTAAAATTTATGACCACTAAGTTGTTTGTCAAGTAAATAGTTCATTCTTTTCAAAAATCACAAAAAATATTTTACACCCAGCGATCACACTGAAAATATCTTTTGAAAGAACGTAAAGAGCACTTTCAAGTAAGAACAAATATATTTAGATCGGTTTAATGATAGAGGAGGTATTAATGTGTAGATATTTGAAAAGTTCCCCTCCTTTGTTATGACAGATATGAAAAATATTTGCAAAACAAAAATTGTTTGCAATATATTGAAAAACATTGCAAAGCTACAGCTCATCTTTCAACTTTTTGAGATAGCTAGAATTTTATGTTTCTCTATAGCAAGTACACCTCCTAGCGGTCAGATTACGAACTTCAAAATAATTTTTAAATATTTCTTTTGGCCACTGGAAAACTTATGAAGCCTTCTGAAGCCTTGAAAACATACAGGATGTCCCTCCCATTTAAAATAACGAAGTTATTATCTACCAAATATTGCGTAAATATTAAGTAACCGGTTCTGATAACCAGCCTGTATAATAGTACGAAATAGTTTTAGTGGCTTTCTTAAAAAGTTAATAACTTGTCAAGATTGCATTCAAAATTTGAAAACAAGATATGTAGTTGCAGCATTTGAGACAGCTATAATCAACATATGTAAAAGTAAAAAAAATACATTTTATGTTGTCACATTTTTTTGGACAACCCGTATATGCGAAAATATTTTCAAAAAATACATTAATATGTAGTATTAATTACATTATTAATTAGCATAGGAGTTATGGATACTTAATGCACTGTTACAAAACTCGTATATAAGGTGTATTTGAGTGAAGGGGTGATTCTTTAATAAATTGTAATGGTACTTTATTACATGAACCAGCCAGTATATATGTATACAGGTGTTCATCAAAGTTTTAGGTGATTGAATTTGCATGGGGTTAATCGGAAAGACAGTAAAAAGTGCGAGGAACATGAGGTTGCATTTTTGTAAATGAAGGAACAGACCTAATCTTTAAAATCAGACCGGTTAGGGATCAATTTTTGTTCATGTGCTTTTCGTTTGATAAAAGTTATTCTATTAACAAAGTGCTTTCAATATACTCTTGACCATTGAGGGCATCACAGCTACTTTCTCCAAAGGATCTCCAAGTATGAGAATGAAGACATAATGAGTGTAGCCGACGATGCAGTTATTGAAGAAGAATGATTGATCGTTATATTGAATGGTATGGATGGCATAAAGGAAAACTAAAAATATTACATGATTTTTTCTTCTATAGTTGGATTAGGTTTAGCTCCACCTTCATACCATCTCTCCAACTTCAAATTATTAAATATGAGGGATGGTATGAAGTTTTTTTTGGTTGGATTTAGTTGAATTAAGCTCCAATCTCATATCATTCAGTATGAGGGGTGTTGTAGGTAGGGTTAGATTGGTTGTGTTCAATTTGGTTAAGTTACGTTGGGTTTGGTTAGGTTGGGTTGAACTCCAATTTCATACAATTCAATATGAAAGATAGTATTAAGTTGGAGCTCAATCCAACCCAACCCAAACCCAACCCAACTTAACTAAACCGAATGCAATCAACCTAACTCAACCCATAACATTATTCATATTAAACGATATGAACTTGTAGTTTAATCCAACTAAACCCAATCCAATCTAACAAATTTTCAAAGTTTTTTGAAAAAAGATCATGATTCTTTCTTCTATAATTAGATTGAGTTGAGCTCCACCTTCATACCATCCCTCATACTTAATAATTTGAAGTTGAAGCTCAACTCAACGTAGCCATAGAAGAAAACCTCCACATCATTCCTCATATTGAATGGTATGAAGTTGGAACTTAACTGAATCCATCTATAGAAAAAAAAATCACGGAATATTTCCAAAAAACTTAGATGATTCGTTAGATTGGGTTGGATTTAGTTGGATTAAGCTCCAACTTCAAATCATTTAGAATGATGGATGTTATAGGTTGGGTTAGGTTGGTTGCGTTCAGTTTGGTTAAGTTACGTTGGGGTTTGGTTAGGTTCGATTGATCTCTAATTTCATACAATTCAATATGAAAGATAATATGAAGTTGGAGCTCAATCCAACCTAACACAACCCAACTAAACTAAACCGAATGCAATCAACCTAACTCAACTAAACCCAATCCAATTTAACGAATGAAAAAAAAAAGTTTAAAAAGTTTTTTTAAGTTATTTTGAAAAAATTCCATGACTTCTTATTCTATAATTGGATTGGGTTGAGCTCCACCTTGATACCATCCCTCATACTTAATAATTTCAAGTTAAAGTTCAATCCAACCCAACTATAAAAGAAAACCTCCATATCAAATCGTAATGGTTAAAAACACGGAAGATATGATCCTTTAAAATTTTACATTTGTCCTAAAATAAGCAAATAATAAATAAGTTATTTATTACAATAATATAATAACTTAGATAAGTTATTTTGTCCTAAACCTATAAGGATTATGTGCTTAAAGATGATTATTCGAGCTTTAATTTAAGTTATAGTTAATTTTTATAAACATGGAAGATGTCATATTTTAAAGTTTGACATTTTACCTAAAATAAGCAAAATTTGCTTTATTTAAAAAAAATCTTTTCTCCTTAACTTGACGGGTATATTATAAAGCTTAATATGTTCTTAAATGGGACAATTTGAGCTTTAATTCGTGATATTTATGTATCATACTTTAAAGTTTGACATTTTACCTAATATAAACAAAATTTGCTTTTTTTTTAAATTCTTTTCTCCTAAACTTGGCGGGTTATCTTATAAAGCTTAATATTTTCTTAAATGGGATAATTCGAGCTTTAATTCGTGATATTTATGTATCATACTTTAAAGTTTGACATTTTACCTAATATAAGCAAAATTTGCTTTTTTTTAAATTCTTTTCTCCTAAACTTGGCGGGTTATCTTATAAAGCTTAATATGTTCTTAAATGGGATAATTCGAGCTTTAATTCGTGATATTTATATATCATACTTTAAAGTTTGACATTTCACCTAAAATAAGCGAAATTTGCTTCATTTCAAAAAATTCTTTTCTCGTAAATTTGGCGGGTTATCTTACAAAGCATAATATGTTCTTAAATGGGATAATTCGAGCTTTAATTCGTGATATTTATGTATCATACTTTAAAGTTTGACATTTTACCTAATATAAGCAAAATTTGCTTTTTTTTTTAAATTCTTTTCTCCTAAACTTGGCGGGTTATCTTATAAAGCATAATATCTTCTTAAATGGGATATTCGAGCTTTAATTCGTGATATTTATGTATCATACTTTAAAGTTTGACATTTTACCTAATATAAGCAAAATTTGCTTTTTTTTTTAAATTCTTTTCTCGTAAATTTGGCGGGTTATCTTACAAAGCATAATATGTTCTTAAATGGGATAATTCGAGCTTTAATTCGTGATATTTATATATCATACTTTAAAGTTTGACATTTTACCTAATATAAGCAAAATTTGCTTTTTTTTAAAAAATTCTTTTCTCCTAAACATGACGAGTTATCTTATAAAGCTTAATATGTTCTTAAAGAGGATAATTTGAGCTTTAATTTGAGATATAGATCGTTTATTAATTCTTAAAAGCACGAAATATACCATCTTCTAAAGTTTAATATTTAACCTAAAATAAAGATTATTAAAAAAAAATCGGTACATAACCGCTTCGGAAATGCACCCCTTATTAAGTACTTCTTCTTAATCCTTCTCTTCACCGCTGCTTTCCTATTTACCCAAGTGAAAAACCGCCCCGACTCGTTTCATCCCCTCCGCGCCCATGGCAATACACGCAAAACCCTTAACACTTGAACCGCTCTCTTCGACGCCGGATCGTGTCTTTCGGACCGTTTTTACCGCCCCCTCGGGGGCCCTCTCGCAATAATTATCTTTTTGTAGTATTCTCTCCCAACGTCATGCTTAACTTGAACAATTTTCAACCCCCAATTCACATCCCTTTACCATCATCATCATCAGATCTTTTTTTAACAACTCTCAACAAGATTATTTTTATTCTTCGTTTTAGATGAAACATTAAAGTTTCAAAATTTTTTAATTTTCATCCCCTATTTCTATTTGTTACATCGCATCACCCCTTCGCAACAAACATAATTGCAATAAAAAAAAATTGTCCAGCTGGCTTCTTTCGTCCGGACTAGTTTGGATATTCAAATTCGTAATCCCATGGTAAACACACCCAAGCGGGGTCGAAGAAGAACCCGTTCGTTAGTTGCCCCCTTTCGCACCCCGCCGCTGAGTTTTATTTATTTTAATTTGTGTCCGGAGGCCCGGTTTAAAGGGGCTCCGCCTAACCTATTTAGCAACATTAGTCGCGGCCGGATTTTTTTAAAACGCGCCCCCGTTCATTTAGAATCAAGGGATGGGGGCGGCCACCGCCGTTGGACTCTGGGGGACGCTCGTTTGCATACGGGCGGGGATACAACACCCTCCGTGCTTCCAACAACCCCACGGGGATGGTGTTTTTTTTTGAAATGATGTTCGCGTGGTTTTTAAAACCGCGATAAAACGCGTTCCAAACACAAATTTCATCACCCTACAAATATATATATACATATAATAAAAAAGCTTTTTTAAAAAATTTCTGTTCCACAACCAATTTGATTAAATGGGTAATATTGTTGTGTAAAGGAATTAATTATTTATCAAATTAAATCTTACAAAACTTTAATTAAAGCAACAAATTTTAAGAAACACAACTTTATTAAGACTATTCTAAAGTCTGTGCAAAAAGTCAAGGTCCCTTACATTAAAGATCCATATTTTAGTACGTGGGGTATATTTTATTTATTTATCGATATTTCAAATAGTTTCGCGGTTTAATAGGATAGCGTTATTTTGAAAACGACGTTTTTATCAAGATATACGGTTTTTCAAAATTATGTCTCCATAATGAGCACCTCTCCCATATTACTTATTTCTGTGTTTCTTTAATTTGCAATTCCATTAAATCGCTCTTACAAAATTAAAGAGCTATTCTAAGTATGTGCATTAATTATAACAGACTCGAATTCATTTCATCACGCGGTTACGAAGATATCGATCTATAAAGTGAAGGACCTTGACTAAAATAGAGTCGTCTTGGAAAACCGTAAATTATTCGAAAATTGTTGCTTTAATCAAACATTTGTCAGAGAATTGAGAGATAATTGACTTAAAAATTTTGCCCGATGGACAGAATTAGCAGTGGCGTAGAGTATATTTTTGAAAAAGTATTTTTTATTGCAAAAATAAGGAGCTATATTTTGTATTTTGTGTCAAAAATATGACATCTTCCGTGTTTATGAAAAATAACTGCATAATAAATTAAAGCTCAAATTATTCTCTTTAAGATCATATTAAGCTTTATAAGATGACTCGTCAAGTTTAGGAGAAAAGAATTTTTTGAAATGAAGCAAATTTTGCTTATTTCAGGTAAAATGTCAAACTTTAAAGTATGATATATGAATATCACGAATTAAAGCTCGAATTATCCCATTTTAGAATGTATTAAGCTTTATAAGATAACTCATCAAGTTTAGGAGAAAAGAATTTTTTGAAATGAAGCAAATTTTGCTTATTTTAGATGAAATGTCAAACTTTAAAGTATGATACATAAATTTCACAAATTAAAGCTCGAATTATCCCATTTAAGAACATACTAAGCTTTATAAGACACTCGTCAAGTTTAGGAGAAAAGATTTTTTTGAAATGAAGCAAATTTTGCTTATTTTAGGTGAAATGTCAAACTTTAAAGTTTAATACATGAACATCACGAATTAAAGCTCGAATTATCCCTTTGAAGAACATATTAAGCTCTATAAGATAACTCGTCAAGTTTACGAGAAACGAATTTTTTAAACGAAGCAGATTTTGCTTATTTTAGGAGAAATGTCAAACGTTAAAGTATAATACATAAATAATATGACGAACTAAAGCTCGAATTATCCCATTTAAGAACATATTAAGCTTTATAAGATAACTCGTCAAGTTTAGGAGAAAAGAAATTTTTAAACGAAGCAAATTTTGTTTATTCTAGGTAAAATGTCAAACTTTAAAGTATGATACATAAATATCACGAATTAAAGCTCGAATTATCCCCTTGAAGAACATATTAAGCTCTATAAGATAACTCGTCAAGTTTAGGAGAAAAGAAATTTTTAAACGTAGCAAATTTTGCTTATTTTAGGAGAAATGTCAAACTTTAAAGTATAATACATAAATAATATGACGAATTAAAGCTCGAATTATCCCATTTAAGAACATATTAAGCTTTATAAGATAATTCTTCAAGTTTAGTAGAAAAAATTTTTTGAAATGAAGCAAATTTTACTTATTTTAGGTAAAATGTCAAACTTTAAAGTATGATACATAAATATCACAAATTAAAGATCGAATTATCCCCTTGAAGAACATATTAAGCTCTATAAGTAAACTCGTCAAGTTTAGGAGAAAATAATTTTTTAAACGTAGCAAATTTTGCTTATTTTAGGAGAAATGTCAAACTTTAAAGTATAATACATAAATAATATGACGAATTAAAGCTCGAATTATCCCATTTAAGAACATATTAAGCTTTATAAGATAACTCGTCAAGTTTAGGAGAAAAGAAATTTTTAAACGAAGCAAATTTTGTCTATTCTAGGTAAAATGTCAAACTTTAAAGTATGATACATAAATATCACGAATTAAAGCTTGAATTATCCCCTTGAAGAACATATTAAGCTCTATAAGATAACTCGTCAAGTTTAGGAGAAAAGAAATTTTTAAACGAAGCAAATTTTGTCTATTCTAGGTAAAATGTCAAACTTTAAAGTATGATACATAAATATCACGAATTAAAGCTCGAATTATCCCCTTGAAGAACATATTAAGCTCTATAAGATAACTCGTCAAGTTTAGGAGAAAAGAAATTTTTAAACGAAGCAAATTTTGCTTATTTTAGGAGAAATGTCAAACTTTAAAGTATAATACATAAATAATATGACGAATTAAAGCTCGAATTATCCTATTTAAGAACATATTAAGCTTTATAAGATAATTCTTCAAGTTTAGGAGAAAAGATTTTTTGAAATGAAGCAAATTTTACTTATTTTAGGTAAAATGTCAAACTTTAAAGTATGATACATAAATATCACGAATTAAAGCTCGAATTATCCCCTTGAAGAACATATTAAGCTCTATAAGATAACTCGTCAAGTTTAGGAGAAAATAATTTTTTAAACGTAGCAAATTTTGCTTATTTTAGGAGAAATGTCAAACTTTAAAGTATAATACATAAATAATATGACGAATTAAAGCTCGAATTATCCCATTTAAGAACATATTAAGCTTTATAAGATAACTCGTCAAGTTTAGGAGAAAAGATTTTTTGAAATAAACCAAACTTTGCTTATTTTAGGTAAAATGTCAAACTTTAAAATATGACATCTTCCATGTTTATAAAAATTAACTACATCTTAAATTAAAGCTCAAATTATTCTCTTTAAGGTCATATTAAGCTTTATAAGATGACTCGTCACGTTTAGGAGAAAAGATTTTTTTTTAAATGAATCAAATTTTGCTTATTTTAGGTAAAATGTCAAACTTTAAAATATAACATCTTCCGAGTTTATAAAACATAACTACATCTCAAATTAAAGCTCAAATTATCCTCTTTAAGATCATATTAAGCTTTATAAGATGACTCGTCGCGTTTAAGGGAAAAGAATTTTTTGAAATGAAGCAAATTTTGCTCATTTTAGATGAAATGTCAAACTTTAAAGTATGATGCATAAATATCACGAATTAAAGCTCGAATTATCCCCTTGAAGAACATATTAAGCTCTATAAGTAAACTCGTCAAGTTTAGGAGAAAATAATTTTTTAAGCGTAGCAAATTTTGCTTATTTTAGGAGAAATGTTAAACTTTAAAGTATAATACAGAAATAATATGACGAATTAAAGCTCGAATTGTCTCATTTATTAAAAACATATTAAGCTTTATAACATATCTCGTCAAGTTTAGGAGAAAAGAATTTTTTGAAATGAAGCAAATTTTGCTTATTTTAGGTAAAATGTCAAACTTTAAAATATGACATCTTCCCAGTTTATAAAACATAACTACATCTCAAATTAAAGCTCAAATTATCCTCTTTAAGATCATATTAAGCTTTATAAGATGACTCGTCGCGTTTAGGAGAAAAGAATTTTTTGAAATGAAGCAAATTTTGCTTATTTTAGGTAAAATGTCAAACTTTGAAATATGACATCTTCCATGTTTATAAAAATTAACTACATCTTAAATTAAAGCTCAAATTATTCTCTTTAAGATCATATTAAGCTTTATAAGATGACTCGTCGCGTTTAGGAGAAAAGAATTTTTTGAAATGAAGCAAATTTTGCTTATTTCAGATAAAATGTCAAACTTTAAAATATGACATCTTCTGAGTTTATAAAACATAACTACATCTCAAATTAAAGCTCAAATTATCCTCTTTATGATCATATTAGGCTTTATAAGATGACTCGTCATGTTTAGGAAAAAAGAATTTTTTGAAATGAAGCAAATTTTGCTTATTTTAGATGAAATGTCAAACTTTAAAGTATAATACATAAGTATCACGAATTAAAGCTCGAATTATCCCATTTAAGAACATATTAAGCTTTGTAAGATAACGCGTCAAGTTTGGGAGAAAAGAATTTTTTGAAATGAAGCAAACTTTGCTTATTTTAGGTAAAATGTCAAACTTTAAAATATGACATCTTCCATGTTCATAAAAATTAACTACATCTTAAATTAAAGCTCAAATTATTCTCTTTAAGATCATATTAAGCTTTATAAGATAACTCGTCACGTTTAGGAGAAAAGATTTTTTTTAAATGAATCAAATTTTGCTTATTTTAGGTAAAATGTCAAACTTTAAAATATGACATCTTCCATGTTTATAAAAATTAACTACATCTTAAATTAAAGCTCAAATTATTCTCTTTAAGATCATATTAAGCTTTATAAGATAACTCGTCACGTGTAGGAGAAAAGATTTTTTTTAAATGAATCAAATTTTGCTTATTTTAGGTAAAATGTCAAACTTTAAAATATGACATCTTCCGAGTTTATAAAACATAACTACATCTCAAATTAAAGCTCAAATTATCCTCTTTAAGATCATATTAAGCTTTATAAGATGACTCGTCGCGTTTAGGAGAAAAGAATTTTTTGAAATGAAGCAAATTTTGCTTATTTTAGGAGAAATGTCAAACTTTAAAGTATAATACATAAATAATATGACGAATTAAAGCTTGAATTATCCCATTTAAGAACATATTAAGCTTTATAAGATAACTCGTCAAGTTTAGGAGAAAAGATTTTTTGAAATGAAGCAAACTTTGCTTATTTTAGGTAAAATGTCAAACTTTAAAATATGACATCTTCCATGTTTATAAAAATTAACTACATCTTAAATTAAAGCTCAAATTATTCTCTTTAAGATCATATTAAGCTTTATAAGATAACTCGTCACGTTTAGGAGAAAAGATTTTTTTTAAATGAATCAAATTTTGCTTATTTTAGGTAAAATGTCAAACTTTAAAATATGACATCTTCCGGGTTTATAAAACATAACTACATCTCAAATTAAAGCTCAAATTATTCTCTTTAAGATCATATTAAGCTTTATATATAAGATGACTCGTCACGTTTAGGAGAAAAGATTTTTTTTAAATGAATCAAATTTTGCTTATTTTAGGTAAAATGTCAAACTTTGAAATATGACATCTTCCATGTTTATAAAAATTAACTACATCTTAAATTAAAACTCAAATTATTCTCTTTAAGATCATATTAAGCTTTATAAGATGACTCATCGCGTTTAGGAGAAAAGAATTTTTTGAAATGAAGCAAATTTTGCTTATTTTAGGTAAAATGTCAAACTTTAAAATATGACATCTTCCGGGTTTATAAAACATAACTACATCTCAAATTAAAGCTCAAATTATTCTCTTTAAGATCATATTAAGCTTTATATATAAGATGACTCGTTACGTTTAGGAGAAAAGATTTTTTTTAAATGAATCAAATTTTGCTTATTTTAGGTAAAATGTCAAACTTTAAAATATGATATCTTCCGTGTTTATAACAATTAACTACATCTCAAATTAACGCTCAAATTATCCTCTTTAAGATTATATCAAGCTTTGTAAGATATCTTAGTTTAGGACTAAACAACTTGTTTATTATTTGCTTATTTTAGGACAAATGTAAAATTTTAAAGGATCATATCTTCCGTGTTTTTAACCATAACTATGTGATATATATTTCAAATTGAAGCTTAAAGATTCTAGATAATGATATAATATAAAAATTGTACATTAACGTTTCGAAATGGACAAAAAAGGATAATTAAAGAAAAATTCTGTAATAATCAGCCCTCGAATTGAGCAGTTTTAAAAGTACTTTAAAATATTCCCGCGCGGGTTTAAAAGTTGAAGGATATCTTTTGTTTCCCCCCGACTTTGTATCTTTCTCTTTCGGTCGCAACCCTTTTCCCCGTCTCTCTCGTACCCTTCTTTCCTTCCGTATTAGATACGCTCGGTACATTTTGTATTAAGTGCTCTTTCTCTGTATTAGCGGAATTTCGAGGGTGGGTCCGGTTCTGTCTCCCCGGCTCCAATTGTTCGCTTAATTGCCGACCGGGTAATGAGCCGAGGTAGTTTTAATGAAACGGTTTCCGATATAGGGGGTTCCCCATCCCACCAAAATCATCCCCATTCCGTTACTCTTACAAATTAATTTCACAAAGGAATCGATAAAAAATTTTAAACTGAGATCTCCTATTTAAGTAAGGATATAAATAAGTGAGTACGTATTGGTTCGATGAAGTTGGTAACAGTGTGATCGCGTTAGGGGAATGTGGGGTTAGGTTGGTAAGTAACCGTTTGCCAATTAGAGAACCCATTCCCGAAAGTCAACAAGCGTCCCCGTAGTCGCCGAGGACTCGAAATCGAACGAAACTCGCCCGCAACTTCTTGTTTTAGCAAACGAAACTGCTCCAAATTAGAAATGGGATTCGAAACGCGCATTGTTCGCGAAAACGCATCTTTTTGACACGTTAATTTCTGAGTTGCCACTATATCACTATATTCGCGTATTAATAATTGAAAAAGTGGATACAATGGGGAACGAGCGCTTTTATGCGAATGTAGAGCGCGGGGTTGGAAAATGAGAATTGGGTGGTTTGTGGATCGAGTTGGGTTGGGTTGAGTTGGGCTGGGTCGGGGGTGGTATCCAATTTTAATTAAATTTAATGAAAAGCGAACGGAGGCGAACCGATAGAACGAGCCCCCGGACTATACGCGTCCGGAGCGGAGCGGAGCGGAGCGTGTCGCTTCGCGCGCGCGTCGCGTTGCCGTCGGGCTAATTAATTTCTGGTTGTTGATTTATAAAAGCGAGGCATCGTGCGCGTGATTGAAAACGACGACGACGACGTCGACACCATCAGAATGACAACAACGGCATTAACACTGCGAAAAACCGCGCTTAACCAAACATTAAAGCGAGGTGGGGTTCACACTTTGAGGTGTTGCAAATGTTTTAAAAGTCGTATTTCACATAATTATGATTAATTCTTGTGCTAAAATATAACACTTTGAAATAATTTATATATATGTTTATATTGGGGAGCAAGTTTTTGGGCCAGAGCGCTTATATTGAAGATATGGATTTCTTTGGAACTGATTGGAAGGATTTCCTGTTGATTAAAATCGTAATGAGTACAAAAAACCTTTTAATTTGATACCCAACAACCCATATTTTCGAAAAAAAAAATAATACACAAAAAAAATTAACAAAAATCCGCCATTTTGATTTTTTATTAATATTTTCTATTGTGAAATTATCAAAATCGTAATAAGCACAAAAAATCCTTTAATTTGATACCCCACAACCCATATTTCCGGTTAATTAAATCAACATCACAAATGACATTGGCAGCCGCCGTCTTTAATTTAATTTTAATTAAAAAAAAAAGTATAAATCCGCCATTTTGATTTTCTAATTATTTTTTTAAGCTGTAAAAACATAAAAATCGTAATAAGCACAAAAAATCCTTCAATTTGATACCCCACAACCCATATTTCCGGTTAATTAAATCAACGTCACAAATGACATTGACAGCCACCATCTTTAATTTAATTTTAATTAAAAAAAAAGTATAAATCCGCCATTTTGATTTTCTAATTATTTTTTTAAGCTGTAAAAACATAAAAATCGTAATAAGCACAAAAAATCCTTCAATTTGATACCCCACAACCCATATTTCCGGTTAATTAAATCAACGTCACAAATGACATTGACAGCCGCCATCTTTAATTTAATTTTAATTAAAAAAAAAGTATAAATCCGCCATTTTGATTTTCAATTATTTTTTTAAGCTGTAAAAACATCAAAATCGTAATAAGCACAAAAAATCCTTCAATTTGATATCCCTCAACCCATAGTTCCGGTTAATTAAATCAACATCACAAATGACATTGACAGCCGCCATCTTTAATTTAATTTTAATTAAAAAAAAAGTATAAATCCGCCATTTTGATTTTCAATTATTTTTTTAAGCTGTAAAAACATCAAAATCGTAATAAGCACAAAAAATCCTTCAATTTGATACCCCACAACCCATATTTCCGGTTAATTAAATCAACATCACAAATGACATTGACAGCCGCCATCTTTAATTTAATTTTAATAAAAAAAAAGTATAAATCCGCCATTTTGATTTTCTAATTATTTTTTTAAGCTGTAAAAACATCAAAATCGTAATAAGCACAAAAAATCCTTCAATTTGATACCCCACAACCCATATTTCCGGTTAATTAAATCAACGTCACAAATGACATTGGCAGCCGCCATCTTTAATTTAATTTTAATAAAAAAAAGTATAAATCCGCCATTTTGATTTTCTAATTATTTTTGTAAGCTGTAAAAACATCAAAATCGTAATAAGCACAAAAAATCCTTCAATTTGATACCCCACAACCCATATTTCCGGTTAATTTAAATCAACGTCACAAATGACATTGACAGCCGCCATCTTTAATTTAATTTTAATTAAAAAAAGTATAAATCCGCCATTTTGATTTTCTAATTATTTTTTTAAGCTGTAAAAATATCAAAATCGTAATAAGCACAAAAAATTCTTCAATTTGATACCCCACAACCCATGTCAATGTCACAAATGACATTGACAGCCGCCATCTTTAATTTAATTTCTTCGCATATCTTCGTCAATTTTTAAAATAAATTCGCCGTGTTTGGACTTAAATAACCCGATTTTCAATTTTAAATCGATCTAAAATAACGCTAAATATAAAAAAAACGTTTTCTTTAATTTCGACAATTTTGACATATGACATTTGACAGGTGTCACTTGCAACGTTTTTATTTCATCTTACATTAATCAATTAATCGTAAATTTTGATACCAACCTAATCACTAATCCGGATAAAAGTTAATTTTAACATTTTAACGCAAATTGTAGCAATTTTGACAGCTGTCAAATTCTTTAAATAAATTTAAAAAGTATTGGATTGTCCCTCAATTATCTTAATTGGTTTTAAATGAAGGATTTTTAAATCAAACGAAACGTAATACGTCATTTTCAAAATAGCGGATATGACATATGTCAAATTTTGTTTTCTCTCAATGTCAAATGTCACATTTAAACTTTTTTATGAAATAAAATAACTAATTTGGTTATTTTTGATATTAATTAAAGCTTTTTTTACGGATAACAACGAATTTGTTAAATTCAAAATGGGGGATATGACATGTGTCAGTCTCAAATGTCAAACTTTATTTATTATCAACTTTATTATTGTTATTTTTTAACTTTTGTATTGAATTAATTTGGTTATATTTGGCATTAAATCGATTAAGAAGAATTAATTTATCAAAATCAAAATGGTGGATATGACATGTGTCAAATTTAACTTTTTCTTCAATGTTAAATGTCACATTTAAACTTTTTTTTACGGATAACAACGAAATTCTTAAATTAAAAATGGCGGATATGACATATGTCAGTCTCAAATGTCAAACTTTATTTATTATCAACTTTATTATTGTTATTTTCTAACTTTTGTATTGAATTAATTTGGTTATATTTGGCATTAAATCAATTAATAAGAATTAATTTATCAAAATCAAAATGGCGGATATGACATGTGTCAAATTTTACTTTTTCTTCAATGTCAAATGTAACATTTAAACTTTTTTATGAAATAAGATAACTAATTTGGTTATCTTTGATATTGATTAAAGTTTTTTTACGGATAATAACAAAATTATTAAATTCAAAATGGCGGATATGACAGGTGTCAGTCACAAATGTCAAACTTTATTTATTATCAAATTTTTTATTTTTTACACGCGATATTTAGAGCGAGATTCAACGATTTTCTTATAATAAATGACATTGCAAATGAAAATGGCGCCTGTCAAAATAAAACCTGTCAAATGTCATATTGTCATATATCAAATGTCATTTTTACCTTTTGTATTAAGCTAATTTGCTTATATTTGGCATTAAATCGATGAATAGGAATTAATTTATCAAAATGGCGGACGACATGTGTCAAATTAAAAGATTTTTTAAGTAAAATTAAGTGCAATTGTTAAAATTCAAGATGGCGGATTTGACATCTGTCAACGTCACATAACTTTTTATTATAACAGCAAAAACAGTCGAGTTTGGTATTAAACTAAATGATTTTAATGATTGGTATTAAATTAAACGATGTCCCAAGCTTAATAAAATTGTATTATTAAAATTCAAAATGGCGGATTTGACATGTGTCAATATCAAACGTCAATTTCATAATAAAAGATACCCTGGTCGAGTTTGGTATCAAATTAAATGATTTTTTAAGTAAAATTAAGTGCAATTGTTAAAATTCAAGATGGCGGATTTGACATCTGTCAACGTCACATAACTTTTTATTATGACAGCAAAAACAGTCGAGTTTGGTATTAAACTAAATGATTTTAATGATTGGTATTAAATTAAACGATTTCCCAAGCTTAATAAAATTGTATTATTAAAATTCAAAATGGCGGATTTGACATCTGTCAATGCCAAACGTCAATCTCATAATAAAAGATACCCTGGTCGAGTTTGGTATCAAATTAAATGATTTTTTTAAGTAAAGTTAAGTGTGATTGTTAAAATTCAAGATGGCGGATTTGACATCTGTCAACGTCACATAACTTTTTATTATAACTGCAAAAATAGTCGAGTTTGGTATTAAACTAAATGATTTTAATGATTGGTATTAAATTAAACGATTTCCCAAGCTTAATAAAATTGTATTATTAAAATTCAAAATGGCGGATTTGACATTTGTCAATGCCAAACGTCAATCTCATAATAAAAGATACCCTGGTCGAGTTTGGTATCAAATTAAATGATTTTTTAAGTAAAATTAAGTGCAATTGTTAAAATTCAAGGTGGCGGATTTGACATCTGTCAACGTCACATAACTTTTTATTATAACAGCAAAAATAGTCGAGTTTGGTATTAAACTAAATGATACTAATGATTGGTATTAAATTAAACAATTTCCCAAGCTTAATAAAATTGTATTATTAAAATTCAAAATGGCGGATTTGACATCTGTCAATGCCAAACGTCAATTTTAATATAAAAGATACCCTATCGAGTTTGGTATCAAATTAAATGATGTTTTAAGCTTAATTAAGTAGAATTATTAAAATTCAAGATGGCGCATTTAACATCTGTCAATGTCAAGCGTCAATCTGATAATAAAAGATATCTTAATCGAGTTTGGTATCAAATTAAATGATTTTTTAAGCTTAATTAAGCAGAATTATTCAAATTCAAGATGGCCCAAGATATGTAAATGAGTACTGTTACAATATCTAACGGACATACATCATTTAACATTTCATTTAATAATGTACAGACCAATCAAATAGTAACTACAGTATAAAACATTTACTTATTTTAAAAGTTGAAACTGACTTTATAGTTCTTTATTCATTAACATTGTTATACTGTTAATGTTATACTGGTCTGTATGTGATAAACTGTTACTTAAAATTTATGATTATTATGTGTTACTACATTATAATTTATATCCTTAAGGAAACACATTTCACAATCACAAACATTTCTATAAATTCACACTTCTTCATATTACCACAAATAATTCCATCATATTGGAACGTGATAGTTCCCTAACATTCACTCAGAATGGATGAATTTCGATATGCATTTGTTCGTGGAGTGAAAAAGGAAAATCATACCGTAAGTGACGAGGAGGAATGTGAAAATCAATTCGCGCCAGCAGTGATGGAGAATCAGTGTAACCATTTACAAGTTTGTACAGGCATAATATATCATTATATCCTCGCCGTTGGGAGAGTTTGCAATCCGAACATTTCACAACCTGACGCATAGTCACTGTATACTTGCTTGGTTTTATAACACAAGTATTTAATTAGCCGTTTCTAGACTCCTTCCAACCTAGTGATTTAAGCAGAGTATTGAGGATTCCAGATTACGTTACCAAAGTTTAAGATACTGTTGACATATGCGTTATACATACTTATAATAGCATTGTGGTTTGTGAAATAAATTTACATGAACATCAAAAAGTAGTTTTTGATCTATTGTTATGCCAAGATCAATTGGAGATGTATCTCGACCCAGCTCTTTAGTGTTAAGACTGTAATCATATTTTATGTAATCCTTTTTTTTTCTTGTGAACATGATGGTGTGGCACTTAGAAAAGTTTAAGATGTGCCTGTAATTTCTTTTTCAGTAGCTGTAAAGGAATAGATAACGCCGAAGCACACTTTTTGACCAGTATTAAAGTAAGTAGCCCTTGTTCAAAGCTACTTGACCTAATGCCCCCTCCACTTCAAAGAGATCAAAGTCATGAATAAGTATACGCGAAGAATCAACCGTCTCCACCACATCAAAATGTAGCAGACGGTGGTGTAAAAACTGAACTAAAATAATCCGCAAATAGCGAACAGATTGCATCACCGTCCTCAATCTCATCTAAAATTACAGTTGAAATAATACCAACTATAATAACCAATTTGATTCCACAGTTTATGTACACACTGTATATATATTTTATCGCGATCGGGATATACATATATAAAAACTCTAAAACAAACTCTAATTAAATATAGAGTTGAGAGTATTAATTAATTAAACATAAGATTTAAATTAAAACATATCAAATTTGAAATCAATTTTGTCAGCTTAAATGGGACACTCTATATATATTATTTGATACAGATTACATTTTCTCCTTCAATCTTTTTAAGAGCCCTTCTAATCTAAGAGATATCGTCTTTTTCTATCGATTATTTATTTACTGGCTTCATACTCGGAGCACGGGAAATATCCAATATCTTGCAATTAATAGGTTTCACAGCCACTCATATAAAATAAATCGTTAATTGGTGCACCGGGAAATAGATTGGGTGGAGATGTGATCTGTATCGAATCGAACTTCTGCCTTTGATCGACGTAATCTAACATTTTTAATTATAACCTTGCATTAAGGGGAAATAATTCCGATGGTTGCGTTATGAAAATGGAAAATGCGGGGAATGTAACGACCCGTTAAAAATGAACAAAACAACCGATTGAGTATGGAAAAAGTGGTAAAGCGAAATTGATTTCTATAAAGGGGAAATGTTTACAAAAATAATGACATTCTCATAACTGGAATTGTGAGGATAAACGATTATCAACAATTTCATTTTCTCTTTTGATTCGGTTTATAAATTTTAATGTCTTTTTATTCGCAATTTTTCTATGACAAATTAAATTGGGGAAAAAATTATTATTTATTACCCTCTACGTTAATAATAATTATTATTTTTGGATTAAAATTGATATAAATTGAATCATCATGTTCCAAATAAGTTCTTTTCTACCATTTCTTCAATTCCTTAATTCAATGATTATAGATATGGCTAAGATATGAAATCGTTTATAAAATAACATTTACAATCAAATAGTTGATGTTGCTCACGATGTAGATGAGGGTCTACAACCTTTAAATAATGATTTCATCAATTTTCATTTCTCTAATTAGATTGGTATTGAAAAAGTAACTAGATCTGGTAAATTTGTAAAGATATTTGAGGTTTATCATTTTTTTTATATGTTTTCTTCAAATCAAATTAAATGATACATATAATTCAAAGATCAATAGCTTCGAAACATCGTGAATATTCAAAACTATTAATATACTGCTTGAAACGGATTTAACGAAATTTGAGTTTAAGGCAAGTTTAACACCACTTCCGATATCTTCATATTCGAACAGTTCACAAAATACATTACTACATTCTGTAATCAAAGATCAAACGTCACCCAACCAGATCACAACAGTATTGATAACCAGAAATAAATTTGAGAACAGAAACGAATATGGCGAAGCACAATCAATCACAAAATTGATATGAATGGGCAATGAGCATTCATTTAGCTGATCTAAACACCTATTGTGCAAAAATTTTAGTTCTTCGATCTCATTTTTGCATATTTCAGTCTAAACGCTGAAAACGAGCTAGATTTCAAGATCAAAGAAGAATGAATACTCCAATTGTTATTTTGGAATATCAAAATTAATGTTAATTCAGATATGCTGAACTTTTTTCTTTTAGATAGACTTCTCATTTTGGATCAACCTTAGAACTACAAACATTGAAGATCAGCCATGCGTCTCTCAAAATTACCTTGAGACGCATGGTTGAACTTGAATATTTCTAGTTCTGGATCAGCTTTAGAACTAGAAACATTAAGGATCAGCCATGCATCTCTCTAAATGACTAAGACGCATGGCTAAATCTGAATGTTTCTAGTTCTAGATCAGTCTTAGTTCTAGATCATTCTTAGAACTAGAAACGATCAGGTTTAGCTATGCGTCTCATGATAGTCTTGAGAGACGCATTCCAGTTTAGCTTAACCTATAAGTTAAACAAGATTGTCTTAAGAGACGGATCTTTTTTTTGTTCTCAGGTACAAAGCTTGGATTACAGACTTCTTTTGTTGTGGATGGTGACGGGATGAAGCCTGTACTAGATCCGTTATTATAAGAAATAACCGCGACAATTCCTTATATCTCGTTACAGAAGCATTTGCGAGCTAATGTATGTTAAGACTATCTTTGAATCACTCTGTATATCCATTTTCTAAAACTCAACGATTGTGTATTCATTCAAAAAATCGTGACAACCTGATTTATTGGAATTAAAAAATAACTTTTGGTTTATAGAACGTTGATTAAATTTGTTTTATTTAATATGGTTTAATGAATTTTTGGTTTGTAATATATTGATTAAAGTTCAGTAAAATTGTTTTTGGTGCCATACGCATATATCTCAATTCGTCCTTAAGATATAGATATTTAAAACTCATACATCTAACCTCTTAAATTATTCAACAAGTACTGCATTTATTTAAAAACATCGTGACAACATTTATTGAAATTGAAAAATTATTGTTCGTTTGTACAATCTGGACTAAATTTGCTTGAAAATGCTTTTGAAAACGAATAAAGATTTTCTAATTCGGTTCTCACCATGACAAAATAGACACCTACCTCTATAAATTTTGAATGTTTCATTAAAATATCTCAAGAATTTGATTTTTGGTGATTTTTAATTCACTTGAGATAGCCATAAATGTTCATGTTGAATTTAATGATTTATATCTCAAAAACGAATAAATATTTTCAAGATCCGATTTCATCACGAGAAAGTAAACACTTTCCCCAATAAATCATGAATAATTCATTAAGATATCTTAAGAATTCGATTTTTCGCGATTTTTTAAAACAAGATTATTAATTTCAAAAAATCATAAAAAATTAGGTTAACTTAAATAATCTTTATCTCAAAAACGAATAAAGATTTTCTAATTTGGTTCTCACCATGACAAAATAGACACTTACCTCTACAAATTTTGAATGTATCATCAAAATATCTCAAGAATTTGATTTTTGGTGATTTTTGATTCACTTGAGATAGCCATAAATGTTCATGTTGAATTTAATGATTTATATCTCAAAAACGAATAAATATTTTCAAGATCCGATTTCATCACGAGAAAGTAAACACTTTCCCCAATAAATCATGAATAATTCATTAAGATATCTTAAGAATTCGATTTTTCGCGATTTTTTAAAACAAGATTATTAATTTCAAAAAATCATAAAAAATTAGGTTAACTTAAATAAACTTTATCTCAAAAACGAATAAATATTTTCAAGATCCGATTTCATCACGAGAAAATAAACACTTTCCCCAATAAATCATGAATAATTCATTAAGATATCTTAAGAATTCGATTTTTCGCGATTTTTTAAAACAAGATTATTAATTTCAAAAAATCATAAAAAAATTAGGTTAACTTAAATAAACTTTATCTCAAAAACGAATAAATATTTTCAAGATCCGATTTCATCACGAGAAAATAAACACTTTCCCCAATAAATCATGAATAATTCATTAAGATATCTTAAGAATTCGATTTTTCGCGATTTTTTAAAACAAGATTATTAATTTCAAAAAATCATAAAAAATTAGGTTAACTTAAATAAACTTTATCTCAAAAACGAATAAAGATTTTCTAATTTGGTTCTCACCATGACAAAATAGACACTTGCCTCTATAAATTTTGAATGTATCATCAAAATATCTCAAGAATTTGATTTTTGGTGATTTTTAATTCACTTGAGATAGCCATAAATGTTCATGTTGAATTTAATGATTTATATCTCAAAAACGAATAAATATTTTCAAGATCCGATTTCATCACGAGAAAGTAAACACTTTCCCCAATAAATCATGAATAATTCATTAAGATATCTTAAGAATTCGATTTTTCGCGATTTTTTAAAACAAGATTATTAATTTCAAAAAATCATAAAAAATTAGGTTAACTTAAATAAACTTTATCTCAAAAACGAATAAATATTTTCTAATTTGGTTCTCACCATGACAAAATAGACACTTGCCTCTATAAATTTTGAATGTATCATCAAAATATCTCAAGAATTTGATTTTTGGTGATTTTTAATTCACTTGAGATAGCCATAAATGTTCACGTTGAATTTAATGATTTATATCTCAAAAACGAATAAATATTTTCAAGATCCGGTTTCATCACGAGAATGTAGATACTTTCCTCCATAAATCATGAATAATTCATTAAGATATCTTAAGAATTCGATTTTTCATGATTTTTTAAAACAAGATCATTAATTTCAAAAAAATCATAAAAAAGTAGGTTAACTTAAATAATCTTTATCCCAAAATCGAATAAAGATATTCTAATTTGGTACTCACCATGATAAAATAGACACCTACCTCTATAAATTTTGAATGTTTCATTAAAATATCTCAAGAAATTGATTTTTGGTGATTTTTAATTAACTTGAGACAGCCATAAATGTTCACGTTGAATTTAATGATTTATATCTCAAAAACGAATAAATATTTTCAAGATCCGGTTTCATCACGAGAATGTAGATATTTTCCTCCATAAATCATGAATAATTTATTGAGATATCTTAAGAATTCGATTTTTCATGATTTTTTAAAACAAGATTATTAATTTCATAAAAAATTAGGTTAACTTAAATAATCTTTATCTCAAAATCGAATAAAGATATTCTAATTTTGTTCTCACCATGACAAAATAGACACCTACCTCTATAAATTTTGAATGTTTCATTAAAATATCTCAAGAAATCGATTTTTGGTGATTTTTAATTAACTTGAGACAGCCATAAATGTTCACGTTGAATTTAATGATTTATATCTCAAAAACGAATAAATATTTTCAAGATCCGGTTTCATCACGAGAATGTAGATACTTTCCTCCATAAATCATGAATAATTCATTAAGATATCTTAAGAATTCGATTTTTCATGATTTTTTAAAACAAGATCATTAATTTCAAAAAAATCATAAAAAAGTAGGTTAACTTAAATAATCTTTATCCCAAAATCGAATAAAGATATTCTAATTTGGTACTCACCATGATAAAATAGACACCTACCTCTATAAATTTTGAATGTTTCATTAAAATATCTCAAGAAATTGATTTTTGGTGATTTTTAATTAACTTGAGACAGCCATAAATGTTCACGTTGAATTTAATGATTTATATCTCAAAAACGAATAAATATTTTCAAGATCCGGTTTCATCACGAGAATGTAGATACTTTCCTCCATAAATCATGAATAATTTATTAAGATATCTTAAGAATTCGATTTTTCATGATTTTTTAAAACAAGATTATTAATTTCATAAAAAATTAGGTTAACTTAAATAATCTTTATCTCAAAATCGAATAAAGATATTCTAATTTTGTTCTCACCATGACAAAATAGACACCTACCTCTATAAATTTTGAATGTTTCATTAAAATATCTCAAGAAATCGATTTTTGGTGATTTTTAATTAACTTGAGACAGCCATAAATGTTCACGTTGAATTTAATGATTTATATCTCAAAAACGAATAAATATTTTCAAGATCCGGTTTCATCACGAGAATGTAGACTCTTTCCTCCATAAATCATGAATAATTCATTAAGATATCTTAAGAATTCGATTTTTCGTGATTTTTTAAAACAAGGTCATTGATTTCAAAAAATCATAAAAAATTAGGTTAGCTTAAATAGTCTTGATCTCAAAAACTAATACAGTTTTTGTAATTTGATTCTCACCATGACAAAATAGACACTTACCTCTATAAATTTTGAATGTTTCATTAAAATATCTCAAGAATTCGATTTTTGGTGATTTTTACTTAACTTGAGATAGCCGTAAATGTCACGTTGAATTTAATGATTTATATCTCAAAAAAGAATAAATATTTTCAAGATCCGGTTTCATCACGAGAATGTAGACATTTTCCTCCATAAATCGTGAATGTCTTATTCATTAAAATAAGATATTCATAATTGAAAAGAAAAAAACCGAATTCATTAAGATATCTTAAGAATTCGATTTTTCGTGATTTTTTAAAACGAGATTGAATAAAGATTTTCTAATTCGGTTTCACCATGATAAAATAGACAAAATAACTGTTATCATAATGGATGATGATCCATTATGAGTTTGGATGAATTTGAAATTGATAAAATTCTTCCTCTCATTTCTTTGAGAAGGTGTTCGATTTTACCTAATACATGTAATTATATTTTTGCCAAATTTTATCTTCCTTCTAGGACTTTGTGTTTCTTCGCGTGTTAGAAAGCAATCGAAACGCAGAAGTCGTAAAATGTCCATGAATTTATCAAGAAACATATCTTCCCACAGATTGTTCTTGTTTTCGAGTAATACCCTATATATAAACGTTCAGTAATTAGTAAAGTCCCAAAAAATTCCTTCAATTTTAAAAGATTCAAAAGGATTTAATAAGGAACTCATTAATATTTTCCCCAATTCCTTCTTCAAATATGGCAACATTTCCAAGATTAATCTGAGATTATTCTTGAACCAGGATTATTACTATAAACATATAATATAATAAAATAAAATAAAATAAAATAAATATTAACATTATTCTCTTCCACATCCATTAATTTTTGAGTAAAAATTGTTTTCGTTATTTTAGCAGCATCAAAATCGAAATTATTGTGATTTCGATTTGGTTATGTTGGCCACATTGATTGATATTTTAATCAGCGGTAACGTCAAAATCGAAACGTTACAATCTGACGTTTAATTAGACTAAAACGCATTTATATTTAGTCGCGGTATTTTTACGCTCACGCAAGTTGTTTCGTTATTTGTTTTAGTGCCCCCTTTTGGGGATGTACGATGAGAAAAAGTAGGATGGAGCGAGTTGTGTGTTTTGGGGGGGAATACCGTGGTAAAAAAAGCGCTGCGGCGCTCCGCCAATTTTCCCGGATGGAAATTGGCACCCGCGGGCGAACGGGAAATGTTCAATCGCGCGATTTTTTCTGCGTCGATTTCCGCCCCGGCTCAAACCGTCTCCCCATCCTCCCCGCGTACAACGTCGATTTAAAAAAAAACCCTCGATGCTAACTCGCCCCCATCCCGAATTTCCCGACCGATCCTTCTCGATTAAAAAAAAATAGAACCTACAACCACTTCAAGCTTCAACCCCCCCAAACGAAAAAAGCATTTTTTGCCCCGATTAATTGCTACCTAACTAAAAAGTGAGACTTAGTCGGCCGTGAAATCCATCCCCCTTCCTCTTTATTTGTTTCTTTTGCAATGCGTCGATGATGTATATGTTTTATTTGAAGTGGGAGAATAAAGATAATTTTAGGGGAAAGAGATGGCAATAAAAATTTGCAACCGACAAAAATCAATACTCTGTAAAAGTGCACAAAAAATTTCTGCCGACGCGATTTTCCATTTTTTCGACAATTGTTTCCCCGCACCGAAACAATTGCCGGTTCGGCGTAATTGGTGGACGGCGCCACCCTTTTTAATTTTTTTTTTGTTTATTCGGTTGGCGTTATTTGTTACCCGCTCCGTTTTCGTCCGTTTTATTACCTTTTTGGGGGGATCGTAAACTATAAACATTCATGTCCCCCCAACTTTATTTCCCCCCCCCCCATTCGAAGCGAATTTACAACCGGGCAAGAACCCGGGATATAGATGGCGTTTTAACGCATCCTCTCTTTTTAAAAGTGGGTTCTCAACGCGACAGCCTTTTTATTCGCCTTTTCAACGGATTAGAAAACTTTACGTTTTTGAATAAATAAAAATAGAGGACGTTGTTTAAATCAGGGAGAAAACGAAGCAATAAAAGATGATTGAAAAGAATGGACAACGCTGGAAATATGGAAAAGAGGATTTTTGAGGGGTGTGGGATAAGAAGGGTGAGTGAAAGTCCGTTTCGGGGGTGGTGAAATTTTCCAATCGCGCAAAGCGAATTGAAATCGGAAAAATTCGCTGACTTTCCGTCGAGGGGGCGAGGGGATACGCGCTCTCTCGTCGGAAAACGCTTGTCTCTGCACGAGCCAAATCAAGAGCCGCCACTCGGCACCACGTCGATCGATATTTCAAAAAGGGATTGTGTCTTTAAAAAACACCGACCTTCGGTTTTTCTACTACACCCTTCCTGTAATATTCAAATAGAGTTTGAAAAAAGTTTTGTCAAAGTATTGCGAATGTTTCATAATAATCATCAAATCTATAAATTTGATCCATATGCTAAATGCTGAAAAAATGAATTCAAATAAGTATACTTATGATTAATTTTATTTGGTTATTTAAAGATTGTAGCGCATTATTTAAACTGCAAACGACATTAACTATTTGCATATAAATGTCATTTTATAAAAGATTTGGTATCCGATGAGAAGCTACAACCTTTGAATTGGCACGCGACCTTGGCGATTTGATATAAAATTGTCTATTACATGTCTTGGATTAGGTACCAAATTTGTCACAGCACGATATACTCAAATTGTAAATTCTGATGACCCTTATACTACGAAATCATGTTAGGATGACATTTATACTCAAATCGCCGAGGTCGCGATTTCATGTTGACATATCAGTTTATTTGATTTCGATTTTGAACTTGTCCTTAGGGACGCATAGCTCAACCTGAAAAATTCTAGTTCTAAGACTAAATATAGAACTAAAAGCATTCAGGTTCAGCCATACATTCTCAAAACAGTCTTGAGGAACATATGGCTGAACCTGATTAATTCTAGTTCTAAAATTGATCTAAAACTTGAATCATTCAGGTTTAACCATGCGTCTCAAAGTCATGTTGAGAAACGCATGGCTAAAGCCGAATGATTCTGGTTCTAAGACTATACTTAGAACTAAAAATATTCAGGCCTAGCCTGAATTAGAAAGTTCAGGCTTAACCATGTGTCTAAAGGTAGTTTCTTGAGACACGTTGGGCTGAATCTGAATACTTCTACTTCTAAATCCACTCTTAGAACTAGAAACATTTAGGTTCAGCCATGCATCTCAAGGTAGTCTTGAGAGACGCATGACTGATCCTGAATGTTTCTAGTTCTAAGGCTGATCCAGAACTAGAAATATTCAGGTTCAACCATGCATCTCAAGGTAATTTTGAGAGATGCATGGCTGATCCTGAATGTTTCTAGTTCTAAGGTTGATCCTGAATGTTTCTACTTCTATGGTTGATCCTGAATGTTTTTCTACTTCTAAGGTTGATCCAGAACTGGAAACATTCAGGTTCAACCATGCGTCTCAAGGTAGTCTTGAGGCACGCATGGCTGATCCTGAATGTTTCTAGTTCTAAGGTTGATCCGGAATGTTTCTAATTCTAAGACTGATCCAGAACTAGAAACATTCAGGTTCAACCATGCATCTCAAGGTAATTTTGAGAGATGCATGACTGATCCTGAATGTTTCTACTTCTAAGGTTGATCCGGAATGTTTCTAATTACAATACAATGCAGGAGTTAAAATGACATCATTGACAGTTTTAAATGTCAAACAACTGGTATTTTGACATTTAATGCTATCAACGATGTTATTTCAATGCCTGCTGTGATTGTATTTGTCGATTAATATCAAAATTAGTCTTAAAATGTGAAATCAGCGAATTACAACCAATACAGGAATTAAAATGACATCATTGACAGTTTTAAATGTCAAACAATTGGTACTTTGACATTTAATGTTATTAACGATGTTATTTCAACGCCTGCTGTGATTGTATTTGTCGATTAATATCAAAACTAATCTTAAAATGTGAAATCAGCGAATTACAACCAATGCAGGAGTTAAAATGACATCATTGACAGTTTTAAATGTCAAACAATTGATACTTTGACATTTAATGCTATCAACGATGTTATTTCAACGCCTGCTGTGATTCTATTTGTCGATTAATATCAAAACTAATCTCAAAATGTGAAATCAGCGAATTACAACCAATGCAGGAGTTAAAATGACATCATTGACAGTTTTAAATGTCAAACAATTGGTATTTTGACATTTAATGCTATCAACGATGTTATTTCAACGCCTGCTGCGATTGTATTTGTCGATTAATATCAAAACTAATCTTAAAATATGAAATCAGCGAATTACAACCAATGCAGGAGTTAAAATGACATCATTGACAGTTTTAAATGTCAAACAATTGGTATTTTGACATTTAATGCTATCAACGATGTTATTTCAACGCCTGCTGTGATTGTATTTGTCGATTAATATCAAAACTAATCTTAAAATGTGAAATCAGCGAATTACAACCAATGCAGGAGTTAAAATGACATCATTGACAGTTTTAAATGTCAAACAATTGGTACTTTGACATTTAATGCTATCAACGATGTTATTTCAACGCCTGCTGTGATTGTATTTGTCGATTAATATCAAAATTAGTCTTAAAATGTGAAATCAGCGAATTACAACCAATGCAGGAGTTAAAATGACATCATTGACAGTTTTAAATGTCAAACAATTGGTACTTTGACATTTAATACTGTCAACGATGGTATTTCAACGCCATCGCCATTTAACCATGCGTCTCAAGGTAGTCTTGAGAGACGCATGGTTGATGCTGAATATTTCTAGCTCTAAGGTTGATCCTGAATGTTTCTAGTTCTAAGGCTAATCCAGAACTAGAAACATTCAGGTTCAACCATGCATCTCAAGGTAGTCTTGAGAGACGCATGGCTAATCCTGAAAGTTTCTAGTTCTAAGGCTGATCCAGAACTAGAAACACTCAGGTTCAACCATGCATCTCAAGATAATCTTGAGAGGCACATGGCTGATCCTGAATGTTTCCAGTTCTAAGGTTGATCCTGAATGTTTCTAGTTCTAAGACTAATCTAGAACTAGAAATATTCAGGTTCAACCATGCATCTCAAGGTAATCTTGAGAGACGCATGGCTGATTCTGAAAGTTTCTAGTTCTAAGGCTGATCCAGAACTAGAAACACTCAGGTTCAACCATGCGTCTCAAGGTAATTTTGAGAGACGCATCGGTGATCCTAAAAGTTTCTAGTTCTAAGGCTGATCCAGAATTAGAAACATTCAGGTTCAACCATGCGTCTCAAGGTAGTCTTGAGAGACGCATGATTGAACTTGAATGATTCTAGTTCTAAGATTGATCTAGAACTAGAAATATTCAAGCTTAGCCATGCGTCTCAAAAAAGTTTTAAGCATAGGCATCATTTTTTGATAATAGACATTGATACTAAATGCTAGAAAAAATAAATTTCAAGAAAAAAGTTCGCACCCCAGGGAAGACAATGAATTTAACTTTATTTGGTCTTTCCAAAAGAAAAATAGGTTTGCATTGTGAAAAAAATGAAAACACATATCTGAATTAACATTAATTTTAACGTTCTTTTAGTGCGTTTAAACCATTCATTGCATTCTTTTTCGATCTTTTAATCCAACCATAAGCTCGTTTTTATGAAAATATGCAAAAATGAGAATCAAGAAACAAAATTGCTAACGTTCGATTTAAGATTTTGTCTCAAACATTGAATGTGACGATTCTGTATACAGATATTGGATAATGTAGGTGAAACGATGATGAATATGTAGGAACAAGAAGAAAGTGGTCAATTGCAAAATTTTTGTAGAATCTTCAACGGATTTTGACCATTTATTATTTCTGATCAGCGAAAAAATTCGGCAATAACGTACGAATTTTAGAGACTCAATTTCTGCATATAACAGGCTAAGATTGACTTTAAAATTTTTGACAATTTTTATAAAATTCTGATGTATAAATCGCCAAGGTCGTTAACGGGCGAGACGCTACAAACTTTAAATTGTCAATTTCATTTAATAATAACAAAATATCATTTAATAATAACAAAGTGGTATCTAACTCAAAAATTAAAAGTTGCTGATGAAATATATTAATAAAAAATGTTGGTAATATAATCCGTTTTTTATTATAACCCATAAAGTTATAAATATCTAAATTGTAATTATAACGCCAAGATTTATATTTTCTCCCTTAATTACATTTATAAAAATGAACGTCTTTTTCAGGTAAAATAATTTGTAGAAATGAGACCAATTAAAAACCGGATGCTCGAGTAACCGGACGCGGGGGAGTCTTTTTTGTGTCGTAGTGTTTTCTGCGGTCGAAGTAAAACTTCCGGGGTTAGAGAAACTTCTCGAGAACCAACCCCTCTTCGGTCCGGTTTTCGGTGTACTCCGGCTTAGAGCTCAGTGACGGCGCGGCGCGGCGGATGCAAATCGCCCCCCGGTTTAGCTGGTGGCGGAAAAGGGGTGGAATGGGGAACCTCCTCCGGAATAGCAGTTCAATTCTGCTAATTGCTCGGCTACAGCCCGCGGGCCGAAGATGGGGGGAAACGCCACCAGTTTCGGGATCGATGTTATACAACCGCAGACCGCAATCTCGAAGGGAAACGAAAGGGGATGTCGCTGCGTTGCGAAACAAAAAAAACAACGAACAAAAAAAAATGAATCAACAAATGACGAACGGCAAACCGGTTTTTGCACGCGGCATTGTCGCGTCAGTCATAAATCACTATTCGTGGGGTGGGGGGAGAGGGGTTCAATCAATCATACCGAAAACTGTGTGACGGGGGTGGGATGCTCGGTGGTTTTGGACGTTTTAAGGATAAAGGATTTCGGTTGAACGCAACAATTTGTAGGAGACGCGGTGGTCGTAAATCTCTCAAAAATTTTAAAAGAGACTTTAGGCAGAATGCTAATTTGTGGGGAGGGTGGAGAAATGATCCGGGGATCCCCCGGGATGGGGATCTCATCTCGTTCCCCTCAGCCATCCGAAATTGTAATTGCTCCCCGCTAATTTACATATAAATTGTAAACAGAGGCGGCCGCGCGCGGATCCGAGATAGCAGCGGCATAATTTTGCGCGCCCCCCTCAAACACCAGTGGCGGCACGTTACCGGGTCAGAGGTCAGCGATTCCATAGCGAGAAGGGGTGAAAGGTTAACCCAAATTTATCATCTATCTGCACTCATACACTATGTATGGAGGTTATTTCATGGATGTCGATGTGTATTAATACCCATTATGTAAAAAAAATCACCCGACTAAAAGCATCAAAACGAAACCCCAATCAAAATCTGATCGTTATCGCGCAACGCCTCAAAGCGAGGCCGATTATCCACGACAAACAGCAATTAGGAGCTGTGGGCTCCTTTCTATCCTATCTTGATCTCCCGCCCCATCGTGTTCTCAAGAACACTCTCAGGTTTATACACCCCCTAAATAATACACTTCGACTTTTTTTGTTAGAGACTTTGCTACTAACAATTTAACATGAAGTCATTTAAATTCTTATAAGATCAAGATAAATTTTTTTGATATCTCTCTTTGTTTTTGAGATATTTCCCTACATAATAATAATTTAAGCAAAAAGAGCCAAATTGAAGGATATAGGAGATATCTCAAAAACTAAGATAAATACGAAAAAATCTCATTCTTTCTTTTTGATTTTAAATCCATTTTGTTGCAAGAAAATGATTTTAAAGATTGTATAAAAGCAATTTCGACGAACTTAGAGGTAAAAGGAGAAAGTTAATTTACGATAATTCGCTTTTTCTCATCTTGCTTATTAATAATCGCTTTTAAAACGATTTAAATGATTTCATTGAGTGTTAAATTCGTTTCTACATCGATTAATAAAAATAATTTTCTTTGATATCTCTCTTTATTTTTGAGATATTTCCCTACATAATAATAATTTAAACAAAAAGAACCAAATTAATGGATATAGGAGATATCTCAAGAATTAAGACAAATATGAAAAAATCTCATTCTTTATTTTCGATTTTAAATCCATTTTTCTATAAGAAAATGATTTTAAAGATTGTTTAAAAGCAAATTCGACAAACTTAGAGGTGAAAGGAAAAAATTAATTTGAGATATTTCGCTTTTTCTCATCTTGCATATTAATAATCGCTTTTATGACAATTTAAATGATTCCATTGAGTGTTAAATTCATTTCTAAATCGATTAATAAGAATAAATTTTTTTAATATCTCTCTTTGTTTTTGAGTTATTTCCCTTGATTGTAATAATTTAAACAAAAAGAGCCAAATTGATAAATATAGGAGATATCTCAACAACTAAGACAAATACGAAACTATCTCATTCTTTATTTTCGATTTTAAATCCTTTTTTCTGCAAGAAAATGATTTTAAAGATTGTGTAAAAGCAAATTCGACGAACTTAGAGGTGAAAGGAAAAAATTAATTTGAGATATTTCGCTTTTTCTCATCTTGCATATTAATAATCGCTTTTATGACAATTTAAATGATTCCATTGAGTGTTAAATTCATTTCTAAATCGATTAATAAGAATATTTTTTTTTGATATCTCTCTTTATTTTTGAGATATTTCCCTACATAAAAATAATTTAAACAAAAAGAGCCAAATTGATGAATATAGGAGATATCTCAAAAACTAAGACAAATACGAAAAAATCTCATTCCTTACTTTCGATTTTAAATCCATTTTTCTGCAAGAAAATGATTTTAAAGATTGTGTAAAAGCAAATTCGACGAACTTAGAGGTGAAAGGAAAAAATTAATTTGAGATATTTCGCTTTTTCTCATCTTGCATAATAATAATCGCTTTTATGACAATTTAAATGATTCCATTGAGTGTTAAATTCATTTCTAAATCGATTAATAAGAATAATTTTTTTTGATATCTCTCTTTATTTTTGAGATATTTCCCTACATAAAAATAATTTAAACAAAAAGAGCCAAATTGATGAATATAGGAGATATCTCAAAAACTAAGACAAATACGAAAAAATCTCATTCCTTACTTTCGATTTTAAATCTATTTTTCTGCAAGAAAATGATTTTAAAGATTGTGTAAAAGCAAATTCGACGAACTTAGAGGTGAAGGGAAAAAGTTAATTTGAGATAATTCGCTTTTTCTCATCTTGTTTATTAATAGTTGGTTTTATAACGATTTAAATGATTTCATTGAGTACTAAATTCGTTTTTAAATCGATTTATAAGAATAAATTTTTTAGCTATCTCTCTTTATTTCTGAGATATTTCCCTACATAATAATAATTTAAACAAAAAGAGCCAAATTGATGGATATAGGAGATATCTCAAAAACTAAGACAAATACGAAAAAATCTCATTCTTTACTTTTGATTTTAAATCCATTTTTCTACAAGAAAGTGATTTTAAAGATTGTGTAAAAGTAACCCAAAATTGATCTTTTTTTCTAAATTTTTTACGTTACAGGGAACTTTGTGATAGTATGGCGAAAGGGGGCGGCCCTATTAAGTGCCGGCCAACAGATGATTTCGCGCGACACCCGTTTCTCCCTAACCGGATACAACTTGCAAATTAGGGAGATAAAGCACCTGGACCAGGGCGACTATACGTGTCAAATAGGCGACGGCTCTTCCGGGGATTTAATCCACACCATTGAAATACTCAGTAAGTGCGATATCATCCCCAGCCTTCTTTTGTGCCCATTTCACATCAACACCGCAATAATATATTACGCGACATCGATGTCACTTTTCCTCCCTCTATTTAGTAAAACGTAATACATGCAGATTGGCCGTATCTATCCGTCTTTGTCTTTAACCGTAACGTCCTAACCATCGTAACCGTCGTAACCGGCGTAACCGTCGTCATCGCATCGTACCATACTCGGACGATTTCAATTTATGCAAATTGCGT
Organism: Onthophagus sagittarius; assembly: GCA_036711965.1. NCBI lineage: Eukaryota > Metazoa > Arthropoda > Insecta > Coleoptera > Scarabaeidae > Onthophagus > Onthophagus sagittarius. The sequence goes on from JASERS010000009.1 coordinate 15,154,354, forward strand.
ATTTTGCATTTTAAAGTGGCAATCAACCGTTAACGGTCCCCTCTAAATATTCATGGTTTTCATCCCCCGCATTGCTTTTTTTGTTTTGTAGATTTACTCGAAATTTAATTTTTCAGTGCCACCTAGTGTCCAAATCATCCCTCAAACGGGGCAAGTCACCACGAGGAAAGGTGGCCCGGTTAGCTTTGAGTGCCGCGCCTCGGGCAATCCAACCCCCGTCGTGCAATGGTCCAAAAAGGAGGGGCTTTTACCATCGGGGATGCAAGTTCAAACCGGATATTTATTATCCCTCGTCGATGTGCAACGCCAACACGCCGGCACCTACCAATGTATTGCATCGAATGGAATCGGACAACCTGCAACGGGGGATGTTAAGTTACACGTTTTGTGTTAGTATCTTCAATTTATATCCTAATCATAATCATAACTCAATTTGGGTTTAGTTCCGCCGGAAGTGACGGTTTTGAGGTCGTGGGTTAATTCTGGGGAGGGGTTGGAGGCGAAATTGGACTGCTTAGTTCATGCGGATCCTCAAGCTGAGGTAAGTCCTAGGTCCATGAAGGCAGCCCACCGATATACCCAAAAATAAATAAAAAATTTTTATGCTAAACTATTGTATTAGTTTTATACCTTAATGTAACAAAAAGTACTTTTTGTTGATTATATGCAACATTATCTTCAATTTCAAATGATGCTGCATCATCTTGCCCAATTATTTTCATTTTAAATACATATATTGTTTGGCCAATTCGTACGAATTAAGAGTTCTAGTGCTTATAACACTCTCAATGTGATTTAGAGTTACTGAGAGTAAAATTACATATAATTCTTTCCTCCTTTTATTCTCTTCTTTTAAACAAATTGTTTGGGATTGCAAGTTCGCAAAGTGTGTAACATCACACCGTATATAACATTCGGATGAGTACCGAGAATTTGGCAACCATCTTTAACCCAACACTATCCAACCCAACAAGTTGGCAGTCTATAACTTAACGAACAGTGAACAGGACCTTTTAGACATAATAACTCAAGCTGCCAACAAGTTGGCAGTCTTTAAGTTAATGTACAGCGTTGATGTACTTTCCCGGTAATAGCTCATGCTGCCAATAAGTTGGCAGACTTCAAACTGATGAGCGAAACTATGGAGACATAATAACTCATGCTGCCAACAAGTTGGCAGTCTTGAATATAAGATACAGTGCTTGGATCAATAATAGCTCATGTTGCCAACAAGTTGGCAGACTTCAAACTGATGAGCAGGACTTTTTAGACACAATAACTCATGCTGCCAACAAGTTGGCAGTCTTTAAGTTATTATACAGCGTTTAGGACAGTAATAGCTCATGCTGCCAACAAGTTGGCAGACTTCAAACTGATGAGCAGGACTTTTTAGACACAATAACTCATGCTGCCAACAAGTTGGCAGTCCTTAAGTTAATATACAGCGTTTGGGACAGTAATAGCTAATGCTGCCAACAAGTTGGCAGACTTCAAACTGATGAACAGGACTTCTTAGTCATTATAACTCATGCTGCCAACAAGTTGGCAGTCTTTAAGTTAATATACGGCGTTTGGGACAGTAATAGCTCATGCGCCAACAAGTTGGCAGACTTCAAACTGATGAACAGGACTTCTTAGTCATTATAACTCATACTGCCAACAAGTTGGCTGTCTTTAAGTTAATATACGGCGTTTGGGACAGTAATAGCTCATGCTGCCAACAAGTTGGCAGACTTCAAACTAATGAAGAGGACTTTTTAGACATTATAACTCATGCTGCCAACAAGATGGCAATCTTTAAGTTAATGTACAATGTTTTGGAACAATAATAGCTCATGCTGCCAACAAGTTGGCAGTCTTTAAGTTAATATACAGCGTTTGGGACAGTAATAGCTCATGCTGCCAACAAGTTAGCAGACTTCAAACTGATCAGCATGACTTTTGAGATGAAACAGCATTGCATTACATTGCAAAAAACTTTTTCACCGGTACATTAAGCTACAAAACTAGTACAATACTTTAGCCCCAATTTTTTTTTGTTTTTGGGTATATCAAAGGGCTGCCTACATCTACCTTCATCATCTTGGTTCATATTAAAGACAATCTCATTTAATATAGGTGAGTTGGTACCAAGACTCCTTCATTTTGCAACCAACAGACAGAAGAACGATGTCGCAAAACGGCCCAACTCACTCCCTCCTCATCAAAAACATCCAACTCTCCGATTTCGGAAATTACAGCTGTTTGGTGGCCAATTCAATCGGGAGGGAGAAGAAATACATCGAATTGAGCGGGAAACCCGGCCCCCCTCAAATAACGAGCCCGGGGTACTCAAACCCCTTTGAGTACAACCTCACGTGGAGCGTCCAAAGCGTTTTTCCCATTTTGGAGGTGCGCATATTGTATCGAAGAATCCTCGTAAGTTTTTAATCTTGCTAAATTTTTGTTCCAATCTAATTAGTACTCTTTTTAGATAAATTCGTCGTATCATCACCCAGGACAATGGCACGATTTGCTGGTGAAACCGCGCCAAATCTATCACATCTCAACGAGCGAAAGGCACCAATCGTATTCGATAAAAAATTTATCCCCGGATTCGGTGTACGAATGTTTGGTCCAGGCGAAAAATCAACACGGATTTGGGGAGCTTTCCGATTTACACCAGTGGTTCTCGTCACAAAAGGGACGCCCTCTGGTTCACTTAACGTCTAAAGAAAGTTGGGTTCACGATGGGAAAAGAGCCCGTTTTTGCCTTATATTGATAGTGGTGTGGAATTATTACTTTTAAGTTGGTTCGATTTACTTTCAGGTTAAGTAATTTTTAAGGTTGATTGTAAAGATTAATAAAAAACATGACGAGCTTTCATTATTTATTGATTTAATCCCAAAAGAATAAAAAATGGGGTAATAAAAGAATTTTTGATATAAAATTGAGTTTCATTGAAAAGATTTATTTCGAGAACGGATAGAGGACTTGAAATGAAGTTGTCATAATCAAATAATTCTTTTTAAAATTTTAATGTACTGTTGGGCCTTTAAAAATTTGAAATACTTCCAGAAGATTTGACATAATCTTCTAGAAATCGTGATATTGCTTATAAATGACTTAAAATGTTGCCAGAAGACTTGATACTGGATCTACAAGACTTGAAATGCTTCCAGAAGTTTTGAGACTGCTTCTATAGAAGACTTGATATTGCATCCAGAAGACTTAAATTGAAGCCAGAAGACTTGATACTGCTTCCACAAGATTTAATATTGCTTCTAGAAGACTTCAAATGCTTCCAGCAGATTTGACACTTCCCCTATAAGACTTGATATTTGCTTCCAGAAGACTTGAAATGCTTCCAGAAGATTTGACACTTCCTCTATAAAATTTGGTATTGCTTCCAGAAGACTTGAAATGTTTCCAGAAGATTTGACACTTCCTCTATAAGACTTGATATTGTTTCCAGAAGACTTGAAATGCTTGCAGAAGAGTTGACACTTCTTCTATAAAACTTGATATTGCTTCAGGAAGACATGAAATTCTTTCAGAAGACTTGATACTGCATCTGGAAGACTTGATTCTGCATCTACAAGACTTGAAATGTTTCTAGAAGTCTTCTAGAAGCAATATTCTAGAGGACTTAATATTGCTTCCAGAGGATTTAACACTGCCTCTAAAAGACTTAATATTGCTTCAATAAGACTCGAAATGCTTCAAGAAGATTTGAAACTGCCCCTAGAAGCACTTAATACTGCATCTTGAAGACTTCAAATGTTTCCAAAAGTCTTGATAATGCTTCTAGAAGACGTAATTGTTTCCTGAAGACTTGAAATGGTTCCAAAAGATTCGATACTGCATCTAGAAGATTTGAATTGATTCCAGAAGACTTCATAGTGCTTCTAGAAGACTGTATATTGTTTCTAGAAGACTGTATATTGTTTCTAGAAGACTGTATATTGTTTCTAGAAGAATTTTTTATAAAGGGCATTGAGAAATTGTTAATTGAGCACATGATCTAAAATATCATACGACCAGGTAGTGATATCACCCTATTCCAGGAATTTATACGGACTCATAAACCTCCATTTTTACCCTCCCTGTTCACTCCCACTCCATTCCATCCAATTCGTGTCAATATTCCTCACAATTCCAGTGACTATAACATGCAAGAATACAAAGGAAACACTAACAATACAAAACCATATCCAGTAAGTCCATCGGTAGTATCCTCCTAAGTATGTTAATCATCTTCAGAGCATTTTTCGTTGTTTTCCTGATGTGCGCCATCATTTTCATGTCCTTATCCAGATAAGCGGCCAGGTATTTTGTCATTGGAGAACTTTCCACCGCTTGGCTCTCAACAACTACCTTTACTTTTGGTACCTTTCGTTTTATTTGTAGAACCATTACTTCAATATTTTGAGGGGCCATCCTGAATCCCATTTTATTCAGTCATCCTTTCGATCGCGAAACTATATTTCTCCTCCTTCTTTTCTCCTTCATTTTTACATATGGTGAGAGCCAGATCTTACTTTTTGAGATAGGATTTGGGATAGGCTGAATGAAGAATTCAACCTATCTCAAATCAAGACCTCCAAACATTTGACCAGTTCATTTTCTAAGCATATCGTCTGGAAGTACTTTCCGTTCCGGTCCAAAATTCTCTCTATCTTCCTCTATTCGCTATTCGACAACAACCCCTCTGAACGTATAGACTACATTTGTGCTTAATGATGGTTATTGACCAAAAACTACCCTTCAAGCATATCTCTCTCTAATTTATTGTTTTAGATCCTACCATTGCATTCTTAATTCTTAACACCGAGGTCCATTCCCATCACGACTCTTTGCCACTTATGTTCTCTTCTTTGTAAGTATAATTGAAACTGCATCTAGAAGATTTAATATTGCTTCAACACGATTGCTTTCAGAAGACTTGATCCTTCATCTAGAAGGCTTGAAATGCTTCCAGGAGACTTGATACTGCGTGTAGAAGGCCTGATATTGCTGTCAAAAGATTTAATACTGCATCTAGAAGACTTGAAATGCTCTCAGAAGACATGATACAGCTTCTAGAAGACTTAATATTGCTACCAAAAGACTTGATGCTGCATCTAGAAGACTTGAAATGATTCCAGAAGACTTGATACTGCATCCAGGAGACTTAGAATGCTTTCAGAAAGACTTGATATTGCTTCTAGAGGACTTGATATTGCTTTCAGAAGTTTTGGTGCTGCCTTTAGAAGACTTAATATTGCTTCCAGAAAGCTTAAAGTGCTTCCAGGATACTTGATACTGCTTCTAGAAAATTTGAAATGCTCAAAAAAGATTTGATATTGCTTCTAAAAAATTTGAAATGCTTCCGAAAGACTCGATAAGAAGATTTGATACTTGTCTTAATCGCCAACCCATCATATCTCAGATATCTTCAATCGGCGACAAGTCAGATGATTGTTCAAGTCATTGCAAAATCTGCAAAATTTGCAAGATCTTTATCTAATCTACTTTGGGAACCTTCTTGCAACCACAGCAAAATTGAGTCTTGCGTTATCGTGTTGGAAAGTATCATTTCGCAACATTCTGCAAACAACCTTGTTGTTTGAAATCGTGGCTTCTTTGGGCCATAAAGATCATACTCAATCAACTCAAGTATGGTCCCGTTCCAGCTTTATTCTTTCATACCAATCAAGGTCATATTATAAGACATTTACTGGACAGTTTGACAATCAAATACATTGACATTTTGTGAGCAGAACTTCATTAATTGCAGGAAAGAAAACATTGAAAGTTGGAGATAACAAAGATATACGAAATAAGGGTTGAGTTTTTTGAAGAAAATGAAGAAAAGCTGAGAAAAAGATCTTGTCTTCAGGCTAAAGATGTCTTCATTTGAATGTTGTGTAATACTTTGTGTGGTTTGATAAAAAAAATTTGAGAAAAAATTAATAAAACAATTCGATTAAAAATTAATTGTCAAAAACAAAGTTTCTACTTTTTAAGTGATATCTCCAAAAAAACTTTATAAAGTCCAATGAGTGATATATCATTTTAAAGAGGAAGCTTTTTGCTTTAATTTATGATACAAAGTGTATCTTTGCATCAAGAAATAAGTTGAGAATGATTTCTTAAAGATTACGTTACTTTACTCAAATTTATTAAAAAAGTCAAAAACAAAGTTTCTACTTTTTAAGTGATATCTCAAAAAAAATCTTTAAAAAGTCCAATGAGTGATACATCACTTTAAAGAAGAAGCTTTTTGCTTTAATTTGTGATATAAAGTGCATCTTTGCATCAAGAAATAAGTTCAGAATGATTTCTTAAAGATTACGTTAATTTAATCAAATTTATTAAAAAAGTCAAAAACAAAGTTTCTACTTTTTAAGTGATATCTCAAAACAAACTTTATAAAGTCCAATGAGTGATATATCACTTTAAAGAGGAAGCTTTTTGCTTTAATTTGTGATATAAAGTGCATCTTTGCATCAAGAAATAAATTCAAAAAAGTCAAAAACAAAGTTCCTACTTTTTAAGCGATATCTCAAAAAAAACTTTATAAAGTCCAATGAGTGATATACCATTTTAAAGAGGAAGCTTTTTGCTTTAATTTGTGATATAAAGTGCATCTTTGCATCAAGAAATAAGTTCAGAACGATTTCTTAAAGATTACGTTAATTTACTTAAATTTATTAAAAAAGTCAAAAATAAAGTTTCTACTTTTTAAGTGATATCTCAAAACAAACTTTATAAAGTCCAATGAGTGATATATCACTTTAAAGAGGAAGCTTTTTGCTTTAATTTGTGATATAAAGTGCATCTTTGCATCAAGAAATAAGTTCAGAATGATTTCTTAAAGATTACGTTAATTTACTCAAATTTATTAAAAAAGTCAAAAACAAAGTTCCTACTTTTTAAGCGATATCTCAAAAAATACTTTATAAAGTCCAATGAGTGATATATCACTTTAAAGAAGAAGCTTTTTGCTTTAATTTGTGATATAAAGTGCATCTTTGCATCAAGAAATAAATTCAGAATGATTTCTTAAAGATTACGTTAATTTAATCAAATTTATTAAAAAAGTCAAAAACAAAGTTTCTATTTTTTAAGTGATATCTCAAAAAAACTTTAAAAAGTCCAATAAGTGAAATACCATTTTAAAGAGGAAGCTCTTTGCTTTAATTTGTGATATAAAGTGCATCTTTGCATCAAGAAATAAGTTCAGAATGATTTCTGAAAGATTACGTTAATTTACTCAAATTTATTAAGAAAGTCAAAAACAAAGTTCCTACTTTTTAAGCGATATCTCAAAAAAAAACTTTATAAAGTCCAATAAGTGAAATACCATTTTAAAGAGGAAGCTCTTTGCTTTAATTTGTGATATAAAGTGCATCTTTGCATCAAGAAATAAGTTCAGAATGATTTCTGAAAGATTACGTTAATTTACTCAAATTTATTAAGAAAGTCAAAAACAAAGTTCCTACTTTTTAAGCGATATCTCAAAAAAAAACTTTAAAAAGTCCAATGAGTGATACATCACTTTAAAGAAGAAGCTTTTTGCTTTAATTTGTGATATAAAGTGCATCTTTGCATCAAGAAATAAATTCAGAATGATTTCTTAAAGATTACGTTAATTTAATCAAATTTATTAAAAAAGTCAAAAACAAAGTTTCTACTTTTTAAGTGATATCTCAAAAAAAACTTTAAAAAGTCCAATAAGTGATATATCACTTTAAAGAAGAAGCTTTTTGCTTTAATTTGTGATATAAAGTGCATCTTTGCATCAAGAAATAAATTCAGAATGATTTCTTAAAGATTACGTTAATTTAATCAAATTTATTAAAAAAGTCAAAAACAAAGTTTCTACTTTTTAAGTGATATCTCCAAAAAAAACTTTATAAAGTCCAATGAGTGATATATCACTTTAAAGAGGAAGCTTTTTATTTTAATTTACGATATAAAGTGCATCTTTGCATCAAGAAATAAGTTGAGAATGATTTCTTAAAGATTACGTTAATTTACTTAAATTTATTAAAAAAGTCAGAAACAAAGTTTCTACTTTTTAAGTGATATCTCAAAAAAAAAAACTTTATAAAGTCCAATGAGTGATATATCACTTTAAAGAGGAAGCTTTTTGCTTTAATTTGTGATATAAAGTGCATCTTTGCATCAAGAAATAAATTCAGAATGATTTCTTAAAGATTACGTTAATTTACTCAAATTTATTAAAAAAGTCAAAAACAAAGTTTCTACTTTTTAAGTGATATCTCAAAAAGAAACTTTATAAAGTCCAATGAGTGATACATCACTTTAAAGAGGAAGCTTTTTGCTTTAATTTGTGATATAAAGTGCATCTTTGCATTAAGAAATAAGTTAAGAATGATTTCTTAAAGATTACGTTAATTTACTTAAATTTCTTAAAAAAGTAAAAAACAAAGTTTCTACTTTTTAAGTGATATCTCAAAATAAACTTTATAAAGTCCAATGAGTGATATATCACTTTAAAGAGGAAGCTTTTTGCTTTAATTTGTGATATAAAGTGCATCTTTGCATCAAGAAATAAATTCAGAATGATTTCTTAAAGATTACGTTAATTTACTTAAATTTATTAAAAAAGTCAAAAACAAAGTTTCTGCTTTTTAAGTGATATCTCAAAAAAAAACTTTATAAAGTCCAATGAGTGATATATCACTTTAAAGAGGAAGCTTTTTGCTTTTATTTGTGATATAAAGTGCATCTTTGCATCAAGAAATAAATTCAGAATGATTTCTTAAAGATTACGTTAATTTACTCAAATTTATTAAAAAAGTCAAAAACAAAATTTCTACTTTTTAAGTGATATCTCAAAAAAAAACTTTAAAAAGTCCAATCAGTGATACATCACTTTAAAGAAGAAGCTTTTTGCTTTAATTTGTGATATAAAGTGCATCTTTGCATCAAGACATAAATTCAGAATGATTTCTTAAAGATTACGTTAATTTAATCAAATTTATTAAAAAAGTCAAAAACAAAATTTCTACTTTTTAAGTGATATCTCAAAAAGAAAACTTTAAAAAGTCCAATGAGTGATACATCACTTTAAAGAAGAAGCTTTTTTCTTTAATTTGTGATATAAAGTGCATCTTTGCGTCAAGAAATAAATTCAGAATGATTTCTTAAAGATTACGTCAATTTACTTAAATTTATTAAAAAAGTCAAAAACAAAGTTTCTACTTTTTAAGTGATATCTCAAAAAAAAAACTTTATAAAGTCCAATAAGTGATATATCACTTTAAAGAGGAAGCTTTTTGCTTTAATTTACGATATAAAGTGCATCTTTGCATCAAGAAATAAGTTGAGAATGATTTCTTAAAGATTACGTTAATTTACTTAAATTTATTAAAAAAGTCAGAAACAAAGTTTCTACTTTTTAAGTGATATCTCAAAAAAAAACTTTATAAAGTCCAATGAGTGATATATCACTTTAAAGAAGAACCTTTTTGCTTTAATTTACGATATAAAGTGCATCTTTGCATCAAGAAATAAGTTCAGAATGATTTCTTAAAGATTACGTTAATTTACTCAAATTTATTAAAAAAGTCAAAAACAAAGTTTCTACTTTTTAAGTGATATCTCAAAAAAAAACTTTAAAAAGTCCAATGAGTGATACATCACTTTAAAGAAGAAGCTTTTTGCTTTAATTTGTGATATAAAGTGCATCTTTGCACCAAGAAATAAATTTAGAATGATTTCTTAAAGATTACGTTAATTTAATCAAATTTATTAAAAAAGTCAAAAACAAAATTTCTACTTTTTAACTGATATCTCAAAAAAAAACTTTAAAAAGTCCAATGAGTGATACATCACTTTAAAGAAGAAGCTTTTTGCTTTAATTTGTGATATAAAGTGCATCTTTGCATCAAGAAATAAATTCAGAATGATTTCTTAAAGATTACGTTAATTTAATCAAATTTATTAAAAAAGTCAAAAACAAAGTTTCTACTTTTTAAGTGATATCTCAAAAAAAAACTTTAAAAAGTCCAATGAGTGATACATCACTTTAAAGAAGAAGCTTTTTGCTTTAATTTGTGATATAAAGTGCATCTTTGCATCAAGAAATAAATTCAGAATGATTTCTTAAAGATTACGTTAATTTACTCAAATTTATTAAAAAAGTCAAAAACAAAATTTCTACTTTTTAAGTGATATCTCAAAAAAAAACTTTAAAAAGTCCAATGAGTGATACATCACTTTAAAGAAGAAGCTTTTTGCTTTAATTTGTGATATAAAGTGCATCTTTGCATCAAGAAATAAATTCAGAATGATTTCTTAAAGATTACGTTAATTTACTCAAATTTATTAAAAAAGTCAAAAACAAAATTTCTACTTTTTAAGTGATATCTCAAAAAAAAACTTTAAAAAGTCCAATCAGTGATACATCACTTTAAAGAAGAAGCTTTTTGCTTTAATTTGTGATATAAAGTGCATCTTTGCATCAAGACATAAATTCAGAATGATTTCTTAAAGATTACGTTAATTTAATCAAATTTATTAAAAAAGTCAAAAACAAAATTTCTACTTTTTAAGTGATATCTCAAAAAGAAAACTTTAAAAAGTCCAATGAGTGATACATCACTTTAAAGAAGAAGCTTTTTTCTTTAATTTGTGATATAAAGTGCATCTTTGCGTCAAGAAATAAATTCAGAATGATTTCTTAAAGATTACGTCAATTTACTTAAATTTATTAAAAAAGTCAAAAACAAAGTTTCTACTTTTTAAGTGATATCTCAAAAAAAAAACTTTATAAAGTCCAATAAGTGATATATCACTTTAAAGAGGAAGCTTTTTGCTTTAATTTACGATATAAAGTGCATCTTTGCATCAAGAAATAAGTTGAGAATGATTTCTTAAAGATTACGTTAATTTACTTAAATTTATTAAAAAAGTCAGAAACAAAGTTTCTACTTTTTAAGTGATATCTCAAAAAAAAACTTTATAAAGTCCAATGAGTGATATATCACTTTAAAGAAGAAGCTTTTTGCTTTAATTTACGATATAAAGTGCATCTTTGCATCAATAAATAAGTTCAGAATGATTTCTTAAAGATTACGTTAATTTACTCAAATTTATTAAAAAAGTCAAAAACAAAGTTTCTACTTTTTAAGTGATATCTCAAAAAAAAACTTTAAAAAGTCCAATGAGTGATACATCACTTTAAAGAAGAAGCTTTTTGCTTTAATTTGTGATATAAAGTGCATCTTTGCACCAAGAAATAAATTTAGAATGATTTCTTAAAGATTACGTTAATTTAATCAAATTTATTAAAAAAGTCAAAAACAAAATTTCTACTTTTTAACTGATATCTCAAAAAAAAACTTTAAAAAGTCCAATGAGTGATACATCACTTTAAAGAAGAAGCTTTTTGCTTTAATTTGTGATATAAAGTGCATCTTTGCATCAAGAAATAAATTCAGAATGATTTCTTAAAGATTACGTTAATTTAATCAAATTTATTAAAAAAGTCAAAAACAAAGTTTCTACTTTTTAAGTGATATCTCAAAAAAAAACTTTAAAAAGTCCAATGAGTGATACATCACTTTAAAGAAGAAGCTTTTTGCTTTAATTTGTGATATAAAGTGCATCTTTGCATCAAGAAATAAATTCAGAATGATTTCTTAAAGATTACGTTAATTTACTCAAATTTATTAAAAAAGTCAAAAACAAAATTTCTACTTTTTAAGTGATATCTCAAAAAAAAACTTTAAAAAGTCCAATGAGTGATACATCACTTTAAAGAAGAAGCTTTTTGCTTTAATTTGTGATATAAAGTGCATCTTTGCATCAAGAAATAAATTCAGAATGATTTCTTAAAGATTACGTTAATTTACTCAAATTTATTAAAAAAGTCAAAAACAAAATTTCTACTTTTTAAGTGATATCTCAAAAAAAAACTTTAAAAAGTCCAATCAGTGATACATCACTTTAAAGAAGAAGCTTTTTGCTTTAATTTGTGATATAAAGTGCATCTTTGCATCAAGACATAAATTCAGAATGATTTCTTAAAGATTACGTTAATTTAATCAAATTTATTAAAAAAGTCAAAAACAAAATTTCTACTTTTTAAGTGATATCTCAAAAAGAAAACTTTAAAAAGTCCAATGAGTGATACATCACTTTAAAGAAGAAGCTTTTTTCTTTAATTTGTGATATAAAGTGCATCTTTGCGTCAAGAAATAAATTCAGAATGATTTCTTAAAGATTACGTCAATTTACTTAAATTTATTAAAAAAGTCAAAAACAAAGTTTCTACTTTTTAAGTGATATCTCAAAAAAAAAACTTTATAAAGTCCAATAAGTGATATATCACTTTAAAGAGGAAGCTTTTTGCTTTAATTTACGATATAAAGTGCATCTTTGCATCAAGAAATAAGTTGAGAATGATTTCTTAAAGATTACGTTAATTTACTTAAATTTATTAAAAAAGTCAGAAACAAAGTTTCTACTTTTTAAGTGATATCTCAAAAAAAAACTTTATAAAGTCCAATGAGTGATATATCACTTTAAAGAAGAAGCTTTTTGCTTTAATTTACGATATAAAGTGCATCTTTGCATCAATAAATAAGTTCAGAATGATTTCTTAAAGATTGCGTTAATTTACTCAAATTTATTAAAAAAGTCAAAAACAAAGTTTCTACTTTTTAAGTGATATCTCAAAAAAAAACTTTAAAAAGTCCAATGAGTGATACATCACTTTAAAGAAGAAGCTTTTTGCTTTAATTTGTGATATAAAGTGCATCTTTGCACCAAGAAATAAATTTAGAATGATTTCTTAAAGATTACGTTAATTTAATCAAATTTATTAAAAAAGTCAAAAACAAAATTTCTACTTTTTAACTGATATCTCAAAAAAAAAACTTTAAAAAGTCCAATGAGTGATACATCACTTTAAAGAAGAAGCTTTTTGCTTTAATTTGTGATATAAAGTGCATCTTTGCATCAAGAAATAAATTCAGAATGATTTCTTAAAGATTACGTTAATTTAATCAAATTTATTAAAAAAGTCAAAAACAAAGTTTCTACTTTTTAAGTGATATCTCAAAAAAAAACTTTAAAAAGTCCAATGAGTGATACATCACTTTAAAGAAGAAGCTTTTTGCTTTAATTTGTGATATAAAGTGCATCTTTGCATCAAGAAATAAATTCAGAATGATTTCTTAAAGATTACGTTAATTTAATCAAATTTATTAAAAAAGTCAAAAACAAAGTTTCTACTTTTTAAGGGATATCTCAAAAAAAAAACTTTCAAAAGTCCAATGAGTGATACATCACTTTAAAGAAGAAGCTTTTTGCTTTAATTTGTGATATAAAGTGCATCTTTGCATCAAGAAATAAGTTCAGAATGATTTCTTAAAGATTACGTTAATTTAATCAAATTTATTTAAAAAGTCAAAAACAAAGTTTCTACTTTTTAAGTGATATCTCAAAAAAAAACTTTATAAAGTCCAATGAGTGATATACCATTTTAAAGAGGAAGCTTTTTGCTTTAATTTGTGATATAAAGTGCATCTTTGCATCAAGAAATAAGTTCAGAATGATTTCTGAAAGATTACGTTAATTTACTCAAATTTATTAAGAAAGTCAAAAACAAAGTTCCTACTTTTTAAGCGATATCTCAAAAAAAACTTTATAAAGTCCAATGAGTGATATACCATTTTAAAGAGGAAGCTTTTTGCTTTAATTTGTGATATAAAGTGCATCTTTGCATCAAGAAATAAATTCAGAGTGATTTCTTAAAGATTACGTTAATTTAATCAAATTTATTAAAAAAGTCAAAAACAAAGTTCCTACTTTTTAAGCGATATCTCAAAAAAAACTTTATAAAGTCCAATGAGTGATATACCATTTTAAAGAGGAAGCTTTTTGCTTTAATTTGTGATATAAAGTGCACCTTTGCATCAAGAAATAAGTTCAGAATGATTTCTTAAAGATTACGTTAATTTACTTAAATTTATTAAAAAAGTCAAAAATAAAGTTTCTACTTTTTAAGTGATATCTCAAAAAAAACTTTATAAAGTCCAATTAGTGATATATCACTTTAAAGAGGAAGCTTTTTGCTTTAATTTATGATACAAAGTGCATCTTTGCATTAGGAAATAAGTTAAGAATGATTTCTTAAATATTATACAGAGCAACTTTTTCAAAGAAAATCGTCAAAAAATGTTTCAAAAAAATTCTAAGAATTGACAAAAATTCAATTTTGATCAAATTGGTCATAAAAATCAGCTTTTCAACGTTAAAATCTCTTTTTGAAGATATTTATTCCTAATTGTTTAAATTTCAACAAAATTTTGTAATAAATTATTAAAAATAAAAGACTTACTTTTAATGTAGTTAATTTAACGTTGCAAAAGATGATGTATCCTATAAAAATGTTGCCCTTCAGAAGGCAGCTAATAACTCAAAAGAAAATTAATTAGTTGCCAAGTGAAGAACCGCAATGTATAGGCGTCAAGTTTGGAAGTGTGAAGTTGAAAAACTGCTCTTAAAACCGAAATGAGCCACACTATTTATACTCGATTTCCTTTTGAAAAGAAAAAGGCGTGGTGCAACCGCCTAACATCCGGGGAGACCCATTTTATCGCGTTTTACGGTTTTATCTACACCGAACACACTTTGATTATTTAAACAAAACTATTCGTAATTTTATTTAAATTTTATATTCACCCAAATCCGATTTTGCACCAAAAAAAATTAATAAAATTTAAAAAAATTTTAAAAAATTTTTATTCAATTAAAATTAAACTCCTCATTTTGGTGAATAAAACAGGAAAAGGTCCGATAAAACGTTTGAAAACGGAAACGAAACCGCGCACACAACTTCTTATCTCTTCTCGCCACAAAACGTGCAGTTTAACTTTTTCATTGTGCGTTTTAAAAGTTAAAATTTAAAACGATTTTATTTCGATTAATTTTCAGTTTGAGCGCTCAAAATCGACTGAAAATGCCGAAGAGGTCGCGCTCGGTTAATACACATGTTGTTGAGCTTAAAACCGTGTAAAAAAAGGGTTAAAAAAATAAATAAAATTACATACGAGCGATCCCACATCTGGATGAGACGAATGACTTAAAGAAACATTTTTAGATTTTTTTTATAAAAATAAAACAATGTAATATGTATCATCTTAAATGTGATCTAAAATATCATGATTTGCTATAAAAATCATTTTAATACGATATTCATTAAAATTAATCATATTTGTACCCGATATAAATTATGGTATAATTCCAATATTTTGGAAAAAACTGTTTATTGCTTCTAAGATGATAAATGTTGCTTGTAAAAGACTTAATATTGCTTACTGCAAACAAGATGGTTATAACGCAGGATTACATGATACAGGAGTCGTAATTGCTTGAAAAAGGTTGAAAAGTGATTATAAAAGACTGGGTATTGCTTGAAAATGACTTAATACTGATTGCAGAAGATCCAATTTAGTTTGCAGAAAGTTGCATGTTGTTTGAAAATTCATGGAAACTACGTATTGGTGAAGAAAATCTAATTCTTGCTTCTAGAAAAGTAAATGCTGGTTGTAAATGACTTAATATTGCTTATTGCAAAGTAGATACTTGTAACAGAGGAGCTGTTATAGCATACAAAGAACAAAAATATTTTAGACGTAATGGTGACTAAATATTACTTTGAGGAAACCATGTATTGCTTGAAAAAGGTGAAAAAGTGATTGTAAAAGACTGGATACAGCTTGAAAATGACTTAAGACTGATTGCAGAAGATCCTATTTAGTTTGCAAAAAGTTGCATGTTATTTGAAATATCATGGAAACAACGAATTGGTGAAGAAAAACTAATTCTTGCTTCTAGAAAGGTAAATGCCGGTTGTAAATGACTTTATATTGCTTATTGCAAAGTAGATACTTGTAACAGAGGAGCTGTTATAGCATACAAAGGACAAAAAGATATATTAAACGTAATGGTGACTTAATATTACTTTGAAAAAACCATGTATTGCTTGAAAAAGGTGAAAAGTGATTGTAATAAACTGGATATAGCTTGAAAAGGACTTAATACTGGTTGCAGAAGATCCTACTTGGTTTGCAGAAAGTTGCATGTTATTTGAAAATTTATGGAAACTACGTATTGGTGAAGAAAAACTATTATAGCATCTAGAAAAGTAGATGTTGTTTGTAAATGACTTAATATTGCTTATTGCAAACTAGATACTTGTAACAAAAGGGCAAATATAGCATACAGAAGACAACAAGATAAATTAGACGTAATAGCAACTTAATATTACTTTGAGGAAAGCATGTATTGCTTGAAGAAGGTGAAAAAGTGATTGTCAAAGACTGGATATAGCTTGAAAATGACTTAATACTGATTGCAGAAGATCCTATTTAGTTTGCAGAAAGTTGCATGTTGTTTGAAAATTCATGGAAGCTACGTATTACTAAAACAAAGTTATTTCTTGCTTCTAGAAAGATTTAACACTATTTGTAGGAGATTGTATGCTTTTTGGTAATGACTAGTGATTGATAATAGAACTATAGATATACTTGATGAAGTGTATCTAGTTTTTGAGTAATTTAAGTATAATACTGAAGAAGGATTGCATATGGAAAGAGAAGGTTGGCAAGAACAGTGTAACAATATTGGGAATAGAAAACATATACTCAGTGGAATGTGAAAAAAGTCTAAGAAAGTAGGCAAAAAGCTGAAAGAGTACAAAAAGGAATTAAGCAGTGGAAGAAAATGATGCCCATATAAAAAAAGATTGAAAAGGATGAGAAACTACTGAACTGAAGGAGGAAATACAAGAATAGGAGTGAGCAGAAATATGTAACATTGAAAAGAGTCTGGTAATGCAAAAACGAAAATGAAGAAAGATTAAAAAATGAAAAAGATGATTGGGCAGAAAGAGTTCCAAACACTGTATATTATCTGAAAAGCTGCCAACTTGTTGGCAGCATGTGCTTTGTGTCTAAAAAATCTTGCTTACCATGTGGAAGTCTACCAACTTGTTGACAGCTTGAGCTATTACTGTTACAAATACTGTATGTTACCTGAAAGGCTGCCAACTTGTTGGCAGCATGTTCTATTGTATCCCCAAAGTTCTGCTCATCAATTTGAAGTCTGCCAACTTGTTGGCAGCATGAGCTATTACTGTTCCAAACACTGTGTATTACCTGAAAAGCTGCCAACTCGTTGGCATCATGTACTTTGTGTCTCCAAACTCCTGCTTATCAATTGGAAGTCTGTCAACTTGTTGGCAGCATAAGTTATTAAAACTCCAAACACTGTATATTATCTGAAAGGCTGTCAACTTGTTGGTAGCATGTACTATTGTGTCTCCAAAGTTCTTCTCATCAATTTGAAGTCTGCCAACTTGTTGGCAGCATGAGCTATTACTGTTCCAAACACTGTATATTATCTGAAAGGCTACCAACTTGTTGGCAGTATGTAC
The DNA here is from genome assembly GCA_036711965.1 of Onthophagus sagittarius. Classification (NCBI taxonomy): domain Eukaryota; kingdom Metazoa; phylum Arthropoda; class Insecta; order Coleoptera; family Scarabaeidae; genus Onthophagus; species Onthophagus sagittarius. Next base: position 15,171,795 of record JASERS010000009.1, read on the forward strand.
CAATGCGTCTCCAAAGTCCTGCTCATCAATTTGAAGTCTGCCAACTTGTTGGCAGCATGAGCTATTACTGTTCCAAACACTGTATATTATCTGAAAGGCTACCAACTTATTGGTAGTATGTACTAATGCGTCTCCAAAGTCCTGCTCATCAATTTGAAGTCTGCCAACTTGTTGGCAGCATGAGCTATTACTGTTCCAAACACTGTATGTTATCTGAAAGACTACCAACTTGTTGGCAACATGAGCTATTGTGTTTCCAAAGTCCCTGCTCATCAATTTGAAGTCTGCCAACTTGTTGGCAGCATGACCTATTACAGTTTCAAACACTGTATGCTATCTGAAAGGCTACCAACTTGTTGGCAGCATGTACTCTTGCGTCTCCAAAGTCCTGCTCATCAATTTGAAGTCTGCCAACTTGTTGGCAGCATGAGCTATTACTGTTCCAAACACTGTATATTATCTGAAAGGCTACCAACTTGTTGGCAGCATGTATTATTGCGTCTCCAAAGTTCTGCTCATTAATTTGAAGTCTGCCAACTTGTTGGCAGCATGAGCTATTACTGTTCCAAACACTGTATATCATCTGAGAGGCTGCCAACTTGTTGGCAGCATGTACTCTTGCGTCTCCAAAGTCCTGCTCATCCATTTGAAGTCTGCCAACTTGTTGGCAGCATGAGCTATTACTGTTCCAAACACTGTATATTATCTGAAAGGCTACCAACTTGTTGGCAGCATGTATTATTGCGTCTCCAAAGTCCTGCTCATTAATTTGAAGTCTGCCAACTTGTTGGCAGCATGAGCTATTACTGTTCCAAACACTGTATATCATCTGAGAGGCTGCCAACTTGTTGGCAGCATGTACTCTTGCGTCTCCAAAGTCCTGCTCATCCATTTGAAGTCTGCCAACTTGTTGGCAGCATGAGCTATTACTGTTCCAAACACTGTATATTATCTGAAAGGCTACCAACTTGTTGGCAGCATGTATTATTGCGTCTCCAAAGTCCTGCTCATTAATTTGAAGTCTGCCAACTTGTTGGCAGCATGAGCTATTACTGTTCCAAACACTGTATATTATCTGAAAGGCTACCAACTTGTTGGCAGCATGTATTATTGTGTCTCCAAAGTCCTGCTAACCAATTTGAAGTCTGCCAACTTGTTGGCGGCATGAGCTATTACTGTTCCAAACACTGTATATCATCTGAAAGGCTGCCAACTTGTTGGCAGCATATACTGTTGCGTCTCTAAAGTCCTGCTCATCAATTTGAAATCTGCCAACTTATTGGCAGCATGAGCTATTACTGTTCCAAACACTGTATATTATCTGAAAGGCTACCAACTTGTTGGCAGCATGTATTATTGTGTCTCCAAAGTCCTGCTAACCAATTTGAAGTCTGCCAACTTGTTGGCAGCATGAGCTATTACTGTTCCAAACACTGTATATCATCTGAAAGGCTGCCAACTTGTTGGCAGCATGTACTCTTGCGTCTCCAAAGTCCTGCTCATCAATTTGAAGTCTGCCAACTTGTTGGCAGCATGAGCTATTACTGTTCCAAACACTGTATATTATCTGAAAGGCTACCAACTTGTTGGCAGCATGTATTATTGTGTCTCCAAAGTCCTGCTAACCAATTTGAAGTCTGCCAACTTGTTGTCAGTATGAGCTATTACTGTTCCAAACACTGTATATCATCTGAAAGGCTGCCAACTTGTTGGCAGCATGTACTGTTGCGTCTCTAAAGTCCTGCTCATCAATTTGAAATCTGCCAACTTGTTGGCAGCATAAGCTATTACTGTTCCAAACACTGTATATTATATGAAAGACTACCAACTTGTTGGCAGCATTTACTATTGCATCTCCAAAGTCCTGCTAATCAACTTGAAGTCTACCAACTTGTTGGCAGTATGAGCTATTACTGTTCCAAACACTGTATGTTATCTGAAAGGCTGCCAACTTGTTGGCAACATATACTTTCTCTTTCCAAAGTTCTGCTCGTCAATTTGAAGACGAATCGAATAACAAATTCGATTTATGTTGTTATGATTGCGAAATTTTTGAAAAAATTTTCAAAACGAAATTAAAACGATATAATAATTTTAACGTTATGTTCTGTCCGTGTTGTTCTAGAAAGATAAAATGTGGTAATTAGTGCAATGTTATGAGAAATTATTTAAGGCCAATTTTGAAAATATTCGAGGACGGGAACAATGCTATAAAGTTGTTCTAATTATTTTTACCCTTCGATTTTTTATGATTTTTCAAAAATTATTAAGGTAATTGTTACATTTATAAAGGAAATTGTTATGAATTTCTACAAAAATTGGTTGTGTTTTAAAAGTTTATATCTCCCAAAGAAATTGAAATATTGAAGTGTGGTTTCAAACAGGTCACATTTTTCTTTATAAATTACAAAAAATCATCAAAATGTCTTAAGAATTCTAGAGGGAGAGAGAAAATGCTTTATTGGCTATTAATTCGGATTTTAAAGTAGAGGTGTTATGTTTGTGATAGATTTAATTAAAAGATCAACATGTTCTTCCATAAACTTCTTATATTAAAAAGTATCAGACTCCATTCGTTTTTGATATATGCATTTCTGAATTCAAAAGGAATTTTTATTAGTTTACAAAAATACCAATTTTCTGCATTGATTTTCAAAAAATCATTAAAAAATGAATTCTTAAGATATGTTAATGAAATGTTATTGCGTTATGTATCTCTTAGATTTAATATGAATCAAAGTAATTAATTAATTTCATAATCCAAATTATTTTTAAGTTAATTGTTACAGTTTCCTGTAATAATTATTTAATTATAATTGATTAATTTAAATTTTCATACAATGTTACATTACAAGTTTATAAAATACAAAATTTCGTTTATGAAATAAATAATTAATTAGAGATAATAAATAAAAATTAGCTCCATCTAGCGGGGAATTCGAGAAAAATTTGGGATAACTTTATTAAATAATTAATAATAAATTAAAAATTGCTTTTATTTAATCTCAAAGACTAACACAACGAAAAAAAACTTAAATAGAATCAAAATCGGAATGAATCAGCCTCTAAAGTTCATCTTTAGCCAATTTGAACGAATGCAAAATGTTTAATCTCTCCCCAAGCTCCTCTTTCTTCTTACTATTAATTTTTCCTTCCTTAATAATCTTATTCAACCTTAATTGTTCTTGTTGGACAAACCCAACTCCATTCTCAACAATTTTCTTCATAAATTGCAAATAAATCTTTGCCGAAACTTGCTCTTTCCCCACAAACTTTTCAGCCACCTCTAAAACTTGATTTAACTTATCATTTTTATCATCACTCAACATAAACTCTTTAGCCAATCTATCCAAATCTTCAACACAACCCGACAACCCCAAATACAAATCCGTGTTATCTCGAACGAAATCCCTAAAATTCTCCAAAGTGAATTCGTTTATAAACGGGATCGGCTCTTCGTTTGAATCCCCCAAAAACAATTTGACTTTGGGGAGATCCTCCTTCGTGTCGATTCCGTATTTTTTGGCCAAATCGAAGTTTGCTTTATCCCCGTAATCTTTGACTCCAACCTCCCCGACGATTAACTCCTTTACTTTTGTGACTTCATCGGCGAATTTCACGAATTCATCGTGCTTATCTCCGTAGGGATAAGCGATATCAAACTTGATAAGGGACGCTTTAAATTTCGGGATGATTTTGTCGATGTTGTATTCGTCGATTGATAAGCAACCTTTACATGCTGTTAATGAGGGTATTTCGAGTGATATTAGTAATAAGTACGGGAGGATGCGGTAATAACTCATCTTTTTGAGACCGGTTTAATGATATTTAAGTATATTTAAGTTTATCGTGGGTTTTGAATGACGTTAAATGACAGGTAAACAAAACTTGGCAGGTTATGATTGGTTCGTATCACCAGCACTTTGTAGAAATCAGCTGATCCGCAGTGAACATAGTCACGAATGTTAAGGAAACATCACGCTAGATGTCGCCGCTATTAAATATTCGGGAATATTCGGCAGGGTTCTTCCTTACCGATACCTAATATTTTAAATTATAATGATTTATTTTTAAATTCTTATTATTTGTTACCCAATGAACGCATATATTGGAGATATATCACATTTGCAAAATAAAATTGTTTCATCATTTTTCGAAAATGAATATTAAAAATATAAAAACGTGGAAATCCGACATAAGTCAAAAAAATTGCAAAATATTTAAATAAATAAATGCTTTTGAACATTTTATGCGCTTGTTTAACCTTTGTATGTATTTTAACGTAAAGCCGCAGTAACAAACAAAAAAATAAAAAAATAATTCTACTTAATTAAGCTTAAAAAATCATTTAATTTGATACCAAACTCGATTAGGGTATCTTTTATCATGAAATTGACATTTGACATTGACAGATGTCAAATCCGCCATCTTGCATTTTAATAATACAATTGCATTAAGCTTGGGAAATCATTTAATTTGATACCAAACTCGACTAGGGTATCTGTTATTATGAGATTGACGTATGACATTGACAGATGTCAAATCCGCCATTTTGAATTTTAATAATACAATTTTATTAAGCTTGGGAAATCGTTTAATTTAATACCAATCATTAAAATCATTTAGTTTCATACCAAACTCGACTATTTTTGCTGTTATAATAAAAAGTTATGTGACATTGACAGATGTCTAATCCGCCATTTTGAATTGTAATAATACAATTTTATTAAACTTGGGAAATCGTTTAATTTAATACCAATCATTAAAATCATTTAGTTTCATACCAAACTCGACTATTTTTGCTGTTATAACAAAAAGTTATGTGACGTTGACAGATGTCAAATCTGTCATCTTGAATTTTAACAATTGCACTTAATTTGACTTGAAAAATCATTTAATTTGATACCAAACTCGATTAGGATACCTTTTATTATGAGATTGACGTTTGACATTGACAGATGTCAAATCCGCCATCTTGAATTTTATTAATACAATTTTATTAAGCTTGGGAAATCATATAATTTAATTCCAATCATTAAAATCATTTAGTTTCATACCAAACTCGACCATTTTTGCTGTTATAATAAAAAGTTATGTGACGTTGACAGATGTCAAATCCGCCATCTTGAATTTTAATAATTGCACTTAATTTGACTCAAAAAATCATTTAATTTGATACCAAACTCGATTAGGGTATCTTTTATTATGAGATTGACGTTTGGCATTGACAGATGTCAAATCCGCCATCTTGAATTTTAACAATTGCACTTAATTTGATTTAAAAAATCATTTAATTTGATACCAAACTCGATTAGGGTATCTGTTATTATGAGATTGACGTTTGACATTGACACATGTCAAATCCGCCATCTTGAATTTTAATGATACAATTTTATTAAGCTTGGGAAATCATTTAATTTAATTCCAATCATCAAAATCATATAGTTTCATACCAAACTCGACCATTTTTGCTGTTATAATAAAAAGTTATGTGACCTTGACAGATGCCAAATCCGCCATCTTGAATTTTAACAATTGTACCTAATTTGACTCAAAAAATCATTTAATTTGATACCAAACTCGATTAGGGTATCTTTTATTATGAGATTGACGTTTGGCATTGACAGATGTCAAATCCGCCGTCTTGAATTTTAACAATTGCACTTAATTTGACTTAAAAAATCATTTAATTTGATACCAAACTCGATTAGGATATCTTTTATTATGAGATTGACGTTTGACATTGACAGATGTCAAATCCGCCATTTTGAATTTTAATAATACAATTTTATTAAACTTGGGAAATCGTTTAATTTAAAACCAGTCATTAAAATCATTTAGTTTCATACCAAACTCGACTATTTTTGCTGTTATAATAAAAAGTTATGTGACGTTGACAGATGTCAAATCCGCCATCTTGAATTTTAACAATTGCACTTAATTTGGCTTAAAGAATCATTTAATTTGATACCAAACTCGATTAGAGTACCTTTTATTATGAAATTGACGTTTGACATTGACACATGTCAAATCCGCCATTTTGAATTTTAATAATACAATTTTATTAAACTTGGGAAATCGTTTAATTTAAAACCAGTCATTAAAATCATTTAGTTTCATACCAAACTCGACTATTTTTGCTGTTATAATAAAAAGTTATGTGACGTTGACAGATGTCAAATTCGCCATCTTGAATTTTAATAATTGCACTTAATTTGGCTTAAACAATCATTTAATTTGATAACAAACTCGATTAGAGTACCTTTTATTATGAAATTGACGTTTGACATTGACACATGTCAAATCCGCCATTTTGAATTTTAATAATAAAATTTTATTAAACTTGGGAAATCGTTTAATTTAATACCAGTCATTAAAATCATTTAGTTTCATACCAAACTCGACCATTTTTGTTGTTATAATAAAAAGTTAAGTGACATTGACAGATGTCAACTCCGCCATTTTGAATTTTAACAATTGCACTTAATTTGACTTAAAAAATTATTTAATTTGATACCAAACTCGATTAGGGTATCTGTTATTATGAGATTGACGTTTGACATTGACAGATGTCAAATCAGCCATTTTGAATTTTAATAATACAATTTTATTAAGCTTGGGAAATCGTTTAATTTAATACCATTCATTAAAATCAGTTAGATTCACACAAAACTCGACCATTTTTACTGTTATAATAAAAAGTTGTGTGACGATGACAGATGTCAAATCCGCCATCTTGAATTTTAAAAATTGCACTTAATTTGGCTTAAAGAATCATTTAATTTGATACCAAACTCAAGTAAGGTCACTTTTATTATGAGATTGACGTTTGACATTGACAGATGTCAAATAAAATTAATAAAAATGTATTAAAATTTGACATTTGTGACTGACACATGTCATATCCGCCATTTTGAATTTAATAATTTAGTTACTATCCGTAAAAAGAACTTTAATTAATGTCAAAAAATAACTAAATTAGTTATTTTATTTCATAAAAAAGTTTAAATGTGACATTTGACATTGAAGAAAAAACAAAATTTGACATATGTCATATCCGCCATTTTGATTTTGATAAATTAATTCTTATTAATCGATTTAATGCCAAATTTAACCAAATTAATTCAATACAAAAGTTAAAAAATGATAATAATAAAGTTGATAATAAATAAAGTTTGACATTTGAGACTGACACATGTCATATCCGCCATTTTGAATTTAATAATTTCGTTATTATCCGTAAAAAGAACTTTAATTAATATCAAAAAATAACTAAATTAGTTATTTTATTTCATAAAAAAGTTTAAATGTGACATTTGACATTAAAGGAAAAACAAAATTTGACATATGTCATATCCGCCATTTTGATTTTGATAAATTAATTCTTATTAATCGATTTAATGCCAAATATAACCAAATTAATTCAGTACAAAAGTTAAAAAATGACAATAATAAAGTTGATAATAAATAAAGTTTGACATTTGAGACTGACACATGTCATATCCGCCATTTTGAATTTAAGAAATTCGTTGTTATCCGTAAAAAAACCATTAATTAATATTAAAAAATAACTAAATTAGTTATTTTATTTCATAAAAAAGTTTAAATGTGACATTTGACATTGAAGAAAAAACAAAATTTGACATATGTCATATCCGCCATTTTGAAAATGACGTATTACGCTTCGTTTGATTTAAAAATCCTTCATTTCAAACCAATTAAGATAATTAAGGAACAATCCAATACTTTTTAAATTTATTTAAAGAATTTGACAGCTGTCAAAATTGTTACAATTTGCGTTAAAATGTCAAAATTAACTTTTATCCGGATTAGTGATTAGGTTGGTATCAAAATTTACGCTTAACTGATTAATATAAACCGAAATAAAAACGTTGCTAGTGACACCTGTCAAATGTCATATGTCAAAATTGTCGAAATTAAAAAAAAATAACGATTTAACGTTATTTTAGATCGATTTAAAATTGAAAATCGGTTTATTTAAGTCCAAACACGGCGAGTTTATTTTAAAAATTGACGAAGATATGCGAAGAAATTAAATTAAAAATGGCGGCTGTCAATGTCATTTGTGACGTTGATTTAATTAACCGGAAATATGGGTTGTGGGGTATCAAATTGAAGGATTTTTTGTGCTAATTACGATTTTGATGTTTTTATAGTTTAAAAAATAATTAGAAAATCAAAATGGCGGATTTATACCTTTTTTTTTATTAAAATTAAATTTAATTAAAACAATGACGAAAAGTACATTTACAAAATAAGAAATAAGTCCAAACTTGATGAATTTATCTTAATTAATAACGAAAAAATTAAATTAAAGATGGCGGCTGTCAATGTCATTTGTGATGTTGATTTAATTAACCGGAAATATGGGTTGTGGGGTATCAAATTGAAGGATTTTTGTGCTTATTACGATTTTGATGTTTTTACAGCTCAAACAAATAATTAGAAAATCAAAATGGCGGATTTATACTTTTTTTTTTTAATTAAAATTAAATTTAATTAAAACAATGACGAAAAGTACATTTACAAAATAAGAAATAAGTCCAAACTTGATGAATTTATCTTAATTAATAACGAAAAAATTAAATTAAAGATGGCGGCTGTCAATGTCATTTGTGACGTTGATTTAATTAACCGGAAATATGGGTTGTGGGGTATCAAATTGAAGGATTTTTTGTGCTAATTACGATTTTGATGTTTTTATAGTTTAAAAAATAATTAGAAAATCAAAATGGCGGATTTATACCTTTTTTTTAATTAAAATTAAATTTAATTAAAACAATGACGAAAAGTACATTTACAAAATAAGAAATAAGTCCAAACTTGATGAATTTATCTTAATTAATAACGAAAAAATTAAATTAAAGATGGCGGCTGTCAATGTCATTTGTGATGTTGATTTAATTAACCGGAAATATGGGTTGTGGGGTATCAAATTGAAGGATTTTTGTGCTTATTACGATTTTGATGTTTTTACAGCTCAAACAAATAATTAGAAAATCAAAATGGCGGATTTATACTTTTTTTTTTTAATTAAAATTAAATTTAATTAAAACAATGACGAAAAGTACATTTACAAAATAAGAAATAAGTCCAAACTTGATGAATTTATCTTAATTAATAACGAAAAAATTAAATTAAAGATGGCGGCTGTCAATGTCATTTGTGATGTTGATTCAATTAACCGGAAATATGGGTTGTGGGGTATCAAGTTAAAGGATTTTTTGTTCTTATTGCGATTTTGATAACTTCACAAAAGAAAATATTAATAAAAAAATGAAAATGGGGGATTTTTATTAATTTTTTTGTTTATTATTATTTTTTTTTCGAAAATATGGGTTGTTGGGTATCAGATTAAAAGGTTTTTTTGTACTCATTACGATTTTAATCAACAGGAAACCCTCCCAATCAGGACCAAAGAAATCCACATCATCAAAATCTGTTTCTTTTTTATCCAAGGTTCAGTTATTATCTAAGCTTAAAGTGTTTTTGTTTTTCAAAGTTGTACTTTTATGTTACAACAATCAATATTTAAATAAATGATTTAATTACAGAACATATAATTCTAAATTGTCTTAAAATTAATAAAAAATATTTAAATGTGCATTGAAAATTGAATTTGGCGGTATTTTAATTATAGTTAGGAACCACTCCGTTCGAGGGCGCTAGTGCTGAGTAAAAAAAGTTTAAAGCTTTTCGCACTTTTAATTAATTAATTTCTATTTGTAATTCAAAATGCGATTAAACCAACAATGTTAATTGTTGATAATTAAATAACAAAGAATTGTTTTAAAATTATTGTTTAATATGAGCTTTAAATCGTTATGGTGTGGCGCCATCTAGTGTCGAAATTTAATTAAATTATAAATTTTGTATTAATCAAAAAATAAAAAAAAATAACCATTTTGATTCAAATTAGGACTCATTTTGAGTTAATTAATTTGCATTAAGAGAAAATAAATTAAACAAACACTTACTTGATCAATTTTGCAGGATACGAAATCCACGGAACCAGGAATTTGGGAACATTTCTCCATAAAAATGATTTGGAACGTTCATTTCTTCTTATCAACATCTTCTCGCACAACGTAGACTTAATAATTGATTGAATCGAAGAAATTTTTCAACTTAATTTTGAGGTTATCTCAAATCATAACCTTAAAATTAAATTTTTGAGTCAAAAACGCGTGAGTTCACCCCCAAGCTCAAAACGACACTAAATTGTTGATTTCCTTTTGTTTTTAGGGTTAAATTTGAAAATAACGCTTTCTGATTGGTTGAATTAATCAACGTGAAATTCGATTTAAACATTTTTCATTGCTACCAATATCAAAGTTAAAAAAGTCACCAAATTAATTTTAATTAAATCTTTTTAAAAAAGCATATTTATTCATTAAAATTACGTCTTTTTAATCCTTTAATTATATCTTATGTTAATCATTTAATTTTCTTTAATTTTAATAAGAAAATTTTCGAAAATCTTCAAATTATCATTGATGATTTCTCATCTAATTTTGCATCATCCCCCACAAATTTCATCATTTTCAATATGCATATTAAGTTGGGGTTATCTCCTCAACAAATTAAACAGGATAAATAAAGATTTGAATAAAAGTTTAAAAAAATTCCAAAAATTATAAGTGAGGTTATGTAGCTTACAAATAATTTTAAAATTACTTCGCATTAGCTAGAAATAAGTTCTATTTAATAATAAATCATCAAAGAGCATTAAATAAGGCTAAATTCATCTTTTATTTGTATATTTTACATTCATTAATTTAATTAAATAAATATTACAGGAATCTGTTAAGATCATAACCTCAAAATAATTTGCATAAGATGTGGTAATAAATTTTTAATTAACGAATAAGTTTATGTTAAGAGATGATAATAATAATAAATTAAATGGGGTTTTAGAGGTACTCAAAAAGTTGTTGGAATGAAGCAAAGATTTATTTGGAATTTATGAAAAAATCATCAAAAATGATTCCGAATTCTTTTAACGAGAAAATTGAAGGCTGAATAAGATTATTGAGGAAGGAAAGATTAATAATAAGAAGAAAGAAGACTTGGAGGAGACATTAAATGATAAAGCAAAAATTTATTTGGGGTTTATGAAGTGAGTTGTCGAAGATACACTCGATTTCGTTTAATGAGAAAAATTAATGATAAATAAGATCTTTAAGGAAGGATACGTTAATAATGAGAAGAAAGGAGACTTGGATGAGAGATTAAATGATAAAGCAAAGATTTATTTGGAGATTTATAAATTAAGATTAAATCTGCTAAAAACGACAATTAGAGGCTGATTCATTCCAATTTTGAAGCCGATTTTTATTCATTTTGATCCAATTAATCTTTTTTTTTGGGTATGTATAACATTTAAGTCGAAACAAAACGATTTTTAATTAATTTTTTTAAATTAATTAATTTCTTTAATGAGATTAACCAAAATTTTAGCCGCTAGATGGGGCTACTTTTTAATCATTATTTCTTTAATTTTTAATTAAGTAATAATTTTTTCGACAAAACTTAATATTAATTAATTATTTGGAAAAAATCCTTTTTTTAACTCAATTTTTTAATTTAAAATAATCAATTTTAACCAATTTAAATAATAAGTTACAGGAAACTGTAACGAACATAACCTCAAAATGATTAATATTAAAGATAATAATAATTTCTTGTGATAACAATAATTAAATTAGATTATTAATATATAAATGAGTAAGAAATGTCCCAAAGATGAGATAAATCTTAAAAATCGAGGTGAGATTCATACAGAAAGTACTTTAATTGAAAATGAGTGGAAAAGAAACGATTAAGGTTCTTACTCACAAAGTAAGTTGATTTATTATTAATTTATTTATTTATCTTATTTAGGAGGACCCAAATTTAGAATTAAACTCATCCCTGATTCAAAATGATGATGAATCACCTCTACATTGCGCCATTAAATCCAACAGCATCGAAATGGTTTTATCGTTAATTAAAAATGGGATTGATGTTAATATTACAAATAAAAATGGGGATACACCTCTCCATTATGCCTCACAGAGCCCAAACGTCGAATTTGCCCAAATTCTAATCGAAAACGGCGCGAAAATCGACGCAAAAAATCATGGGTTAAACACCCCGTTACATCGAGCTTGTATCTGGGATAACAACGAAGTTGGATGCTTTCTCATTAAAAATGGGGCCAATGTTAACGCCGAAAACCTTTATAAATACACCCCATTACATTTATCGACTTCAATCAAAAGTTTTGAGCTGAGTCTTTGTTTGATTGAGAATGGGGCTGATGTTAATGCGATAAATCAGTGTAAATTTTCTTCTTTGCACTTTGCGGCTGTCTCAAAAAATGTAGAACTCGGACTAATTTTGATTAAAAAAGGGGTGGATGTTAATGGCAGGGATGCTAGGGGGAAAACTCCTTTTCTTGTTGCGGTTGATCAATTTAATAATTTCGAATTTTCTCGGTTTTTAATCGAGAATGGGGCCGATGTTTATGCTAGAAACGATGAAGGAAAAACCGCTTTACATTTTGCAGCAAGAACGAAATGTTTGGAGTTGGGTAAATTGCTCGTTGAGTTGGGGTTGGATGTTAATGCGAAAAGTGATAAGGGGAGGACTCCGATTTATTATGCAATGCAAAATTGTAGGTATATTGATGAGAAATTGGAGATGTGTAAGTTTTTGGGGAAAAATGGGGGTAAATTGTGATTAAATTACTTGTTAAATAATATTAATTTTAAAGTTTTATTAATAAACATTCTCAGGACTTACCGAGTTAACTCAAACTTAACATAGAGTTAATTAATCCACTCTAATTCTTAATTTGAAAATTACAAATTTATTACTACCCATTAAAAGTAGGCTTCTTAGCATTTTGACTTTTAATCATCAACAATTTTGTCATTTACAATTTTTTTAACGCCACACAATGGCCAACAGCATTGGGGATTTATTCAAACAACCCAATTTCATCCTCAAATTCATCGAATTCGTAAGTTCACCCCAATTCAATCCACTTCCCATTCAAATTTCGTTTTAATTTGTTAGATAATTTGTCTCGTCGCTTGGATCCTTTGGTATGTAGACCCTCCGCCGAAGACTTTCGATGATATGCCAAGTCATGACACCGTCGTAGTCGCAATCATCGGTTATGCCTACGTTTCTTTAGCATTCATAATCACGTATATTTTCGATGAAACCCACGATTTATTGGAGATGTTGTTGACTTTCTGGGGGTTTGTGTACCACGTGATATCGTGCATTTTAATATTCGTTTTGCACTCGAATCAAAAAGGATGGGGGTCGAATGGGTCTTTTTGGGTTATTATGGGGATTTTGACTTTGGCCGTAGCGGTTCTTTGCCTAATCGATTTTATTTTAAAAGTTACCAAGAAGTAAATTCAATTAATTATACTGTGTATTTTATCAAATCTATTAATTTAATAAATACAATTTAATCTAAAATTCCTTTTTCTCTCAACAAATCATGGATCCTCTTTGATAAACTATCGTAATATTTCATCTTAATAATCGCCCTTTTCGCCTCTCCCACATCATTTTCCTCAAAACATTTCGAAACCCTCCTTGAAATATCGTTCAACATCTCCTTATTTTTCACCTCAATCCTCCTCAATTCCTCCTCCCCATCCGCCGCCTCCAACTCCTCGTTCAACTCCATAACTTCCATCAAAAACTCAACATCATCGCTTTTATTACCCTCCTCAATCTCTTCATCTTTCAACCTCAACATATGCAAAGCCCTGCTTAACGGCCCTTGCAAAGTGTTGTACCCTTTATTAATCAAAGATGAGTACTCCTCGGAGATTTTCTTTTCATCTTCCGATTTATTCGTGAATTTATCCGGGTGTAAAATTGCTTGTAACTTCCGGTAGTGTTGAGTTAAAGCTTTTTGATCGATGTCGTATTTAAAGTCGAGCTTAAAAAGGTTGAAATAATCGTTATTGGCTTCTTTTGAAGGGGCTTGAATCGATTTGCAAGAGGGGCAAAAAAGGTTTTGGGAGATTTCCCCGCATTTCCAACATTTTTTCGTTGAAATATAACTAAAACGTAAAATTAATGAGTTAGATTTAATCGGATTTAAGAAATTGATTAATTTAAATCGATACATTAAGATATTTTAATAAAAATAATGTGCTAATTTTTTTTGAGGTTATCTGTCGATCGAAAATAAACGTGAAGTTAGTTATGAATGAGCTAAAATGATAATTTAAATTATTTATTAATACAAAATTTAATTAATTCGTGTATAAAGCCGATTTAAAACTAAAATTAAATAATTAATGGTTAAATTGGGGTGGGATCAAAATTAAATTAAATATTTGATAAAATTAATTAAAAAAAAAATAATAATAACATAACCTAAAAATGTTTGGAACTGTCAATAAGGACTCGATAAAATTAATTTAATTTTGATGAAAATTTGATTTAAAATTTCTATTTACAACTCTAAGTAAGTAAAAATTCATTGCTTTTTTCAAAAATCCTTTTTCTTTATCTTTTTAGGTAATAAAAACTCCAAATCGATGATTAAAATTACCTCACTCAAAATGCATATCGAAGGAGATTTTTAATCTTTCTGAATTATTAAAAATCGATTTTTACTCCAAATGGTAAAAAAATAATCAAATTAAATTAAATATTTGATAAAATTAATTAAAAAAGAATAATAATAATAACATAACCTAAAAATGTTTGGAACTGTTAATAAGGACTCGATAAAATTAATTTAATTTTGATGAAAATTTGCTTTAAAACATCCATTTACAACTCTAAGTAAGTAAAAATACATTACATTTTTCCAAAAATCCTTTTTCTTTATCTTTTTAGGTAATAAAAACTCCAAATCGACGATTAAAATTACCTCACTTGAAATGCATATCGAAGGAGATTTTTAATCTTTCCGAATTATTACAAATCGATTTTTACTCCAAATGGTAAAAAAATAATCAAATTAAATTAAATATTTGATAAAATTAATTAAAAAAGAATAATAATAATAACATAACCTAAAAATGTTTGGAACTGTCAATAAGGACTCGATAAAGTTAATTTAATTTTGATGAAAATTTGCTTTAAAACTTCCATTTACAACTCTAAGTAAGTAAAAATACATTGCGTTTTTCCAAAAATCCTTTTTCTTTATCTTTTTAGGTAATAAAAACTCCAAATCGAGGATTAAAATTACCTCACTTGAAATGCATATCGAAGGAGATTTTTAATCTTTCCGAGTTATTACAAATCGATTTTTATTCCAAAAAGTAAAAAAAATAATCAAATTAAATTAAATATTTGATAAAATTAATTAAAAAAGAATATTAATAATAATATAACCTAAAAATGTTTGAAACTGTCAATAAGGATTCGATAAAATTAATTTAATTTGATGAAAATTTGCTTAAAATTTCTATTTACAACTCTAAGTAAGTAAAAATACGTTGCGTTTTTCCAAAAATCCTTTTTCTTTATCTTTTTAGGTAATAAAAACTCCAAATCGAGGATTAAAATTACCTCACTCGAAATGCATATCGAAGGAGATTTTTAAACTTTCCGAGTTATTAAAAATCGATTTTTATTCCAAATGGTAAAAAAATAATCAAATTAAATTAAATATTTGATAAAATTAATTAAAAAAGAATATTAATAATAACATAACCTAAAAATATTTGAAACTGTCAATAAGGATTCGATAAAATTAATTTAATTTTGATGAAAATTTGAGTTAAAACTTCCATTTACAACTCTAAGTAAGTAAAAATACATTACATTTTTCCAAAAATCCTTTTATTTGATCTTTTTAGGTAATAAAAACTCCAAATCGACGATTAAAATTACCTCACTCGAAATGCATAACGAAGGAGATTTTTAATCTTTCTGAATTATTAAAAATCGATTTTTACTCCAAATGGTAAAAAAATAATCAAATTAAATTAAATATTTGATAAAATTAATTAAAAAAGAATAATAATAATAACATAACCTAAAAATGTTTGGAACTATCAATAAGGACTCGATAAAATTAATTTAATTTTGATGAAAATTTGAGTTAAAATTTCCATTTACAACTCTAAGTAAGTAAAAAATTCATTGCTTTTTTCAAAAATCCTTTTTCTTTATCTTTTTAGGTAATAAAAACTCCAAATCGAGGATTAAAATTACCTCACTCGAAATGCATATCGTAGGAGATTTTTAATCTTTCCGAGTTATTAAAAATCAATTTTTATTCCAAATGGTAAAAAAATAATCAAATTAAATTAAATATTTGATAAAATTAATTAAAAAAGAATAATAATAATAACATAACCTAAAAATGTTTGGAACTTCAATAAGGACTCGATAAAATTAATTTAATTTTGATGAAAATTTGAGTTAAAATTTCCATTTACAACTCCAAGTAAGTAAAAAATTCATTGCTTTTTTCAAAAATCCTTTTTCTTTATCTTTTTAGGTAATAAAAACTCCAAATCGAGGATTAAAATTGCCTCACTCGAAATGCATATCGAAGGAGATTTTTAATCTTTCCGAGTTATTAAAAATCGATTTTTATTCCAAATGGTAAAAAAATAATCAAATTAAATTAAATATTTGATAAAATTAATTAAAAAAGAGGAATAATAATAACATAACCTAAAAATGTTTGGAACTGTCAATAAGGACTCGATAAAATTAATTTAATTTTGATGAAAATTTGCTTTAAAATTTCTATTTACAACTCTAAGTAAGTAAAAATTCATTGCTTTTTTCAAAAATCCTTTTTCTTTATCTTTTTAGGTAATAAAAACTCCAAATCGAGGATTAAAATTACCTCACTCAAAATGCATATCGAAGGAGATTTTTAATCTTTCCGAGTTATTACAAATCGATTTTTATTCCAAAAGGTAAAAAAAATAATCAAATTAAATTAAATATTTGATAAAATTAATTAAAAAGGAATAATAATAATAACATAACCTAAAAATGTTTGGAACTGTCAATAAGGACTCGATAAAATTAATTTAATTTTGATGAAAATTTGCTTTAAAACTTCTATTTACAACTCTAAGTAAGTAAAAATACATTACATTTTTCCAAAAATCCTATTTTTTATCTTTTTAGGTAATAAAAACTCCAAATCGATGATTAAAATTACCTCACTCGAAATGCATATCAAAGGAGATTTTTAATCTTTCCGAGTTATTAAAAATCGATTTTTATTCCAAATGGTAAAAAAATAATCAAATTAAATTAAATATTTGATAAAATTAATTAAAAAAGAGGAATAATAATAACATAACCTAAAAATGTTTGGAACTGTCAATAAGGACTCGATAAAATTAATTTAATTTTGATGAAAATTTGCTTTAAAATTTCTATTTACAACTCTAAGTAAGTAAAAATTCATTGCTTTTTTCAAAAATCCTTTTTCTTTATCTTTTTAGGTAATAAAAACTCCAAATCGAGGATTAAAATTACCTCACTCAAAATGCATATCGAAGGAGATTTTTAATCTTTCGGAGTTATTACAAATCGATTTTTATTCCAAAAGGTAAAAAAAATAATCAAATTAAATTAAATATTTGATAAAATTAATTAAAAAGGAATAATAATAATAACATAACCTAAAAATGTTTGGAACTGTCAATAAGGACTCGATAAAATTAATTTAATTTTGATGAAAATTTGCTTTAAAACTTCTATTTACAACTCTAAGTAAGTAAAAATACATTACATTTTTCCAAAAATCCTATTTTTTATCTTTTTAGGTAATAAAAACTCCAAATCGATGATTAAAATTACCTCACTCGAAATGCATATCAAAGGAGATTTTTAATCTTTCCGAGTTATTAAAAATCGATTTTTACTCCAAATGGTATAAAAATAATCAAATTAAATTAAATATTTGATAAAATTAATTAAAAAAGAATAATAATAATAACATAACCTAAAAATGTTTGGAACTGTCAATAAGGACTCGATAAAATTAATTTAATTTTGATGAAAATTTGCTTTAAAACTTCCATTTACAACTTTAAGTAAGTAAAAATACATTACATTTTTCCAAAAATCCTATTTTTTATCTTTTTAGGTAACAAAAACTCCAAATTGACGATTAAAATTACCTCACTCAAAATGCGTATCGAAGGAGATTTTTAATCTTTCCGAGTTATTACAAATCGATTTTTATTCCAAAAGGTAAAAAAAAATCAAACTTAATCCAATTAATACCATTAACATTTTAGGTCAAAAAGAATTAAAACCAAATTTATTTACATTTCGTAATGAATATAATCGATTTCGCTTTTAACACTCGTCGAGACAATCTCATGATTTTGAACGTTTTGGACACATTGATTCGAATTATTAAGATTAACTTCTTCAACGAACGATCCGTTCCCTCCGTACGTTAAAACTTTGTATTGATTCCCCGAATAAGTCTCCGATATTTGATTATTAACAAACAAATTCTCGAAATTTCTCGCCCTCCTTTGCGCGTCTTCCTTTTTCTGCTTCATCCGGCGATTTTGGAACCAAACTTTGATCTTTAAATCGGGCAAATCCAAAGTTTTCGCGATTTCCGCCCTCCTCCTCCGACACAGATACTTATTCACTTTAAATTCGTTTTCTAATTCGACTAATTGATGCGTTGTGTAAGCCGTTCGTTTCCTTTTTTGTTTGGCGGGTCCTGAAGAGGGCGAAGAAGTCGAGGATTCTTCGTGATACTCCAAAATCGTTGATTGAGGCGAATTGTTGTTGTATTTAATGAAGTTGTAACCGGGATTTTGATGTTGCATGTAAATATCGTTGGGGTAATAATTATTTTGTAATTGGACGTCGAAAATGTTTGAATTTTGAATCCATGGTTGATGATTTTGGTAGGGTGGGAATGATTCTGGTTTGTTTCGGCCGATTTCGATGTAATTTATTGGGGAGGGTTCTCTTGATGATGATAAAGCTTCTTCTTTGGGGTTTAAATTCATGTTTTTTTTTTGTTTGGCGATTAATTTATGTAAAAGGAAGCGGTGTTGATTACGAACAGGTCGAAAATGAACTAAATAATTACCGATTTCGTTAAAAAGAAATGTTGGGGTGTGATAATGAGCGTTTAATGAGGATTTAAAGGTTTTTTCAAGGATTCTAAAAGTTGCTGGAACGCGTTTTCTTTTATATTTAATTCATAATTTATTTCTTTTTTTCTAAATTTAAATCAAACGTAATTTTTTTGAGTATTTTAAGAGAGGAGCAACATAATAAGTCAATAAATAATTTATTTCATCTCCTACATCAATTTCTTGATCTAATTTAACTACTTTTCCAACAAATCGAATTAAACCAAATTCGAAATCTTCATTTTCGCCCCTTCCAACAACTTCAACCCCATTTTAAACTCCTCCGTCTCTTTCAAATTTTTCTCCTCCTTATCAATAACATCTTTAAGCTCCCCAAAAGCTTCGTTGAGCCTCCTCTGACAATCAGGCACCATTTTTAAGCTCTCCTCAAGCACCTCTTCCTGCTTTAAAACTTCGTACGCATCCTTACCCTGCGTTTTCATCTCGTCAATCTTCATCTTAATCGATTCGACCTCTTCTTGATAATGTTGGTGCTCTTTCTCCAAACGCCTAACAACGCCAGATTTAATTCGTAACGATTTTAATCCAAATTCGTTATCGTTCATTTTATTTTTTATTTCGTTTTAATTTGACGATGTTTGAAGCTTGATTGAATTGGATTGTTTGTATCTCATCTCTATTTATACCTTGTAATAAGATGAGTCAGTTTTATTGAGTTATCGATTAAATGTGATGATTAATTTATTTGGAAAGATGGTAATCGATAGATTTTAACCTTGGGTTGAATATTTTAAAGGTTTTTGGAAAGTTTTGTGTGATTGTGACGTTTTTAAAAGAATTCGAACACGTTTTTATCTATATCTTGAGGCTAATTGTTGTAAAACACTTTTTTACTCTACCTTGTGTACGTGAGGTATTTTTTTTTAAATAAATAAATAATTTAAATAAACTTACCGCTTCCTTTTCGGTCCGATTCCAACCACGAAATGATTTTAAAACCGATTTAAAAAGCTTCGAATTATTTGGTTGTTAAAAAATTACGTTTTAATATCAGTTTAATTGTTTATAAATTATTTTCTAATAATTAGATTTTAGTAAAAAAAATATTTTTAAATTATTAACCGTCAACATATGCAACCAATTATACATCATTCTTATTAAATTACTTTATTATCAAACTTTATTATTAAATTATACTTATTTTAAATACAAAACTTTTAAGTCCAAATCGAAAATAATTTAATTAAGATTAAATTAAAAAAGATTTTTCGTTTTAATTTTTTAAAGTAATTTTTTATTTTTTTAGGTTATGTTATTAATTGACAAGTTGTGATTAAGGTTATGTTGTAACAAATTAACTTAATTTATTTATGACGAAAATGACCAATTTTGTTGATAAAAACGAAGCTGGGGGTAAGAAAAATGTTTTATAACAATCTAAATTAAAATATTTTACTTGTAGGGGTACCTATTTTGCATTTTTCCACATCAAAATTACTCGGATTATAGCAATATGAAAATGAATGAAATTAACAAATTGGGTAATAATAAAAAGGAGAATTTGTTATTACTGTATTGATAAAGCTGATTTATATTCACTGGATTAAAGGAAATGATGGTTAAATGAATATTATGGGCCGAATTAATGAATTTAAGGAAAGCAGAGCCATCTATACCTCGAAAATGGAAGCTATAGGTATTTATAACATTTTAAAAATTTCTTCATTTTTTGCCTTAATTTACTCAAAAACTATCTCAAAGCTCATAAAATTGCAAGAAAATGTGTTAGGGATGTTAACATTTGAGTTTATGCATTTTAACGGTACAGATCTTTGTATAAATGTGATCCCTTTATATTTTAATAGGAAAAGTTACCAATATGTGGCGGTTGTTGTAGAAATTTATGATTGAATATGGGAAATTCCTGTTAATTTAAATGCTCAATGTTTGATTTAAGGGAGAATAATAGCTAAGTGTAAAAGAGCCAATGAAATTGGCACCTAATTTTTGGATAAATTTTAAATTATAAAAAAACGAATTCTTAAGATATCTTAATGAATTTTTTTGTCCATTATAAAGAAAAGTATGTATTTTGTTCAGAAGAAAACCAAACTTGAGTATCTGAATTCGGTTTTGAGATATCAACTTTTGAACTCAACCTTAATCTGTAGCATTTCATAAAGATGTCGATTTACTTAATCATTTTGAAAAAATCGAATTCTTAAGATATCTTAATGAATCTTTTTATCATTTATAAAGAAAAGAATATATTTTCTTGGAAAGAAAACCAAACTGGAGTATCTCAATTCGGTCTTGAGATATCAACTTTTGAACTTAACCTAAATTTGTTGCATTTTATAAAAATGTCAATTTACTTAATCATTTTGAAAAAATCGTAAAAAATGGAATACTTAAGATATTTTAATGAATCTTTTTGTCATTTATAAAGAAAAGAATATATTTTCTTGAGAAGAAAACCAAACTTGAGTATCTCAATTTGGTTTTGAGATATCAACTTTTGAACTCAACCTTAATCTGTAGCATTTCATAAAGATGTCGATTTACTTAATCATTTTGAAAAAATCGTAAAAAATCGAATTCTTAAGATATCTTAATGAATCTTTTTATCATTTATAAAGACAAGAATATATTTTCTTGAGAAGAAAACCAAACTTGAGTATCTCAATTCGGTTATGAGATATCAACTTTTGAACTCAACCTAAATTTGTTGCATTTCATAAAAATGTCGATTTTCTTAATGATTTTGAAAAAATCGCAAAAAATCGAATTCTTAAGATATCTTGATGAATCTTTTTATCGTTTATAAAGACAAGAATATATTTTCTTGAGAAGAAAACCAAACTTGAGTATCTCAATTCGGTTATGAGATATCAACTTTTGAACTCAACCTAAATTTGTTGCATTTCATAAAAATGTCGATTTTCTTAATGATTTTGAAAAAATCGCAAAAAATCGAATTCTTAAGATATCTTGATGAATCTTTTTATCGTTTATAAAGAAAAGAATATATTTTCTTGAGAAGAAAACCAAACTTGAGTATCTCAATTCGGTTTTGAGACATCAACATTTGAACTCAACCTAAATTTGTTGCATTTCATAAAAATGTCAATTTACTTAATGATTTTGAAAAAATCGCAAAAAATTGAATTCTTAAGATATCTTAATGAATCTTTTTATCATTAATAAAGAAAAGAATATATTTTCTTGAGAAGAAAACCAAACTTGAGTATCTCAATTCGGTTTTGAGACATCAACATTTGAACTCAACCTAAATTGGTTGCATTTCATAAAAATGTCAATTTACTTAATGATTTTGAAAAAATCGCAAAAAATTGAATTCTTAAGATATCTTAATGAATCTTTTTATCATTAATAAAGAAAAGAATATATTTTCTTGAGAAGAAAACCAAACTTGAGTATCTCAATTCGGTTTTGAGACATCAACATTTGAACTCAACCTAAATTTGTTGCATTTCATAAAAATGTCAATTTACTTAATGATTTTGAAAAAATCGCAAAAAATCGAATTCTTAAGATATCTTAATGAATCTTTTTATCATTTATAAAGAAAAGAATATATTTTCTTGAGAAGAAAACCAAACTTGAGTATCTCAATTCGGTTTTGAGACATCAACATTTGAACTCAACCTAAATTTGTTGCATTTCATAAAAATGTCAATTTACTTAATGATTTTGAAAAAATCGCAAAAAATTGAATTCTTAAGATATCTTAATGAATCTTTTTATCATTAATAAAGAAAAGAATATATTTTCTTGAGAAGAAAACCAAACTTGAGTATCTCAATTCGGTTTTGAGACATCAACATTTGAACTCAACCTAAATTTGTTGCATTTCATAAAAATGTCAATTTACTTAATGATTTTGAAAAAATCGCAAAAAATCGAATTCTTAAGATATCTTAATGAATCTTTTTATCATTTATAAAGAAAAGAATATATTTTCTTGAGAAGAAAACCAAACTTGAGTATCTCAATTCGGTTATGAAATATCAACTTTTGAACTCAACCTAAATTTGTTGCATTTCATAAAAATGTCGATTTTTCTAATGATTTTGAAATAATCGAATTCTTAAGATATCTTAATGAATCTTTTTATCATTTATAAAGAAAAGAATATATTTTCTTGAGAAGAAAACCAAACTTGAGTATCTCAATTCGGTTTTGAGACATCAACATTTGAACTCAACCTAAATTTGTTGCATTTCATAAAAATGTCAATTTACTTAATGATTTTGAAAAAATCGCAAAAAATTGAATTCTTAAGATATCTTAATGAATCTTTTTATCATTAATAAAGAAAAGAATATATTTTCTTGAGAAGAAAACCAAACTTGAGTATCTCAATTCGGTTTTGAGACATCAACATTTGAACTCAACCTAAATTTGTTGCATTTCATAAAAATGTCAATTTACTTAATGATTTTGAAAAAATCGCAAAAAATCGAATTCTTAAGATATCTTAATGAATCTTTTTATCATTTATAAAGAAAAGAATATATTTTCTTGAGAAGAAAACCAAACTTGAGTATCTCAATTCGGTTTTGAGATATCAACTTTTGAACTCAACCTTAATCTGTTGCATTTCATAAAAATGTCAATTTACTTAATCATTTTGAAAAAATCGAATTCTTAAGATATCTTAATGAATCTTTTTATCATTTATAAAGAAAAGAATATATTTTCTTGAGAAGAAAACCAAACTTGAGTATCTCAATTCGGTTTTGAGATATTAACTTTTGAACTTAACCTAAATTTGTTGCATTTCATAAAAATGTCAATTTACTTAATCATTTTGAAAAAATCGAATTCTTAAGATATCTTAATGAATCTTTTTATCATTTATAAAGAAAAGAATATATTTTCTTGAGAAGAAAACCAAACTTGAGTATCTCAATTCGGTTTTGAGATATCAACTTTTGAACTTAACCTAAATTTGTTGCATTTCATAAAAATGTCAATTTACACTTAATCATTTTGAAAAAATCGAATTCTTAAGATATCTTAATGAATCTTTTTATCATTTATAAAGAAAAGAATATATTTTCTTGAGAAGAAAACCAAACTTGAGTATCTCAATTCGGTTTTGAGATATCAACTTTTGAACTTAACCTAAATTTGTTGCATTTCATAAAAATGTCAATTTACTTAATCATTTTGAAAAAATCGAATTCTTAAGATATCTTAATGAATCTTTTTATCATTTATAAAGAAAAGAATATATTTTCTTGAGAAGAAAACCAAACTTGAATATCTCAATTCGGTTTTGAGATATCAACTTTTGAACTCAACCTAAATTTGTTGCATTTCATAAAAATGTCGATTTTTCTAATGATTTTGAAATAATCGAATTCTTAAGATATCTTAATGAATCTTTTTATCATTTATAAAGAAAAGAATATATTTTCTTGAGAAGAAAACCAAACTTGAGTATCTCAATTCGGTTTTGAGATATCAACTTTTGAACTCAACCTAAATTTGAAGCATTTCATAAAAATGTCGGTTTTCTTAATCATTTTGAAAGAAATCGTAAAAAATCGAATTCTTAAGATATCTTAATAAATCTTTTTATCATTTATAAAGAAAAGAATATATTTTCTTGAGAAGAAAACCAAACTTGAGTATCTCAATTCGGTTTTGAGATAGCAACTTTTGAACTCAACCTAAATTTGTTGCATTTCATAAAAATGTCGATTTTCTTAATCATTTTGAAAAAATCGTAAAAAATCGAATTCTTTAGACATCTTAATGAATCTTTTTATCATTTATAAAGAAAAGAATATATTTTCTTGAGAAGAAAACCAAACTTGAGCATCTCAATTCGGTTTTGAGATATCAACTTTTGAACTCAACCTAAATTTGTTGCATTTCATAAAAATGTCGATTTACTTAATTATTTTGAAAAAATCGTAAAAAATCGAATTCTTAAGATATCTTAATGAATCTTTTTGTCATTTATAAAGAAAGGAATATATTTTCTTGAGAAGAAAACAAAACTTGAATATCTCAATTCGTTTTTGAGATATCAACTTTTGATCTCAATCTTAACCTGTAGCATTTCATAAAGATATCGATTTACTTAATCATTTTGAAAAAATCGTAAAAAGTCGAATTCTTAAGATATCTTAATAAATCTTTTTATCATTTATAAAGAAAAGAATATATTTTCTTGAGAAGAAAACCAAACTTGAGTATCTCAATTCGGTTTTGAGATAGCAACTTTTGAACTCAACCTAAATTTGAAGCATTTCATAAAAATGTCGATTTTCTTAATCATTTTGAAAGAAATCGTAAAAAATCGAATTCTTAAGATATCTTAATAAATCTTTTTATCATTTATAAAGAAAAGAATATATTTTCTTGAGAAGAAAACCAAACTTGAGCATCTCAATTCGGTTTTGAGATATCAACTTTTGAACTCAACCTAAATTTGTTGCATTTCATAAAAATGTCGATTTACTTAATTATTTTGAAAAAATCGTAAAAAATCGAATTCTTAAGATATCTTAATGAATCTTTTTGTCATTTATAAAGAAAGGAATATATTTTCTTGAGAAGAAAACAAAACTTGAATATCTCAATTCGTTTTTGAGATATCAACTTTTGATCTCAATCTTAACCTGTAGCATTTCATAAAGATATCGATTTACTTAATCATTTTGAAAAAATCGTAAAAAGTCGAATTCTTGAGATATTTTAATAAATCTTTTTATCATTTATAAAGAAAGGAATATATTTTCTTGAGAAGAAAACAAAACTTGAATATCTCAATTCGTTTTTGAGACATCAACTTTTGAACTAAACCTAAAATGTAGCATTTCGAAAAGAGATCTTCCTAGTTTATATAATTCCAAGAAATAAACTATCAACCGAGTCATCAAGGAGCGGAAGTAGGGGGAAGATGCAGTAAGTACAGAACCAGCTACAGCAGTTAAATGAAACGAGTACGCGATTTTTAAGGGTGCCACATTGTCTATGTTGCGATTTTTTTCTCAAGAACTATTTGATGAAAAAATTTCTAATTTGGATTGGAGATAATCCAATGTGTTCTTAATGTAGAGCATATTTAATTTTATATAATTATTTATTATATAATTTTTAAGCATATTTAAAAATGACCGGGCAAATTTCAACGCGATTTTTTAAAGTTAAATCTCCCTAATTTTTTATGATCGATTTAATGGAATTATAAATTAAAGAGAAACAGAAATAAACCATGTTGGGAGAGGAGGGTTCCGGCTAATCGACGGATGGAGTATGCTGCTGAAGCAACATACATCATATTTATATTAAAGCCAACTTTACTATTTATAATCACTAACGCTGCTGCCTCAGCAGCATAGCTGCTTTGGTAATATGACATGATATTTATATTAAATCCAACTTTATTATTTATCACCATTAATTAATACTCCTGCGTTAGCAACAC
Source organism: Onthophagus sagittarius (assembly GCA_036711965.1). Lineage (NCBI taxonomy): Eukaryota > Metazoa > Arthropoda > Insecta > Coleoptera > Scarabaeidae > Onthophagus > Onthophagus sagittarius. Next base: position 15,198,363 of record JASERS010000009.1, read on the forward strand.
TCTTGCTTCAGCAACATAACATCACATTTATATTTAAGGCAGCTTTATTATTTTTGAACTACTAACACCCCTACCTCAGCAGCATAGCTGCTGAGGTAATACAACGTAACATTTAGATTTAAGACAGTTCTATTATCTACTACCACCAATGTTCTTACCTCAGCAGCTACACTGCTTCAGCTACGCTGCTTCAGCTACATAACTTCACCTTTATATTTAAGACAGTCTTATTATTTTTGAAGCACTAACACCCCTGCCTCAGCAGTATAGCTGCTTCGGTAATATAACGTAACATTTATATTTAAGACAGTTCTATTATTTACTACCACCAATGCTTCTACCTCAGCAGCTACGCTGCTTCGGCAACAACATCACATTTATATATAAGACAGTCTTATTATTTTTGAAGCACTAACATCCTTGCCTCAGCAGCATTGCTGCTTCGGTAACATAACATAACATTTATATTTAAGACAGTTCTATAATTTACTACCACCAATGCCCCCTTACCTCAGTAGCTACGTTGCTTCGGCAACAACATCACATTTATATATAAGACAGTCTTATTATTTTTGAAGCACTAACATCCTTGCCTCAGCAGCATTGCTGCTTCGGTAACATAACATAACATTTATATTTAAGACAGTTCTATAATTTACTACCACCAATGCCCCCTTACCTCAGTAGCTACGTTGCTTCGGCAACATAACTTCACCTTTATATTTAAGACAGCCTTATTATTTATGAAGCAGTGACACCCCTGCTTCAGCAGTATAGCTGCTTCGGTAATATAACGTAACATTTATATTTAAGACAGTTCTATTATTTACTACCACCAATGCTCTTACCTCAGCAGCTACGCTGCTTCGGCAACATAACTTCACTTTTATATATAAGACAGCCTTATTATTTTTGAACCACTAACACCCCTGCCTCAGCAGCATAGCTGCTTCGGTAATGTAATGTAACATTTATATTTAACACAGTTCTATTATTTATTACCACCAATGCTCTTACCTCAGCAGCTACGCTGCTTCGGCAACATAACTTCACTTTTATATATAAGACAGCCTTATTATTTTTGAACCACTAACACCCCTGCCTCAGCAGCATAGCTGCTTCGGTAATGTAATGTAACATTTATATTTAACACAGTTCTATTATTTATTACCACCAATGCTCTTACCTCAGCAGCTACGCTTTTCGGCAACATAACATCACATTTATATTTAAGGCAGCCTTATTATTTTTGAACCACTAACACCCCTGCCTCAGCAGCATAGCTGCTTCGGTAATATTACGTAACATTTATATTTAAGACAGTTCTATTATTTACTACCACCAATGCTCCTACCTCAGCAGCTACGCTGCTTCGGCAACATAACATCACATTTATATTTAAGGCAGCCTTATTATTTTTGAACCACTAACACCCCTGCCTCAGCAGCATAGCTGCTTCGGTAATATAACGTAACATTTATATTTAAGACAGTTCTATTATTTACTACCACCAATGCTCCTACCTCAGCAGCTACGCTGCTTCGGCAACATAACTTCACATTTATATTTAAGACAGCCTTATTATTTTTGAAGCACTAACACCCCTGCCTCAGCAGCATAGCTGCTTCGGTAATATAACGTAACATTTATATTTAAGACGATTTTATTATTTATAACCACTAATGCTCCTGCCTCAGCAGCTACGCTGCTTTGGCAACATAACTTCACATTTATATTTAAGACAGCCTTATTATTTTTGAAGCACTAACACACCTGCCTCAGCAGCATAGCTGCTTCGGTAATATAACGTAACATTTATATTTAAGACGATTTTATTATTTATAACCACTAATGCTCCTGCCTCAGCAGCTACGCTGCTTCGGCAACATAACATCACATTTATATTTAAGGCAGCCTTATTATTTTTGAACCACTAACACCCCTGCCTCAGCAGCATAGCTGCTTCGGTAATGTAATGTAACATTTATATTTAACACAGTTCTATTATTTATTACCACCAATGCTCTTACCTCAGCAGCTACGCTGCTTCGGCAACATAACTTCACCTTTGTATATAAGACAGCCTTATTATTTTTGAACCACTAACACCCCTGCCTCAGCAGCATAGCTGCTTCGGTAATATTACGTAACATTTATATTTAACATACTTCTATTATTTATTACCACCAATGCTCCTACCTCAGCAGCTACGCTGCTTCGGCAACATAACATCACATGTACATTTAAGACAACCTTATTATTTTTGAAGCACTAACACCCCTGCCTCAGCAGCATAGCTGTTTCGGTAATACAACGTAACATTTATATTTAAGACAGCTCTGTTATTTATAACCACTAATGCTTTTGCCTCTGCAGCTAAGCTGCTTCGGCAACTAACATCACATTTATATTTAAGGCAGCCTTATTATTTTTGTGCCATTAACACCCTTCCCTCAGTAGCATAGCTGCTTCGGTAATATAACGTCACATTTATATTTAAGACAGTTCTATTATTTATTACCACCAATGCTCTTACCTCAGCAGCTACGCTCTTCGGCAACATAACTTCACCTTTATATATAAGACAGCCTTATTATTTTTGAAGCACTAACACCCCTGCCTCAGCAGCATAGCTGCTTCAGTAATATAACGTAACATTTATATTTAAGACGATTCTATTATTTATAACCATTAATGCTCCTGCCTCAGCAGCTACGCTGCTTCGGCAACATAACATCATATTTATATTTAAGGCATTCTTGCTATGGTTGAACCACAAACTCTCCTGCCTCGGCAGCATAGCTGCCTCGGTCACAACACTAACATATTTTCAAGAAAGGTTTAATATTAATTGAAATAAATTAAATATTTCAATAATCTTTTGCCTCTGCAGCACAGCTGATTCGGCAACATAATACCGCATTTATATTTGAGGCAGCCTTCTTATTGTTGAACAACTAACACCCCTGCCTCAGCAGCATAGCTGCTTCGGTAATATAACGTAACATTTATATTTAAGACAGTTCTATTATTTACTACCACCAATGCTCCTACCTCAGCAGCTACGCTGCTTCGGCAACATAACTTCACATTTATATTTAAGACAGCCTTATTATTTTTGAAGCACTAACACCCCTGCCTCAGCAGCATAGCTGCTTCGGTAATATAACGTAACATTTATATTTAACACGATTTTATTATTTATAACCACTAATGCTCCTGCCTCAGCAGCTACGCTGCTTCGGCAACATAACATCATATTTATATTTAAGACATTCTTACTGTTTTTGAACCACAAACTCTCTTGCCTCGGCAGCACAGCTCCCTCGGTCACAACATTAACATATTTTCAAGAAAGGTATAATATAAATTGAAATAAATTAAATATTTCAATATATTCTATGTATGTCATGAAACGTCAATAATTTGAAAAGGGATTTTTTTAAATTAAATTTAAAGATGCCTCCTAAAAAAAAGGGCGATAAAAAACCGGTGGCTGAAAAGGTGGAAGAATTATATCCTTTAGTAACCCCAATCGATTACTTAATAAACAACGTTCTAACAATGATCGAGTTATTAGCGTCAAAAAGCGAAGAGATTCAATTGCGCTCAATCGGAAGATTACATAAATGCTTTCAAGACAACGACGATTTGGTCGATTACCTTCTAAAACATTGCGTATATCCGAAATTCATAATCCCGTTAAAATCGAGTAACATCTACATCTTGCGATTCACTTTGGCGTCGTGGAAAATTTTTTTCGACCGATTCGAAATTGCTAAAATCAACATCGACGAATTCAACGAAGAAGATTTTTCGAAATTTTGCGAATTTTTACGCACCTTTTTAATCGAACAAGACGACTTAATGATTCGAAATTTATCATTAGACGTGATTTATTCCACCTTTCAATTTACGAAAAAAAATATAAACTTTTTCGGAACGATCGAGTTCATCTCGAAATTACTCGAGATGATCACCACAACTTTAGAGTTCGAAGTCCAAAGGAAATGTTTAGAAATATTTTATATTTTATTAGAAACGAATTCGATTCAAGAATTTTTATTAAAAATTCCGAATTTTTCGTTGGAGTTGTGGTTGTGTTTCGTGTTGAACGTGGAAAATCATCCGTTTAAAATGTTAATTGTGAAGATTGTGCATAAAATTTCGTGCTGGTCCGATCGAAAGGAGTATTTAAAGTTTTTGTTTGATAAAAAAATTATGGAGATATCGACGAATTTGATGTTGGAGAATAACGAATTTACCCAGATTTCGTACGAAATTCTTTATAATATGCTGAATGAGGAAGGGTACGATGTTGAGTATGTGAAAACGTTGGAGTTTTTGAAGTTTTTGGAATGGGCGAGGAATTGTTTGGAAAAGAATCAACATATTGCTTTGACTCTTATTACTAAATTGACGAGGAATGATGGGCTACATCAAGTAAATTATTTGTTATAATTTATTTTAAGATTCACCCTCTTTTTACAAATTTAATCATTAGACTTTATCTGAATCCGATTATGAGGATATTTTTAAATTTTTATCGATTAACTTTTAAAAAATTGTAAAAAATCGATTTTTTGGAAAATTATTTCGAAACTCTCATCATTTATTAATCAAAACACCCCCTTTTTAGAAATTCATCTCGTTTTATAAAATCCCATTCCGTTCTTGAGATATCCAATCCGATTTTGAGGATATTTTTAAATTTTTATTAATTAACTTTAAAAAATTGTAAAAAATCGATTTTTTGGAGAATTATTTCGAAACTCTCTTCATTTATTAATCAAAACACCCCCTTTTTAGAAATCAATCCCGTTTTATAAAATCCTATTCCGGTCTTGAGATATCCAATCCGATTTTGAGGATATTTTTAAATTTTTATTAATTAACTTTAAAAAATTGTAAAAAATCGTTTTTTTGGAGAATTATTTCGAAACTCTCTTCATTTATTAATCAAAACACCCCCTTTTTAGAAATCAATCCCGTTTTATAAAATCCCATTCCGTTCTTGAGATATCCAATCCGATTATGAGGATATTTTTAAATTTTTATCGATTAACTTTAAAAAATTGTAAAAAATCGATTTTTTGGAGAATTATTTCGAAACTCTCTTCATTTATTAATCAAAACACCCCCTTTTTAGAAATCAATCCCGTTTTATAAAATCCCATTCCGTTCTTGAGATATCCAATCCGATTTTGAGGATATTTTTAATTTTTTTACGATTAACTTTAAAAAATTGTAAAAAATCGATTTTTTGGAGAATTATTTCGAAACTCTCTTCATTTATTAATCAAAACACCCCCTTTTTAGAAATCAATCCCGTTTTATAAAATCCCATTCCGTTCTTGAGATATCCAATCCGATTTTGAGGATATTTTTAATTTTTTTACGATTAACTTTAAAAAATTGTAAAAAATCGATTTTTTGGAGAATTATTTCGAAACTCTCATTATTTATTAATCAAAACACCCCCTTTTTAGAAATCAATCCCGTTTTATAAAATTCCATTCCGTTCTTAAGATATCCAATCCGATTTTGAGGATATTTTTAAATCTTTATCCATTAATTTTAAAAAATTGTAAAAAATTGATTTTTTGGAGAATTATTTCGAAACTCTCATCATTTATTAATCAAAACACCCCCTTTTTAGAAATCAATCCCGTTTTATAAAATTCCATTCCGTTCTTGAGATATCCAATCCGATTTTGAGGATATTTTTAAATTTTTATTAATTAACTTTAAAAAATTGTAAAAAATCGATTTGTTGGAGAATTATTTCGAAACTCTCATCATTTATTAATCAAAACACCCCCTTTTTAGAAATCAATCCCGTTTTATAAAATTCCATTCCGTTCTTGAGATATCCAATCCGATTTTGAGGATATTTTTAAATTTTTATCGATTAACTTTAAAAAATTGTAAAAAATCGATTTTTTGGAGAATTATTTCGAAACTCTCATCATTTATTAATCAAAACACCCCCTTTTTAGAAATCAATCCCGTTTTATAAAATCCCATTCCGTTCTTGAGATATCCAATCCGATTTTGAGGATATTTTTAAATTTTTATCGATTAACTTTAAAAAATTGTAAAAAATCGATTTTTTGGAGAATTATTTCGAAACTCTCTTCATTTATTAATCAAAACACCCCCTTTTTAGAAATCAATCCCGTTTTATAAAATTCCATTCCGTTCTTGAGATATCCAATCCGATTTTGAGGATATTTTTAAATTTTTATCGATTAACTTTAAAAAATTGTAAAAAATCGATTTTTTGGAGAATTATTTCGAAACTCTCTTCATTTATTAATCAAAACACCCCCTTTTTAGAAATCAATCCCGTTTTATAAAATTCCATTCCGTTCTTGAGATATCCAATCCGATTTTGAGGATATTTTTAAATTTTTATCGATTAACTTTAAAAAATTGTAAAAAATCGATTTTTTGGAGAATTATTTCGAAACTCTCTTCATTTATTAATCAAAACACCCCCTTTTTAGAAATCAATCCCGTTTTATAAAATTCCATTCCGTTCTTGAGATATCCAATCCGATTTTGAGGATATTTTTAAATTTTTATCGATTAACTTTAAAAAATTGTAAAAAATCGATTTTTTGGAGAATTATTTCGAAACTCTCATCATTTATTAATCAAAACACCCCCTTTTTAGAAATCAATCCCGTTTTATAAAATCCCATTCCGTTCTTGAGATATCCAATCCGATTTTGAGGATATTTTTAAATTTTTATCGATTAACTTTAAAAAATTGTAAAAAATCGATTTTTTGGAGAATTATTTCGAAACTCTCTTCATTTATTAATCAAAACACCCCCTTTTTAGAAATCAATCCCGTTTTATAAAATTCCATTCCGTTCTTGAGATATCCAATCCGATTTTGAGGATATTTTTAAATTTTTATCGATTAACTTTAAAAAATTGTAAAAAATCGATTTTTTGGAGAATTATTTCGAAACTCTCTTCATTTATTAATCAAAACACCCCCTTTTTAGAAATCAATCCCGTTTTATAAAATTCCATTCCGTTCTTGAGATATCCAATCCGATTTTGAGGATATTTTTAAATTTTTATCGATTAACTTTAAAAAATTGTAAAAAATCGATTTTTTGGAGAATTATTTCGAAACTCTCTTCATTTATTAATCAAAACACCCCCTTTTTAGAAATCAATCCCGTTTTATAAAATTCCATTCCGTTCTTGAGATATCCAATCCGATTTTGAGGATATTTTTAAATTTTTATCGATTAACTTTAAAAAATTGTAAAAAATCGATTTTTTGGAGAATTATTTCGAAACTCTCATCATTTATTAATCAAAACACCCCCTTTTTAGAAATCAATCCCGTTTTATAAAATTCCATTCCGTTCTTGAGATATCCAATCCGATTTTGAGGATATTTTTAAATTTTTATCGATTAACTTTACAAAATTGTAAAAAATCGATTTTTTGGAGAATTATTTCGAAACTTTCTTCATTTATTAATCAAAACACCCCCTTTTTAGAAATCAATCCCGTTTTATAAAATTCCATTCCGTTCTTGAGATATCCAATCCGATTTTGAGGATATTTTTAAATTTTTATCGATTAACTTTAAAAAATTGTAAAAAATCGATTTTTTGGAGAATTATTTCGAAACTCTCATCATTTATTAATCAAAACACCCCCTTTTTAGAAATCAATCCCGTTTTATAAAATCCCATTCCGTTCTTGAGATATCCAATCCGATTTTGAGGATATTTTTAAATTTTTATCGATTAACTTTAAAAAATTGTAAAAAATCGATTTTTTGGAGAATTATTTCGAAACTCTCATCATTTATTAATCAAAACACCCCCTTTTTAGAAATCAATCCCGTTTTATAAAATTCCATTCCGTTCTTGAGATATCCAATCCGATTATGAGGATATTTTTAAATTTTTATCGATTAACTTTAAAAAATTGTAAAAAATCGATTTTTTGGAGAATTATTTCGAAACTCTCATCATTTATTAATCAAAACACCCCCTTTTTAGAAATCAATCCCGTTTTATAAAATTCCATTCCGTTCTTGAGATATCCAATCCGATTATGAGGATATTTTTAAATTTTTATCGATTAACTTTAAAAAATTGTAAAAAATCGATTTTTTGGAGAATTATTTCAAAACTCTCTTCATTTATTAATCAAAACACCCCCTTTTTAGAAATCAATCCCGTTTTATAAAATCCCATTCCGTTCTTGAGATATCCAATCCGATTTTGAGGATATTTTTAATTTTTTTACGATTAACTTTAAAAAATTGTAAAAAATCGATTTTTTGGAGAATTATTTCGAAACTCTCTTCATTTATTAATCAAAACACCCCCTTTTTAGAAATCAATCCCGTTTTATAAAATCCCATTCCGTTCTTGAGATATCCAATCCGATTTTGAGGATATTTTTAATTTTTTTACGATTAACTTTAAAAAATTGTAAAAAATCGATTTTTTGGAGAATTATTTCGAAACTCTCTTCATTTATTAATCAAAACACCCCCTTTTTAGAAATCAATCCCGTTTTATAAAATCCCATTCCGTTCTTGAGATATCCAATCCGATTTTGAGGATAATTTAAATTTTTATTAATTAACTTTAAAAAATTGTAAAAAATCGATTTTTTGGAGAATTATTTCGAAACTCTCATCATTTATTAATCAAAACACCCCCTTTTTAGAAATCAATCCCGTTTTATAAAATCCCATTCCGTTCTTGAGATATCCAATCCGATTTTGAGGATAATTTTAAATTTTTATTAATTAACTTTAAAAAATTGTAAAAAATCGATTTTTTGGAGAATTATTTCGAAACTCTCATCATTTATTAATCAAAACACCCCCTTTTTAGAAATCAATCCCGTTTTATAAAATTCCATTCCGTTCTTGAGATATCCAATCCGATTTTGAGGATATTTTTAAATTTCTATCGATTAACTTTAAAAAATTATAAAAAATCGATTTTTTGGAGAATTATTTCGAAACTCTCATCATTTATTAATCAATACAGCCCCTTTTTAAAAATAAATCCCGTTTTGGAAAATCTCATTTCGTCTTTGAGATATTAATCTTTAAATCATCTTTTTTATGAAAAATGAAATTTTTTTAAATTTTTAGCACTTATTAATTAAAACGTGATCTTTCCAGCAAAATTACCCTCTTTGAGATATCTCTTTAAGATACAATCCCTAATTTATTTTTTTTTAATTAAAATTAATTTTAAATTTATTTTTTTTAGGTTTTATTGGATTTCGGATTGGACGTAATTTTAGAGACTTTCATCAAGAACTACCAAGAAAGCATCCTCCCAAACCTATTAGAATCGATCGAAAATCTCTCGAGGCATATGTACATGTGTTTCAAAATGACCAACCCCTCCGTTTTAAACGGCCTAATCAAAATGATTAAGAACCCCTCGATTTCGGCCGTTCCTTATGGGGAGTTAGTTTTGAAAACGTTGCACCGATTTTTTAAGTGTAACCCGTTAACTGTTGAGGTGATTTGCACCACTGAAGGATTGGTAAGTTATAAATCAAAATTTATTTCATAATTAATTGATTAATTTAGGAGGAATTATTGGAGTCTTTTTATGTTTACTCAAATTTGAGCGAGTTGACCCAAAACGGTTTTGACACTTTCTTGGAAATCATCCAGTTCATCGTGCGATCTAAATTTATTAAGAAACTCCAATACATTTCTTTTTATGACGTCACAACAAGATTATTTAACTCCCCCGAAGAATACGTCTACGAAAAGGCGCTAAAAATTGTTCAAGAACTGGTTAATTTCGGGGAATTCCGCGATTATTTCATCACTCATTCTGGGTTAAAGTTAATTTTTAACGGATTATCATCGACTAATTACACGATTATTTATGGGTTATTACTTTTAATCAAATTTTTCATCAAATTCAAAAAAACCGCGTATTATTTCGTCGACAAAGGATTAATCGGGAGATTAATCGAGCTCAACGTTGGGTTAAAATCGAAAACGGAGCTTTGCCAAGAAATTTTGGACACCCTCCACGATATGTGCTTAACCATCAAGTTCTTTTACACCGACCATTTAAGCGTGAGCGATAAAATTCGCGATCAATTTTATTTGATGCCCGATGATTTAATAAGAAATGAAAATCACGTCGAAATCAACGAGTTAACCCCCGATCCCCCGATTTATTACATCCAATTTGGCTCGATTTTAAAGTTTAAATCGGCCAAATTAAAATTATTAAGCAAAGAGAAAGAGAAAAAGCCCCAAATAAAGGGGGATAATGAAAAAGAAACATCAACAACTCGCTGTTTGAGCATCGTCCCGTCGTTTTTGGCGTTCAAATTCGTGCAAGAATTGAACAAAGAACCGATTGAGCATATCTCAAATCAAAATAAGCATCGAAAAAAATGCGAGGATGTTAAATTAGGGGAGTACATTCGCGAAATTTACCAAGAAATTAACTTTGGGAAACTCCAACAATCCAAAAAGCAAGCCAAAATTTCTTACATCGCCAAATTCGTCGCTGAAAATCTGTCCGGATTTAATCCAAACGAATCAAACATGAAACACTCACTTAGGATGCATTTGATTCATTTAAAAGATGTTTTAAAAAGTAATTTTATCCCAATCGGGTATTTAAGGATGGGGTTAACGCGGGAACGAGCCCTCCTTTTTAAGGTTATTTGCGACCAAGTTGGTGTCCCGGTGACTTTGAATCGGCACAAAAACGGGATGTTGTGGAATGGGTTTACGGTGATTAAATCGAATCCGAGAACGTGCTCGGAGGCGGTGATTTCGGTGGATTTCTTGGTGGATTTGATGGCGAATATCGGGGAAATTATCCCGATTAATACGCCTTATTGCGATAAGTATTTCACGTTTTTCGCAAATTATTGAATAAATATATTAAAGCGGAGTTTCGAAAATTAATAAATCACTTTTATGTTAAATTAAAGATTAAACCTTCCTCTTTAATATGATGAATAAGTCATTGTTTCAATTTGAAATCGACTCCACTTAAGAAATGTTAAAGGATGATGTGTTTTTGAAGTTTTAGTGGAATCACGAAAAATAAATAATAAAATCTGATCTTATTTTTGAAAATGAAGAAGTGAGTTATGTATCAAATTAAAGGATAAACTTTCTTCTTTAAAATGATGCATAACTCGTTGCTTCAATTTGAAATTAATTCCATTTAAGAAATGTTAAAAGATGATGTGTTTTTGACGTTTTAATATAAGATGAAAAAAATGATAAAATTTGATCTTATCTTTGAAAATGAAGAAATGAGTTACATATCAAATTAAAGAATGATCTTTCTTCTTTAAAATGATATATAACTCGTTGGTTCAATTTGAAATCGATTCCACTTAAGATATGTTAAAGAATTAAGTGGTTTTGACGTTAAACGAAATGCGAAATGCTAAAATTTGAAGGTTCGCGGAGGAGTTATTTTTGACGATGAAGAAATAACTTCCATATCAAAGGAAAGAGTGAATCTTCCTCTTTAAAATGATAGATAACTCTTTGCTTCAATTGGAAATCGATTTAACCTAAGAAATGTTAAAGAATTATGTGTTTTTGATGTTAAACGAAATGCGAAGTGCTAGAATTTGAAGGATCGCGTAGGGTTTATTTTTGATGATGAAGAAATGACTTTCGTATCAATCGAAAGGGTGAATCTTCCTCTTTAAAATGAAGCATAACTCGTTGTTTCAATTTAAAATCGATTCAACTTAAGAAATGTTAAAGGATTATGTGGTTTTGACGTTAAACGCGAAATGTTAAAATTTGGAAGGATCGCGGAGGGATTATTTCTGATGATGAAGAAATGACTTTCGTATTAAATGAAAGGGTGAATGTTCCTCTTTGAAATGATGCATAACTTCTTGCTTCAATTTGAAATTAATTCCACTTAAGAAATGTTAAAGAATTATGTGGTTTTGACGTTAATCGAAATGCGAAATGCTAAAATTTGAAGGATCGCGGAGGGGTTATTTTTGATGATGAAGAAATGATTTTCATATTAGATGAAAGGGTGAATCTTCCTCTTTAAAATGATGCATAACTCGTTGTTTCAATTTAAAATCGATTCAACTTAAGAAATGTTAAAGGGTTATGTGGTTTTGACGTTAAACGCGAAATGTTAAAACTTGGAAGGATCGCGGAGGGATTATTTCTGATGATGAAGAAATGACTTTCATATTAAATGAAAGGGTGAATCTTCCTCTTTAAAATGATGCATAACTCGTTGTTTCAATTTAAAATCGATTCACTTAAGAAATGTTAAAGGGTTACGTGGTTTTGACGTTAAACGCGAAATGTTAAAACTTGGAAGGATCGCGAAGGGATTATTTCTGATGATGAAGAAATGATTTTCATATTAAATGAAAGGGTGAATCTTCCTCTTTGAAATGATGCATAACTTCTTGCTTCAATTTGAAATTAATTCCACCTAAGAAATGTTGAAGAATTATGTGGTTTTGACGTTAATCGAAATGCGAAATGCTAAAATTTGAAGGATCGCGGAGGGGTTATTTTTGATGATGAAGAAATGATTTTCATATTAGATGAAATGGTGAATCTTCCTCTTTAAAATGATGCATAACTCGTTGTTTCAATTTAAAATCGATTCAACTTAAGAAATGTTGAAGGGTTATGTGGTTTTGACGTTAAACGCGAAATGTTAAAATTTGGAAGGATCGCGAAGGGATTATTTCTGATGATGAAGAAATGATTTTCATATTAAATGAAAGGGTGAATCTTCCTCTTTGAAATGATGCATAACTTCTTGCTTCAATTTGAAATTAATTCCACCTAAGAAATGTTGAAGAATTATGTGGTTTTGACGTTAATCGAAATGCGAAATGCTAAAATTTGAAGGATCGCGGAGGGGTTATTTTTGATGATGAAGAAATGATTTTCATATTAGATGAAATGGTGAATCTTCCTCTTTAAAATGATGCATAACTCGTTGTTTCAATTTAAAATCGATTCAACTTAAGAAATGTTAAAGGGTTATGTGGTTTTGACGTTAAACGCGAAATGTTAAAACTTGGAAGGATCGCGGAGGGATTATTTCTGATGATGAAGAAATGACTTTCATATTAAATGAAAGGGTGAATCTTCCTCTTTGAAATGATGCATAACTTCTTGCTTCAATTTGAAATTAATTCCACTTAAGAAATGTTAAAGAATTATGTGGTTTTGACATTAATCGAAATGCGAAATGCTAAAATTTGAAGGATCGCGGAGGAGTTATTTTTGATGATGAAGAAATGATTTTCATATTAGATGAAATGGTGAATCTTCCTCTTTAAAATGATGCATAACTCGTTGTTTCAATTTAAAATCGATTCAACTTAAGAAATGTTGAAGGGTTATGTGGTTTTGACGTTAAACGCGAAATGTTAAAATTTGGAAGGATCGCGGAGGGATTATTTCTGATGATGAAGAAATGATTTTCATATTAAATGAAAGGGTGAATCTTCCTCTTTGAAATGATGCATAACTTCTTGCTTCAATTTGAAATTAATTCCACTTAAGAAATGTTAAAGGATTATGTGGTTTTGACGTTAATCGAAATGCGAAATGCTAAAATTTGAAGGATCGCGGAGGGGTTATTTTTGATGATGAAGAAATGATTTTCATATTAGATGAAATGGTGAATCTTCCTCCTTAAAATAATGCATAACTCGTTGTTTCAATTTAAAATCGACTCAACTTAAGAAATGTTAAAGGGTTATGTGGTTTTGACGTTAAACGCGAAATGTTAAAATTTGGAAGGATCGCGGAGGGATTATTTCTGATGATGAAGAAATGACTTTCATATTAAATGAAAGGGTGAATCTTCCTCTTTGAAATGATGCATAACTTCTTGCTTCAATTTGAAATTAATTCCACTTAAGAAATGTTAAAGGATTATGTGGTTTTGACGTTAATCGAAATGCGAAATGCTAAAATTTGAAGGATCGCGGAGGGGTTATTTTTGATGATGAAGAAATGATTTTCATATTAAATGAAAGGGTGAATCTTCCCCTTTAAAATGATGCATAACTCGTTGTTTCAATTTAAAATCGATTCAACTTAAGAAATGTTAAAGGGTTATGTGGTTTTGACGTTAAACGCGAAATGTTAAAACTTGGAAGGATCGCGGAGGGATTATTTCTGATGATGAAGAAATGACTTTCATATTAAATGAAAGGGTGAATCTCCCTCTTTGAAATGATGCATAACTTCTTGCTTCAATTTGAAATTAATTCCACCTAAGAAATGTTGAAGAATTATGTGGTTTTGACGTTAATCGAAATGCGAAATGCTAAAATTTGAAGGATCGCGGAGGGGTTATTTTTGATGATGAAGAAATGATTTTCATATTAGATGAAATGGTGAATCTTCCTCTTTAAAATGATGCATAACTCGTTGTTTCAATTTAAAATCGATTCAACTTAAGAAATGTTGAAGGGTTATGTGGTTTTGACGTTAAACGCGAAATGTTAAAATTTGGAAGGATCGCGAAGGGATTATTTCTGATGATGAAGAAATGATTTTCATATTAAATGAAAGGGTGAATCTTCCTCTTTGAAATGATGCATAACTTCTTGCTTCAATTTGAAATTAATTCCACCTAAGAAATGTTGAAGAATTATGTGGTTTTGACGTTAATCGAAATGCGAAATGCTAAAATTTGAAGGATCGCGGAGGGGTTATTTTTGATGATGAAGAAATGATTTTCATATTAGATGAAATGGTGAATCTTCCTCTTTAAAATGATGCATAACTCGTTGTTTCAATTTAAAATCGATTCAACTTAAGAAATGTTGAAGGGTTATGTGGTTTTGACGTTAAACGCGAAATGTTAAAATTTGGAAGGATCGCGAAGGGATTATTTCTGATGATGAAGAAATGATTTTCATATTAAATGAAAGGGTGAATCTTCCTCTTTGAAATGATGCATAACTTCTTGCTTCAATTTGAAATTAATTCCACCTAAGAAATGTTGAAGAATTATGTGGTTTTGACGTTAATCGAAATGCGAAATGCTAAAATTTGAAGGATCGCGGAGGGGTTATTTTTGATGATGAAGAAATGATTTTCATATTAGATGAAATGGTGAATCTTCCTCTTTAAAATGATGCATAACTCGTTGTTTCAATTTAAAATCGATTCAACTTAAGAAATGTTGAAGGGTTATGTGGTTTTGACGTTAAACGCGAAATGTTAAAATTTGGAAGGATCGCGAAGGGATTATTTCTGATGATGAAGAAATGATTTTCATATTAAATGAAAGGGTGAATCTTCCTCTTTGAAATGATGCATAACTTCTTGCTTCAATTTGAAATTAATTCCACCTAAGAAATGTTGAAGAATTATGTGGTTTTGACGTTAATCGAAATGCGAAATGCTAAAATTTGAAGGATCGCGGAGGGGTTATTTTTGATGATGAAGAAATGATTTTCATATTAGATGAAATGGTGAATCTTCCTCCTTAAAATGATGCATAACTTCTTGCTTCAATTTGAAATTAATTCCACTTAAGAAATGTTAAAGGATTATGTGGTTTTGACGTTAATCGAAATGCGAAATGCTAAAATTTGAAGGATCGCGGAGGGGTTATTTTTGATGATGAAGAAATGATTTTCATATTAGATGAAATGGTGAATCTTCCTCCTTAAAATGATGCATAACTTCTTGCTTCAATTTGAAATTAATTCCACCTAAGAAATGTTGAAGAATTATGTGGTTTTGACGTTAATCGAAATGCGAAATGCTAAAATTTGAAGGATCGCGGAGGGGTTATTTTTGATGATGAAGAAATGATTTTCATATTAGATGAAATGGTGAATCTTCCTCCTTAAAATGATGCATAACTTCTTGCTTCAATTTGAAATTAATTCCACTTAAGAAATGTTAAAGGATTATGTGGTTTTGACGTTAATCGAAATGCGAAATGCTAAAATTTGAAGGATCGCGGAGGGGTTATTTTTGATGATGAAGAAATGATTTTCATATTAGATGAAATGGTGAATCTTCCTCCTTAAAATGATGCATAACTTCTTGCTTCAATTTGAAATTAATTCCACTTAAGAAATGTTAAAGGATTATGTGGTTTTGACGTTAATCGAAATGCGAAATGCTAAAATTTGAAGGATCGCGGAGGGGTTATTTTTGATGATGAAGAAATGATTTTCATATTAGATGAAAGGGTGAATCTTCCTCTTTAAAATGATGCATAACTCGTTGTTTCAATTTAAAATCGATTCAACTTAAGAAATGTTAAAGGATTATGTGGTTTTGACGTTAAACGCGAAATGTTAAAATTTGGAAGGATCGCGGAGGGATTATTTCTGATGATGAAGAAATGACTTTCATATTAAATGAAAGGGTGAATCTTCCCCTTTAAAATGATGCATAACTCGTTGTTTCAATTTAAAATCGATTCAACTTAAGAAATGTTAAAGGGTTATGTGGTTTTGACGTTAAACGCGAAATGTTAAAATTTGGAAGGATCGTGGAGGGATTATTTCTGATGATGAAGAAATGACTTTCATATTAAATGAAAGGGTGAATCTTCCCCTTTAAAATGATGCATAACTCGTTGTTTCAATTTAAAATCGATTCAACTTAAGAAATGTTGAAGGGTTATGTGGTTTTGACGTTAAACGCGAAATGTTAAAATTTGGAAGGATCGCGGAGGGATTATTTCTGATGATGAAGAAATGACTTTCATATTAAATGAAAGGGTGAATCTTCCCCTTTAAAATGATGCATAACTCGTTGTTTCAATTTAAAATCGATTCAACTTAAGAAATGTTAAAGGGTTATGTGGTTTTGACGTTAAACGCGAAATGTTAAAATTTGGAAGGATCGTGGAGGGATTATTTCTGATGATGAAGAAATGACTTTCATATTAAATGAAAGGGTGAATCTTCCCCTTTAAAATGATGCATAACTCGTTGTTTCAATTTAAAATCGATTCAACTTAAGAAATGTTAAAGGGTTATGTGGTTTTGACGTTAAACGCGAAATGTTAAAATTTGGAAGGATCGCGGAGGGATTATTTCTGATGATGAAGAAATGACTTTCATATTAAATGAAAGGGTGAATCTTCCTCTTTGAAATAATGCATAACTTCTTGCTTCAATTTGAAATTAATTCCACCTAAGAAATGTTAAAGGATTATGTGGTTTTGACGTTAATCGAAATGCGAAATGCTAAAATTTGAAGGATCGCGGAGGGGTTATTTTTGATGATGAAGAAATGGCTTTTATATCAAATAAAAGGGTGAATCTTCCTCTTTGAAATGATGCATATCTCGTTGCTTCAATTTTAAATCGATTCCACTTAAGAGATGTTAAAGAATTAGGTGGTTTTGATGTTAAACGAAATGCGAAGTTCTAAAATTTGAAGTATCGCGAATTGGTTATTTTTGATGATGAGGAAATGACGTTCATATTAAATGAAAGGGTGAATCTTCCCCTTTAAAATGATGCATCACTCGTTGCTTCAATTTGAAATCGATTCCACACAAGAAATGTTAAAGAGTTATATGATTTTGACATTAAACAAAATGCGAAATGCTAAAATTTGAAAGATCGCGGAGGGGTTATTTTTGACAATGAAGATCGCAGGATTCATAAAGTTGATAAAATTTTTGAGTTTAATTGATTACAGTTTTGAAATATTTATTATAAATTCGGCAACTTTGTTAATCTAGTGGGTCTAAAGTTCCGTTTGATTTTGATACGGGTTTTCTTTGTTTCTTTCCCTTTTTGTTTTTTCCCTTTTTGTTTTCTTTTTAGAGTTTTTGTTTGTTTTTCTTTTTTTATTTTTTTTACAATGATATACATATTTATCGTTCATTGCTGTAATTAATAACCTTTTTAATGCCTTCCAGTTTATAAAATTGCTCACATAAATGTTAGATCGCTGCTACCCAAATTAAAAGAAATTGACGATTTGTTGATTCGTCACCATATTAATATATTGGGGATTTCAGAGACTTGGTTAAGTAATATTATTGATGATACAAGTATTAGTATCAATGATTGTAGTGTGTTTAGACGTGATCGTGGTGGTTGGGGTGGAGCTGTTTGGTTTTATATCCGCAAGCCATTAAAATGTGCTGTAATTGACTCGTTACTTGAAGTTGAGCTGGTTTTGGGTGTCCTTTATAGGCCTCCCCAGTTTAATCCCTCTTCATTTTTGAATGTGTTTGAGGATTCTTTAGTAGCTGCTATCAGTTTGGATGATCAGCTAATTTGTTGTGGAGATTTTAATGTCGATATGCTAAAGTGTGATGCATCTTTCTGAATTCTTTCCTTGAGTCGATGAATGCTTGTTTTTGCCAGTTGATTGATGTTCCAACACGAATCACTTCCACGTCCGCCACTCTGATTAACTTGATCATCACTTTAGATACGTCTGTAATTAATGGATCTTGGGTTGATCCCTGTGATCTGAGAAAAGCTGATCATGATTTGGTCTTTTGTGATGTGTTACTTTTGTGATTATTAACACCTAGGATAGATAATCTTAAAGCATTTGACACAGTTAATCATGTAACTCTTCTTAAGATCCTTCACTTCATTGGTCTTGGCCTTTCGGCGGTTTCTTTGCTTGAAAATTTTGAAATCTTTGTCCAAATTGAGAAAAGTGCTTCTTCTTTTAGATTGACAAATCATGGCGTGCCTCCATTCTTAGTCCCACCTTGTTTTCGTTGTACACGTCACAAATTTTTAGAATCTTAAACATGTTAGGGTACATAATTATGCAGACGATACTCAAGTCTATATTTCCTTCAGTCCTTCTCAGTGGCGAGATGCGTTGTTTAAGCTAAACTTCGAGTTGGAAGAAATTACTAAAATATCAAATTCACATTCTTTAAAAATTAATCCTGAAAAATCTGCTTGGTAAAATCTTTCTCTTGGTAGGAAAAATGTTTGTGAGCAATTGAGAAATTCCTTTAAAGTTTGCATTAACGGATCTGAGTTGCGTTTAGTGGATAAAGCTAAAAGTCTTGGTGTATCTATTGATAATACAATCAGATATCGAGATTAGATTAATAATTTTATCAAAAAAGCTTACCATTCTTTGAAGCTTTTATATCCCCATAGAACTTACTTGCCTATTAAGTTAAAGCAAACGTGGTATGATCCATTGGTGCTTTCTCAATTCAATTACAGGATTCTTCTTTAAAATGATACACATCTCGTTCTTTAATTTGAAATTGATTCCAACAAAGATATGTCAATGAATCAATTTACTTAATATTCGTGAAATAAATGCATTTAAAGATGGGATTTATTGTATAATTATTAAATTACCCCCCTCAAATGACCGAAATTTATTTACACACACTCTTGAATAGACAAGGAAATTATTTATAAGGAAAATCATTAAAGGATATCCCACGGTTTGTTGGAGGGTCGCCCTGAAAGTGGACAATAACTTCATTAACCGGGGGAGCGGGTTCAGCTCTCTTTTCTCCTCTTCGTTTATGATGGGGTGGTGACGCCTTCGAATAATAAAAGGCGTTACAGATAAAAGCGTCTCTTTCGGTGGCATAACGCAACAGCGGGACCATGGAGAACAGGTTCGGCTAAATTCCGTGGAAAATTTAATTAAGCCGTAGGGATTGTTGTCGGGCAAAATATAGGCACGTGACACTCCCTATTAGAGAGTCGGGAGAGATCAAGGGGGGTGCAAAAACCTCCTTTTTACCTTTTTAATTAATCGCCGTGAAAATCAAAACTTTATTTTACTTTGTGTGTGATTTATTTTAAAGTTAAAGTTTCGGTTCGTTCATCAAATCTCTTTATAATTAATCTTGAATTAAACTATCGTCTCTTGTTCTAACCGGTTGTCTTTTGTTCCGGAAGTGGGTTCTTTTGTTGTCCGCGTCGCACATAAAACACAGATGACATCTTCTTTGTTAATTTGAGAGGGTTGAAAAAAAATTTTTTTTCATGGAGCACCCTCAACGTCGCTCGCGTCCTCGTTTCTTTTTTCACCTCCTCGTTTTTCTTCGCCTCATTAAAAGATCCACTTAACTTTACAAGTTGAGGCGAAAAAATTGTCTATCCGAACGTTTACGTTTTTAATAAGTAGATTCGGTACGGAATGATTGTGTTAATGAAGGGCGGTTTCGATGAAATCGGAATCGGGAGTTGAGGGGTTGGGTTGGGTTGGGTTCGGTTCGGTTCGGCGAAGAGAACAGATTGTCGCTAAATCACCCCTTTTGAAAACGGGCGGGACCGCGCCGTTCCGACAATCGAGGTAGGTATGCTTTGATTTATTTAATCAAATCAAATCAAATCAACTTAGGTTCGAAAAGCAACCCCCACGAATCGGGGGGTGGCAAACTCAATAACAGCGAAACCGGGGATTCCCATAATCAACATCATTGATAATCATGTCCTTCTTTTCTTTGACCTTCTCATTTAGAATTTGGATAATAATAAGCTACCCTCCCTTGTCCATCTCTTTTAATTATTTTAAGTTGGAATTGCTTTTAGATCTGGAGGAGATGGAAACATGCTGAAAGTCACAAAAAAAATAATAAAATTTGAAGCATCGTGGTGGTTTTATTTTTAAAAATGAAGAAATGATTTTCATATCAAATGGAAGGATGAATTTTCCTCTTTAAAATGATACATAACTCGTTGCTTCAATTTAAAGTCGATTCCATTTAAGAAATGTTAAAGGATTAAGTGGTTTTGATGTTAAACGAAATGCGAAGTGCTAAAATTTGAAGGATCGCGGAGAGGTTATTTTTGATGATGAAGAAATGATTTTCATATCAAATGAAAGGGTTAATCTTCTTCTTTAAAATGATACATAATGCATTGCTTCGATTTAAAGTCGATTCCATTTAAGAAATGTTAAAGGATTAAGTGGTTTTGATGTTAAACGAAATGCGAAGTGCTAAAATGTAAAGGATCGCGGAGGGGTTATTTTTGATGATGAAGAAATGATTTTCATATCAAATGGAAGGGTTAATCTTCTTCTTTAAAATGATACATAATGCATTGCTTCGATTTAAAGTCGATTCCATTTAAGAAATGTTAAAGGATTAAGTGGTTTTGATGTTAAACGAAATGCGAAGTGCTAAAATGTAAAGGATCGCGGAGGGGTTATTTTTGATGATGAAGAAATGATTTTCATATCAAACGGAAGGGTTAATCTTCTTCTTTAAAATGATACATAATGCGTTGCTTCGATTTAAAGTCGATTCCATTTAAGAAATGTTAAAGGATTAAGTGGTTTTGATGTTAAACGAAATGCGAAGTGCTAAAATGTAAAGGATCGCGGAGGGGTTATTTTTGATGATGAAGAAATGATTTTCATATCAAATGGAAAGGTTAATCTTCTTCTTTAAAATGATACATAATGCGTTGCTTCGATTTAAAGTAGATTCCATTTAAGAAATGTTAAAGGATTAAGTGGTTTTGATGTTAAACGAAATGCGAAGTGCTAAAATGTAAAGGATCGCGGAGGGGTTATTTTTGATGATGAAGAAATGATTTTCATATCAAACGGAAGGGTTAATCTTCTTCTTTAAAATGATACATAATGCGTTGCTTCGATTTAAAGTCGATTCCATTTAAGAAATGTTAAAGGATTAAGTGGTTTTGATGTTAAACGAAATGCGAAGTGCTAAAATGTAAAGGATCGCGGAGGGGTTATTTTTGATGATGAAGAAATGATTTTCATATCAAATGGAAAGGTTAATCTTCTTCTTTAAAATGATACATAATGCGTTGCTTCGATTTAAAGTAGATTCCATTTAAGAAATGTTAAAGGATTAAGTGGTTTTGATGTTAAACGAAATGCGAAGTGCTAAAATTTGAAGGATCGCGGAGGGGTTATTTTTGATGATGAAGAAATGATTTTCATATCAAACGGAAGGGTTAATCTTCTTCTTTAAAATGATACATAATGCGTTGCTTCGATTTAAAGTCGATTCCATTTAAGAAATGTTAAAGGATTAAGTGGTTTTGATGTTAAACGAAATGCGAAGTGCTAAAATTTAAAGGATCGCGGAGGGGTTATTTTTGATGATGAAGAAATGATTTTCATATCAAATGGAAGGGTTAATATTCTTCTTTAAAATGATACATAATGCGTTCCTTCGATTTAAAGTCGATTCCATTTAAGAAATGTTAAAGGATTAAGTGGTTTTGATGTTAAACGAAATGCGAAGTGCTAAAATTTAAAGGATCGCGGAGGGGTTATTTTTGATGATGAAGAAATGATTTTCATATCAAATGGAAGGGTTAATATTCTTCTTTAAAATGATACATAATGCGTTGCTTCGATTTAAAGTCGATTCCATTTAAGAAATGTTAAAGGATTAAGTGGTTTTGATGTTAAACGAAATGCGAAGTGCTAAAATTTAAAGGATCGCGGAGGGGTTATTTTTGATGATGAAGAAATGATTTTCATATCAAATGGAAGGGTTAATCTTCTTCTTTAAAATGATACATAATGCGTTGCTTCGATTTAAAGTCGATTCCATTTAAGAAATGTTAAAGGATTAAGTGGTTTTGATGTTAAACGAAATGCGAAGTGCTAAAATTTGAAGGATCGCGGAGGGGTTATTTTTGATGATGAAGAAATGACTTTCATATCAAATGGTAGGGTGAATCTTCCTCTTTAAAATGGTGCATAACTCGTTCCTTCAATTTGAAATCGATTCCACTTAGGAAATGTTGAAGAATTATGTGCTTTTGATGTTAAGCGAAATGTGAAATGCTAAAATTTGAAGAATCGCGAGGGCCTTATTTTTGTAAATGAAGAAATGAAGTTCATATCAAATTGAAGGGTGAATCTTCTTCTGTAAAGTGATACATAACTCGTTATTTCAATTTGAAACCCACTTCATCTAAGAAATCTTAAAGGATGATGTGTTTTTGTTGTTTTGGTAGAATCGCGATAAAAATGATAAAATTTGAAAGATTGTGTAAAACTTATTTCTGATAATCTCTAAAAATGAAGAAGTAGCTTGGGCATCAAATTGAAGATCCTTCCTCTTGAAAATGATATTCAAATGAGGCAATGTAAATAATAGAAGAGCAGGTGATACTCACCCAAAAAATTAAAATTTAACCAAATTAAATAAACAAAGCCAACCTACACAGGAGAATATTAAGCAAGGTGATCGAATTGGTACCGAATATGGGAAAATTACCAAACAACTTATAACTACCCTACATGAACGGCAAGCAAAGGTTTGTTTTTGAGATACAAATTTTTGAAATTTTTTTGATTTTTAACAAATATATATACAATTGCGTTTTTGCAAAGCTTTAATCAAAAAGTTATAACTTAGAGATTTAATGATTTGGTAAAACGATCTTAAGCACGTTAAATAGCAACAAAATTTGCTTCAAATTGCTCTTTATTTCAGAGTGATATCTCAATTAGTTCTTGAGATACAGTTCTTTGAAAATTTCTTTATTTTTATCAAACACATATAAGTATATTTTGTAGAGTTTCAATCAAAAAATCATAACTCAGAGATTAAATGATTTGGAAAAACAATTTTAAGTACGTTAAATAGCAACAAAATTTGCTTCAAGTTGCTCTTCATTTCAGAGTGATATCTCAATTAGTTCTTGAGATACAGTTCTTTGAAAATTTCTTGATTTTTATCAAACACATATAAGTATATTTTGTAGAGTTTCAATAAAAAAATCATAACTCAGAGATTAAATGATTTGGAAAAACGATCTTAAGTACGTTAAATAGCAACAAAATTTGCTTCAAGTTGCTCTTTATTTCAGAGTGATATCTCAATTAGTTCTTGAGATACAATTCTTTGAAAATTTCTTGATTTTTGTCAAACACATATAAGTATATTTTGTAGAGTTTCAATCAAAAAATCATAACTCAGAGATTAAATGATTTGGAAAAACGATCTTAAGCGCGTTAAATAGCAACAAAATTTGCTTCAAGTTGCTCTTTATTTCAGAGTGATATCTCAATTAGTTTTTGAGATACAATTCTTTGAAGATTTCTTGATTTTTGTCAAACACATATAAGTATATTTTGTAGAGTTTCAATCAAAAAATCATAACTCAGAGATTAAATGATTTGGAAAAACGATCTTAAGCGCGTTAAATAGCAACAAAATTTGATTCAAGTTGCTCTTTATTTCAGAGTGATATCTCAATTAGTTCTTGAGATACAGTTCTTTGAAGATTTCTTGATTTTTATCAAACACATAAGTATATTTTGTAGAGTTTCAATCAAAAAATCATAACTCAGAGATTAAATGATTTGGAAAAACGATCTTAAGCGCGTTAAATAGCAACAAAATTTGATTCAAGTTGCTCTTTATTTCAGAGTGATATCTCAATTAGTTCTTGAGATACAATTCTTTGAAAATTTCTTGATTTTTGTCAAACACATATAAGTATATTTTGTAGAGTTTCAATCAAAAAATCATAACTCAGAGATTAAATGATTTGGAAAAACGATCTTAAGCGCGTTAAATAGCAACAAAATTTGCTTCAAGTTGCTCTTTATTTCAGAGTGATATCTCAATTAGTTCTTGAGATACAATTCTTTGAAAATTTCTTGATTTTTATCAAACACATATAAGTATATTTTGTAGAGTCTCAATCAAAAAATCATAACTCAGAGATTAAATGATTTGGAAAAACGATCTTAAGCACGTTAAATAGCAACAAAATTTGCTTCAAGTTGCTCTTTATTTCAGAGCGATATCTCAATTAGTTCTTGAGATACAGTTCTTCAAGTGTCTTCAATTCTTTTGCTTTCTTTAAAACTCCTTTTTTAGATGTATACTCTTTGCCTTTTTCTTTTAGTTTCTTCCGAATGTTTTCTTTCCAGGAACTTTCTCTCCTCATTCCAGGCTGTTGTCCGCGGCGGTGGACTTTGGCCCCTGCATACCTACTTAGAAATGCTACGAAAGTACATTAAGGACCAATGTCTTAACATTGGCCTTTTTTCTATCTAGGTGGTATGGATATTGGCCATTTTAAAAACAGATTATCTTGAGAATCCACCACTTTAGGACTTTGGTCTTTTTTCTATTAAAAGTAGGAACCCATAACGTTATCTTGAACGTATTATCTTAAAAACGCAATATTTGGACATTTGCCCTTTTTCTACCAAAGTGCAGCATTGTGTTTAGTTAAAACGAAGTCGTTTACAATTTATTACAATATTCTATGAATCCTCGGCCGTAAGCGACCTCGGCATAACTTGAAAACAAAATTGTTCATTGTATCTAGTCTAACCAGTAAAGTATTGTACTATTGCAACTGCCTCGACCGCAAGCGACCTCGGCTTAATCTAAATCTATACAGGTCATTGTGTTTAGTTAAGACGAAGTAGTTGGCGACAGAGATATTACAATATTGTATAAATTTTACTGCCTCGGTCGCAAGCGACCTCGGTTCAACTATGCACAATAATCAACAGCATTAGATGAAGCTAAGATACATGCAAACAAGGTAATACTATTGTATTACCTGTATTAATGGTACTACCTCGGTCGCAAGCGACCTCGGCTTAACTTAAAGACAAAATTGTTCACTGTATCTGGTCTGAGCAATAAAGTATTGTATTAATGCTACTGCCTCGACCGCAAGCGACCTCGGCTAAATCTAAATCTATACAGGTCATTGTGTTTAGTTAAGACGAAGTCGTTTGCGACAGAGATATTACAATATTGTATAAATATTACTGCCTCGGTCGCAAGCGACCTCGGTCTAACTATACGCAATGATCAACAGCATTAGATGATGCTAAGATACATGCAAACAAGGTAATACTATTGTATTACCTGTATTAATGCTACTACCTCGGTCGCAAGCGACCTCGGCTTAACTTAAAGACAAAATTGTTCACTGTATCTGGTCTGAGCAAAAAAGTATTGTATTAATGCTACTGCCTCGACCGCAAGCGACCTCAGCTAAATCTAAATCTATACAGGTCATTGTGTTTAGTTAAGACGAAGTCGTTTGCGACAGAGATATTACAATATTGTATTAATGCTACTGCCTCGGTCGCAAGCGATCTCGGTCAAACTATACAAAATGATCAACAACATTAGATGAAGCTAAGCTACATACAAGCAAGGTAATACAATATTGTATTAATGCTACTACCTCGGTCTCAAGCGACCTCGGCTTAACTTAAAGACAAAATTG
Organism: Onthophagus sagittarius; assembly: GCA_036711965.1. Lineage (NCBI taxonomy): Eukaryota > Metazoa > Arthropoda > Insecta > Coleoptera > Scarabaeidae > Onthophagus > Onthophagus sagittarius. Next base: position 15,224,574 of record JASERS010000009.1, read on the forward strand.
TTCACTGTATCTGGTCTGAGCAATAAAGTATTGTATTAATGCTACTGCCTCGACCGCAAGCGACCTCGGCTAAATCTAAATCTATACAGGTCATTGTGTTTAGTTAAGACGAAGTCGTTTGCGACACAGATATTACAATATTGTATAAATTTTACTGCCTCGGTCGCAAGCGACCTCGGTTTAACTCTACACAATGATCAACAGTATTAGATGAAGTTAAGGTGCATGCAAACAAGGTAATACAATATTGTATTAATGCCACTGCCTCGATCGCAAGCGACTTCGGCTAAATCTAAATCTATACAGGTCATTGTGTTTAATTAAGACGAAGTCGTTTGCGACAGAGATATTACAATATTGTATAAATTTTACTGTCTCGGTCGCAAGCGACCGCGGTCTAACTATACGCAATGATCAACAGCATTAGATGAAGCTAAGCTGCATGTAAGCAAGGTAATACAATATTGTATTAATGCTACTACCTCGGTCGCAAGCGACCTCGGCTTAACTTGAAGACAAAATTGTTCATTGTATCTGGTCTAAGCAATAAAGTATTGTTATAATGCTACTGCCTCGGTCGCAAGCGACCTCGGTTTAACTATACAAAATGATCAACAGCATTAGATGAAGCTAACCTACATACAAGCAAGGTGATACAATATTGTATTAATGCTACTACCTCGGTCGCAAGCGACCTCGGCTTAACTTGAAGACAAAATTGTTCATTTTATCTGGTCTAAGCAATAAAGTATTGTATTAATGCTACTGCCTCGGTCGCAAGCGACCTCGGTTTAACTATACAAAATGATCAACAGCATTAGATGAAGCTAAGCTACATACAAGCAAGGTAATACAATATTGTATTAATGCTACTACCTCGGTCGCAAGCGACCTCGGCTTAACTTGAAGACAAAATTGTTCATTGTATCTGGTCTAAGCAATAAAGTATTGTATTAATGCTACTGCCTCGGTCGCAAGCGACCTCGGTCTAACTATACAAAATGATCAACAGCATTAGATGAAGCTAAGCTACATACAAGCAAGGTAATACAATATTGTATTAATGCTACTACCTCGGTCGCAAGCGACCTCGGCTTAACTTGAAGACAAAATTGTTCATTGTATCTGGTCTAAGCAATAAAGTATTATTATAATGCCACTGCCTCGGTCGCAAGCGACCTCGGTTTAACTATACAAAATAATCAACAGCATTAGATGAAGCTAAGCTACATACAAACAAGGTAATACAATGTTGTATTAATGCTACTACCTCGGTCGCAAGCGACCTCGGCTTTACTTGAAAACAAAATTGTTCATTGTATCTGGTCTGGGCAATAAAGTACTGTATTAATGCTACTGCCTCGGTCGCAAGCGACCTCGGTCTAACTATACAAAATGATCAACAGCATTTGATGAAGCTAAGCTACATACAAGCAAGGTAATACAATATTGTATTAATGCTACTACCTCGGTCGCAAGCGACCTCGGCTTAACTTTACCATAACATCGACTTCTGCACTAGATTAAGGTGAAATCACAATATTGCATAAATCTTATTGCCTCAGCCTAAGATATAACTCTTAATAATCCGCTAAGATAGAATCAAACAAAAATGAGTTAAAAATCGATTATCTTCTCCCGAAACGTTTAACCTTGTGAACCCCTCCGAAATCCGGGGATTTCGCCTCCTTAATTGGGGATTGTAAAATCAAGAGGCACTCGAACAGCACCGGAAACAAGAATATCATGTTTCAATTTTTATTATATCCCTCTTATGAATAAGATAATTTTTTTAAAATTAATTAATTAAACACTAAACGTTATAAATTTTTTAATAACATTCCATTTTTGCCCCCCGCCCAATTAATCCGGTAGTTTGTGTCCCGAAATCGCATTGTAGACGTGGCAACGCCGTTAAAGGCGTGTCCACACCCCACCGCCCCACGAGCATCCCTTCGAAACCGACCAATCCAAGTAAAGCGAGATGACGAGGGGATCTCGGGGGTTGCAAATTGGACATTTAGAGAGCAATATGCGGTACATTAAGGGAAGATGGATTGTGGATATATAATATTATTCGGGTTAAAACAGACTTTGACATTCACCGGGTGACATTTTCAACAAACGACGTTGTTGTGACATTTTGCGGTGTTCATCGTTTTAGTGGGGACCCGTTATTAACCTTTAGTTGTTCTAATCGAGTCGCTTATGATATTGCGGGGTGAAATTCGATATCAAAATTTCGTTCAAACAAAAAAAAAATGGCACAAAAAAGGGGGGTTGATTGGAAATTCAATGATGCTTTTATTAGATTTTTATTGCTTCATCACGTGGAGATGCTCCGAAAATTGGTTTTGATCGCAATATGGATTATACCCCCCCCACCATCCCCAATTCACCCCCCGAATTGGGGAGATATGCGAGAAGCGAGCGAGCGAAAATTGCCCAGTTATTGGAAATTTTCGCCGAAGAATGCCGTTCGTTATGGAACCATTTGCGGCCGTACGTCCCCCGATTCAAACGTTTGGGGGAATGGGGGGAAGGGAAGGGGGGAATGCTGCCATTTTTAAATAAATCAATATCGAACATTTCCCCCCCACCTTCATCCTTTGTGTTGCACCCCACCTAAACCAAAAAAAAATTTATTTCATAAACAATTTTGAGCGTTACTTAAAAACCACCCGTATAATTAAAACCCCACTTAAAATCTCAAATTAAAAAAATCTTAGATTTAAGATAAATCACGTTTTATTTTTTCCCACCCAATTTAATATGTAAATAATTTATTCTTTATTGATTCAAACCGAATCAAAAATTAATTAACCCCAATTTATCCCCCAATCAATCCCTTTATCGTCTTGTATGTTTTGCTTTAAGGATACATCCGATTCGAAGAGGGTACACGATGATGTGGAGGCTCAATGAGAAAGGGGATGATGTCGGGGGATGCGATGAGGGGCGGCGTTGGGGCGGGGCGTGCGATTGCGAGGGGTGGCGGCGTCGGCGTCGCGAATTCGAAGGCGGCGGTGGATAATAGCCCCCCAGTTTGCACTCGGAATCGTTCAAGTAAACGTGATTTTTCAAAAATAAAGTGGATTTTGAGTTTGATGGTGCGAGATTTTTGTTTCATAATTTAGGATGGGAAATTTTTTGTGAGTGGTAAGTTTAAAAAGGAAAATGTGTGTCCTCAAACGTGTGTATCTTAAGAACGAAACCTGATATCAAAAAGGGGGTAATTTTGTTGGAAAGATCGCGCTTTGGTTAATAATTGGTGAAAATTTCGAAGATGTACTAACAAAATTGGATTTTTTAAAAATATTTAAAGTTGATTGAAGAATATTTTCAAATTAGTTTGTTTATAGATTCATATCTTAAGAGATTTTTTATAACGGACTTTATTTCTAAAAAAGGGGTGCTTAAATTAAAAAATGATTAAAAATCAATTTTCAAAAAATCGATTTTTCACAAATTTTTGAAATTAATAAATAAAAATTAAAAAATGTCCTCAAAATTGGATTAGATATCTCAAGAACGAAATAAGATTTTTTTAAAAAGGATTTGAATTCTAAAAAGGGGATGTTTTGATTAATAAATGATGAAAAGTTCAAAATAATTTTCAAAAAAATCAATTTCTCTCAATTTTTTAAGTTTATTGATAAGAATTCGAGAATGCCCTCAACATCGGATTGGATATCTTAATAATGCGATAAGATTTTTCAAAACGGATAAAATTTCTGAAAAGAGGATGTTTTGATTAATAAATGATGAAAGATTCAAAATAATTTTCAATAAAATGGATTTTTCTGAGTTTTTTAAAGTTTATTGATAAGAATTCGAAAATGCTCTCAACATCGGATTGGATATCTTAAGAATGCGATAAGATTTTTCAAAACGGATAAAATTTCTGAAAAGAGGATGTTTTGATTAATAAATGATGAAAGATTCAAAATAATTTTCAATAAAATGGATTTTTCTGAGTTTTTTAAAGTTTATTGATAAGAATTCGAAAATGCTCTCAACATCGGATTGGATATCTTAAGAATGCGATAAGATTTTTCAAAACGGATAAAATATCTGAAAAGGGGATGCTTTGATTAATAAATAACGATAGTTTCAAAATAATTTTTCAAAGAACCGATTTTTCCCAAATTATTAACTTAATCGATAAAAAATTTGAAAATGTTCTCAAAATCGGATTGGATATCTCAAGAACGAAATAAGATTTTTTAAAAAGGATTTGATTTCTAAAAAGGGGATGATTTGATTAATAAATAACGAGAGTTTCAAAATAATTCTACAAAGAACCGATTTTTCCCAAATTATTAAACTTAATCGATAAAAAATTTGAAAATGTTCTCAAAATCGGATTGGATATCTGAAGAACGAAATAAGATTTTTCAGAGCGGATAAAATATCTGAAAAGGGGATGCTTTGATTAAGAAATTATGAGAGTTTCAAAATAATTTTTCAAAAAACCGATTTATCACAAATTATTAAACTTAATTGATAATAATTTGAAAATGTCCTCAAAATCGGATTGGATATCTCAAGAACGAAATAAGATTTTTTAAAAAGGATTTGATTTCTAAAAAGGGGATGATTTGATTAATAAATGACGAGAGTTTCAAAATAATTCTACAAAGAACCGATTTTTCCCAAATTATTAAACTTAATCGATAAAAAATTTGAAAATGTTCTCAAAATCGGATTGGATATCTCAAGAACGAAATAAGATTTTTCAAAGCGGATAAAATATCTGAAAAGGGGATGCTTTGATTAATAAATAAGGATAGTTTCAAAATAATTTTTCAAAAAACCGATTTATCACAAATTATTAAACTTAATTAATAATAATTTGAAAATGTCCTCAAAATCGGATTGGATATCTCAAGAACGAAATAAGATTTTTCAAAGCGGATAAAATATCTGAAAAGGGGATGCTTTGATTAATAAATGATGATAATTTCAAAATAATTGTTCAAAAAACCGATTTATCACAAATTATTAAACTTAATTGATAATAATTTGAAAATGTCCTCAAAATCGGATTGGATATCTCAAGAACGAAATAAGATTTTTCAAAGCGGATAAAATATCTGAAAAGGGGATGCTTTGATTAATAAATGATGATAGTTTTAAAATAATTTTTCAAAAAACCGATTTTTCACAAATTATTAAACTTAATTGATAATAATTTGAAAATGTCCTCAAAATCGAATTGGATATCTCAAGAACGAAATAAGATTTTTCAACGCGGATAAAATATCTGAAAACGGGATGTTTTGATTAATAAATGATGATAGTTTCAAAACAATTTTTCAAAAAACCGATTTTTCACAAATTATTAAACTTAATTGATAATAATTTGAAAATGTCCTCAAAATCGGATTGGATATCTCAAGAACGAAATAAGATTTTTCGAAGCGGATAAAATATCTGAAAAGGGGATGCTTTGATTAATAAATGATGATAGTTTCAAAATATTTTTTCAAAAAACCGATTTTTCACAAATTATTAAACTTAATTGATAATAATTTGAAAATGTCCTCAAAATCGGATTGGATATCTCAAGAACGAAATAAGATTTTTCAAAACGGATAAATCTTCTAAAAATTGGATGATTTGATTAATAAATTAAAAATAATTTTCCATAAGATCGATTTCTTTTAAAGGCTGCAAAAATTTTTTAAGTATACAACAAATACAAGAACTAATAAATATCTATTAATACATGGAGACTTCAATATTTTTGTGTAAATGAAAACAAAAGTGGAGGAAAATTGAAGTATTATGCCAGAGTATGGTCTGTATCCCATGTTTAGGAACCTTCAAGGGTGGGGGGTAAAAGATGTGTGGATAATACTTTGTGATAATATATTCCTGCAAAAAAGTGGTGTAAACCTTCTTTTAGGTGAACATTTGGCACAAAAGTTTCTTGTATCATCTTGACATCTGGAAAATAATAAATTAAAATAATACAAAGAAGTAGAATAATCGCTACTAACATAGAAATTTTCAAACGACTATTAGAAAAGAGCGATTGGTTACAAATACCTTATTAAGTCTCAATGCACAAACAACTTACACAAAATTTCATGATATCCTATTGATGTACTTTAAAAATGTGAAGGCACTTTCTATTTGTCTCTATACAATAGAGATGTACAAATTACACCCAACACCTTTTTACATGATCTTTTTTAACACGATTTTGAAATAACACGGTTCACCAATAAATTTTTTTACACGAATTTTGTTTGGGATTCGTGCAATAACAAAAAATTCGCGTAAAAAAATTTTATGGTGAACCGTGTTATTTCAAAATCGTGTTAAAAAAGAGTTGGGTGTACTACACTACATTTTATTAACCAACTTGTTGTATTAATTTATTAAATAGTTTTTGAAAATATGTTGGTTATAACGAATTTAAACCACCAACTTTATAAACAATAAATGTAAAATCTGCCCTGATGAAGATTGAAATCAAGCGCCGGAAATATAAGAAAATTAAAAAAAAAATATGTTCCTATAATTTAATTTGAAATTTAAATTAACCGTTCACTTTGAATAAATCGTTTCCAAAGATTAGATGCAGCATCAAATCTTCTGGCAGCAATATCAAGCCTTCTAGAAGTAGTATTAAATATTCTAGAAGCATGTTGAATCTACTCCAGAAATAGTATCAAATATTTTAGAAGAACTATCACATCCTCTGGAAGTATTTAAATCTTTTAGAAACAATAGCCAGTCTTCTGGAATCATTTTAAGTATTTTCGAAGCATTTTAAGTCTTTTAGAATCAATATCAAGTCTTATGGAAGTATTTCAAGTCTTCCAAAGGCTATATCAAATCTTCTGAAAGCATTTCAAAACTTTTAGAAGCAGTGTCAAGTCTTGTGGAACCATTTCAAGTTTTCCAGAGGCAACATTACGTCTCTTTGAAATTAGTTTAGTTTTCTGGAAGTAGTATCACGTCTCCTGGAAACATTTCAAGTCTTCTGGACGCATTTCAAGTCTTCTGGATGCAATATCAAATTTTCTGGAAGCATCTTAAGTTTTCTGGAAGTAGTATCAAATATTCTGGAAGCATTTCAAGTCTTCTGGTTGCAATATCAAATTTTCTGGAAGGATCTTAAGTTTTCTGGAAGTAGTATCAAATGTTCTGTAAGCATTTCAAGTCTTCTGAATGGAATATCAAATCTTCTGGAAGCAAACCTAATGTTTTGGAAGCATTTTAAGTTTTCTGGAAGCAGTATCAAGTCTTTTGGAATGACTTTAAGTTGTCCGTAGACGATGTCAACTCTTCTAGATGCAGTATTAAGTTTTCTAGCAGCAATTACAAACCTTTTAGATGCAATGTCAATTCTTCTGGAAACATTTAAAGTCTTTTAGAAACAGTATCCAGTCTTCTGCCAGCATTTCAAGTCTTCTAGAAGCAATATTAAGTCTTCTAGAAATAGTATTAAATCTTCTGGAAACATATAAAGTCTTTAGAGACAGTATCAAGTTTTCTGTCAGCAATATCTAGCATTCTAGACGTCGTATCAAGTCTTCCGGAAGCATTTCAAGTCTTCTAGATGCAGTATCAAATCTTCTGGAAGCATTTTAAGTCTTTTAGGTGCTGCATCAAGTATTCTGGAAGTACATAAAGTCTTTTGGATACAGCATCAAGTCTTCTGGCAGCAATATCTAGCCTTCTAGACGTCGTATTAAATCTTCTGGAAGCATTTTAAGTCTTCCAGGGGCTGCATCAAGTATTCTTTCAAACATTTCAAATCTTCTAGAAACAGTATCAAGTCTTCTGTCATCAATATTTAGCATTTTAGACATCGTATCAAGTCTTTTAGAAGCATTTCAAGTCTTCTAGAAGCAGTATCAACTCTCTGGAAGCAATATTTGGCCTTATAGACGTCGTATCAAATGTTCTGGAAGCATTTTCAGTCTTCCAGGTGCTGCATCAAGTCTTCTGGAAGTACATATTGTCTTTTGGATGCAGCATCCAGTATTCTGGCAGCAATATCAAGCCTTCCAGACGCAATATCAAGTCTTCTGGAAGCATTTTAAGTCTTCTGGCAGCAATATCAAGTCTTCTACAAGCAATATCAAATCTTCTGGAAGCATTTCAAGTTTTCTAGAAATAGTATCAAGTCTTCTTTCAGCAATATTTAGCATTCTAGACGTCGCATCAAGTTTTCTGGAAGCATTTCAAGTCTTCTAGAAGCAGTATCAAGTCTTTTGGCAGCAATATCTAGCCTTCTAAACGTCGCATCAAATGTTCTGGAAACACTTTCAGTCTTCCAGATGCTGCATCAAGTCGTCTGGAAGTACATAAAGTCTTTTGGATGCAGCATCAAGTCTTCTGGCAGCAATATCAAGCCTTCTAGATGCAGTGACAAGTCTTGTGGAAGCATTTCAAGTTTTCTAGAAATAGTATCAAGTCTTCTTTCAGCAATATTTAGCATTCTAGACGTCGCATCAAGTTTTCTGGAAGCATTTCAAGTCTTCTAGAAGCAGTATCAAGTCTTTTGGCAGCAATATCTAGCCTTCTAAACGTCGCATCAAATGTTCTGGAAACACTTTCAGTCTTCCAGATGCTGCATCAAGTCGTCTGGAAGTACATAAAGTCTTTTAGATGCAGCATCAAGTCTTCTGGCAGCAATATCAAGCCTTCTAGATGCAGTGACAAGTCTTGTGGAAGCAGTATTAAGTTTTCTGAAAACATTTCAAGTCTTCTAGAAACAGTATCAAGTCTTTTGTCATCAATATTCAGCATTTTAGACATCGTATCAAGTCTTTTGGAAGCATTTCAAGTCTTCTAGAAGCAGTATAAAGTCTTCTGGAAGCAATATCTGGCCTTATAAACATCGTATCAAATGTTCTAGAAGCATTTTCAGTCTTCCAGGTGCTGCATCAAGTCTTCTGGAAGTACATAAAGTCTTTTGGATGCAGCATCAAATCTTCTGGCAGCAATATCAAGCCTTCTAGATGCAATATCAAGTCTTCTGGAAGCATTTCAAACGTTCTGGAAGCAGTATCAAGTCTTCTAGAAGCAGTATTAAGTTTTCTGGAAACATTTCAAGTCTTTTGGAAGCATTTTAAGTCTTCTAGAAGCAGTATCAAGTCTTCTGGAAGCAATATTTGGCCTTATAGACGTCGTATCAAATGTTCTGGAAGCATTTTCAGTCTTCCAGGTGCTGCATCAAATCTTCTGGAAGTACATAAAGTCCTTTGGATGCAACATCAAGTCTTCTGGCAGCAATATCAAACCTTCTAGATGCAATATCAAGTCTTCTGGAAGCATTTCAAATGTTCTAGAAGCAGTATCAAGTCTTCTAGAAGCAGTATTAAGTCTTCTGGAAACATTTCAAATCTTCTAGAAACAGTATCAAGTCTTCTGTCATCAATATTTAACATTTTAGACATCGTATCAAGTCTTTTAGAAGCATTTCAAGTCTTCTAGATGCAGTATCAAGTCTTCTGGAAGCAATATCTGGCCTTATAGACGTCGTATCAAATGTTCTGGAAGCATTTTCAGTCTTCCAGGTGTTGCATCAAGTCTTCTGGAAGTACATAAAGTCTGTTGGATGCAGCTTCAAGTCTTCTGGCAGCAATATCAAGCCTTCTAGATGCAATATCAAGTCTTTTGGAAGCATTTCAAGTCTTCTAAAAGCAGTATCAAGTTTTTAGCCAGCAATATCTAGCTTTCTAGAGGTCGTATCAAGTCTTCGGGAAGCATTTCAAGTCTTCTAGATGCAGTATCAAGTCTTCTGCCAGCAATATCTAGCTTCCTAGACATCGTATCAAGTCTTCTGGAAGCATTTCAAGTCTTCTAGATGCAATATCAAGTCTTTTGGAAGCATTTCAAGTCTTCTAAAAGCAGTATCAAGTTTTTAGCCAGCAATATCTAGCTTTCTAGAGGTCGTATCAAGTCTTCGGGAAGCATTTCAAGTCTTCTAGATGCAGTATCAAGTCTTCTGCCAGCAATATCTAGCTTCCTAGACATCGTATCAAGTCTTCTGGAAGCATTTCAAGTCTTCAAGATGCAGCATCAAGTCTTCTGCCAGCAATATCTAGCTTTCTAGATATTGTATCAAATCTTCTGGAAGCATTTGAAGTTTTTTAGATGCAATATCAAGTCTTCTGTCAGCAATATCTAGCCTTCTAGACGTCGTATCAAATCTTCTGGAGGCATTTTAAGTCTTCTAGGTGCTGCATCAAGTCTTCTGGAAGTACATAAAGTCTTTTGGATGCAGCATCAAGTCTTCTGGCAGCAATATCAAGCCTTCTAGAAGCAATATCAAATCTTCTGGAAACATTTCAAGTTTTCTAGAAATAGTATCAAGTCTTCTTTCAGTAATATCTAGCCTTCTAGACGTCGTATCAAATATTCTGGAAGCATTTTTAAGTGCTTTTATCCACTTTGAACGTACATACAACGATTAAATCGCTGAAAAAGTAAAATTTGAGATAAGGAAACTAATTGTCACAAAACAAGTGCAATAGCTACATCAGTTTCGATCTTGGCACACTTTGATGATTATATTGTCTACCTTATGTATCTAGATAAATCATTTGTATATTTCCTATTTAGATTCAAAATATCACCAATTATTAATTAAGGCGTTAAAATGAAAGTTTTTAAATTTATTTATTCTTAATAAATAAATTTTTTATATAATCTTTTTTAGCATGATTCCCCATCAAATAATCGAAGGTAAATTAATCAAACCGATTATTTCGGATCGATGTAACAAATAATTTAATTTTAAAGGTACAATAATAAATAATTAATAAAATGGACCACCACACGGGCGATTTCTCGACACAAAACGAATTGGATTCATCGAATTTGAGTCAAAACTACCAAAACAGAACCTCATTTCTAATCGAGGACATTTTGTACAGACAAAAATCGGACGAATCCGCCCCCGATAAGATATACACATCAAAATCCGACGAGATTTATCACCACCCCATTACAAGGGAGGACAAACGATTAACCTCCGAAAAATCATCTTCCGGAAATTATGGCTATTTCCAACCGGGGTCAATGATTCAAAACGGATTAAGCTGTAGTATGCAAGGGATGCAAGGGGGTGAGAACCAATACATTCAAGTGATGGGCGCTTTAGGAGCTTACCTTCAAACACCTTACAAAAATTCAATGACAGATCCTTATTTTTTAACTCAAGGTAATCATAAAAAAAAAATAATAATAAATTCGAATATTTAAAGTTATTAATTTTAAGGAATTCCATTTCACCATGCATTATTCGGCACATCTTCAGCTGAAATTTCTTTAAACGCGTTAAAACATTGTAGGAGAAGAAAAGCTAGGACGGTTTTTAGTGATCCCCAATTAACAGGTTGTATTTAAAAAAAATGTTTCGTTACAATAATTATTTTTAACAATAAATAGGTTTAGAGAAACGTTTCGCAGCTCAAAGATATTTATCGACGCCGGAAAGGGTGGAATTGGCGGGGGCTTTAAGTTTAAGCGAGACTCAGGTGAAGACTTGGTTCCAAAATCGACGGATGAAACATAAGAAGCAAATGAGGAAGATGCAGGAAGATAAATCGACTTCGAATTCGACGAAGAATGAATCAAATCATGGTAAGTGTTTCATTAAAATATAATTTAATTCAAAATTTTATGGGTTATTTTAAAATTTATTAATTGCACTGGAAGAGGAGAATTTGGTCTTTATTTTAAGATATAAATCGTTTCTTAATTCCTATAATTAAGGGAGATACGATTTTTTAAAGTTATTAACATTATTGTTTTTTATGTCCCTAATCAAAATTTTGAGCAAGATTGTATTCAAAATATCATAACATCGAGATTTATGAAATCGAAATAATCATTTTATTTGCATTAAAATTAGATGAAATTTGCAACAAAATTTTGTTTATCTCGTTTCGATATCTCAATCAGTTCTTGAGATACAAATCCTTTTGTTTTATGTCTCCCCAATTATTGTATCAAGCAAGATTGTATTCAAAGTATCATAACATCGAGATTAATAAAATCGAAATAATCGTTTTATTTGCATTAAAATTAGATGAAATTTGCAACAAAATTTTATTTATCTCGTTTCAATATCTCAATCAGTTCTTGAGATACAAATCTTTTTGTTTTATGTCTCCCAAATTAACATTTCGAGTAAGATTGTATTCAAACTATCATAACTTCGAGGTTTATGAAATCGAAATAAGCATTTTATTTGCATTAAAATTAGATGAAATTTGCAACAAAATTTTATTTATCTCGTTTCAATATCTCAATCGGTTCTTGAGATACAAATATTTTTGTTTTATGTCTCCCCAATTAACGTTTCGAACAAGATTGTATTCAAAGCATCATAACATCGAGATTTATGAAATCGAAATAATCATTTTATTTGCATTAAAATTAGATGTAATTTGCAACAAAATTTTATTTATCTCGTTTCAATATCTCAATCAGTTCTTGAGATACAAATCTTTTTGTTTTATGTCTCCCAAATTAACATTTCGAGTAAGATTGTATTCAAACTATCATAACTTCGAGGTTTATGAAATCGAAATAATCATTTTATTTGCATTAAAATTAGATGAAATTTGCAACAAAATTTTATTTATATCGTTTCGATATCTCAATCAGTTCTTGAGATACAAATCTTTTTGTTTTATGTCTCCCAAATTAACATTTCGAGTAAGATTGTATTCAAACTATCATAACTTCGAGGTTTATGAAATCGAAATAATCATTTTATTTGCATTAAAATTAGATGAAATTTGCAACAAAATATTATTTATCTCGTTTCAATATCTCAATCAGTTCTTGAGATACAAATCTTTTTGTTTTATGTCTCCCAAATTAACATTTCGAGTAAGATTGTATTCAAACTATCATAACTTCGAGGTTTATGAAATCGAAATAATCATTTTATTTGCATTAAAATTAGATGAAATTTGCAACAAAATTTTATTTATCTCGTTTCGATATCTCAATCAGTTCTTGAGATACAAATCTTTTTGTTTTATGTCTCCCCAATTAACGTTTCGAGCAAGATTGTATTCAAAGTATCACAACATCAAGATTTGTGAAATCGAAATAATCATTTTAATTGCATTAAAATTAGATGAAATTTGCAACAAAACTTTGTTTATCTCGTTTCAATATCTCAATCAATTCTTGAGATACGAATCTTTTTGTTTTATGTCTCCCCAATTAACGTTTCGAGCAAGATTGTATTCAAATTATCACAACATCGAGATTTGTGAAATCGAAATAATCATTTTAATTGCATTAAAATTAAATGAAATTTGCAACAAAACTTTATTTATCTCGTTTCAATATCTCAATCAATTCTTGAGATACGAATCTTTTTGTTTTATGTCTCCCCAATTAACGTTTCGACCAAGATTGTATTCAAAGCATCATAACATCGAGATTTATGAAATCGAAATAATCATTTTATTTGCATTAAAATTAGATGAAATTTGCAACAAAATGTTGTTTATCTCGTTACGATATCTTAATCAATTCCTTAGATACGAATCTTTTGTTTTATGTCTCCCCAATTAACGTTTCGAGCAAGATTGTATTCAAAGCATCATAACATCGAAATTTATGAAATCGAAATAATCATTTTATTTGCATTAAAATTAGATGAAATTTGCAACAAAATTTTATTTATCTCGTTTCAATATCTCAATCAGCTCTTGAGATACAAATCTTTTTGTTTTATGTCTCCCCAATTAACGTTTCGACCAAGATTGTATTCAAAGCATCATAACATCGAGATTTATGAAATCGAAATAATCATTTTATTTGCATTAAAATTAGATGAAATTTGCAACAAAATTTTATTTATCTCGTTTCGATATCTCAATCAGTTCTTGAGATACAAATCTTTTTGTTTTATGTCTCCCCAATTAACGTTTCGAGCAAGATTGTATTCAAAGTATCACAACATCGAGATTTGTGAAATCGAAATAATCATTTTAATTGCATTAAAATTAGATGAAATTTGCAACAAAATTTTATTTATCTCGTTTCGATATCTCAATCAGTTCTTGAGATACAAATCTTTTTGTTTTATGTCTCCCCAATTAACCTTTCGAGCAAGATTGTATTCAAAGTATCATAACATCGAGATTTATGAAATCGAAATAATCATTTCATTTGCATTAAAATTAGATGAAATTTGCAACAAAATTTTATTTATCTCGTTTCGATATCTCAATCAGTTCTTGAGATACAAATCTTTTTGTTTTATGTCTCCCCAATTAACGTTTCGACCAAGATTGTATTCAAAGCATCATAACATCGAGATTTATGAAATCGAAATAATCATTTTATTTGCATTAAAATTAGATGAAATTTGCAACAAAATTTTATTTATCTCGTTTCAATATCTCAATCAATTATTGAGATACGAATCTTTTTGTTTTATGTCTCCCCAATTAACGTTTCGAGCAAGATTGTATTCAAAGTATCACAACATCGAGCTTTGTGAAATCGAAATAATCATTTTAATTGCATTAAAATTAGATGAAATTTGCAACAAAATTTTATTTATCTCGTTTCAATATCTCAATCAGCTCTTGAGATACAAATCTTTTTGTTTTATGTCTCCCCAATTAACGTTTCGACCAAGATTGTATTCAAAGCATCATAACATCGAGATTTATGAAATCGAAATAATCATTTTATTTGCATTAAAATTAGATGAAATTTGCAACAAAATTTTATTTATCTCGTTTCAATATCTCAATCAGTTCTTGAGATACAAATCTTTTTGTTTTATGTCTCCCCAATTAACCTTTCGAGCAAGATTGTATTCAAAGCATCATAACATCGAGATTTATGAAATCGAAATAATCATTTCATTTGCATTAAATCAGTTCAATCAGTTCTTGAGATACAAATCTTTTTGTTTTATGTCTCCCCAATTAACCTTTCGAGCAAGATTGTATTCAAAGCATCATAACATCGAGATTTATGAAATCGAAATAATCATTTCATTTGCATTAAAATTAGATGAAATTTGCAACAAAATTTTATTTATCTCGTTTCGATATCTCAATCAGTTCTTGAGATACAAATCTTTTTGTTTTATGTCTCCCCAATTAACATTTCGAGCAAGATTGTATTCAAAGTATCACAACATCGAGATTTGTGAAATCGAAATAATCATTTTAATTGCATTAAAATTAGATGAAATTTGCAACAAAATTTTATTTATCTCGTTTCGATATCTCAATCAGTTCTTGAGATACAAATCTTTTTGTTTTATGTCTCCCCAATTAACCTTTCGAGCAAGATTGTATTCAAAGCATCATAACATCGAGATTTATGAAATCGAAATAATCATTTTAATTGCATTAAAATTAGATGAAATTTGCAACAAAATTTTATTTATCTCGTTTCAATATCTCAATCAATTATTGAGATACGAATCTTTTTGTTTTATGTCTCCCCAATTAACGTTTCGAGCAAGATTGTATTCAAAGTATCACAACATCGAGCTTTGTGAAATCGAAATAATCATTTTAATTGCATTAAAATTAGATGAAATTTGCAACAAAATTTTATTTATCTCGTTTCGATATCTCAATCAGTTCTTGAGATACAAATCTTTTTGTTTTATGTCTCCCCAATTAATGTTTCGACCAAGATTGTATTCAAAGCATCATAACATCGAGATTTATGAAATCGAAATAATCATTTTAATTGCATTAAAATTAGATGAAATTTGCAACAAAATTTTATTTATCTCGTTTCAATATCTCAATCAGCTCTTGAGATACAAATCTTTTTGTTTTATGTCTCCCCAATTAACGTTTCGAGCAAGATTGTATTCAAAGTATCACAACATCGAGATTTGTGAAATCGAAATAATCATTTTAATTGCATTAAAATTAGATGAAATTTGCAACAAAATTTTATTTATCTCGTTTCGATATCTCAATCAGTTCTTGAGATACAAATCTTTTTGTTTTATGTCTCCCCAATTAACCTTTCGAGCAAGATTGTATTCAAAGCATCATAACATCGAGATTTATGAAATCGAAATAATCATTTTAATTGCATTAAAATTAGATGAAATTTGCAACAAAATTTTATTTATCTCGTTTCAATATCTCAATCAGTTCTTGAGATACAAATCTTTTTGTTTTATGTCTCCCAAATTAACATTTCGAGTAAGATTGTATTCAAACTATCATAACTTCGAGGTTTATGAAATCGAAATAATCATTTTATTTGCATTAAAATTAGATGAAATTTGCAATAAAATTTTATTTATCTCGTTTCAATATCTCAATCAATTCTTGAGATACGAATCTTTTTGTTTTATGTCTCCCCAATTAACGTTTCGAGCAAGATTGTATTCAAAGTATCATAACATCGAGATTTATGAAATCGAAATAATCATTTTAATTGCATTAAAATTAGATGAAATTTGCAACAAAATTTTATTTATCTCGTTTCAATATCTCAATCAATTCTTGAGATACGAATCTTTTTGTTTTATGTCTCCCCAATTAACATTTCGAGCAAGATTGTATTCAAACTATCATAACATCGAGGTTTGTGAAATCGAAATAATCATTTTAATTGCATTAAAATTAGATGAAATTTGCAACAAAATTTTATTTATCTCGTTTCAATATCTCAATCAGTTCTTGAGATACAAATCTTTTTGTTTTATGTCTCCCCAATTAACCTTTCGAGCAAGATTGTATTCAAAGCATCATAACATCGAGATTTATGAAATCGAAATAATCATTTTATTTGCATTAAAATTAGATGAAATTTGCAACAAAATTTTATTTATCTCGTTTCGATATCTCAATCAGTTCTTGAGATACAAATCTTTTTGTTTTATGTCTCCCCAATTAACGTTTCGAGCAAGATTGTATTCAAAGTATCACAACATCAAGATTTGTGAAATCGAAATAATCATTTTAATTGCATTAAAATTAGATGAAATTTGCAACAAAACTTTGTTTATCTCGTTTCAATATCTCAATCAATTCTTGAGATACGAATCTTTTTGTTTTATGTCTCCCCAATTAACGTTTCGAGCAAGATTGTATTCAAAGTATCACAACATCGAGATTTGTGAAATCGAAATAATCATTTTAATTGCATTAAAATTAAATGAAATTTGCAACAAAACTTTATTTATCTCGTTTCAATATCTCAATCAATTCTTGAGATACGAATCTTTTTGTTTTATGTCTCCCCAATTAACGTTTCGACCAAGATTGTATTCAAAGCATCATAACATCGAGATTTATGAAATCGAAATAATCATTTTATTTGCATTAAAATTAGATGAAATTTGCAACAAAATGTTGTTTATCTCGTTACGATATCTTAATCAATTCCTTAGATACGAATCTTTTGTTTTATGTCTCCCCAATTAACGTTTCGAGCAAGATTGTATTCAAAGCATCATAACATCGAAATTTATGAAATCGAAATAATCATTTTATTTGCATTAAAATTAGATGAAATTTGCAACAAAATTTTATTTATCTCGTTTCAATATCTCAATCAGCTCTTGAGATACAAATCTTTTTGTTTTATGTCTCCCCAATTAACGTTTCGACCAAGATTGTATTCAAAGCATCATAACATCGAAATTTATGAAATCGAAATAATCATTTTATTTGCATTAAAATTAGATGAAATTTGCAACAAAATTTTATTTATCTCGTTTCAATATCTCAATCAGCTCTTGAGATACAAATCTTTTTGTTTTATGTCTCCCCAATTAACGTTTCGACCAAGATTGTATTCAAAGCATCATAACATCGAGATTTATGAAATCGAAATAATCATTTTATTTGCATTAAAATTAGATGAAATTTGCAACAAAATTTTATTTATCTCGTTTCAATATCTCAATCAGCTCTTGAGATACAAATCTTTTTGTTTTATGTCTCCCCAATTAACGTTTCGACCAAGATTGTATTCAAAGCATCATAACATCGAGATTTATGAAATCGAAATAATCATTTTATTTGCATTAAAATTAGATGAAATTTGCAACAAAATTTTATTTATCTCGTTTCGATATCTCAATCAGTTCTTGAGATACAAATCTTTTTGTTTTATGTCTCCCCAATTAACGTTTCGAGCAAGATTGTATTCAAAGTATCACAACATCGAGATTTGTGAAATCGAAATAATCATTTTAATTGCATTAAAATTAGATGAAATTTGCAACAAAATTTTATTTATCTCGTTTCGATATCTCAATCAGTTCTTGAGATACAAATCTTTTTGTTTTATGTCTCCCCAATTAACCTTTCGAGCAAGATTGTATTCAAAGTATCACAACATCGAGATTTGTGAAATCGAAATAATCATTTTAATTGCATTAAAATTAGATGAAATTTGCAACAAAATTTTATTTATCTCGTTTCGATATCTCAATCAGTTCTTGAGATACAAATCTTTTTGTTTTATGTCTCCCCAATTAACGTTTCGAGCAAGATTGTATTCAAAGTATCACAACATCGAGATTTGTGAAATTGAAATAATCATTTTAATTGCATTAAAATTAGATGAAATTTGCAACAAAATTTTATTTATCTCGTTTCGATATCTCAATCAATTCTTGAGATACGAATCTTTTTGTTTTATGTCTCCCCAATTAACGTTTCGAGCAAGATTGTATTCAAAGCATCATAACATGGAGATTTATGAAATCGAAATAATCATTTTATTTGCACTAAAATTAGATGAAATTTGCAACAAAATTTTATTTATCTCGTTTCGATATCTCAATCAATTCTTGAGATACGAATCTTTTTGTTTTATGTCTCCCCAATTAACGTTTCGAGCAAGATTGTATTCAAAGCATCATAACATCGAGATTTATGAAATCGAAATAATCATTTTATTTGCATTAAAATTAGATGTAATTTGCAACAAAATTTTATTTATCTCGTTTCAATATCTCAATCAGTTCTTGGGATACAAATCTTTTTGTTTTATGTCTCCCAAATTAACGTTTCGAACAAGATTGTATTCAAAGCATCATAACATGGAGATTTATGAAGTCGAAATAATCATTTTATTTGCATTAAAATTAGATGAAATTTGCAACAAAATTTTATTTATCTCGTTTCGATATCTCAATCAGTTCCTGAGATACGAATCTTTTTGTTTTATGTCTCCCCAATTAACGTTTCGAGCAAGATTGTATTCAAAGCATCATAACATGGAGATTTATGAAATCGAAATAATCATTTTATTTGCACTAAAATTAGATGAAATTTGCAACAAAATTTTATTTATCTCGTTTCGATATCTCAATCAATTCTTGAGATACGAATCGTTTTGTTTTATGTCTCCCCAATTAACGTTTCGAGCAAGATTGTATTCAAAGTATCACAACATCGAGATTTGTGAAATTGAAATAATCATTTTAATTGCATTAAAATTAGATGAAATTTGCAACAAAATTTTATTTATCTCGTTTCGATATCTCAATCAGTTGTTGAGATACGAATCTTTTTGTTTTATTTCTCCCCAATTAACGTTTCGAGCAAGATTGTATTCAAAGCATCATAACATTTAGATTTATGAAATCGAAATAATCATTTTATTTGCACTAAAATTAGATGAAATTTGCAACAAAATTTTATTTATCTCGTTTCGATATCTCAATCAATTCTTGAGATACGAATCTTTTTGTTTTATGTCTCCCCAATTAACGTTTCGAGCAAGATTGTATTCAAAGCATCATAACATGGAGATTTATGAAATCGAAATAATCATTTTATTTGCACTAAAATTAGATGAAATTTGCAACAAAATTTTATTTATCTCGTTTCGATATCTCAATCAGTTCTTGAGATACAAATCATTTTGTTTTATGTCTCCTCAATTAACGTTTCAAGCAAGATTGTATTCAAAGTATCATAACATCGAGATTAATAAAATCGAAATAATCGTTTTATTTGCATTAAAATTAGATGTAATTTGCAACAAAGTTTTATTTATCTCGTTTCAATATCTCAATCAGTTCTTGAGATACAAATCTTTTTGTTTTATGTCTCCCAAATTAACATTTCGAGCAAGATTGTATTCAAAGTATCATAACATCGAGGTTTGTGAAATCGAAATAATCATTTTATTTGCATTAAAATTAGATGAAATTTGCAACAAAATTTTATTTATCTCGTTTCGATATCTCAATCAGTTCTTGAGATACAAATCTTTTTGTTTTATGTCTCCCAAATTAACGTTTCGAGAAAGATTGTATTCAAAGTATCATAACATCGAGATTTATGAAATCAAAATAATCATATTAATTGCATTAAAATTAGATGAAATTTGCAACAAAATTTTATTTATCTCGTTTCGATATCTCAATCAGTTCTTAAGATACGAATCTTTCTGTTTATTTAAGAAATTACATAAGATTAAGTTATTCCTCTTGAGTGGATGCGTTGAAGGTTAAAAGATGGGACGAAACGAGAAGTTGAAGTTAAACGCCAATTAACCAGGAACAGTTCCTGGGCTAATGAAGGCGAATCGTACACGCTTTGGGGGATTCCCGGCCGGGGAAGTTCCCTTCTTGGTCGCCTTCTTCGGAAGGGGGCCAGAACGAGACGACTTGCTAAAATCTTAACATCGGCCAATTAGAAACAGGGCTAATTCGATTTGGCCAAGTTCCCCGTTGTGTCTCCGACCCTCCAGACAAGTTACACGACCGAAGCCACTTTGCACTTTCTGAAACTTAACGGTGGCGCCCCGGTTCGAAACATATTTCCAACACTAATTTATCGAAAACTTATAAACTACGTCATTTTAATTAGTTTTAATGACACTTAAAGTTCGTTTTGCAAGTTACGAAAGGAATAAGTTATTTTGGGGAAATCAAATTTGGCATATCAGAATCTATTGTAGAATTTCTTAGCTTCAAGTTAACGTGGATATCATATTATAATTCTTAAAAATGTGGATGATATAATATTTTGAAAATTTTATGGCTTTAGTTAACCCTAAAATAGCTCGTTTTAGGAGGATCTCAAGAACTGATTGAGATATCGAAACGAGATAAATAAAATTTTGTTGCAAATTTCATCTAATTTTAATGCAAATAAAATGATTATTTCGATTTCATAAATCTCGATGTTATGATACTTTGAATACAAACTTACTGGAAACGTTAATTGAGGAGACATAAAACAAAAGGATTCGTATCTCAAGAACTGATTGAGATATCGAAACGAGATAAACAAGATTTTGTTGCAAATTTCATCTAATTTTAATGCAATTAATATGATTATTTCGATTTCATAAATCTCGATGTTATGATACTTTGAATACAATCTTGTTCGAAACGTTAATTGGGGAGACATAAAACAAAAGGATTTGTATCTCAAGAACTGATTGAGATATCGAAACGAGATAAATTAAATTTGGTTGCAAATTTCATCTAATTTTAATGCAAATAAAATGATTATTTCGATTTCATAAATCTCGATGTTATGATACTTTGAATACAATCTTGCTCGAAACGTTAATTGGGGTGACATAAAATAAAAAGATTTGTATCTCTAGAACTGATTGAGATATCGAAACGAGATAAATAAGATTTTGTTGCAAATTTCATCTAATTTTAATGAAAATAAAATGATTATTTCGATTTCATAAATCTCCATGTTATGATGCTTTGAATACAATTTTGCTCGAAACGTTAATTGGGGAGACATAAAACAAAAAGATTCGTATCTCAAGAACTGATTGAGATATCCAAACGAGATGAATAAAACTTTGTTGCAAATTTCATCTAATTTTAATGCAATTAAAATGATTATTTCGGTTTCATAAATCTCGATGTTATGATACTTTGAATACAATCTTGCTTGAAACGTTAATTGGGGAGACATAAAACAAAAAGATTTGTATCTCAAGAAATTATTCAGATATCGAAACGAGATAAATAAAATTTTGTTGCAAATTTCATCTAATTTTAATGCAAATAAAATGATTATTTCGATTTCATAAATCTCGATGTTATGATACTTTGAATACAATCTTGCTCGAAACGTTAATTTGGGAGACATAAAACAAAAAGATTTGTATCTCAAGAACTGATTGAGATATCGAAACGAGGTGAATAAAATTTTGTTGCAAATTTCATCAAATTTTAATGCAATTAAAATGATTATTTCGATTTTATAAATCTCGATGTAATGATACGTTGAATACAATCTTGCTCGAAACGTTAATTGGGGTGACATAAAATAAAAAGATTTGTATCTCTAGAACTGATTGAGATATCGAAACGAGATAAATAAGATTTTGTTGCAAATTTCATCTAATTTTAATGGAAATAAAATGATTATCTCGATTTCATAAATCTCGATGTTGTGATAGTTTGAATACAATCTTACTCGAAATGTTAATTGGGGAGACATAAAACAAAAAGATTCGTATCTCAAGAACTGATTGAGATATCCAAACGAGATGAATAAAACTTTGTTGCAAATTTCATCTAATTTTAATGGAAATAAAATGATTATCTCGATTTCATAAATCTCGATGTTGTGATGCTTTGAATACAATTTTGCTCGAAACGTTAATTGGGGAGACATAAAACAAAAAGATTTGTATCTCAAGAACTGATTGAGATATCGAAACGAGATGAATAAAATTTTGTTGCAAATTGCATCTAATTTTAATGCAATTAAAATGATTATTTCGATTTCATAAATCTCGATGTTATGATACTTTGAATACAATCTTGCTCGAAACGTTAATTGGGGAGACATAAAACAGAAAGATTCGTATCTCAAGAATTGATTGAGATATTGAAACGAGATAAATAAAATTTTGTTGCAAATTTCATCTAATTTTAATGCTGATAAAATGATTATTTCGACTTCATAAATCTCCATGTTATGATACTTTGAATACAATTTTGCTCGAAACGTTAATTGGGGAGACATAAAACAAAAAGATTCGTATCTCAAGAATTGATTGAGATATTGAAACGAGATAAATAAAATTTTATTGCAAATTTCATCTAATTTTAATGCAAATAAAATGATTATTTCGATTTCACAAATCTCGATGTTGTGATACTTTGAATACAATCTTGCTCGAAACGTTTATTGGGGAGACATAAAACAAAAAGATTCGTATCTCAGGAATTGATTAAGATATCGTAACGAGATAAACAACATTTTGTTGCAAATTTCATCTAATTTTAATGCAAATAAAATGATTATTTCGATTTTATAAATCTCGATGTTATGATACTTTGAATACAATCTTGCTCGAAACGTTAATTGGGGAGACATAAAACAAAAAGATTCGTATCTCAGGAATTGATTAAGATATCGTAACGAGATAAACAACATTTTGTTGCAAATTTCATCTAATTTTAATGCAAATAAAATGATTATTTCGATTTTTTAAATCTCTATGTTATGATACTTTGAATACAATCTTGCTCGAAACGTTAATTGGGGAGACACAAAACAAAAAGATTTGTATCTCAAGAACTGATTGAGATATCGAAACGAGATAAATAAAATTTTGTTGCAAATTTCATCTAATTTTAATGCAAATAAAATGATTATTTCGATTTTTTAAATCTCTATGTTATGATACTTTGAATACAATCTTGCTCGAAACGTTAATTGGGGAGACACAAAACAAAAAGATTTGTATCTCAAGAACTGATTGAGATATCGAAACGAGATAAATAAAATTTTGTTGCAAATTTCATCTAATTTTAATGCAAATAAAATGATTATTTCGATTTCATAAATCTCGATGTTATGATATTTTGAATACAATTTTGCTGGAAACATTAATTGGGGAGACATAACACAAAAAGATTTGTATCTCAAGAACTGATTGAGATATCGAGACGAGATAAACAAAATTTTGTTGCAAATTTCATCTAATTTTAATACTGATAAAATGATTATTTCGATTTCATAAATCTGGATGAAACGCATAATTTATTTCTCGATTTAGAAAAAATGTTTTATAACGTTTAACTTTAAAGAGCCGTATCGTCCTTAATTGTAGGAATTAATAAATGATTTATATCTCAAAATAAATATAAATTTGCCGTCTTTAGGTAATCATAACCGTTTAAATTTTTTTTTTATAAAATTTTGACGATATGCGTGTTTAAAGTTACCCCTAAAATTGCTCGTTTTACAAGATGTCTTAAATTCTTAAATTTTTTTTATATTATGATATAATTTTGGTATCAAAACATAAATTAGATTTTTTAAGCTTAAATCTAAAAGATAATTAACAACATTAAATGATTTAAAAATAGATTCGATAAGAAATCCCAAAAATGTACCAATTTGTAATAGGATACTCATCCTTAACTCCCTCTCACAAAAACTACACCCTCCCTATTTACTACACGAGGTTTATTACGCCCCGGGGAACAAAGAAAATCCTCTATAAACCTCAATAAACCTCGATAAACCCCTTTAAATCTCTTCCCGTACAGTTTGTCCCGTCGAATACAACGTTTAATTCGAATTTAACGAGCTCCCGGAGGACCGGAAATTTGCGACGATTTCTGAATTTATCAAAATTTTTTCAAATTCCCTTTCTTTTTAGAAACACCCGTCGACTTTTCAAATCGACAAAATGAGAACCAAAAGTCGACATCGACCCAATTCGGGAGGCAAACGACGTCGAGCATAAATTCGCACGATTCCGATCTGAGCGAGTGCGAGAGCGACATCGATATCGTAGGAGATGCGAAAGCTGCCCCGTATTCGTTCAAGGGGGCATAAAAAAGCTTTCTCTCAACCCCAACTTTCCTATTTATTTTTTAACTTACTTATTATGCCAAAGAGGTTCTTTGCTTTAAAAGGACCAAAATGGAACGAGAAAAAAGGATGTAATGGAGTCGAATTGAGTTTTTAGATCCTTTTTTTGTGTAAATAGTTAGGTTTGAAAGCTTTTTTTTGTTGATTAATTAATTAGACTTGTTTAATGTGATTGTTTAAAAAATCGGGGTAGATAGCGAAAATGTATAATAAATAATAATGATGATGATTAAACAGGGTAATTATGTATTATATAATTGATATTATTAATTATAAAAAAGGAATTAGCTAAAATTGGGGTTTTATTTAACTTTTTTTAATTAATTTATTAATTTTGAATCAATAAGCGCCATCTCTTTGTGAAAATCCCAATTAATTAACTTAAATTCTTAAATTCTAATTAAATTAACTTAAATTCACAAATTTATCATTACATAAACCTCTTTTAACTCAAAATATTTTCATTTTAACGAATTTTATTAATTTATCAATTATTTAATCCAATTTAACGAATTAAATTATTAATCCACTTTTTAATTTAAATTTTATTTTTTCGCAGTTGGTATTTACGTAGCGTTTGTGTATCTTCTTAATCACGTCAATTTTTATTATCCTTTTTTTAAAGTTTTTTGCTAAAAATTAAGTTAAAATTAATGTTTTAAGATAAAAGATTGTTTAAAAAATGGGGAGTGTTGCATAAAATTAGATTTAAGCATAAATATCGTGGGATAAAACGCAAATTAAATAGTGAGGTTATGTTGATATCAACAAAACATCAACATAACCTCACTTATTCAAAGTGAGAATCAAATCAAAGAAATTTCATTGTAAGTATAAATATTTGGCTTATTTAAGTAATTTTATAAGATTTTAACGTTTAGGGTCCATTTATCTTTGATAAAAGAATTTTTGTGGTGGGATTAATCAATTTTTGGTAAGTACTTAATAATTCTTTAATTTCTTTCCGATTAATTTAATTATTCATTTTTTAGGTTCCCTTTAACAACGAGGATAAAGTGAAGGGGACAATTTAATGATTGGAATGGTTGTTGGAATATTCGTGACCAATTTGAGGTTTGTATAAGATTAATTTTTGAGCTTTGCTACGTCTATATGCTTTTTCTAAATGAATTTGTTACTTACTTTATGTAGAGGTGTTCTAAATTTGTTGTACACATCATAACGGTGATATGATATACATCAATTCGATAACATACTAATATTAAGATCTTTTTGAGGTTAAAATTTTGTGTGTAAACCTCAACGTAGCCAATTTATGAGATATATGATCATATTTTCTAATTTATAAATGAAACTTGGGCAGGTATTTTGTAGAAACTGAACATAAATTGATTGACTCTTAATAAATAAGGTTTATGATATTTATATTGAAGAACATCAGAAATATGTTTGTGAAATCTTAAATCTGTTTCAAAGTGGAATCAGTTTCAAAGGTGCTTTTGATCAAAGACCATAATCTGTTACTTCCTGGGATTTAGCCTAAGGTTATACCTTTCTGCAAACTGAGAAAAGTATGTTGTTTAAACATACTTGCAAAAAAGTTAAAGTACGTTGGCTACCCAAGTAAATAATCTGAGAATTTAGCGCTTTATATTTCTTTGTATATTGTAATTGGCGCACATTTGATTTACTACATCAACTCTATATTTAGTATAGTGTTGAAATCTTATCATTTCTAGCTTCGCATTGATTATTACTTGCAAAAAAATGTTCTGTTGGTTGCTTTCCAGCATTACATGTATGCCATTTTCAAATCAGCTAAAGCAAGGATTTTTATGGCATATTTCAATGGCGTAGAAGGTATATATTGGCGAAAAGAACACAAAAAGTGAATACAGCATAAATTTTTTGGAAATTATGTATGAATTTTTCCGATTTCTCGAATTGGCGCAAGTCGATCCAACACTTTGCGTTTGTTTCGAATACTTCTGTCATCAAATTATAATATATGCAGCAAAATCTTGAATCGTTTTATACTCATAATTAGTCAAAATTTTTCAATGCCATCATTTCTTTTTCCCAAAGTTCCTCCATTGATTGTTGGTTTGATTTAGAAGCTCTTATTAAGTATAAGAGGTCATCACTCATATGGTGTGATTTTGTTGGTGCATTTTTTCCATTTGTTATTTTTATTTCGCGTTAAATAAAATGGTGTATTGGTAAGAATTTCCTTTTCGTCTGTTGGTAATTCATTGCAATCTTGTTCACTTTTTGAATTACCTTCTTGTTGTTCAATTTCATCTTAGCGATGTCGCTTCCTTCCATGAAATTTTCAGTAACATCAGGCTCCAACATTATTTATGTAGATAGATCACACAGTTACACAGTGAAATTTTCTGCTCATTTTAGTAAAAATCTATAGAACAATAGAATTTATTATACAAGTATTCTTAAAATGAGAGCGTTTTGATTAATGGCATTGCTATTAATATGAAAATCTTGGATAATAGAAACCAATGAATGAAAAAGAAAGAAATACTGACCTTCACAAAATAATATAAATAATGTAGTAATAAGTAACGGTTTCGGGTGTGACAGCTTACTAAATTAGATCACTTATTTATGCACTTCTAACAAGCTATAAAAAAAAATGGCCAACTGGAGTTGATTTAACATCAAAAGTAGTGGTGTTACGGATGTGGGTTTAACGGATGCGGATGCGGAACCGGATTTTTTAATTCTAATTTTGCGGATGCGGATACGTAAGCAGATTTTTGGATGCGGATTTAACGGATGCGGAGTTGTTGAAAAAAGTGACATGCTAAAATTTTCTTGAAAATATCTAATGCACAAATAAAGTAATTAATATTCATAATTTATTATAGGCAAATTATATTTTAAAAACAGCAATTTTGATGCCTTCTCTCCTTTCAGACTTTTTCTTTTATCTGTGTATATTAACGAAAGGTAAAGCTGCTTGGTGGTGTTGATAAATATTGTCGAACAACCGGCAATAAAACGGTATATTTGTACCCATTTTGTCGCCACCACATTAATGGATCTTCTTCTAAAGGTAGTCTTCTTTCTTTAATATAATTTTGGAGCACAATTTTCAGTGTTATTAATTGGTCATCTTCTGCCTCGCTTTCACTTGAACTTAGAACGGATTGTACTGACTGCAGTAGTTTGGAAGAACAACAGCTAGAATTAGTAATAATTTGTTTATCAATTTTTCTTTTCTTATGTATCGGACTACAATCTTTATCTTGATGAATCGTTTGAATTTGGCACAAATTAGCTATTGTGGCTTCGACTTCTTCTATTTCAAAACTATTAAAAAATTTGGTTTTATATCTGGGATCTAAGTACGTGGAAATCGAACATAGTAAATTTCTGTTTAAATCGCCAAATCTTTCACTTATTACTCGTATAACTTTAACAAAAAGTGCTTTGATATTTTCTGGCGTATTTGAGCTATCTTTCTCAGCTTTTAATATTGTCAAAGTAACGTGCAGAAGTGGAATAACCATAGAAATGCTGTTCTTCGAGTTACTTAATTCTTTAGTAAGGTCTTCAAAAGGTGCCAACAATTTTAACAACAGTTCAATTGTTGACAAATCATCCGGAGAAAATGACACAAGTTGTTTTGTAGTTAAGTATAGAAGTAAAGAATCTTTTATTTTAACAAAACGTTCCAACATGTAAAATGTGCTGTTCCACCTGAAATGAAAATTAGTTATACTTTTTAATTTATAGACAATCGTTGGCTTACCTAGTGGGACAATCTTGTATTGTTGACATTGGAGGTTGCTTCAATCTTATTACCTGTATAGCTTTTAATTCATCTTGTGCTACTAGGGAATGATTAAAATGTGTTGACACTTTTTTCACTTTTTCAATTACTTCTTGAACCCATTCTTCCGATAATATAACATTTTTAATGCAACACTGTATTTGATGAATCACACAATCAAAATCAGTAAATCCAGATATCTGCATTGCTTTAATCACGTTGCTACCACGATCGCGTACCACACAGTGAACATTGTCCTGTTTTATACCCCATTCTTCAAGAATGGTTTCAAGTTTTGTCGAAATAGCTTGACCAGTGTGACGGCCTTCCATTATTTCACATTTCAAAATAATTCTTACTCTTTCAAAACCTTCGTTTATACCATGAGCAGTCAAACTAACTAATGAAGTCCCACAACTTGTATCTGACCAAACATCAGTTGTAAAGGATATTTTCTTAAGATCTTTTAATAGTGCTTTAATTTTATTTGCCACACCGTTATATAAATCGTCACATACAAGCGACGTAAAAAACTGACGTCCCCTTAATTTATATCGTGGAAAACCAACATTGTATTGATTAATCGCCGAAAACCAACACCTTCGACGAAGTTGAATGGTAAGTCTTCCAAAGCAATCATTTCGCCTATTAATCGATCCGTATCTTTGGATTTTGTATATGAGAAATCCCAACATACATTCTTCGTTAAACATTCTTGTAAAGTAAGTTGTTTTGTTGTATTTGGACCTGTATCTGTAGATGTACTACAACTTGGCTGGTTCTGTTCTGCATTTTCAGCTATACGTTTTTCTAACTCTTCAAATATTTTTGTATGCTTAGATTTCAAATGATTTTTTAAAGAAGATGTGGTACGTCCTTTTCGTGAATATTCCTTTTCACAAATCTTACAACGAGCAATCAAACTGTTAATTTCCGAGAAATATTCCCAAATAAAGCTTGTTTTTGGTTTCATTTTAATTAATTTAATTTCGATGGATAGCAAACAATAAAACGAATGACGATAAATGCGCAAAAGCATACATACAAGTTGCCATCCGTTCAACAACTGATCGTCTTTAGGAATTAAGATCTTTTAGAGCGCTATGCATTGGCGCCCCCGATTTGAGGCGTTGCGGCGCGACAATATAGGAGTCGTATCGTCCGTCGCCACATCGCGATTACCTCACGTGTTCGTGCATGTTACAATATCTAAAAATTTTTTTTATCTAAAAAATCGAAACAAAAAACTGTCACTATTTTACCGGAGCTCCGTTAAAATATATGCGGATGCGGATGCAGATGCGGATCTTCAAAACAATGCGGATTATCCGCAGTTGCGGATGCGGATGCGAATATCCGTTACACCACTAATCAAAAGTTGAGAAAAATTCACGATACCTTCTCACCTGAAGTCACACATGATTGTGCAAGTAATATTGATTTAAAAGGTGTTACTCGTTATGCTCATTATCATGTGCATGATTTAGAACCTGATACTACAAGTGAGAATGTCTCAAAGTATCTGATCAATCAAGGTTTTAATATTAAAATTGAACAACTTAAAGTTAGTTTGTTGATAGTGATGATATCATAAAACCAACTATAACTAATTGTAAGAGCAAATCAAATAAAATATTTGATTTTTTTGAAAATATTTTAAAAAAATCTTTATTATTCTTAATTTAAAATATTCTAATTAAATGTAAAAATCCCATATCATATCCCTTGTCATTAATATATTGCCTCGGTCGCAAGCGATCTCAGCTTAATCACTATTCATACATATCTTTCAAAATGCAACAATTCTGTATCATCGTGGCATTATGTAGCGCCTCGCCTGCTAGCGATCTTGGCTTTATGAGTATGTATCGTTGAAAATACGATAGTTCAGTGTCAGTCATTAAACGCTATTGTACTGCCTCGGTCGCAAGCGATTTCAGTTTAATCACTATTAATAATTATCTCTCAAGATAAGAGTCACGTCTCAGCTTGGCATTAATGTAGTGCCTCGACTTTATCAGTATATATCCTTGGAAATACAATAGTTTGATGTCGTCTAAGCACTATTGTACTGCCTCGGCCGCAAGCGACCTTGGCTTAATCACTATTCATACATATTTTTCAAAATGGAAGAATTCTATATCACTTTGTCGTTAATGTAGCACCTCGTCCGCAGAGGATCTCGGCTTTAACACTATATATCCTTGAAAATGTGATAGTTTAGTTTCATTTAGGCACTATAGTACTGCCTCGGCCGCAAGCGACCTCGGCTTTATCAATATATATATTTGAAAATGTGGTAGTTTAGTGTCATCTAGGCACTATAGTACTGCCTCGGCCGCAAGCAACCTCGGCTTTATCAGTATATATCCTTGGAATACAGGAATACAATAGTTTGGTGTCGTCTAACCACTATTGTTCTGCCTCGGCCGCAAGCGACCTCGGCTTAATCACCATTCATACATATCTTTCAAAATGGAAGAATTCTATATCACTTTGTCGTTAATGTAGCACCTCGCCCACATTACATTACATTTACATTACATTTATTTATTATTACAATGATCTAGTGACTAACAATAAAACTAGATCGGAATTTGATACAGATTAAATTTTCTAAAAACATTATTAAACATGCATTTTTTAATAAAAATTGAAAATGAAATTAAAATTCAATTAAAATAAAACGAATGAAACTACTGTTAAGCTTGCCTGAAAACTATTGATTAATTAATAAGCGAGCAAAATAATGATTTATTCTATCTTAACCTAAGCCCTTGTGTTAATATTCTACATGCAAAAAGAAAATAAAAGTAATTTCCTAACCTAATTAACCCCTTCAAAATAAATTTCAAAAAACAAAAATCAAATGCTAACTAATAGGTAATAACTAAGCTAATATAATATAAAACATGCAAATTAACATGCGATGAAATTAAACCAATTTAAGTAAAATAATGAACAATATGGATTTGTAATTGGTTAAGGAAGATGACATGCGATCAGAAAGAATTAATTGGATTACATGCAGTTTGACATGCGGTAAAGCAAAATAATAACGAAATCGTAATTATTTACCATTCAGATGTTAACGGTTGTTCTTCTATTCAGTGCTTGGCCGGGTTTAGGAATTTTATTGCTGTTACACAGTTACCTAAACCTCGTTTCCATGTCCCGCCAACGTGGAGGCGCACTTTTACCCACTATCTAGTTCTGCCGCTTAATAATGTTCTATCATCTTGCTGTAATCTTTTAATTAATATAATTGAAATGAGTTTGAAATAAAAAAAAAAAAAGTCCTACTCAACTAACTTATATTTAACTAAAACTACTTAAAACTAAACTATAACTAGGCGCTTTGCGCTTGTCTTGATCGGTGTTTTGTCAAAATCGGGTTTTAATTGTCGTCCAATAGATTCCCTCGACCGGTTCATCGTAGTACGGTATCCAGGTACGAGGGATTGGAAATGACCAGATGGTTTGGTCACGGTATGTTCTTGTCTCTTTTCTCTATTTCTTGCAGTAAGTGCTCTAACGATTTTATCTTTTCCACGTTCTGAAGAATTTCCGATATTGGTACATCTCTGAGTTCCGCTCTTTTATCCTCAACGTTTGCAATGAGACCACATTCAAGAAGTGCGTGTTCTGGAGTTCCCATTTCACCACATTCGCACAAGTTGGTTTCCTTCAGTTTCCTTTCGTACAAGTATTTCGGAAACGGGCCATGTCCGGTAAGGAAGTGTATGACTGATCTGCTGAGTTGTAGCTGTGTTTGGAGTCTTAACCTGACGTTAGGAAAGATGGCATAAACTCTTCTACCTGTTTCAGAGCTGTCCCATCTTTGTTGCCATTTATCCAAGATGGTTTCCAGGATATCATTCTGATCCCTTGCCTCCTTTCCTAACAGGCTTTTGACTTTGGTTTGGTTGCCTTTCTTTAACCAGTAAGTGGCAGCTCTTTTGATGACCTGCAGGTCCATTGGAAGAGTCCCCTTTAAAACCGTGAGCGCATCCGTAGGTGTTGTTCTGTACGCTCCGGTCATTCTCAAAAGAATGGTTCTTTGGGCTCTGTTAAGTCTCTCCCGTGGTTTCACCTGCAAGGCTTTTTCTCCCCAAACACTCGCTGCATACGTTGTTATTGCAGACATTACCGCATTTAAATATCTATTTATTTGCTGCATTTTCAAGTCATACCTCCTTGTAGCCAGACTAGCAATTTTGTGCATTGCTGCTGTTGCCTTGATACAAGTCTCTTCTACGTGAGTTGCATACTGGAACCTTTCTGTGATGTTTACTCCTAGATAGTTGGTCGTTTTTTGTCTCTTGATGGAGGTGTTACCCATCTTTATGACTGGATCCCTTTTCAATGTCCCTTTCATTATCGCAAATGTGGTCTTCTGCTCCGAGACGGCTAGTTTATTTTGTTTGCACCATTTATCAACTACCACTAGTGCATCCGTTGCTTTCTTTTCAATGCCGTTTCTATTGTTGGCTTCGATTATAAGCAAAATGTCATCGGCGTATGCTATAGTGGCCGTGACTTCAGGCTCAATTTTGTTCAACAAATCCTCAATTACTATGTCCCAAAACAGCGGACCACACACCGAACCCTGCGGACATCCCTTGGTTATTCTCTTGGTTATTGTATTTTCTTTCCCACAGCATAATGCCGCATATCTGTCCTGACAGTAGCTTCTAAAAACTCTATACAAGTTTTCCGGACAACTTAAAGATCTTAGTCTCGCAAAAAGCGATGGCCACCAAAGATTGTCAAAAGCTCCTGTAATATCTATAAAAATCGCAATCGCATACTTTGAGTTTACTTTATCTATTTCTTCCCTGAATTTATTTATTGCGTCTTCCGTGGACTTTCCTTTTAAACTGAGCCTCGTTTATTAAATTCATGTTTGCTCTATGGATCTGTAGTCTTGAGCATAAGATACGTTCAAATATCTTTCCCATTATATTGAGAAGACAGATCGGACGGTACGACTTGGGATCATTTAGCGGTTTTCCTTTTCCTTTGAAAAGTATTGTGACGTTAGCCTGTTTGAAAATTCTTGGAAACTTTCCCTGACTGATACAAGCATTGTATAGAAAGAAGTGTTAATGGCGATGCCAGACGGTGTTGCAATGCCTTAATTATTTCGGAAGGAATGTTGTCTTTTCCTGGAGACTTCTTGTTTTTACAGAGCGCTATCCACGCCAAAGTTTCTTCCACCGTTACTTCACTCACATTCTCCATACTTCACCTCGCCCACAGAGGATCTCGGCTTTAACACTATATATCCTTGAAAATGTGATAGTTTAGTGTCATTTAGGTACTATAATACTGCCTCGGTCGCAAGCGACCTCGCCTTTATCAATATATATATACTTGAAAATGTGGTAGTTTAGTGTCGTCTAGGCACTATAGTACTGCCTCGGCCGCAAGCGACCTCGGCTTAATCACCATTCATACATATCTTTCAAAATGGAAGAATTGTATATCACTTTATCATTAATGTAGCCCCTCGCCCGCAGGCGACCTCGACTTTATCACTATATATCCTTGAAAATGTGATAGTCTAGTGTCGTCTAGACACTATAGTACTGCCTCGGCCGCAAGCGACCACGGCTTAATCACTATTCTTACATATCTTTCAAAATGGAAGATTTCTATGTCACTTTATCATTAATGTAGCCCCTCGCCCGCAGGCGACCTCGGCTTTATCACTATATATCCTTGAAAATGTGATAGTCTAGTGTTGTCTAGACACTATAGTACTGCCTCGGCCGCAAGCGACCACGGCTTAATCACTATTCATACATATCTTTTAAAATGGAAGAATTCTGTATCACTTTATCATTAATGTAGCCCCTCGCCCGCAGGCGACATCGGCTTTATCACTATATATCCTTGAAAATGTGATAGTCTAGTGTCGTCTAGACACTATAGTACTGCCTCGGCCGCAAGCGACCTCGGCTTAATCACTATTCATACATATCTTTCAAAATGGAAGAATTCTGTATCACTTTATCATTAATGTAGCCCCTCGCCCGCAGGCGACATCGGCTTTATCACTATATATCCTTGAAAATGTGATAGTCTAGTGTCGTCTAGACACTATAGTACTGCCTCGGCCGCAAGCGACCACGGCTTAATCACTATTCTTACATATCTTTCAAAATGGAAGAATTCTATATCACTTTATCATGAATGTAGCATCTCGCCCGCAGGCGACTTCGGCTTTATCACTATATATCCTTGAAAATGTGATAGTCTAGTGTCGTCTAGACACTATAGTACAGCCTGGGCCGCAAGCGACCGCGGCTTAATCACTATTCATACATATCTTTCAAAATGGAAGAATTCTATAAATTCTAGAAAATGTAGCGCCTCGCCCGCAAGCGATCTCGATTTTGTCAGTATATATCTTAGAAAATGTGTTAGATCAGTGTCGCGTAAGCATAAATTAATTAACTATTACATTTATCCTTAAGAATGTCAGTTATCAATTTAATCAATACCATATGTAGAGTTAATATCTAAATTATTTCTCTTTTATTTTTAGGTACTAACCCTCGATTCTACCCGAATTTTAAGGTAAGTTCTAATCACGTAACGAAATCCACTAAATAATCGTTTATTTAAAACCCCATTCCTTTGCTTACATTTTAATTTTAACCTTCTAATTATAAATAAAACAATATTTGTCCTTTATAAAAAGTACTAAACACTAAAACAGTTAGTTCCTCTCTTTTTTTTTTTTTCATTCGATAAAACAATCTTATTCTTATTGGGTATATACAAATCAAGCGTAATTAAAATGAGAAATGCAAATAATAAATATAAATCAAAAAAAATTAAAAATCGTTTTAACCCAATTCGGCCAAAACCGAGTCTAAATCTTCTTGTAACGCCATCGTGAGATCTTTTTGTTTGTTAAGATCGTCTTGTAACCTCTCCACGTTCGCTTTTAACATTAAATTTCCCTTCTTTAAGGCGGCCAACATGTTTTCGTGGCGTTTAACGCGATGGGATAAATTATTTTTGATTTTGTCGGTTGGGGCGTCTTCCGGTTCGCTGTGGGATGCTTCAGAGTCGGTTTCCGATTCTTCGGAGGATTCGGATTCGCTCGATTCGCTTTCTTCGCTTTCGCTCGCCGTTTCTTCTTTTGGTTCTTCTTCGTCTTCGTCTTGATCTGAGTCGTCTTCGTCTTCATCTTCGCTGGATTCTTTCATTAATTTCGCCATTTTGTCGACTTCTTTTTGGAGGGCTTTGTATTTTTTCTTTTCTTCTTTGATTGATTTTTGGTGGGTTTTGACTTGTTCTTTGAGGGCGACTCTTTCTTTTTTGGCGTTGTCCCGTTTGTTCTTGCAGCTGCGTAATTTGTTTCTGAACATTTTTACTTCACGTTGAGCGCGACGTTCGCGTTTTTCTTCGTTGTCGCTTCCGTCGGATTCGGATTCGGAGACTTCGTAGATTTCTTCTTCTTCTTGGTCGTTGTTGATTTGAGGGATTGATTGTCGCTTGCCGGTTAAAAATTCTTGGAGTTTTCGTTCCAGCTCGCGATTTTGTTTTTTGGCCTCTTCGAGTTCGGTTTTCTTCGTGTCCAGTTCTTCGGTTGCTTGCGAATATTTCTTCTCGAGTTCTTCACTCGTTTTCCGCGCTTCTTGGGCTTCCTGCTTTAGACTCGTTATTAACTTTTGATCCGCCTCTGTGTTCATCGAACCACCCATTTTTTCACCCCTATCATCGTTAACATTTTGGTGCTTCTCCAACTCCGCCTCTAATTGTTGGATTTTCACCAATAACTTCTTATTCTCTCGTATTTGGGCTTCCTTATTCCTCATTTCAAACGCCAATAACTGCTTTGTACTTTGCAAATCATCCCTAACCTTATCAATATCGTCCATTTCATCAGATTCATCTGGAACATCCTCCTAAAACAAAAATCAAAATCAATCCAAAAACAAAGATATTTCCAAAAAATTACTGGTGGTATGCTGGCCATCGACTGCGACTTAATAATTTGTTCCTCAATCGTCATTTGCCGCCTAAACTTCCTCAATCCATCCAAAACCGGCTTCGAGCGATCGTTCGTCTTAACCTTCTTCAGCTTAACACCTTGCTCGATTTGCTTCAACAAATCGTGATGTGGATCGTTCTTCTGGTGGTTCTCGCTCTCGAAAATGAATTGGCCCTTCGATTTGACTTTGGGGAGAAGTGGTTTTGATCTGTCGTTGCATTCCACGTGCTTCAAACGAGCTCCTTTCTCTAAATCCTTCAACATTTGAGTCCAATCTGGACGATGCTTAGGTCTTTGTCTACAAAAAAGAGAAGAAGATGTCAAAAAGAAATAGGCTAAAGTTGTCTAAACGTTTTTGACGGAATTTTTAAGCATGCTCAGAGCATTTTGGAAGATGTCCAAAAGAGATGCAACTTTCCTAAGTGGCCTATATCTTTTGATGGTAATCAAAAGTTGGAAAAAATTGTCTAAACGATTTCTGAGAGTATTAAGAGCAATTTGAGACTTACAGAGAAATTTGAGAATTGCTGAAGGTATTACAGAGAATTCCAGGGTATTACAGAGAAATTTCTTCAAGTTAAATAATATTGGAGTCGTTCCAAGTTTTTTTCTAAGCTTTCCAAGTGTTGTTATGGACAGAAGAAGTTGTCAAAAAGTGTCTAAATTATTTCTGAGTGTATTGAGAGCAATTTAAGATTGTTACAGCTTTATTTGAACATGTGTAATAATGTTGGGAGGCTTTCCAAGTGTTTCTTAAGCTTTCCGAATGTTGTTATAAGCAAAAAAAGTTGTCAGAAAGTGTCGAAACTTATAAAAAAATTTCTGGATGTGTTAAAAGCAATTCCAGATTATTGCAGAGAAATTTCTTCGAGTCAAATAATTTTGGAGTCGTTCCAAGTTTTTTCTAAGCTTTCCAAGTGTTGTTATGGACAGAAAAAGTTGTCAAAAATTGTCTAAATTATTTCTGAGAGTATTGAGAGCAATTTAAGGTTGTTACAGCTTTATTTGAACATGTGTAATAATGTTGGGAGGCTTTCCAAGTGTTTCTTAAGCTTTCCGAATGTTGTTATAAGCAAAAAAAGTTGTCAGAAAGTGTCGAAACTTATAAAAAAATTTCTGGATGTGTTAAAAGCAATTCCAGATTATTGCAGAGAAATTTCTTCGAGTCAAATAATTTTGGAGTCGTTCCAAGTTTTTTCTAAGCTTTCCAAGTGTTGTTATGGACAGAAGAAGTTGTCAAAAAGTGTCTAAATTATTTCTGAGAGTATTGAGAGCAATTTAAGATTGTTACAGCTTTATTTGAACATGTGTAATAATGTTGGGGGGCTTTCCAAGTGTTTCTTAAGCTTTCCGAATGTTGTTATAAGCAAAAAAAGTTGTCAGAAAGTGTCGAAACTTATAAAAAAAATTTCTGGATGTGTTAAAAGCAATTGCAGATTATTACAGAGAAATTTCTTCAAGTCAAATAATTTTGGAGTCGTTCCAAGTTTTTCCTAAGCTTTCCAAGTGTAGTTATGGACAGAAAAAGTTGTCAAAAAGTGTCTAAATTATTTCTGAGAGTATTGAGAGCAATTTAAGATTGTTACAGCTTTATTTCAACATGTGTAATAATGTTGGGAGGCTTTCCAAGTTTTTCTTAAACTTTCCGAATGTTGTTATAAGCAGAAAAATTTGTCAAAAAGTGTCGAAACTTATAAAAACAATTTCTGAAAGTGTTGAAAGCAATTCCAGGTTATTACAGAGAAATTTCTTCAAGTCAAATAATTTTGGAGTCGTTCCAAGTTTTTCCTAAGCTTTCCAAGTGTTGTTATGGACAGAAAAAGTTGTCTAAATTATTTCTGAGAGTATTAAGGGCAATTTAAGATTGTTACAGCTTTGTTTCAACATGTGTAAGAATGTTGGAAGGCTTTCCAAGTTTTTCTTAAACTTTCCGAGCGCTTTCATGGAAACAAAAAAATTGCCAAAAAGTGTCTAAACGATTTTTGAGAGTATTGAGACCAATCTCAACTTACCACAGATATATTTCAACAAGTCTAATCATTTTGGGAGTTTTTCCAAGAATTTCCTAAGCTCTCCGAGCATTTTTACGAATACTAAAATCGTCAAAATAGTGTCTAAATGATTTTTAAGAGTATCAAGGACAATTTTAGATTACTCCAGAAAATTTTCAAGTGATATGATCATTTTGGGAAGATTTCCAAGTTTTTCCTAAGCTTTCTGAGCGATTTCATGAAAATTAAAAATTGTCAAAAAGTGTCTAAACGATTTTTTAGAGTATTGAGAGCAATCTCAACTTACCACAGATATATTTTAACAAGTCTAATCATTTTGGGAGTCTTTCCAAGATTTTCCTAAGCTCTCCGAGCATTTTTACGTCTACAAAAATTGTCAAAAAGTGTCTAAATGATTTTGAAGTGTGTCCAGAACAATTTTGGATTTCTCCAGAAAATTTTCAAGTAATATGACCATTTAGAGAAGATTTCCAAGTTTCTCCTAAGCTTTCCGAGCGATTTTTTTGAAAACAAAAATTGCCAAAAAATGTCTAAACGATTTCTGTGTATATTGAGGGCAATTTCGGATTATTACACAGAAATTTAAGTAAGCCTAACAATTTTGGGAGGCTTTCCAAATTATTCCGAAGCTTTCCAAGTGATTTCATAAACACAAAAAGTTGTCAAAAACTGTCTAAACGAATTTTGACAGCTCTCCAAACAAACTTAAGCAAGTTCAATGAGTTTCGAATTTTTTTCATTATTTTCCAAAGTTCTACAAATCGTAAAAATTTGTGAAAAAGTGTCTAAATGTTTTCTGTCAACATGCATTATTACTAGAAATAAGTCTAAATGGACTCTAAGTGCTTCTTAACACTTCTTTTAAGGTATGTAGAAGAAACATTTTCTTGGAATTATGACAAAATCTAAAGAGTTTGGAAACATGTCTAAATGCCTTTGAATGGTTTTTAATGCATTTTTAAATTGTCTAAAGACTTCTAATGATCCTTAAAGTCATCAAAAAGTGTTCAATTTCATTTTAGGAGTTGTCAAAAATTGTCCAAAAGATTTTCATAATGGCAAAAATTGTCTAGAAGTTTCTTGACACATTTTTATGATCCCTATATGCCTTTCTTAGTAGTCTAAGTGCTTCTTTTATGCTATCCAAATCTTCTTATGTTTATTTAACATTGTTAGAAAGTGTCCAAATATTTTCTTGGAATTTTAACAAAATCCAAAAAATATTGAATGTCTTTGGATGTTTTTTAAAGCATTTTTGAATTGTCTAAAGACATCTAATGATTTCTAAAGTCATCAAGATGTGTTCAAATTTATTTTGGGAGTTGTCAAAAATTGCCCAAAAGATTTTCATGATGGCAAAACATATTTAGACGCTTCTTGATACATTTCTACGATCCCTGTTTGCTTTTCTTAGTTGTCTAAATGCTTCTTTTATGCTATTCAAATCTTCTAATGTATATCTAACATTGTTAGAGAGTGTTCAAATATTTTCTTGAAATTATGACAAAATCCAAAGGATTTTGAATACCTTTGGATGCTTTTTAATGCATTTGTGAATTGTCTAAAGACATCTAATGATTTCTAAAGTCACCAAAAAGTGTTCAAATTTATTTTGGGAGTTGTCAAAAATTCTCCAAAAGATTTCCGTAATGGCAAAAGATATTTAGAAGTTTCTTGATACATTTCTATGATCCTAATAGGGATCCTATTTGCTTTTATTAATTGTCTAAAAACCTCTAAATGTTTTTTATACGATCTAAATGTTTCTATGTATATCTAACATTGTTAGAGATTGTCTGAACATTTTTTGGGAATTATGACAAAATCCAAAGAATTTTGAATCCTGTCTAAATTCCTTTAGATGCTTTTTAATACATTTTTAAGTTGTCTAAAGACATCTAATGATTCTAAAAGTCGTTTAAAAGTGTTTAGTTTCATTTTGGAAGTTGTCAAAAATTGTCCAAAAGATTTCCGTAATGGCAAAAGATATTTAGAAGTTTCTTGATACAATTCTATGATCCCTATTTGCTTTTATTAATTGTCTAAAAACCTCTAAATGTTTTTTATACTATCTAAATGTTTCTATGTATATCTAACATTGTTAGAGATTGTCTGAACATTTTTTGGGAATTATGACAAAATCCAAAGAATTTTGAATCATGTCTAAATTCCTTTAGATGCTTTTTAATACATTTTTAAGTTGTCTAAAGACATCTAATGATTCTAAAAGTCGTTTAAAAGTGTTTAATTTCATTTTGGAAGTTGTCAAAAATTGTCCAAAAGATTTCCGTAATGGCAAAAGATATTTAGAAGTTTCTTGATACATTTCTATGATCCCTATTTGCTTTTATTAATTGTCTAAAAACCTCTAAATGTTTTTTATATTATCTAAATGTTTCTATGTATATCTAACATTGTTAGAGATTGTCTGAACATTTTTTGGGAATTTTGACAAAATCCAAAGAATTTTGAATCATGTCTAAATTCCTTTAGATGCTTTTTAATACAT
This sequence comes from Onthophagus sagittarius, assembly GCA_036711965.1. Lineage (NCBI taxonomy): Eukaryota > Metazoa > Arthropoda > Insecta > Coleoptera > Scarabaeidae > Onthophagus > Onthophagus sagittarius. The sequence continues at coordinate 15,265,690 of JASERS010000009.1, forward strand.
TTTTAAGTTGTCTAAAGACATCTAATAATTCTAAAAGTCGCTAAAAAGTGTTTAATTTCATTTTGGAAGTTGTCAAAAATTGTCCAAAAGATTTCCGTAATGGCAAAAGATATTTAGAAGTTTCTTGATACATTTCTATGATCCCTTCTTGCTTTTATTAATTGTCTAAAAACCTCTAAATGTTTTTTATACTATCTAAACGTTTCTATGTATATCTAACATTGTTAGAGAGTGTCTGAACATTTTTTGGGAATTATGACAAAATCCAAAGAATTTTGAATCATGTCTAAATTCCTTTGAATGCTTTTTAATACATTTTTAAGTTGTCTAAAGATATCTAATGATTCTAAAAGTCGCTGAAAAGTGTTTAATTTCATTTTGGAAGTTGTCAAAAATTGTCCAAAAGATTTCCGTAATGGCAAAAGATATTTAGAAGTTTCTTGATACATTTCTATGATCCCTATTTGCTTTTATTAATTGTCTAAAAACCTCTAAATGTTTTTTGTACTATCTAAATGTTTCTATGTATATCTAACATTGTTAGAGAGTGTCTGAACATTTTTTGGGAATTATGACAAAATCCAAAGAATTTTGAATCATGTCTAAATTCCTTTAGATGCTTTTTAATACATTTTTAAGTTGTCTAAAGACATCTAATGATTCTAAAAGTCGTTTAAAAGTGTTTAATTTCATTTTGGAAGTTGTCAAAAATTGTCCAAAAGATTTCCGTAATGGCAAAAGATATTTAGAAGTTTCTTGATACATTTCTATGATCCCTATTTGCTTTTATTAATTGTCTAAAAACCTCTAAATGTTTTTTATATTATCTAAATGTTTCTATGTATATCTAACATTGTTAGAGATTGTCTGAACATTTTTTGGGAATTTTGACAAAATCCAAAGAATTTTGAATCATGTCTAAATTCCTTTAGATGCTTTTTAATACATTTTTAAGTTGTCTAAAGACATCTAATAATTCTAAAAGTCGCTAAAAAGTGTTTAATTTCATTTTGGAAGTTGTCAAAAATTGTCCAAAAGATTTCCGTAATGGCAAAAGATATTTAGAAGTTTCTTGATACATTTCTATGATCCCTTCTTGCTTTTATTAATTGTCTAAAAACCTCTAAATGTTTTTTATACTATCTAAACGTTTCTATGTATATCTAACATTGTTAGAGAGTGTCTGAACATTTTTTGGGAATTATGACAAAATCCAAAGAATTTTGAATCATGTCTAAATTCCTTTGAATGCTTTTTAATACATTTTTAAGTTGTCTAAAGATATCTAATGATTCTAAAAGTCGCTGAAAAGTGTTTAATTTCATTTTGGAAGTTGTCAAAAATTGTCCAAAAGATTTCCGTAATGGCAAAAGATATTTAGAAGTTTCTTGATACATTTCTATGATCCCTATTTGCTTTTATTAATTGTCTAAAAACCTCTAAATGTTTTTTGTACTATCTAAATGTTTCTATGTATATCTAACATTGTTAGAGAGTGTCTGAACATTTTTTGGGAATTATGACAAAATCCAAAGAATTTTGAATCATGTCTAAATTCCTTTAGATGCTTTTTAATACATTTTTAAGTTGTCTAAAGACATCTAATGATTCTAAAAGTCGTTAAAAAGTGTTTAATTTCATTTTGGAAGTTGTCAAAAATTGTCCAAAAGATTTCCGTAATGGCAAAAGATATTTAGAAGTTTCTTGATACATTTCTATGATCCCTATTTGCTTTTATTAATTGTCTAAAAACCTCTAAATGTTTTTTGTACTATCTAAATGTTTCTATGTATATCTAACATTGTTAGAGAGTGTCTGAACATTTTTTGGGAATTATGACAAAATCCAAAGAATTTTGAATCATGTCTAAATTCCTTTAGATGCTTTTTAATACATTTTTAAGTTGTCTAAAGACATCTAATGATTCTAAAAGTCGTTAAAAAGTGTTTAATTTCATTTTGGAAGTTGTCAAAAATTGTCCAAAAGATTTCCGTAATGGCAAAAGATATTTAGAAGTTTCTTGATACATTTCTATGATCCCTATTTGCTTTTATTAATTGTCTAAAAACCTCTAAATGTTTTTTATACTATCTAAACGTTTCTATGTATATCTAACATTGTTAGAGAGTATCTGAACATTTTTTGGGAATTATGACAAAATCCAAAGAATTTTGAATCATGTCTAAATTCCTTTAGATGCTTTTTAATACATTTTTAAGTTGTCTAAAGACATCTAATGATTCTAAAAGTCGTTAAAAAGTGTTTAATTTCATTTTGGAAGTTGTAAAAATTGTCCAAAAGATTTCCGTAATGGCAAAAGATATTTAGAAGTTTCTTGATACATTTCTATGATCCCTATTTGCTTTTATTAATTGTCTAAAAACCTCTAAATGTTTTTTATACTATCTAAACGTTTCTATGTATATCTAACATTGTTAGAGAGTATCTGAACATTTTTTGGGAATTATGACAAAATCCAAAGAATTTTGAATCATGTCTAAATTCCTTTAGATGCTTTTTAATACATTTTTAAGTTGTCTAAAGACATCTAATGATTCTAAAAGTCGTTAAAAAGTGTTTAATTTCATTTTGGAAGTTGTAAAAATTGTCCAAAAGATTTCCGTAATGGCAAAAGATATTTAGAAGTTTCTTGATACATTTCTATGATCCCTATTTGCTTTTATTAATTGTCTAAAAACCTCTAAATGTTTTTTATACTATCTAAACGTTTCTATGTATATCTAACATTGTTAGAGAGTATCTGAACATTTTTTGGGAATTATGACAAAATCCAAAGAATTTTGAATCATGTCTAAATTCCTTTAGATGCTTTTTAATACATTTTTAAGTTGTCTAAAGACATCTAATGATTCTAAAAGTCGCTAAAAAGTGTTTAATTTCATTTTGGAAGTTGTCAAAAATTGTCCAAAAGATTTCCGTAATGGCAAAAGATATTTAGAAGTTTCATGATACATTTCTATGATCCCTATTTGCTTTTATTAATTGTCTAAAAACCTCTAAATGTTTTTTATACTATCTAAATGTTTCTATGTATATCTAACATTGTTAGAGATTGTCTGAACATTTTTTGGGAATTTTGACAAAATCCAAAGAATTTTGAATCATATCTAAATTCCTTTAGATGCTTCTTAATACATTTTTAAGTTGTCTAAAGACATCTAATGATTCTAAAAGTCGTTAGAAAGTGTTTAATTTCATTTTGGAAGTTGTCAATAATTGTCCAAAAGATTTCCGTAATGGCAAAAGATATTTAGAAGTTTCTTGATACATTTCTATGATCCCTATTTGCTTTTATTAATTGTCTAAAAACCTCTAAATGTTTTTTATACTATCTAAATGTTTGTATGTGTATCTAACATTGTTAGAGATTGTCTGAACATTTTTTGGGAATTTTGACAAAATCCAAAGAATTTTGAATCATGTCTAAATTCCTTTGAATGCTTTTTAATACATTTTTAAGTTGTCTAAAGACATCTAATGGTTCTAAAAGTCGTTAAAAAGTGTTTAATTTCATTTTGGGAGTTGTCAAAAATTCTCCAAAAGTTTATCATAATGGCAAAAAATGTTTTTTGACACATTTCTATGCTTTTATTAGTCAATATTACAGTTGAGTTGATCGTAAGCAATCTCAACTTCTTAATTTATGTGTTAATTGTTGGTTACCTTAACATATCGAGCTTTTCCTTTTGCTTATTCGATAGATTGCTCGCTTCTGATAAATCAGGTAGAGCCGGAGCGGGTGGTGGTAAAGGTGGAGCACTGGGAACCCCGAATTTCTTCATGCTTTCTTGCCGCACCAACGCGTTTCTTGTAGCAGGAACGGCCTACGTTTGAAAAACATTTATTTTTAAACTCTCCCGTTCAAGTATAGTTTCGTAACTGAAAAGTTTCAAGTTGATCCAACCTAACTCATTACCTTATCGATATTATCCGGCACGTAATCCTCCCCGGCCAAAGAATTCCGTTTCAACGGCGCCAATTCGCGGTCCTTAACACTGTTTAGTTTCGGAATAGGGATTTTGACTTCTTTCGATTGTAGGGTGGTTTCTTTTGGGGGGACCGGTTTGAGTTGGGGTTTTTGAAAGGTGGTTGTTTCTTTTTTGCCGTTTCCGTTTTCTTGTTGATCGGATTTGACGACTTTTCGTAGTTTTGGGACTACCAGTTTCGATGATTCTTCTGGGTTTTCTTTTAAACTGTTTCGTTTGTTTAGTGTCCAAGGCATTGTGGGGGTTGGTAATGGGTTTGGGGTTTCTTTAACCCATGGTGGACGTCCTTTTGTACGTGTTGTGCTTGATGAGGAATCGTTGTTTATTGGGGAGGAATCTTTGCTTCGATCTATCGGCATGATTAATCTAAAAATTTATGTTAAGTTATAATGTATATACAGGGTGTTTCTAAATTAATGCGAAAGATTTGAAAATATATTTATATATAATATAATTATAAATGTATGTGTATTTTTTTGTGGAATAAGTCACAATCCAAAATAGATCTTTTCGTTATTATCCGGCTGCATTCGATTTATTTTTGATGCGATACGGCCTTGAATGCAAACGTTTTTGGCATAAATAGCAATTTTCATCATGATTTTGATTCAATCTTCTTATTATTAACAAAAAATAGGTTTATATTTTTAAATTGAATCAAAACTTCGTTGTTCCATCTCAAATAGAAAACGAAAACGAAACCGATTTCGTTTTTTTTTATTTCATTATTGTCTAGTTTAAAATTACCTGTGTTAAAATAAAAAGGGGGGAAAATCTTCGATTTAATTTTTCCTTTTCGACGTCGTTGACGATTTCGATTCTGTTGATGAACAATCGGAAATCGGGGGGGAAGTTGAGCACTTGACAACAAAAAAACTCCCGATATAAACCACTTTACGGAAAACGCACGCTAAAATGGCTACTCGCACTTAAAGAAGAGGCGTCTATTTTTGGATTGGGACGTCGCGTCGTCGACGACGCTCGGCGTCGGAATCCTAAACTAGAGAAATTTCTCGGCCGGTTTTCTTCGCGATCAAATTTAGTAAGAGAAAAACACTTTTTATTTTACAATTATAATATAACGATTAACTCAATATTATCTCAGTTTGATATCATTAAAAGTTTGAAATTGAAAAATTCTAAATTTGGGATAAATTTATTTAGAAAAGTTGAGTTGAGATAGCGCCAAAACGAAAGTAAACTTTGCGGGTGTTGCCAAGAAATAAAGCGTTTGATTGAAACTAAATTGTTGGTTATGTTATGAGGACCGATTTATAAAGAAATTAACTATATTATTAACTATATTTATTTTATAATTTAACATCATACATTTCTTGTAATAAGCTCCATGTTGTAGGCAGAAAACTTATTGCTTATTGTTAACTAGATGTTGCTTCAATTAGACTAGATCATGCAAATGAAGATATTGTCCACAACCATCTCTTTAACACCCTAAATCTAACTCTTGTATATCATCACCTCAATCAGCTAACTACAGCATAGTCTATCCCCTCTCTCCTGATTTCGACAACAAAATCTAGCAATCATTTTCTTCTTCGCCTCAACCCTTTCATTCGCAGATATCTTGGGAGTTCCTCTATCACTATCCTTATCTCTATCTCTTAATTCTCTCCATATTTTATCTCTTTCCATCTTTATATTTTTTATGTTAGTTATTCAGTTGCTCAGACTTCAACCTTTCCTCCTCGATTTTTTTCCCAAGATCCTACAACGCAGTCTTCTTTTTATCTTCTCCTCATACTTCACTGTTCTTCTTCCAGCCTTCACTTTAACTGAGTCTTCCTGGATCTACTTTGTTTCTACTTCCTCAAGCACTCCTTGTTCTCTCCATACCCCTACTGATATTCCAGGAAATTAGTAATAATAAAATAGTATAGAGATTCAAAATGTGTAGAACATTTCCGTTTGAGTAGAGTAGTTACTGAAGATCTAGCAATTTGATTTAAAGTCAGACCATGTTGCAATTATCAAGCTGGAAGAAATAGAAAATTAATGAGTAAACAACATATATTAACATTTCTAACTCACTTCTTATAGTTAGATAAGTTTAGACGTTACTTGAAGAAGACTAGATGCTTGCAAAAGGCTTGATCTAGTATGCAGAAGACTGGATAATGCTTGCAAAAGACTTGACATAGCTTAAAGATAACTAGATGTTGTTTGAGGAAGTCTAAATCATACAAGTTAACAGACATTGCTTTGCAAAAGGCTAAATTTTTGCAAAAGGCTAAAGATTGGTTGCAGAAGACTTGACACTGCTTATAGATGACTGTTGATGTTGATATCAATTTAAAATTACAAAATATACGTCATATATATTATTGGACATAAGACGTCGCTGACGAATTATGACTAAAAATAGACGTCAAAATAACTTGGAACTGCTGTCTGGGTGCATATGAACATATTTTGCTTATAGAAGGCTAGATCTTGTATGCAGAAGATTAGATCTTGTATGCACAAGACTAGATCTTGTATGCACAAGACTAGATCTTGTGTGCAGAAGAGTAGATCTTGTATGCAGAAGACAAAATCTTGTATGCGGAAGACTTGACATTCCTTAACTGTAACTTGAAGAAGACTAGATCAGATATTGCTTGCGAAAGGTTAGATCTTGTATGCAGAAGACAAGATCTTGTATGCAGGACATTAGGTATCGTATGCGGAAGACTTGACATTCCTTAGATCTTGTATGCAAAAGATTAAATATTGTTTGCAGAAGATTTAAAATGTCTTAGATATCATGCATATGACCAGATATTTCTTATAGAAGGCTACATCTTGTATGCAGAAGACTTAGTATCGCTTACAAAAGAAAACTAGATGTTGCTTGAGGAAGTCTAGATGTTACAAATACATAGATATTTCTTGCAAAAGGCTAGATCTTGTATGCAAAAGATTAAATATCACTTGCAGAAGATTTAAAATGTCTTCAATATCATGCATATGACCAGATATTTCTTATAGAAAGCTACATCTTGTATGCAGATGACTTAGTATCGCTTACAGGAAAACTGGATGTTGCTTGAGGAAGTCTAGATGTTACAAATATATAGATATTGCATGCAAAAGGTTAGATCTTGTATGCAGAAGACCAGATCTTGTATGCAAAAGATTAAATATCGTTTGCAGAAGATTTAAAATGTCTTAGATATCATGCATATGACCAGATATTTCTTATAGAAAGCTACATCTTATATGCAGATGACTTAGTATCGCTTACAGGAAAACTGGATGTTGCTTGAGGAAGTCTAGATGTTACAAATATATAGATATTGCATGCAAAAGGTTAGATCTTGTATGCAGAAGACCAGATCTTTTATGCAAAAGATTAAATATCACTTGCAGAAGATTTAAAATGTCTTCAATATCATGCATATGACCAGATATTTCTTATAGAAAGCTACATCTTATATGCAGATGACTTAGTATCGCTTACAGGAAAACTGGATGTTGCTTGAGGAAGTCTAGATGTTACAAATATATAGATATTGCATGCAAAAGGTTAGATCTTGTATGCAGAAGACCAGATCTTTTATGCAAAAGATTAAATATCACTTGCAGAAGATTTAAAATGTCTTCAATATCATGCATATGACCAGATATTTCTTATAGAAAGCTACATCTTATATGCAGATGACTTAGTATCGCTTACAGGAAAACTGGATGTTGCTTGAGGAAGTCTAGATTTTACAAATATATCGATATTGCATGCAAAAGGTTAGATCTTGTATGCAGAAGACCAGATCTTTTATGCAAAAGATTAAATATCGTTTGCAGAAGATTTAAACTGTCTTCAATATCATGCATATGACCAGATATTTCTTATAGAAAGCTACATCTTATATGCAGATGACTTAGTATCGCTTACAGGAAAACTGGATGTTGCTTGAGGAAGTCTAGATGTTACAAATATATAGATATTGCATGCAAAAGGTTAGATCTTGTATGCAGAAGACCAGATCTTGTATGCAAAAGATTAAATATCGTTTGCAGAAGATTTAAAATGTCTTCAATATCATGCATATGACCAGATATTTCTTATAGAAAGCTACATCTTATATGCAGATGACTTAGTATCGCTTACAGGAAAACTGGATGTTGCTTGAGGAAGTCTAGATGTTACAAATATATAGATATTGCATGCAAAAGGTTAAATCTTGTATGCAGAAGACCAGATCTTGTATGCAAAAGATTAAATATCGTTTGCAGAAGATTTAAAATGTCTTAGATATCATGCATATGACCAGATATTTCTTATAGAAAGCTACATCTTATATGCAGATGACTTAGTATCGCTTACAGGAAAACTGGATGTTGCTTGAGGAAGTCTAGATGTTACAAATATATAGATATTGCATGCAAAAGGTTAGATCTTGTATGCAGAAGACCAGATCTTTTATGCAAAAGATTAAATATCACTTGCAGAAGATTTAAAATGTCTTCAATATCATGCATATGACCAGATATTTCTTATAGAAAGCTACATCTTATATGCAGATGACTTAGTATCGCTTACAGGAAAACTGGATGTTGCTTGAGGAAGTCTAGATGTTACAAATATATAGATATTGCATGCAAATGGTTAGATCTTGTATGCAGAAGACCAGATCTTTTATGCAAAAGATTAAATATCGTTTGCAAAAGATTTAAAATGTCTTAGATATCATGCATATGACCAGATATTTCTTATAGAAGGCTACATCTTGTATGCAGAAGACTTAGTATCGCTTGCAAAAAAAACTAGATGTTGCTTGAGGAAGTCTAGATGTTACAAATATATAGATATTTCTTGCAAAAGGCTAGATCTTGTATGCAGAAGTCTAAATCTTGTATGCAAAAGACTAAATATTGCTTGCAGAAGATTTAAAATGCCTTAGATATCATGCATATGACCAGATATTCCTTATAGAAGGCTACATCTTGTATGCAGAAGACTTAGTATCGCTTACAAAAGCACTAGATGTTGCTTGAGGAAGCCTAGATGTTACAAATATATAGATATTGCTTGCAAAAGGCCAGATCTTGTATACAGAAGATTAGATCTGGTATGCAGAAGACTAGATAACACTTGAAGAAGACTTGACATTTCTTATATGTTACTTGAAGAAGTCTACATCATGTAAATAAAGAGAGATTGCCTGGAGAAAGCTAGATCTTTGCAAAAGACTAAATATTGGTTACAGGGCTATTGAATTAAGCTTAGAAGATGTTAATTTAGATAATTGTGATTCCAACTTCATCGTTAAAGAGTTATTAACAGGATCAAATAACCGGAAGGTAAACGATGAAAAAAAGTTTTATTCAAAAAGCTGGCTAATCGATGCCACAGACGTTTCGGTGCATTTAATGCACCTTCCTCAGGCACGACTGAAAATTTATAACATTGTTAGGCGGTTAACTATATTAAAGAAAACTGAAATTACCGTAAAAATTTTAAAATTTGCAAGAGATTAGAAGATGTTTTGTGGTTGACTTTGTTTTTCTATGTTTGGGTTGGGTTGAGTTTCAATTGCATATCATGCCGAATAATGAATTGTATAAAGTTGGTGGCCAACTCAACTCAACCATGAAAGAAAAGCTTCATACCGTTCAATATGAAGAATGGTATGATATGAAGGCATGATATGAAGCTGGACCTCAACTCAACCCAACTTGATACCATCTCTGATGTTGAATTGAACCTAGAAGATGTTGGGTTAGGGTTGATTTTGTTTTTCTATGGTTGGGTTGGGTTGAGCTTCAACTTTATATCATGCCTTATATTGAATGATATGAAATTGGTACTCAACTCAAACGTAGAAGAAAAACTTCATACCATCACTCATATTGAATGGTGATCAATTTGAAGCTCAACCCAACCTAAGCAAAGAAAAACAAAATCAACCCCAAAACAACAAATCTTCTAAGTTAATAATTAATAATAGTATGAAATTGGAGCTCAACCCAATCCAAATTGATACCTTCTTATGATACCTATCAAGTTGTATTGAACTTAGAAAATTTGTTTTTTAAGGTTGACTTTGTTTTTTTATGGTTGGGTTGGGTTGAGCTTCAACTTCTAATAACCAAACATCTAAGTTATTTGGACGCATTGCAAGTCTTTTAGAAGCATTGCAAATCATCTGGAAACAATTTTAGTCTTCTAGAAGCAGTATCAGTTTTCTGGAAGCATTTCAAGTCTTCTGGAAGCAATATCAAGTTTTTTTAGAAACAACATCAAATCATCTGGAGGTAGCATCTAGTCTCCAGGTAGATGCTAAAAAACAAAAAACAGTCTTTCTTGTGTATTACCTTAGTCCTTTTTACTCATTTTGGCGAAGAATACAATTACTTTGAAAAATTTGTAAAATTTGGTAAAATTGAATCATATATGAAGAATGTAGAATAAAAACAAATTTGTTAACTAACTAAATAATTATAGTCAAGAATTTTTTTTCAAGGTAAAAAAGTAAGGTTAGAACCATTAACATATTGCAATTTAAGTTAATAAGGTAGAGTTTAAACTTCGTGTTAACAAACGCGAATGAAATAAAAATTATTTATTTATTATTCTGCTACTATTATATAAATTATGGTAATTTTTCTCGGTAAGTTTACATAAAACAATTTAATCGATTCAAACAGTAGCCAACCGGCAACCAATAAAAAAAACAACATTTCTATGAGTAATACTTTTTATTAATTCTTTCTTTTCTCATAAGATTTAACCTCAACTTCTTCCGAGAAATTCGGCCACGTCGAAATTTCCTTCAACAACCGATCCCCGGGACACTCCGTCCCATCCTTAACCTGCCTATGTCCATACAAAGTGTAATCCTCCCGAATCATCCCCATCTCCACCCCTTTCCGAATCAACTCTTTCACCACTTCGAGCTGTTCGTGCGGCGGCAATTCCTCCCTCCAATCGCCAATTATACAAATCCCGATGCTGCGGTTGTTGTAAAGGGGGGCGTGAGCTCCAACGGAGCTCCACCCCCTACCCTCGTAAGCGCGGCAATCACCCCCAACGGCGAAACTATATCCAATATCGTTCCAACCGTTGGTTTCTTGATGGAATTCTTGCATCCATTGCATCGCCTCGATACAATCCGCGGTGGTGTTACAAGCTGCTGGGATGTAACTGTGGTGGATGATTACGAAGGGGACGGGGTTTGGCATTGGTTCTGGGTCGATTTTTGGGGGTTGTGCGCCCCAAAATGAACGGGGGGTGATTTCTATCATCTTGTAGTTTGGGAATGCTAAAAAGAAATTAATTTGAGTTAAGATTTATTTGAAATCTATACGAATAAATGTATATATCGTGTTCATATATACAGTGTGTCCCTGAATTGAGTACAATTAACGATACATTTTTGACGATGTGTAGTGTTCATGAAACCATTTCATTTAATACTTGATTCATGAAAATCGGAAGATAAATAACAGAGTTACAAATTGGACATTATTTGATATAATCTCTATATACAGGGTGTCTTTTCTTTATAAAAATTACGTTCTAAATGGAGGTGCTGCACAAGGTGAGCAAATTTTGATGCTGTTATAGGGTATCTCAGAAACTTTTAAAAATTAGGCGCCATGTCCCAGTCATTTCATTATTTTTTTCGACATAAGATTTACGATCAATAAGTCTCGCATTATCTTTAAATAAAACGATCAAATTAAATAAAGAATATATTAAAGTCTTTAAACTTTTAATGTTTTTTATTGATTAAAATGTGTTAAAAATAAGGAAGAGATTTCTTCTTTTTTGTAAATAATAATTTGTTATCAAAATAATTATTTTTATCCATTTTTCATCAATGTAGGTTTTAGCCATCATCAGAGGGTTTATATAAACAAAATTTTTCTATCAAAACAAAATAACACATAATAAAATTTAAGGAACTTAAAAATCATTTATTTTATTTTGACTGAGAAATTTTGTTTATAAAAATCCTCTGATGATGGCTAAAAACAGCCGAAACATGTAAGAGGCGAAAAATAATAAAAACATACTTCGATTAAAAGTTAAAAAACGAAGAAATTCATTTTAATTTCGATTTACTTTTAATAATTTGTTAATTGTAATGTTTTAGTTTATGAGATAGCCCGTAATAACACCAAAATTAACCCACCCTGTACATCAATCGATTCAATAAAAAAAACTTTACTCAATGACATGAAGAAAAATATACCGAGCAATTTAAAAAAGAAAACTTGACAATCGCTTGAAATGCAAGATTTCATCAGAAAATCATTAAACCATTTTATTTAATACTTAGATCATCAAAATCGGAAAGTAAATGACAAAGTTACAGCTTGTAACGTTTTTTGTGGGACACCTGTATACATGTATTTATATTTTGGATTATATATATATATATATATATATATATATAGCTGTCTCTGAAATGCGTTAAATCGTGATATGTTAAATCGTATTCAGAGACATCCTGTGTATATATAATCCAAGATATACACAGGGTGTTTCATTAAAAATGACATCGGCTTATATCTCAAAAACACATAATAATAACACATAATAAAATTCAAGGAACTTAAAAATCATTTATTTTATTTTGATAGAGAAATTTTGTTTATAGAAATCCTCTGATGATGGCTAAAAACAGCCGAAACATGTAAGGGGTGAAAAATAATAAAAACATGCTTCGATTAAAAGTTAAAAAACGAAGAAATTCATTTTAATTTCGATTTACTTAATAATTTGTTAATTGTAATGTTTTAGTTTATGAGATAGCCCGTAATAACACCAAAATTAAGCCACCCTGTACATCAATCGATTTAATAAAAAAAACTTTACTCAATGACATGAAAAAAAATATACCGAGCAATTTAAAAACGAAAACTTGACAATCGCTTGAAATGCAAGATTTCATCAGAAAATCATCAAACCATTTTATTTGATACTTAGCTCATCAAAATCGGAATGTAAATGACAAAGTTACAGCTTGTAACGTTTTTTGTGGGACACCTGTATACATGTATTTATATTTTGGATTATATATATATATAGCTGTCTCTGAAATGCGTTAAATCGTGATATGTTAAATCGTATTCAGAGACATCCTGTGTATATAATCCAAGATATACACAGGGTGTTTCATTTAAAATGACATCGGCTTATATCTCAAAAAGACATAATAATAACACATAATAAAATTCAAGGAACTTAAAAATCATTTATTTTATTTTGATAGAGAAATTTTGTTTATAGAAATCCTCTGATGATGGCTAAAAACATCTGAAAAATATTTCAGTTTTACATTGTTTTTAAAAACGTCATGGAATGGGCACATTTTGAACAAACAATTTAATATTTTAGGAACTTCAAATTCTATGAGTTACTAAAATATATGGAGTTACTAAATTATATATCATATAACTTTAATTCTCAAACGGTTTAATAACTATCGTCCGTAGGGATACTAATAACTTACCCTGTATATAATAGTGTTGTTATTGTGAACATATACACAGGGTGGTTTTGTTTTTGATCGGAAAACTTTACTAAGATACTTGAAAAAAAAATTACTCAAGTTTTTTATATAAACATAATTATATTTTATTTCATATCTTGGGTATAAGAAGATCTTGGAATTTGAATTTAATAAACTTGAGTTAATGTTTCAAATACTACATCTTAGTAAAGTTTCCTGATTATAACCAGAACTAAGATTAACATTAAAACTGACACCAGTCTTAGAATTAGAAACATTCGGATTTAGCCGGACGTCTCTTAAGACGGCTAAATCCGAATGTTTCTAATTCTAAGTCAGTGTCAGTTTTACTTTTAGTTCATTAAAACGTAGAAATTATTAATCTAGTAACATGTTTGTACTGGATTACAAGTAAAACTAGAAATAATAAAACTAAGTCTGGAAATATTCATCTATTCCATTGAACACGCATTTTATAGACAGCTGTATATATAATCCAAAATATAAATGTATACAGGGGTGATGGAGTAAAAAATCTTTACTTGAATCTTTTTTCAAATCGACTTTTTATTTTTGAGACAGAAGAATATGTCATTTTAAATGAAACACCCTATATATCTTGAATTCTATGTACAGGTGTCTTTGGAATGAGTGTACAACGCTAGCTAAACCCGAAAGTTTCTAGATCTAGTGTTAGTTCTAGTTTTACTTGTGATTCAGTACAAATATGTTGTATATGTTTAATGAACTAAAAGTAGAACTCAAACTAGATTTAGAACTAGAATCATTCGAATTTAGCCGTCTTGAGAGACGTTCGGCTAAATCACCATATGTCTCTTAAGACGGTTTTCTAATTCTAGGTCTAGTATCAATTTTAATGTTTATGTTAATTTTAGTTGTAGTTATTATTCAATATTAAAAACGCCCTGTATATCTTGAATTCTACATACAGGTGTCCCTAAAATGAGTGCACAACGATGTTCAATGTTAGATGTATATATTTTATTGAACTAAAACTAAAACTAACACTAGACCTAGGACTAGAAATAATTGGGTTTAGCCGTGCGTCTTTGAACCGAATATTTCTAGTCCTAGGTCTAGTGTTAGTTCTAGTTTTACTTCTAATTCAGTACAAACATGTTATATATGTTTAATGAACTAAAAGTAGAACTCAAATTAGACTTAGAACTAGAAACATTCGGATTTAGCCATATGTCTCTTAAGACGGCTTTCTAGTTCTAGGTCTAGTATCAATTTTAATGTTTATGTTGGTTTTGGTTGTAGTTATTATTCAATATTAAAAACACCCTGTATATCTTGAATTCTACATACAGGTGTCCCTAAGATGAGTGCACAACGATGTTCAATGTTAGATGTATATATTTTATTGAACTAAAACTAGAACTAACACTAGACCTAGGACTAGAAATAGTTGTGTTTAGCCGAATATTTCTAGTCCTAGGTCTAGTATTAGTTCTAGTTTTACTTCTAATTCAGTACAAACATGTTTAATGTGTTTAATGAACTAAAAGTAGAACTTAAACTAGACTTAGAACTAGAAACATTCGGATTTAGCCATATGTCTCTTAAGACGGCTTTCTAGTTCTAGGTTTAGTATCAATTTTAATGTTTATGTTGATTTTGGTTGTAGTTATTATTCAATATTAAAAACACCCTGTATATCTTGAATTCTACATACAGGTGTCCTTAATATGAGTGCACAACGATGTTCAATGTTAGATGTATATATTTTATTGAACTAAAACTAGAACTAACACTAGACCTAGGACTAGAAATAATTGGGTTTAGCCGTGCGTCTTTGAACCGAATATTTCTAGTCCTAGGTCTAGTGTTAGTTCTAGTTTTACTTCTAATTCAGTACAAACATGTTATATATGTTTAATGAACTAAAAGTAGAACTCAAATTAGACTTAGAACTAGAAATATTCGGATTTAGCCATATGTCTCTTAAGACGGCTTTCTAGTTCTAGGTCTAATATCAAATTTAATGTTTATGTTGGTTTTGGTTGTAGTTATTATTCAATATTAAAAACACCCTGTATATCTTGAATTCTACATACAGGTGTCCTTAATATGAGTGCACAACGATGTTCAATGTTAGATGTATATATTTTATTGAACTAAAACTAGAACTAACACTAGACCTAGGACTAGAAATAATTGGGTTTAGCCGTGCGTCTTTGAACCGAATATTTCTAGTCCTAGGTCTAGTGTTAGTTCTAGTTTTACTTCTAATTCAGTACAAACATGTTATATATGTTTAATGAACTAAAAGTAGAACTCAAATTAGACTTAGAAGTAGAAACATTCGGATTTAGCCATATGTCTCTTAAGACGGCTTTCTAGTTCTAGGTCTAGTATCAATTTTAATGTTTATGTTGGTTTTGGTTGTAGTTATTATTCAATATTAAAAACACCCTGTATATCTTAAATTCTACATACAGGTGTCCCTAAAATGAGTGCACAACGATGTTCAATGTTAGATGTATATATTTTATTGAACTAAAACTAGAACTAACACTAGACCTAGGACTAGAAATAATTGGGTTTAGCCGTGCGTCTTTGAACCGAATATTTCTAGTCCTAGGTCTAGTGTTAGTTCTAGTTTTACTTCTAATTCAGTACAAACATGTTATATATGTTTAATGAACTAAAAGTAGAACTCAAATTAGACTTAGAACTAGAAACATTCGGATTTAGCCATATGTCTCTTAAGACGGCTTTCTAGTTCTAGGTCTAGTATCAATTTTAATGTTTATGTTGATTTTGGTTGTAGTTACTATTCAATATTAAAAACACCCTGTATATCTTGAATTCTACATACAGGTGTCCTTAATATGAGTGCACAACGATGTTCAATGTTAGATGTATATATTTTATTGAACTAAAACTAGAACTAACACTAGACATAGGACTAGAAATAATTGGGTTTAGCCGTGCGTCTTTGAACCGAATATTTCTAGTCCTAGGTCTAGTGTTAGTTCTAGTTTTACTTCTAATTCAGTACAAACATGTTATATATGTTTAATGAACTAAAAGTAGAACTCAAATTAGACTTAGAACTAGAAACATTCGGATTTAGCCATATGTCTCTTAAGACGGCTTTCTAGTTCTAGGTCTAGTATCAATTTTAATGTTTATGTTGATTTTGGTTGTAGTTACTATTCAATATTAAAAACACCCTGTATATCTTGAATTCTACATACAGGTGTCCTTAATATGAGTGCACAACGATGTTCAATGTTAGATGTATATATTTTATTGAACTAAAACTAGAACTAACACTAGACATAGGACTAGAAATAATTGGGTTTAGCCGTGCGTCTTTGAACCGAATATTTCTAGTCCTAGGTCTAGTGTTAGTTCTAGTTTTACTTCTAATTCAGTACAAACATGTTATATATGTTTAATGAACTAAAAGTAGAACTCAAATTAGACTTAGAACTAGAAACATTCGGATTTAGCCATATGTCTCTTAAGACGGCTTTCTAGTTCTAGGCCTAGTATCAATTTTAATGTTTATGTTGGTTTTGGTTGTAGTTATTATTCAATATTAAAAACACCTTGTATATCTTGAATTTTACATACAGGTGTCCTTAAAATGAGTGCACAACGATGTTCAATGTTAGATGTATACATTTTAGTGAATTAACATTAGACTAATTAGAAATATTCGGGTTGAATTGGATTGTGCCATTAAAAACATTCGAAATACAAAACATTTTATATCCTATTCATTCGAAATAATATATTTGATATTTAATAATAATAAAACATTTAATTAATCTTAGAATTTCATCAACGCATTTTAAAGACAGCCTATACAGGGTGTCTCACGTAACTGGTTCATTAAAACCTTTTTAGATTCCACTATTCGTAGAGGCTTGAAATTTTGAAACCATGGATTGTTTATTCCGATCTATTAATCTAAAATATTTCCAAGATGGCCACCACTTCAGGTCTACCGGAAGTAGACCTCAACTTCGTTATTTTAAATGGAATGCTACAGTTTTTATTACATCATTCAATTATACATAAGAAAATATGTTGACTTTGATAGCAGTTGTTGGTGCTTACCTTTTTTTCGAGTTATTTTGATTTTAAGTGTTTTTTGTCAAACATCACCATGCTCTTTGCAAGCCCATATCTCAGCCAACGTTAACTCATAAACGTTTTGCATTGGTACGATAACTCTTCATATGCTGCTAAAAAAGAGATTGTTATTTGTTGTATCAGTATATCTTATACAGGCTAGTCAAAAATTGAGTTACCGTTTCTCTGTATTCAATTGCGTGAAAGTCGAAAATTTTAAATGGAGCGCCCAATATTTTCATACCCTATCAGAAAGGGAATTTAATTCTCTGCAAATTATCTATAAGTATTCCTATACCTATTTATTATAGTTTTCTTGCTATTGAGGAATTTATCAAAATCAAAGGTAAAATGCTAGAAACCGTTTGCGTTTTTGTTAGAAGGCCATGACATTACATTTTGACAGTTTTTTGTTTAATTTATTTAAATTGTTATTAGTATTGTTTCTGCAATGAACTGTGATTGAATAAACTTTAGATTGTTAGCTGTTATTTACCAAAAATAACCAAAAGAAAACCGAATAAAGGAAACAATGAAAAACAACAATTTCATGACAAAAATTAAAATTAATAACATAAAAGAATGAAAAACTTAAAATAATAAAAATAAATTATGGAAATTTAATTCTCTATAAACTATTTAGATACTTTCCTGTGCCTATTTGTTGTAGTTGCCTTCATATTTGGAATTTAATGGACGCATGCAATGCTGGAAAGCTTCTTGTTTTTATGCCATGGAGTTTTGATAGCATTTCAACCATATTTATGTTATTGTTGTCATTACTTAGTTATGTCATCACTTACTGCTGTTAATGTCTTTGAATATCATGGCGAATTATTCCCATGCCAACATTTTAAATTCGTCTTATATTCATGGCGGATGTAATAAAGTTTTGGATAGGATAAGAGACGTATCTCTTAGTTTTGGAAAGATCAAAATAACAAGAAAACATAAATTTCTATCACCAGCAACTTAAGATAATAGAATAAATGTTTTGTCATATTTTATTGCTTTACCAAATTTTTCAGTAAGAGGTGCTTCGGTCGTTAGATGAATAATATTTCCCAAAAAAGCACCGTAAATAAATAAACTGAACTCTCTAGGAACATCTCGCCCATCATTACGTCGAATGTTACGTCATATTATTGTTTTTCATTGTTTCATTTATGCGTTCTTCTGATGGTTATTTTTGGCAAATAAAAGCTAACAAACTAAAGTTTATTCAATCACAGATCATTCTAGAAATAATACCAATGATAATTTAAATATATTAAACGATAAACTGTCAAAATGTCATAGCCTTCTAATAAAGACACGAACGGCTTCCAGCACTTTGTGTAGGATTTTGATAAAATACTCAATATGAAGAAAACTATAATTAATAGGTATAGCAATGTTTATAGATAATTTGTGGAGAATTAAATTCCCGTTTAGATAGGCTAAAAAGATATGGGACGTCCCATTTAAAATTTTCGACTTTCTAATAACTTAACAACTGTTATCAAAGTCAACATATTTTCTTACGTATAATTGAATTGTGTAATAAAAACTGTAGCATTCCATTTAATTTAATGAAGTTGGGGTCTACTTCCGGTAGACCGGAAGTGGTGGTCATATTGAAAATATTTTAGATTAATAGATCGGAATGAACAACTCATGTTACCAAAATTTCAAGCCTCTACGAATAGTGTAACCAAAAAAAGTTCTAATGAACCAGTTACGTGAGACACACTGTATATTAAATCAATATTAAATTATATTAAATTAATTAGATTTTTTTTATATTAATAGATAAGAAAGTACTTAAGATTAAACAAAAAAAAATTAATTAATTATTTTTTTTTCTTACCATCAACGCAAATTAAAATGAAAAACGGAGCGAAAAAAAAGTTTATCTTCATAAACATTTTGGATTTAATTAAATTAATTGATCACGATGTTCACTATTCACTGGTTGGATTGAAACTGGGCATAAACGCAAATTGTCACCGATATATTTTAGATGGACTCGCGTATTACTTATATATACATAAATATTTTTTTTTTATTTATTATCATCCTCGCGAACAATGCGAGCACTTCCACCAACTCAAAATAATAAATGTTCACGCATAGGTAAAATTTTTGTGTGTCCCCCTTGATGTTAACACAAAAGTGTTTTTTTTTTTACAAAAATTTTTTGCTGCAATGTTGCTTATAATACAAGGTCGTTTATTTGAATTATTTTTTTTTTATAGAAAATTAAACGATTACGAAATTTAATCGGTATTTAAGACATTTCGGTAGTAAATAACCGCGATGGGGATTTTTTTATTTTTTTTTTATTTTATTTATTTTAATAAAAGAAAATAAAACGACCTTGTTATGATTTGTGTAACGTTACCAGTAATAAAATTAAATAGAGAGCGAAATGTTAAATGAGGCTAAAAAAACATCTTCTTTTATTTAAAAAAAATGTACCGTTTATTTAATTATTATTTATTTAATTTTTTTTTGTTGCTTTTCTTGCGGTTTTTGCGTGTTATTCACATCTCGTTTTTATCTGTTTTCCGGACGTGATTGAAAGGTAAAGTACAAGGAATCCCCTTTTGAGTTACTAATACCGAGAAGAAGATAAAGTTGAAAATTATCAATTACGTTCTTTCTTACTTGCACAATTTTTATTTATTATTATCAATTTTAATATTTAAATATTTATTTCGTATGAGTATCGTAAAAAATTGTTATCTTTATTATTGAAATTCATTATCAATTTTAATTGATTTAACCTTAAAATTAATTATTTTAAAATCATCTTTTAATTTAATCAATTGATACAGTAATACGATACGAGATTAATAAGTGTTCTAAGAAATTTATTTTTTCTTATCATTTATGTGAAAAGATTGCTCCAATCCTTTGGAGCAATCCTTTTGGAGCAATTTTTGGAGTTGGGGTGAAAATGAGAGGGGATGCAATAATAAGTATTATTTAGAGTAGATGGGGGATTAACATTGTGTAGGGATGATTATTGTTCATATACTAAGGGGGTTTAATAAAATGAAAGCATGATGAAGGCATGGATGGTGAATGGGGGATAAGAGGAGTTGGGTTGAGTTGGGTTGGGTTGGGTTCAACCTTAGTGGTATGGTTAAGTGAAAAAGGGAAGACGAATAGAGGAGGAAAAAGGAACGAAGAGACGAGAATAAAATAATGTCTTCCTCTATCTTTAGAAATTGTGGGATGATATTAAATGAGTGTCACTGAACACTCATATAGACTCAAATAGAGATGGAGAGTGTGAACAGATAGGAACTGATGGCAAAATGCCTAAGCCCAGAAGACACGAGATTCGATAACATAATTAGAATGATGACAATGAAAAGATTGAGTGCTAGAATCATATAATTATGTGAAGATTTAGTTTCGCTCCAAGAGTAGGCCTTCTGGGAAAAAACTTGTACTAATTGAAAACGAAAAAGAGAGAGATGACCCAACCCAACCCAACACTTTTTTTTACACGGTCCTTTTTAACACGATTTTGAAATAACACATATTTTGAAATAACACATGTTCATCAATAAATTTTTTTACACGAATATTTTATTATAGCACGAATCTTAAAAACAAATTCGTGTAAAAAAATTTATTGATGAATTATCGTGTTAAAAAAGACCGTGTAAAAAAGAGTTGGGTGTAATGGGTTTCTTGTGGAGGGTTAAGTTGGGTATTTCCTTTCTTCCACTTCTCTTTCTTCATTTTTCAACTAAACTGTGCTCACGCTTGTTTGACTTAACTTTCTAGCAGAAGAACCCTCTCTACTAGATGGTGCTATGCGATTTATAGCAACCCAACTTAATTCGAATGCAACTTAAACATTCTAACCCAATCCAAGTTCAGCAACTCAACGTCAGGAATGTTAGGTTGCATTCAAGCCAATTTGAAGCTAACTGCAACTCAAACCAATACGATAATAGTTCAAATCAAGAGGAACTCAGCTTAACTTGAACCCAACTTGAACATATCTCAATCATTCTAACCTAAATCAATTTGATTACAACTTAATGCAAGGAACGTTAATTTGAAGCCAACCCAACCCATATGCGTTTCAAATCAATCTGAAAGCAGTTCAATTCAAAAGCGACTCAACTTGAAAGTAACCCAACCCAACTTCAATGCAATTCAAGCGTTCTAATCTAATCCTATTTGAATACAAAAAAATCGAATTAAGATCAACTCTAAAAATAAAAGGGTATCTTGTCTATCTCTTCATGCATCTTTGGAAACAAATCCTCATACTGTTTGTGTTTTGTATTTTAAGCGTTAATTTAGTATCTGATAAGTTGTTCTCCATATATCTTGCCTTAGATTTTCACACATATTTCTCCATTTTCTCTCCTTGAATCTGACCGTCTTTGATCAGATTCTTTATACCTCTCCTTTCTCTTCCTCGCAGCATCTACTTCTCATTATACACTTTCTTCTTGACTTTGGCGATTTAAGGTAAAAATATTTCTTGTATATTTCATTAAATATAGAAAGTCTCCTATAAGACTTTCTATATTTAAAAAATAGACGCTTTTCTGTAAACGTTTTAATCCAATGCCTCGCTCGAGATATGAAACGAAAATGTTCGATGTATATCTTAGTAAATATATAAAGTCTTCTATAAACGACCTTATCCTCACTTCGCCGAGGTCGCTTGCGGGCGAGGCGCTACAATTTTCCAAAATGAACGATATCCTATTAATATTTCATGCCCAGGGCCTCGCCCGCAAGCGACCTCGGCGATTTGAAGCAAAATCGTTCCTTGTACATTTTATTAAATTATAAAGTCTCTTATAAACGATTTTATTCTCACTTCGCCGAGGTCGCTTGCGGGCGAGGCGCTAGAATTTTCCAAAATGAACGATATCCTTTTAATATTTCATGCCTAGGGCCTCGCCCGCAAGCGACCTCGGCGATTTGAGGTAAAATCGTTCCTTGTATAGCTTTTTAAACATATAGCCTCCTATAAACGATTCTATTCTCACTTCGCCGAGGTCGCTTGCTGGCGAGGCGCTACAATTTTCCGAAATGAACGATATCCTGTTAATATTTCATACCCAGGGCCTCGCCCGAAAGCGACCTCGGCGATTTGAAGTAAAATCGTTCCTTGTATAGCTTTTTAAACATATAGCCTCCTATAAACGATTCTATTCTCACTTCACCGAGGTCGCTTGCTGGCGAGGCGCTACAATTTTCCGAAATGAACGATATCCTGTTAATATTTCATGCCCAGGGCCTCGCCCGAAAGCGACCTCGGCGATTTGAAGTGAAATCGTTCCTTGTATATCTTATTAAATGTATAAAGCCTCTTATAAACGATTTTATTCTCACTTCGCCGAGGTCGCTTGCGGGCGAGGCGCTACAATTTTCCAATATGAACGATATCCTGTTAATATTTCATACCCAGGGTCTCGCCCGAAAGCGACCTCGGCGATTTGAGGTAAAATCGTTCCTTGTATATCTTATTAAATGTATAAAGCCTCTTATAAACGATTTTATTCTCATTTCGCCGAGGTCGCTTGCGGGCGAGGCGCTACAATTTTCCAAAATGAACGATATCCTGTTAATATTTCATGCCCAGGGCCTCGCCCGCAAGCGATCTCGACGATTTGAAGTGAAATCGTTCCTTGTGTATCTTATTAAATATATAAAGTCTTCTATAAACGACCTTATCCTCACTTCGCCGAGGTCGCTTGCGGGCGAGGCGCTACAATTTTCCAAAATGAACGATATCCCATTAATATTTCATGCCCAGGGCCTCGCCCGCAAGCGACCTCGGCGATTTGAAGCAAAATCGTTCCTTGTACATTTTATTAAATTATAAAGTCTCTTATAAACGATTTTATTCTCACTTCGCCGAGGTCGCTTGCGGGCGAGGCGTTACAATTTTCCAAAATGAACGATATCCTATTAATATTTCATGCCCAGGGCCTCGCCCGCAAGCGACCTCGGCGATTTGAAGCAAAATCGTTCCTTGTACATTTTATTAAATTATAAAGTCTCTTATAAACGATTTTATTCTCACTTCGCCGAGGTCGCTTGCGGGCGAGGCGCTACAATTTTCCAAAATGAACAATATCCTGTTAATATTTCATACCCAGGGCCTCGCCCGCAAGCGACCTCGGCGATTTGAGGTAAAATCGTTCCTTGTATATCTTATTAAATGTATAAAACCTCTTATAAACGATTTTATTCTCACTTTGCCGAGGTCGCTTGCGGGCGAGGCGCTACAATTTTCCAAAATGGACGATATCCTGTTAATATTTCATGCCCAGGGCCTCGCCCACAAGCGACCTCGGCGATTTGAGGTGAAATCGTTCCTTGTATATCTTATTAAACATATAGCCTCCTATAACGATTCTATTCTCACTTCGCTGAGGTCGCTTGCGGGCGAGGCGCTACAATTTTCCAAAATGAACGATATCCTGTTAATATTTCATGCCTAGGGCCTCGCCCGCAAGAGCGAATTCGGCGATTTGAAGCAAAATCGTTCCTTGTATATCTTATTAAATATATAAAGTCTCCTATAAACGATTTTATTCCCATTTCGCCGAGGTCGCTTGCGAGCGAGGCGCTACAATCTTCCAAACAGAATGATTTCGTGTTAATATTTTATATCCAGCGCGTTGCCCGCAAGCGATCTCGGCGATTTGAAGCGAAATCGTTCCTTGTATATCTTATTAATATACAGGATGTTCCATTACTAATGGGACACAGAGCAATGGTGAATTTCTTACATAAAATTATTACGTTTTAACCCAATTTTCCTTGGTCCAATTGTTAATAATAACAAACATACAGATAGTTAAAGTTAATACTTTACTTTCGTTTTTCTTAAATAATTTAGTATTCTCTTACATTATGAACATAAAAATTGCTACGTTAGCATTTTTTAAGACGGTGAATAAGAATTTGGTTTAGTTTTAGTTTTGATCCATCGATCAGAAAAATCTACTTTAAAAAGTTCTCTTAAAGCCACATCTTTTTCATCGTTAAAATTTTTACAACTCACATAACTTAATCAAGTTCCTCAGACATTTTTCCATAAATTTGATATACCTATCAATATTCTCTAAAGTTCTCCGTTTCCATGATAATCACCGTTCAAGCGCACACCCAAAATTTAACTGCACTCAGTAAACCTTAGTTGATGAAGATGTGGATAGTTGGTGGTGAAGAAGTCTGTATTTACAATTGGACTAAAATAAATTGGGTTAAATCATAAAATTATTACGATTTCATTCAATTTTTCTTAGTCTAATTGTTAAATAATAACGAATTTGTGTTATTGTAATTGATAGTAAATTCAAAAATTCACGACTTTCGTATCCATTGTCTAAAATTTTTTCTTAGTATCGCTAAATTGTGCCTTATCACTTTTAAAAGTTCCATCCTTTTTAGTTGTACCAAATATGTGATCAATGAATGATCACTGATCACTCACCATTTCTGTGTCCTCTTTAATCTTCCATTGTTTTATGGAATATACAATTTCCTCCGAAGCAAACGTTAGATTTGTTTAACTTGAAGCCAACCGAACTCAAACGTAAAACAAACCAACCTGAAAGCAATTCAATATGAGACTAACTTATTTGATAGTAATCAAACTCAACTTAACAGCAACTTAACCTATATCTCACCCAATCTAAACTCAGCACAATCCAGCACTCGTCATCCCACCTTTCTCTCCATCCTCGTTATTATTACTTCGTACCAGTTTTGTCTTACCAATAGTCTTCGAAAATCTAAAATATTAGATTACCTAAATGGCATTTCTAGTTGAAAATGAAAATTCGTTGGTTTAGGGAGGTATTTGCACATTCACAGATTAATCAAAAGTCTGAGAGGAGTCATAGAATCTAGGTAATTATTGCACTATATTTCAAGCGAAAGTATTTTGACGATCAAGCCAATCGCCAGTTGATTTCAATAGTATCGGCTCTTGTTAAACACTGTAAGACAGCTTTAAACACATTGAGTGATGATAACAGACTTTTTGATCTTGGTCTCAAATCACTCAAGAATTGCTGGCATTGATGAGCATTGATGTCTATTTATGGACTAGTTCTCTTGATATGAGACATGCGAGTTATTTATTAACATTGCCACGAATATTTTAAGGCTTGCTCATAATAGCATTAGACTTGTAATAGATGTCTTCATTGATGATGACACCTCAGCTTGTTGGGCCTAGGTTACAACATTGAATATCATATATGCGTAGACACTACGTTGCAATCAATCATATCAGATTCTCGATTTTTTGGGTTTATCATTCTTTATTTTCGTTAAAAGCATTGGAGTGTATGGTGAAATCTGATAACGTTATCTATCTAAGTATAATAGGTCATGGTGCAAGATTGGTTGGTATGGCTACTAATGTAATGCCTTATCAATCACGCTGAAGGAACGTGTGTTGTCTGCCATTTCTTCACAATTTGATTAACATATCTATAGGATAACTATTAGACAAATTAATAATATGATGGGCTTGTAAAACTGGTCATTCGACAAATCTGTTTAATAAATAACACAATTTTTATTCAACATTTCACTAATTAACTTAAAAAAATCAATTAAAATTACGTAACAATTCTTAAATTATATCACAAACATAAAAAAACAATTTCCTCCAATCAAACCGGACTCGTTGAAATCTCATCCAACTGTTTCTTCATATCCTCCAATTTCTGCATATCACTCATCGAAGTATCACACCGATACACGACCAGCGAATGATAAAAATGAACGGCGAACAAAACGAAAATAACCAAAACGGGGATAACGATGATAGTGCTCGCGATGGCCGCCTCAAAACTGTAATCCCAAAACTTCACCCAGCACAAAATCGCCACCTCGACCAAGAACAAAAAAAGTCCCAAAATCGTCGAGAACGCCCACGCGAGCTCGATGAATCCGCGCATTCGTTCGTGGGGGCTCTCCGAGACCAATTCGCAAACGTCCAGTTTTGAGATTGCGTCGATGTTGGGTAAGATGTATGTTGAAATCATCAGGGCGAAGATGTGGACGGCCACTAAGACGGTGGTGCAGACGGCGAATAAGACGAAGAGCCATTGAGGTACTGAGGTTGGGTCGTTTATTTGAAGTTCTACCTAAAACGAAAAAATAATAATTATAAATTTAATTCAATATTAATTGTATTGAGATGTGGATGAGCATGCAACCCAATTTGCGTCGATTGATGTGAAACATAATTTTGTAAATTTGATATTAATCTGATATCCTAACACATGTTGTTATTGATAAGAGTGTTTGGACGATGTGCAAGCAAAACGTGTAATATTTGGATACATTTTTTTTTAATGTTTGAGAGGGGAGATATCGGTGTTGATATTGGTAAAAATTATTCACTCATGGTCTTGATTTTGCAGATTGTTGAAAGTTTACTAAAAGTTAAGTTATTATTATTCCTGCTATGATGATGTAAGTAATAATTTTGGCCGACTTTGCAGATGTCGGCCACCCCAGATAACAGGAACGATACTTAGTGCGGCCGATGTCTTCGAAATCGGCCGATATGCTTCTTCTATAAACTTTAAGCAAGGTATATTTGGATTCATGCTCTAATTCCGAGCGCTATCTACGTATTTTCCAAATTTTTAATAACTTAATGCACTCATTCTTAAAATTGATGATGATGAAAGAAATAATTTCGGCCGACTTGGTAGATGTCGGCCACCCCAGATAACAGGAACGATACTTAGTGCGGCCCACGTCTTCGAAATCGGTCGAGATGCTTCTTCCATAAATCTTAAGCAAAGTATACTTGGGTTGATTCTCTAATTCCAAGCGCTATCTACGAAATTTGCAAATTTTAAACAACTTAAGGCACTCATTCCAAGAATTGACGATGATGAAAGAAATAATTTCGGCCGACTTGGCAGATGTTGGCCACCCCAGATAACAGGAACGATACTTAGTGCGGCCGACGTCTTCGAAATCGGCCGAGATGTTTCTTCTATAAACCTTAAGCAAGGTATATTTGGGTTGATTCTCTAATTCCAAGCGCTATCTACGAATTTTGCAAATTTTCAACAGCTTGAGTTACTCATCCCTAGAATTGATGATGATGTAAGAAATAATTTCGGCCGACTTTGCAGATGTTGCCACCCCAGATAACAGGAACGATACTTAGTGCGGCCGACGTCGTCAAAATCCTCTTCCATAAACTTTAAGTAAGGTATACTTGGATTTATGCTCTAATTCCGAGCACGGTCTACGAATTCTCCAACTTTTCAACAACTCTACTCATCCCGAGAATTGATTGTGATACAAGAATTAATTTCGGCCGACTTCGAAGACGTCGGCCGCGCTAACTACTATTCCTGCTATCAGATAGTTCTTCCATAAACTTTAAGTAAAGTAACCTTGGGTTTGTGCCTCAAATTCCGAGCACTGCCTACGAATTCTGAAAATTTTCGATAACTTAACTCACTCAACCCGAACATAGTTCATGATATAAGAGATAATCTCAACCGACTTCGCAGACTGTGGTCGCCTCAGGAGACAGAAAAAATGCTTACAATAACAAACAAGCATTTTCTCCCATTGTCTTCATTGCAACTTTTAAATGATAGTCTTTTTGTTCAATTCTTTGTATTCTATTCAAAAATTGGTTCAAAATTATCATTGCCGCAAGATTTCTGCTAAGAGTGTTACAATATAGCATTCGACTTTCAAGTCGACTTTATATAGTCGAAATATTGTAAAAGTAGTGCCTACTGAGAATAGTTAATTAATAAGAATTATAGAGCGGAAGTTAATTCATCATTGCAAAGCTAAAAATGTGCTCTTTTTAATAACATCATAATCAACTATTGGTTGTATTAAAAAAACACAACTTTGTGTAATATCTCAAAAATTATCAACTTTATTTACAATTTTTCAACGGCATTACATTCTACTCAAAAAGGTGTCTTAAGAATGTATTAACCGCGTTTTCTCAATTTCAAAAATATACGAGATAGAAGCATGAAATGGCGAAAATATGATTTTTGTTATAATTTAAAAAGAAAAGAAGATAAAGGTTTTGTCTTTGCGGGATTGAATATTACTTGAAAAAAGAGACCGAGACATGGTACTACTTTTTTCGTATCTCTTATAGTTTCTAAAATAGCCTATAATAACACAAAATTTGCCCACCCTGTACAGTATCTGGAACAGTAATAGTTCATGCTGCCAAAAAGTTGGCAGTCTTCAGGATAATGTATAGTGTTTGGAACAGTAATGGCTCATGCTGCCAATAAGTTGGCAGTCTTCAGAATAATGTATAGTGTTTGGAACAGTAATAGCTCTTGCTGCCAACAAGTTGGCAGTCTCCAG
Organism: Onthophagus sagittarius; assembly: GCA_036711965.1. NCBI lineage: Eukaryota > Metazoa > Arthropoda > Insecta > Coleoptera > Scarabaeidae > Onthophagus > Onthophagus sagittarius. Next base: position 15,294,641 of record JASERS010000009.1, read on the forward strand.
AGTAATGTATTGTGTTTGGACAGTAATAGCTCATGCTGCCAACAAGTTGGCAGCCTGCAGAATAATGTACAGTGTTTGGAACAGTAATAACTCATGCTGCTAACAAGTTGGCAGTCTTTAATTTGATGAACAGAGCTTTGAAGACATAATAGCTCATGCTGCCAACAAGTTGGCAGTCTTCAGGATATTGTACAGTGTTTGGAACAGTAATAGCTCATGCTGCCAACAAGTTGGCAGCCTTCAGAATAATGTACAGTGTTTGAAACAGTAATAACTCATGCTTCTAACAAGTTGGCAGTCTTTAATTTGATGAGCAGGGCTTTGAAGACATTATAGCTCATGCTGCCAACAAGTTGGCAGTCTTCAGGATAATGTACAGTGTTTGGAACAGTAATAGCTCATGCTGCCAACAAGTTGGCAGCCTTCAGAATAATGTACAGTGTTTAAAACAGTAATAACTCATGCTGCTAACAAGTTGGCAGTCTTTAATTTGATGAGCAGGGCTTTGAAAACATAATAGCTCATGCTGCCAACAAGTTGGCAGTCTTCAGGATAATGTATAGTGTTTGGAACAGTAATAGCTCATGCTGCCAACAAGTTGGCAGTTTTCAGAATAATATATAGTGTTTGGAACAGTAATAGCTCATGCTGCCAACAAGTTGGCAGTTTTCAAGATAATATACAGTATTTGGAACAGTAATACCTCATGCCCCCAACAAGTTGGCAGACTTCAAATTGATGAGCAGGGCTTTGAAGACATAATAGCTCATGCTGCCAACAAGTTGGCAGTCTTCAGGATAATGTACAGTGTTTGGAACAGTAATAGCTCATGCTGCCAACAAGTTGGCAGTTTTCAGAATAATATAGAGTGTTTGGAACAGTAATAGCTCATGCTGCCAACAAGTTGGCAGTCTTCAGGATAATATACAGTATTTGGAACAGTAATACCTCATGCCCCCAACAAGTTGGCAGACTTCAAATTGATGAGCAGGGCTTTGAAGACATAATAGCTCATGCTGCCAAAAAGTTGGCAGTCTTCAGGATAATGTACAGTGTTTGGAACAGTAATAGCTCATGCTGCCAACAAGTTGGCAGTTTTCAGAATAATATATAGTGTTTGGAACAGTAATAGCTCATGCTGCCAACAAGTTGGCAGTCTTCAGGATAATATACAGTATTTGGAACAGTAATACTTCATGCCCCCAACAAGTTGGCAGACTTCAAATTGATGAGCAGGGCTTTGAAGACATAATAGCTCATGCTGCCAACAAGTTGGCAGTCTTCAGGATAATATACAGTGTTTGGAACAGTAATAGCTCATGCTGCCAATAAGTTGGCAGTCTCCAGAATAATGTATAGTGTTTGGAACAGTAATAGCTCATGCTGCCAACAAGTTGGCAGTCTTCAGAATAATGTACAGTGTTCGGAACAGTAATAACTCTTGCTGCCAACAAGTTGGCAGTCTTCAGAATAATGTACAGTGTTTGGAACAGTAATAGCTAATGCTGCCAACAAGTTGGCAGACTTCATTTATATTGATTTAATATTAATAATATTGTATTACCATAGCAACCATTGCAAATCCCGAAAGCAACTCTGAAGTAGTCGCTGTAGCTTTCAATTTCGCCCTGGACATGTGTAATCGTCTCCAGCTTAATCCCTCGGGAGAATTCGTGGCGTAACCTTTGTTTCTAAAGTTATCTTCTTCGCAGGAACATTTACAGCTCGTATCCGATCCTCCGATGTACACATTTTTCTGTATAAAATAAAAAAACAAAAATTAAGTCATTCCAATGTTGTTTTCCGCATAATTTCAGTTCAACTTTTTAAAAAGAAAAAATGTTGAATAATAATTCCACGCGCTTTCTTACTCAACCATTTTTACTCAACACAAAAAAATTTGAAATATTTTAACTGATAATTTAGTTATTTTTATTTTAATTTAAACTTACCTGTTTTAAAGGAACGTTATAGTTAAAGGTAGCGTTTGAAACGGGGGGAGTACCTCGTTCCCTCCAATGTTGGGTTAACGAAACTTCACTGGTCGTTGGGGAGTTCTTGGATAATTCGGTTTGATAAAATAAGCGGCTTCGTTGATGGAAAGTTTCCGTGCTCACGAAATTCTGGCGATCCTTACTCGAAATCGGGCGCATTTGCAACCAATTCGACGGCGAAATCGAATTATTATTATTATTACCGTTATTGTAGTGTCTCGTCCCCAAATTAAGATCGGCCGAAGTGTTGTAACGCGTTATGTTCGCTTTTCTCGGCTGCGTTGGGAAATTAACTTGAGTTGATTGATCCATTATTAATCTAAAAGAGATTTTTTTTTTCAATGACAAACTTGAAATTTATGTTGAACCGGAAGTCGAAGGTAGAAATTAGATCCAATTATTTCTCTATTATTATTCTTTTTTAACTCGATTTCTGAACCGCTCTCAATCGCGTTTATTTACCGTCTGTTTCGTTTCGACAACGAACGATAGTGGCAACATTAATGATTGTTTTAAAACAAACTTTACGAGCGTATTGTTGGTTTAAGCAATCCGTACAATACACACTTGACTTCAAATTCACTTTGCGTTATCGCTCCAACTATCGAGTTTTATAAGCATTCTCAAGATGCTTTTAATAGACGAAATAACAACAACATTGTGTCAAGGAAAAAAAAGAGAATTGATACAGAGTCACAACAAAACGATAAAATTCATTGATTAATTTTTTTTTGCTACTGTAATCGTAATCGGGATTTTGCTTTCATTTATTTAATGTGTGGCAATAACGAAATGTCTAAATTTATTCGAAACCATTTCTTAGTAATTAATCAACGTCGTCAAAAATAACTGTTTTAAAGAATTATTATAGAGGCAATGGGATTTGCTATATCATATAAGTGTGGCTCCTCAAATTATCTGTATTAAAGAGATAGTAACCCAGGCTGCTTGCAGCCGAGGCGATAGGATTTATTATAATATTATCATATTTCTCCTACAATTTATTTTTAAAGAGATGGTATCCGAGGCTGCTTGCATCCGAGGCAGTAGGATTTAGTATGATATTATCATATAAGTAGCTCGGCTACTATCCGAGGTCGCTTGCGGCCGAGGCAGAAGGATTTTGATGATATTACCATATAAGTGTACCTCCTACAATTTATTTTTATTGAACAGATAGTATCCGAGGCTGCTTGCAGCCGAGGCAGCAGGATTTGGTATGATATTATCATATAAGTGTATTTCCTACAATTTATTGTATCAAAGAGATAGTAGCCGAGGTCGTTTGCAGCCGAGGCAGAAGGATTTATTATGATTTTGTTATATAAGTGTAGCTCCTACAATTTATTCTTATTAAAGAGATAGTATCCGAGGCTGCTTGCAGCCGCGGCAGAAGGATTTTTATGATATTGTCATATAAGTATACTTCCTCTAATTTATTTTTATTAAAGAGATACTATCCGAGGATGCTTGCAGCCGAGGCACTAGGATTTGGTATGATATTATTATATAAGTGTATTTCCTACAATTTCTTGTATGAAAGAGGTAGAAGCCGAGGTCGCTTGCGGCCGAGGCATAAGATTTTTATGATATTATCATATAAATGTAGCCGAGGCAGCAGGATTTGGTATGATATTATCATATAAGTGTATTTCCTACAATTTATTGTATCAAAGAGATAGTAGCCGAGGTCGTTTGCAGCCGAGGCAGAAGGATTTATTATGATTTTGTTATATAAGTGTAGCTCCTACAATTTATTCTTATTAAAGAGATAGTATCCGAGGCTGCTTGCAGCCGCGGCAGAAGGATTTTTATGATATTGTCATATAAGTATACTTCCTCTAATTTATTTTTATTAAAGAGATACTATCCGAGGATGCTTGCAGCCGAGGCACTAGGATTTGGTATGATATTATTATATAAGTGTATTTCCTACAATTTCTTGTATGAAAGAGGTAGAAGCCGAGGTCGCTTGCGGCCGAGGCATAAGATTTTTATGATATTATCATATAAATGTACTTCCTACAATTTATTTTTATTAAAGAGATTGTATCCGAGGCTGCTTACAACCGAGGCAGCAGGATTTGGTATGATATTATCATATAAGTGTATTTCCTACAATTTATTGTATCAAAGAGATAGTAGCCGAGGTCGCTTGCGGCCGAGGCAGAAGGATTTACTATGATTTTGTTGTATAAGTGTAGCTCCTACAGTTTATTTTTATTAAAGAGATAATAGCCGAGGTCGCTTGCGGCCGAGGCAGAAGGATTTTTATGATACTATCTATTTTTATGATACTAAGTGTACGTCCTACAATTTATTTTTATTAAAGAGATAGTAGCCGAGACTGCTTGCAGCCGAGGCAGTAGGATTTACTATGATATTATCATATAAGTGTATTTCCTACAATTTATTGTATGAAAGAGATAGTAGCCGAGGTCGCTTGCGGCCGAGGCAGAAGGATTTACTATGATTTTGTTATATAAGTGTAGCTTCTACAATTTATTTTTATTAAAGAGATTGTATCCGAGACTGCTTGCAGCCGAGGCAGTAGGATTTACTATGATATTATCATATAAGCGTATTTCCTACAATTTATTGTATGAAAGAGATAGTAGCCGAGGTCGCTTGCGGCCGAGGCAGAAGGATTTACTATGATTTTGTTATATAAGTGTAGTTTCTACAATTTATTTTTATTAAAGAGATTGTATCCGAGACTGCTTGCAGCCGAGGCAGTAGGATTTACTATGATATTATCATATAAGCGTATTTCCTACAATTTATTGTATGAAAGAGATAGTAGCCGAGGTCGCTTGCGGCCGAGGCAGAAGGATTTACTATGATTTTGTTATATAAGTGTAGTTTCTACAATTTATTTTTATTAAAGAGATTGTATCCGAGACTGCTTGCAGCCGAGGCAGTAGGATTTACTATGATATTATCATATAAGCGTATTTCCTACAATTTATTGTATGAAAGAGATAGTAGCCGAGGTCGCTTGCGGCCGAGGCAGAAGGATTTACTATGATTTTGTTATATAAGTGTAGTTTCTACAATTTATTTTTATTAAAGAGATTGTATCCGAGACTGCTTGCAGCCGAGGCAGTAGGATTTACTATGATATTATCATATAAGCGTATTTCCTACAATTTATTGTATGAAAGAGATAGTAGCCGAGGTCGCTTGCGGCCGAGGCAGAAGGATTTACTATGATTTTGTTATATAAGTATAGCTCCTACAATTTATTATTATTAAAGAGATAGTATCCGAGACTGCTTGCAGCCAAAGCAGAAGGATTTTTATGATATTGTCATATAAGTGTACCTCCTACAATTTATTTTTATTAAAGAGATAGTATCCGAGGCTGCTTGCAGCCGAGGCAGTAGGATTTACTATGATATTATCATATAAGTGTATTTCCTACAATTTATTGTATGAAAGAGATAGTATCTGAGGCTTCTTGCAGCCGAGGCGCTAGGATTTGGTATGATATTATCATAAAGGTGTATTTCCTACAATTTATTGTATCACAGAGATAGTAGCCGAGGTCGCTTGCGGCCGAGGCAGAAGGATTTAACTATGATTTTGTTGTATAAGTGTAGCTCCTACAATTTATTTTTATTAAAGAGATAATAGCCGAAGTCGCTTGTGGCCGAGGCAGACGGATTTAGTATGATATTATCAGTCGAGGCAGTACCATTTTCCATGATATAGTTATATAAGTGTTGTTTCTATAATGTATTGCATTAAAAAGATATTAGCCGAGGTCGCTTGCGACCGAGGCAGTAGGATTTACCATGACATTATCACATAAGTATAGCTTCTATATTTTATTGCATTAAAAATGATAGTAGCCGAGGTCACTTGCGGCCGAGGTAGTAAGATTTTCCATGATATTATTATTATGACACTATTCAATGATATTAGATACAGCGTGTTCATAAAATTCAGCTACTTTTGATGTTTTTCAAACGGCTTTTTCTTAAGTTTTTTAAACACCCTGTATATTGTGTGCTGGTTGAATTGTCCATCAGATTTTCTTTAATTAATGGTAAATATGATATGTGTCTTACTTTAATAGTTTTCTTGATATTTAGAATTTTAAAAAAAGTACGATAAAATATGTCATTATTGCACTTAATATTATACCTTTCTGCTCTATACCCTTTATTGGTTTCCAGTCTTCCTTCGATGTCATTTTAGCAAAACCAGCCTCGTTTTTGCATCCTTCCCAGTTTCCGCTTTGTTTCTTTTTTCCTTTTTCTAGTTGAACTCAGCATGTATCTTCCATTTTCAGTATTTTTCCAGTATTATACCTTTCTGCTCTATCACCTTTTTCGATTTTTAGTCTTTCTTCGATGTCGTTTTTACAAAACCAGCCTTTTTTTGCATTCTTCCAAGATTCCGATTTATTTTTTTTTTGCATTTTCTAGCTAAATTCAGCTTGTATCTTCTTTTTCAGCTTCCATTTTCAATATTTTTTCAGTATTATACCTTTCTGTTCTATACCCTTTTTCGGTTTCCAGTCTTCGTTCGATGTCGTTTTAGCAAAAGCAGCCTCCTTTTTGCATCCTTCCAAGTTTTCGCTATGTTTCTTTCTTCCTTTTTCTAGTTGAACTCAGCATATATCTTCCATTTTCAGTATTTTTCCAGTATTATACCTTTTTATTTTATCCCCTTTTTCGTTCTCTAGTCTTTCTTCGATGTCGTTTTTACAAAACCAGCTTCTTTTGCATTCTTCCAAGCATCCGCTTTACTTCTTTTTTCCTTTTTCTAACTGAACTTACCATGTATCTTCTATTTTCAGTATTTTTCCAGTATTATATCTTTCTGCTCTATCCCCTTTTTCGTTTTCTAGTCTTTCTTCGATGTCGTTTTTGCAAAACCAGCTTCTTTTGCATTCTTCCAAGCATCCGCTTTACTTCTTTTTTCCTTTTTCTAACTGAACTTACCATGTATCTTCCATTTTCAGTATTTTTCCAGTATTATACCTTTCTGCTCTATCACCTTTTTCGATTTTTAGTCTTTCTTCGATGTCGTTTTAGCAAAACCAGCCTCCTTTTTGCATCCTTCCAAGTTTTCGCTTTGTTTCTTTTTCCTTTTTCTATGAACTCAGTATGTATCTTCCATTTTCAATATTTTTCCAGTATTATACCTTTTTATTTTATCCCCTTTTTCGTTCTCTAATCTTTCTTCGATGTCGTTTTTGTAAAACCAGCCTCTTTTTGCATTCTTCCAAATTTTCGCTTTGTTTCTTTTTCCTTTTTCTATGAACTCAGTATGTATCTTCCATTTTCAATATTTTTCCAGTATTATACCTTTTTGTTGTATCCCCTTTTTCGTCTTCTAGTCTTCCTTCGATATCGTTTTTGCATCCTTCCAAGTTTCCGCTTTGTTTCTTTTTTCCTTTTTCTAGTTGAACTCAGCATGTATCTTCCATTTTCAGTATTTTTCCAGCATTATACCTTTCTGCTCTATCTCCTTTTTCGTTTTCTAGTCTTTCTTCGAAGTCGTTTTTACAAAACCAGCCTTTTTTTGCATCCTTCCAAGATTCCGATTTATTTCTTTTTTCCATTTTCTAGCTAAATTCAGCATGTATCTTCCATTTTCAGTATTTTTCCAGTATTACACTTTTCTGTTCTACCCCCTTTTTAGTTTTCTACTCTTCCTTCGATGTCATTTTAGCAAAACCAACCACCATTTTGCATTCTGTCAAGTTTCTGCTTTTTTTTTTTAGCTGAACTCAGCATGTATCTTTCATTTTGTGGTTTTTTAATCATTCATCGATGTTATTTTTGCATTACCAGCCTCATTTCAATGTTATATCTTTCTGTCCACTCCTACTCTTATCTTTTCTCTCCCTGTTAAGTCATTTCTCCTCATTTCCAATCTTTTCCTTCGCATGGATATGACTTATTCGCATGGATCTTATAGTCTTTTTGTATTCTTACAACTTTCTGCCTTATTACTTTTTTCAACTTCAACTCAGCATAATTTTCCATTTCCAATATTTCTCCAGTATTACAGATCTCTGTCTAATCAGCTTTTTCGTTTTCTTTTTCGTCTTTCTTCAATATCATTCAGTCTTTCTGCCCACACCTATTCTAACTTTCCCACACTTTTAGCAGTCTTTTTCTTATAATTTCATATCTTTTATGCCATATAGGTATGATTCTCTGGAATTATACAGTCTTTTAGCATATATCTTTTACTTCCAGTATTTTTCTAGTATTGCTACTATAACTTTCTGTCTGTTTTTCAAATGGCTTTTTCTTAAGTTTTTTAAACACCCTGTATATTGTGTTTTGGTTGAATTACCCATCAGATTTTCTTTAATTAATGGTAAATATGATATGTGTCTCACTTTAATAGTTTTCTTGATATTTAGAATCAAAAAAAAGTATGTGAAAGTAAGTCATTATTGCACTTAATATTATCTTTTATCTATTTTTATCAGTTTTTTTATTTTTTCTTTTATTATTTGAGTAATGCTTTATAATACAAAATAGTTCTTCTGTCATATACCAAATTTTAATGCAACTTGGTACTTTATGATATTTACAAAGAATTATGTAATAAAATATGTTATTGTGGTACCATACAAATTTATTTTTTATATTTTTATCAGGTTTTGCTTCTTTATCTAAATCTTCTTTTATCAAAAATAATATTTTTTAAAATTTCAAAGTTTAAGTAAACAATTATATGCATATTTTATAACATATTTGTTTATTAATTTCATAAAGTACTAAGTCATATAAAGTAATAAACAAACTACAAAAAAAAGTTATAAAAATAGACAGAATATAATATTAAGTAGAATAATGGCGTGTTCTATTACACATTTTTCTTTAAATTGTAAATATCAGGAAAATTATTAAACTTATTTTTAGACATATGGTATACTTATTATTAATTAAAGTGAATTTGATGGGAATTCAACAAAAAATATGAGGTGTTCTATTTAAAAAAAATTAAGAAAACACCATTTGAAAAACATCAAAAGTAAACTTTATGAACACGCTGTATAATGTATATATAGGTGTTTCAAAAGTGGTTGATTTTCTTTAACTTATCATTATGGAACCATGTACATAAAATTGTATTGGAACCATGTATTTTCATCTCATCAGATAATAATACATTTTTCTTTCTTAACATGATTATTGAGAGATTATCGAAAAATTAATTTTATTCCATTACGAAACAAAAAAATTTTAAGTGATTAAAAATTTCTTAGAAATTTCGTTTTGGAATTCCTCATTTAATTAATCCCATTTAACACCAATTAATTTCCGTCAAAATTATCGCCTTTTTAAACATTTTTAAACCAAAATTATAATAAATTTATTTATTTATTTACCCAATTATTACAATTATTTTTATTCTTTGAATTTCAGATGGACACTGTTTATTTAAGCCGGCATTTTAGCGAAAACACCTACTTAGTGGCCGGAAAATGTAGAATATGTTACCAAGAAGACGACGACGTCCAAATAACCGGAATAAACCGCAATTTCTTAATCAAATTCGATCCCAACTCGATCAATTCCCCAATTTTAAAAGGATGCGATTTTAATCAAAATTTTTTAATAATTTTAGAAGAAAATCAAACGAAAAAATTTAAATTTAAATTTATCCCCCCGATTTCTCCGTATCATTTAATCGAGGAACAACTTTTCGATGATCCTTGGAAATTATTAACCGCGACGATTTTTTTGAATAAAACCCCGTTAAAATCGTGCAAAAATCATTTAGAATGGTTCTTCAACGAGATCGAATCCCCACAAAAATTGCTTGAAACCGAAATAATCACCCTCGAAAAATTCTTTGAATCTTTAGGATTAAAACGAACTCGAGCCGCTCAAATTTATTACATGACTCATGATTACTTATTCAAAAATTGGAAGAACGTCGATGAAATTTATGGAATTGGAGAATATGGAAGGGACGCTTACAACATGTTTTGTTTGGGGAGGTTCGACGTCGAGCCGAAAGACCGATATTTGAGGATTTACAAAAATTGGTATTTGAAGGTTTACTTGGGGAATAACAAGAATGATTTGCATTCGTCGTGAATTAAATGAATTGGAATTGTAAAGGTAAGAATTTTAATTTTTAATAAACGCGATTTTTTGCGCGCAATGCCACAACGAGTTTGCGTCACAATGAAAAAACGTGGAATTATTTGCTCGTTGACGTCGTAAGCGAGCTCTTTGATGTCTCTATTCTAATTACGGATTCTTAGAAAATCATTACGGATCTTTTTTCACTTTAAAATTAATATTATATAAATATATATTACTTATTATAGAATATTATATTTAAATTTTATTATCAAGCTGTTTGTTATTGGTTTTGTTAAGCTTAATTAGCATTGCAAATGCCTTAATGTTGTTTGCAAAAAATTATATGCTCGATGAAGTGTGATTGAGACTAAATACTTCATGTATTGGTTGTATAAAGTGAAAAAGTGAATGTAAAAAATTGGATGTTGCTTGAAAATGATTTAATACTGAATACAGAAGATCTAATTTAGTTTGCAGAGAGTTGCGTGTTGTTTGAAAATTCATGGAATCTAACACGTAGTTTTTTTAATGAAGCAAAACTGTTTGATTCTGGAAAGGTAGATACTGCTTGTAACTGACTTAATATAGCGTATTGCAGACTAAATACTTCTATCAGAGGAGTAAATTTTTACATATATAAGACTACAATATACATAAGACTTAATATTGCTTTAAGAAAATCATGTACTGCTTGAAAAATGTGAAAAAATGATTCTAAAAGATTGGATGTTGCTTGAAAATGACTAAATACTGATTGCAGAAAATCCTACTTAGTTTGCAGAAAGTTGCATGTTGTTTAAAAATTCATGGAGACTACGTATTGTTGAAGCAAAACTCTTTGTTGCTTCTAAACGGGTAGATACTACTTATATTATTGGAAGAAGGATATATATATTTAATGCAGAAGATTTAATACTATTTGTTGGAGGTTTTATGCTGTTTGCTAATGACCATGACATTGAAAATAAAATGGTAATTTAAAAATGATAATGAAGAGAGACTAGATATGGAAAGAGGTGATTGACCAGAAAGGTTGAACAATATTGGAAATAGAAAATATATACTGAGTGGAATGAGAGAAGAGTCTAAAAAAGTAGGCAAAAAAAACTAAAAGAGTACAAAAAAGAACTATGCAATGAAAAAAAATGACGCCCATATGAAAGAAAAGATTGGAAAGGAATAGCAAGGACTGAAATGAGGGAGGAAAGACAGGTATAGGAGTGAGCAGAAAGATGTAACATTAAGACAGGCTCTTAATGCAAAGATGACAATGAAAAAAGACTCAAAACTGAAAAAGATGATTGGGCAGAAAGATGTAGTACTGAAAAGATGCTAACAATGGAAGAAACAAGGCAGGAAATTGGAAGACTACAAAAGGGCTATACAATGTAAAAAAATCATGATTATATATAAGAAAATATTGAAAGATATAAAAAAAACGACTGAACAGAAGGAGAAGAAACAAGAAAAGAAGTAGACAAAAAGATATTACATTGAAAAGGAAGTTAGTAATTCAAAAATGACGACGGAATAAGACTGGAATGTCAAAAAGATGATGGGCAGAAAGATGTAGTACTGGAGAAATGCTGGAAATTGAAAATATATGGTGAGTTGAACGCGAAAAGAGAAAAAAGATACAAGGTAGGAAGTTGGAGGACAATAAAAGGGCTATACAATGTAAGAAAATAATGATCTTATTTAGAAAAATATTGGCAAATGCAAAAAAGGACGGAACAAATGGAGAAATAACAAGAAGACGAGTGGACAGAAAAATGTCTCATTGAAAGAAAGCTAGTAATGTAAAAATGACGACGGAATAAGACTGGAATGTGAAAAAGATGATGGGCAGAAAGATGTAGTACTGGAGAAATGCTGGAAATTGAAGATATACGGTGAGTTGAAGCTGAAAAGAGAAAAGAGAAATTAGGCAGGAAGTTAGAAGACTGCTAAAGGGCTATATAATGTAAGAAAATCATGTGCATATGTAGAAAAACATGAAAAAATATGAAGAAGAACTGAATAGAGGAAGGAAAGACAAGAACATTGTCTTGAATGAAAGACAAGAATTGACAGAAAGATGTAATTTTGAAAAGAAGTTGGTAATATTGCATTACCAACTTTAAAAAATGGCAATGAAGAAAAACTAAAATATGTAAAAAATAGTTGGACAGAAAGTTGTAGTAGCAATACTAGAATAATACTGGAAGTAGATCATATACACCTATATGGCATAAAAGATATGAAATTATAAGAAAGACTGCTAAAAGTGTGGAAAAGTTAGAATAGGAGTGGGCAGAAAGACTGAATGATATTGAAGAAAGACGAAAAAGAAAACGAAAAAGCTGATTAGACAGAGATCTGTAATACTGAAGAAATATTGGAAATGGAAAATTATGTTGTGTTGAAGTTGAAAAAAGCAATAAGGCAGAAAGTTGTAAGAATACAAAAAGACTATAAGATCCATGCGAATAAGTCATATTCATGCGAAGGAAAAGATTGGAATTGAGGAGAAATGACTTAACGGGGAGAAAAAAGATAAGAGTAGGAGTGGACAGAAAGATATAACATTGAAATGAGGCTGGTAATGCAAAAATGACATCGATGAATGATTAAAAAACCACAAAATGAAAGATACATGCTGAGTTCAGCTAAAGAAAAAGCAGAAACTTGACAGAATGTAAAAAGGTGGCTGGTTTTGCTAAAATGACATCGAAGGAAGAGTAGAAAACTAAAAAGGAGGTAGAACAGAAAAGTGTAATACTGGAAAAATACTAAAAATGGAAGATACATACTGAGTTTAGCTAGAAAATGGAAAAAAGAAATAAATCGGAATCTTGGAAGAATGCAAAAAAAGGCTGGTTTTGTAAAAACGACATCGAAGAAAGACTAGAAAACGAAAAAGGTGATGGAGCAGAAAGGTATAATACTGGAAAAATACTGAAAATGGAAGATACCTGATAAGTTCAGCTAGAAAAAGGAAAAAAGAAGTAAAGCGGATGCTTGGAAGAATGCAAAAAGAGGCTGGTTTTGCAAAAACGACATCGAAGAAAGACTAGAAAACGAAAAAAGTGATAGAGCAGAAAGGTATAATACTGGAAAAATACTGAAAATGGAAGATATATGCTGACTTCATAGAAAAAGGAAAAAAGAAGTAAAGCGGATGCTTGGAAGAATGCAAAAAGAGGTTGGTTTTGCAAAAACGACATCAAAGAAAGACCAGAAAACGAAAACGGGGATAAAACAAAAAGGTATAATACTGGAAAAATACTGAAAATGGAAGATATATGCTGACTTCATAGAAAAAGGAAAAAAGAAACAAAGCGGAAACTTGGAAGGATGCAGAAGGAGGCTGCTTTTGCAAAAACGACATCGAAGGAAGACTAGAAAACGAAAAAGGGGATAGAGCAGAAAGGTATAGTACTGGAAAAATACTGAAAATGGAAGATACACGCTGAGTTCATAGAAAAAGGAAAAAGAAATAAAGCGGAAACTTGGAAGGATGCAAAAAGGAGGCTGGTTTTGCAAAAACGACATCGAAGGAAGATTGGAAACCGAAAAAGAGTATAGAACAGAAAGGTATAATACTGAAAAAATATTGAAAATGGAAGATACATGATAAGTTCAGCTAGAAGAAGAAAAAAAGAAGCAAAGCAGAAACTTGGCAGAATGCAAAAAGGAGGCTGGTTTTGCAAAAACGACATCGAAGAAAGAATCGGAGACGAAAAAGGGGATAGAGCAGAAAGATATAATACTGGGAAAATACTGAAAATGAAATATACATGCTGAGTTCAGGTAGAAAAAGGAAAAAAGGAACAAAACGGAAACTCGGAAGAATGCAAAAAGAAGTTGGATTTGCAAAAGCGACGACGATGAAAGACTCGAAAACGAAAAAGGGAGTAGAACAGAAAGGTATAATACGGAAAAAATACTAAAAATGGAAGATACATGCTGAGTTCAGCTAGAAAAAGGAAAAAGAAACAAAGCGAAAACTTGGAAGAATATAAAAAGAGATTGGTTTTGCAAAAACGACACCGAAAAAAGACTAAAAACCAAAAAAGAGGATAGAGCAGCACGATATAATACTGGAAAAATACTGAAAATGGAAGATACATGCTGAGTTCAGGTAGAAAAAGGAAAAAAGAAACGAAGCGGAATCTCGGAAGAATACAAAAAGAGGTTGGTTTTGCAAAAGCGACATCGAAGAAAGATTAGGAAACGAAAAAGGGTGTAGAACAGAAAGGTATAATACTGGGAAAATACTGAAAATGGAAGATACATGCTGAGTTCAGCTAAAAAAGGAAAAAAGAAACAAAGGGGAAACTTGGTAGAACGCAAAAAGGAGGCTGGTTTTGCAAAAGCGTCATCGAAGGAAGACTATAAAACGAAAAAGGGGATAGAGCAGAAAGGTGTAAAACTGAAAAAATACTGAAAATGGAAGATACATGCTGAGTTCAGGTAGAAAAAGGAAAAAAGAAACAATGCGGAATCTTGGAAGAATACAAAAAGAGGTTGGTTTTGCAAAAGCGACTTCGAAGAAAGATTAGAAAACGAAAAAGGGTATAAAACAGAAAGGTATAATACTGGGAAAATACTGAAAATGGAAGATACATGCTGAGTTCAGCTAAAAAAGGAAAAAAGAAACAAAGCGGAAATTTGGAAGAATGCAAAAAGGAGACTGGTTTTGCAAAAGCGTCATCGAAGGAAGACTAGAAAACGAAAAAGGGGTAAGAGCAGAAAGGTGTAAAACTGAAAAAATACTGAAAATGGAAGATACATGCTGAGTTCAGCTAGAAAAAGGAAAAAAACAAAGCGGAAACTTAGAAGAATGTAAAAAGGTGGCTGGTTTTGTAAAAACGACACCAAAGAAAGACTAGAAAACGAAAAAGAGGATGGAGCAGAAAGGTATAATATTAGAAAAATACTGAAAGTGGAAGATACATGCTGAATTCAGCTGAAAAGGAAAAAAAATTATGCAGAAACTTGGCAGAATACAAAAGATAGCTGGATTTGCAAAAGCGATACCAAAAAAGAATAGAAAACGAAAAAGGTGATAGAACAGAAAAAGTTAGAAAACGAAAAAGGTGATAAAACAGAAGGGTATAATACTGGAAAAGTATTAAAAATGGAAGATACATGCTGAGTTCAGCTAGAAAAATGAATAAAAGAAACAAAGGGGAACATCGAAAAAAGGCAAGAAAACGAGAAAGGGGATAAAGAAGAAAGTATAATACTGGAAAAATACTGAAAATGGAAAATATCTGCTGAGTTCAGCTAGAAAAAGGAAAAAGAAATAAAGCAGAAACTTTGCAGAATGCAAAAAAAGCTGGTTTTGCAAAAACAACATCGAAAAAGAATTAGAAAACGAAAAAGAAGATAGGATAAGAATGTGTAATACTGAAAATTAAAGATTTATGCTAAATTCAGATTAAATAAGAAAGAAAAAAACAAGCGGAAAAGTTTGAAGACTGCAAAATAATATACAATACAGTTACAATGTAAGAAAATCATGTCCATAGGAAGGAAAAGATAAGAAAAGTATTGAACACAGGAAAAAAACAATAATATTAGTGGAATGCAAAAATCACATCCTAAAGTAGAGAAAAACTAATAATTGAAAAAGATTGGACAGGAAAGTGTAATACTGGAAATGAAAGTTATATTCTGAGTTAAACTTGAAATGAGAAAAAAAGAAACTAGGCAGAACGTTAATAAATTATAAAAAGGCTATGTAATTCAAGAGAGTCATACTTATATGACATAAAAGACTGAAAATGACAAACAAAATTAACAGGTTATGAAAAAACTGGAATAAAAGTGAGCAGATAGATGTCGAAGAAAGACCAGAAAACGAAAAACATGATTGGGCAGAAAAGTGAAATACTGGAAATAGAAAATATGTGCTGAGTTGATCCTGAAAAAAAAGTAGGCAGAATGTTGAAAGATTGCAGAAAAGCTATGTAACTCAAAAGAATCATACTTATATGATATAAAAGATTGATCGGAGGATGAAAAGGCTAGAATAAGAATGGGCAGAAAGATGTAACATAGAACAGAAATTGATAATGCAAGAGTAATATCGAAGAAACACCAGAAAAATGAAAAGGTGAATGCCCTTCTGAAAAAAGAAAAAAGAAACTAGGTAGAAAGTTAACAGATACAAAAAGGTTATGTAATTTAAAAAAATTGCACTTTAATTAAATGATTGGAAATGATGAGAAAGGGATTGAACAGAGAGAGAAAAGAACAAGAATAGGATCGGGCAGAAAGATGAACATTAAAAAGCAAAGATGACAACAAAATGATACTAAAAAAAAGGAGAAGTGCAGAAAGATGTAACACAGGAAACAGATAGATACACGCATCAAAAGTTATTTTCGTAATTTTTCTGATATGTTACCGTTTGTCTATAAGTCGAAAGGATCTTAAGATTAGGGAGTTCGAGACTGATAGATTTGCGACGCATGATGGTGGAAAAGATAGTTCAAGAGACTGTTAAGAGATGTTTTGAATCTGTTCATTTTCTTCTATTTCCGTTATAAATTGGATTTTTGAATAAATGATATTCAAATATCTTTATCATATGTGCAGCTTTTTTTCCAAAAGATCAAATAGCGAAGATGTTAATGACATACTGGGTTCATAATTTCAGTTTGTGATTTTCCTTAACGCTTTCTTTTCGAGATACATCATAAAAAGCTTTGTGATAAATTGCTCCTTCTACTTGCTTGTAAATCTTGAAAGTCAAATAGAATTATTGAGGCAATGTTTAGCAATGTTTACAATGTTTCTGGGCAAGTCTTCATTTTCTCTGATCTGTTTGAGGGCTGCTTCTACTAAGCTAGATAGATTTAACATCGATTAATCACTTTCTTCAATTTAGACATTGTACAAGATTTGAACGAAATGTTCAGAATGTTCAGTCTCAGCTTGTATTATTGGCTGCATTAACCTTGATAGATGCTTTTCGAGTTTTTTTACCAATGAGTTGAAAACTCTTAATGTTGCTTTGGTCGTTTTCTTCAGGTAAGTTGTAGGCTCTTTTGCTTCTGGTTTGTAAATTATGTCCTTGAGCAAGTCCATAATATTGTGCTTGTAGTCCACTGAATCCATAACCATTATGGCGTCATCTTTGTCTATCGGAAGTATGATGATATGATTGTTTCTAAGATGTTTTTTGCTTTAATCCAAATTCGACTTGGATGGTTTGGCCGAACGTAAGATTTTGGAAATGTCCATTCTTGAAATTTCGGCATGTTATTTGTCCATTGAGGTTAAGCTGGATTCATCCAAAATTGACCTAACGCTTAGGACGTAGTTGAATACTTTGAATACTATCTGAGAATGTTTTGTATCCTGGCAGGTTATGGACAATTTTTTAATTATTAGAAGTAAGTTTTGTGGACATTCTTTTTAAACTTACGATCTTCTTTTGGAATTTCCTAATTTTTTGACAAAATGTTGGAATTTCCTAATTTTTTGACAAAATGTTAGAATTTCTAACTGAATCCAGATGATGATGTGGAAAGAAAAGATGAAGTTGGTATAACTCCAATTAAGTGTTGAGATTCTTCTTCGTTTTGCGAACTTTTTCTTTGAAGTAGTGACTCGTTTGAGGATGGCTTTAGTATGTCGAGACTTGGTATGGCGAAGGTAGTTTGTAAGACATTAAGAATGTCTATCCACAGTGAAGAACCAATAAGATGAACAGATGAAACTTTGTATCAACCAAAATATATAATCACCCTGTATAAGTATATACAGGATGGCTCATATAAGAACCGACTTAGAGCAGAGACATTTAATATCTTAAGATGATTTAAATAAATTTATCTCTATACTAAGTTGTATCCTAGAAATGTTATAATTCTTCAAAGTTGAATATTAAATTTTTAAAACATTTAATATCACAGTTATACATATAAAGGGTGGCCTTTGGTTCCTAAAATTTGTTGTTATCACTCAAATTCACCCTGTATATATAAGTATATATAGATTTATAATTGGATTGATTCAAAAAATGAATTAAAAAAAAATTGAGTTATTTCCGAAGTAAAAATAAAAAAAAATCATTCAGTTTATGTTTATGTAACATTTCTGAACGAACAATGAAGCTGTAAAGATGATTTAGGATGGTTTTTTCCTTTGAATTTTTATTTATTTTTCTCGGAGGAAATCGGTTTGTTCCACTTATAAACCGTTTATTATTATTATTATGTTGAAATTAAAATTATTATCGATTGACGTATTATTATTATTTTTTTTTGACATACTTTTCGTAAACCTCAATTTTAACGTCCCAATTTTTCGTTAATTTATCTTTTTGTTTCAAAAATTTTCTTTTTTAAAATTAAATTTTTTTTATTCGTCGTGTTATTTTGAAGGGGGAAAAATGGACGCGAAAAATAAATATTTAGAGGAGGTCGAAAGGAAATTAATAGCCACGAGAAAATGCATGGAAATGATGAACGAAAAGTGCATGAATAAATTCAAAAATAAACAGACTTCGGGGAAATTACCGTGGTGAGTACTTACTGTTTTAATTCCAATCCACTTTTTTTCTTACAACAATTTTTTTTTAAGATTCATTTTTATTTATTGTTAATGTTTCATTTAAATATGAGACACTGCGCACTGCGAACCGGTTCGTTTTTGAATCGCGTCCGAGGTTGTTCTGGCCGCTTTTCATCGCTCCCGTTCGCTTTAAACGCAAATTAATCGTTAACAGCAACATTTTTCTCCGCGGAAAATTATTTTTAAACAAATTCCCCATACAAACCGTTCTTTTCAAAAGAATATCCGAATTTCTATTTAATTTAGTGGTCATCGTCATCTTGGGTTTTCAATTAGATAATCATTTATTTTATTGTTTTTATAATTTAGCAAAACCCAACAGAAATTAAATAACTCAGTGTTTAGGAGACTAAATAAATAAATAAAATTCAAAGTCGAAATTATATTTCCTTATAATTATTAATATTACAACTTGGAACATGGGGAACTCTCATCGCATCATTAAGACATTAAATGGCGCCCAAATCTGATACCCTACATTGCATACAATGACTGAATATTGCCAACCCTTGTCTAGTTACTTTGTTTGTTTTACCACCAACCTAAATCTTGTTTATTACTAGATTACATGGCTGGGGAACAGGGAGCAACTTCCTATTGAGAATGGGTTTTCCTATAATTCAATAATATTTATACAAATACAGAAATTACTTCAAAAGTGGATTATCGAAAGTAACCACCGGGTGATCACAAAAGCTAAAATTACAACAAATCGAATTTTGCCCCATTTACGACGTTCAAAGCTATCCACACTACTCAATAAATCAATTAATATTTCTCATATTACAGTTCTTATTATCTTACGTAACTGATTAAGATTTTGAAGTCAATTCTTAGATGTTTTGTCTTTGAAGTAAAATAAAATGAATTATATTAATGAAAACATTTCATTAATATAATGGTGATTACATAACGAACGTTATGTAGGATATTACCATAACATCATCATCCATCTTAATTTTATTTTCTTAAACAACGAATTTTGCATTTTCGATTAATTCCTGGTTGGTATTCGACCCTTTGCTATATTGTTGCGTTTGCAGGATCGCCATTTAATGGTTACATAATGAAGGGTTTTCAGATTATTAGAATAAAACGCCTTGTAGTTTCTCTTAATTATGTTTATCACCTTTTGGTCTTTGAAACGTACTCTTCTTCGTGCTTCATCTTGCTGGAATAGGATGTTATTGTCGATTCTATCATTATCCTCTACAAACAAAGCTTCAATCGCATAATTAGGTATATATAATTGGTATAGATTTAAATATCTTTCGGCATTTAATGCTAGATGTGTTTTATTGTGTATCCACCATCTTCTTTCATTTTCCCCAATTATTTCGCGCCCCAAGTGGCCTTTATCTTCTCATCCATCTAGTATCTATTTGCTTTCTCCTCGTTTCCACATCGGAACCTAGCCACTAATTTCTTCTTTTCCTCATCTTTTTCCTCTCTCCTTCCAATACCAAGTATCTAGGAAACCCCTTCATAACTATGTCCCTGTACCCTTCATTTTAGTCCTTATCTCTCAATTCCCTCCACATCTCCCTATCACCCTTCGTCTACTATTTATCTCAGTTACTGAATAGTACTATTTTGTAATAATTTTCAAAAGATCAAATAACGAAGATGTTAATGACATACTGGGTTCATAATTTCAGTTTGTGGTTTTCCTTAACGCTTTCTTTTCGAGATACATTATAAAAAGCTTTGTGATAAATTGCTCCTTCTACTTGCTTGTAAATCTTGAAAGTCAAATAGAATTATTGAGGCAATGTTTAGCGATGTTTACAATGTTTCTGGGCAAGTCTTCATTTTCTCTGATCTCTTTGAGGGCTGCTTCTACTAAGCTAGATAGACTTAACATCGATTAGTCACTTTCTTCAATTTAGACATTGTACAAGATTTGAACGAAATGTTCAGAATGTTCAGTCTCAGCTTGTATTATTGGCTGCATTAACCTTAATAGATGCTTTTCGAGTTTTTTTTACCAATGAGTTGAAAACTCTTAATGTTGCTTTGGTTGTTTTTTCCAGGTAAGTTGTAGGCTCTTTTGCTTCTGGTTTGTAAATTATGTCCTTGAGCAAGTGCATAATATTGTGCTTGTAGTCCACTGAATCCATAACCATTATGGCGTCATCTTTGTCTATCGGAAGTATGATGATATGATTGTTTCTAAGATGTTTTTTGCTTTAATCCAAATTCGACTTGGATGGTTTGGCCGAAAGTAAGATTTTGGAAATGTCCATTCTTGAAATTTCGGCATGTTATTTGTCCATTGAGGTTAAGCTGGATTCATCCAAAATTGACCTGACGCTTAGGAAGTAGTTGAATACTTTGAATACTATCTGAGAATGTTTTGTATCCTGGCAGGTTATGGACAATTTTTTGATTATTAGAAGTAAGTTTTGCGGACATTCTTTTTAAACTTTCGAACTTCTTTTGGAATTTCCTAATTTTTTGACAAAATGTTAGAATTTCTAACTGGATCCAGATGATGATGTGGAAAGAAAAGATGAAGTTGGTATAACTCCAATTAAGTGTTGAGATTCTTTCACCTTTTCACCTTTTGGTCTTTGAAACGTACTCTTCTTCCTGCTTCATCTTGCTGGAATAGGATGTTATTGTCGATTCTATCATTATCCTCTAGAAACAAAATTTCAATCGTGTAATTAGGTATATATAATTTTAGTATAGATTTAAATATCTTTCGGCATTTAATGCTATATGTGTTTTATTGTGTATCCACCATCTTCTTTCATTTTCCCCAATTATTTCGCGCCCCAAGTGGCCTTTATCTTCTCATCCATCTAGTATCTATTTGCTTTCTTCTCGTTTCCATATCGGAACCTAGCCACTAATTTCTTCTTTTCCTCATCTTTTTTCTCTCTCCTTCCAATACTAAGTATCTAGGAAACCCTTTCATAACTATGTCCCTGTACCCTTCATTTTAGTCCTTATCTCTCAACTCCCTCCACATCTCCCTATCACCCTTCGTCTACTATTTATCTCAGTTACTAAATAGTACTATTTTGTAATAATTTTCTTTAATATCTGACCTTTCCCTCCCTAATTTCTCTCCAACACTCCCCCAAGATCCCATAATTATAATTTGGCCTCTCTTCCATTCCTTCTTCATGTTTCACTGCCCTCCTTTCCGCCTCCACTCTGACTTTATCTACCTTTAACTCTTCCTTCACTATATACCCCGGTGTTTTTCTCGCCAACCCAAGTACCCATCTCCAATATCTAGCTAGAACGTCCTCCAGCATTTCCTGCTCCCTCCATACCCATATATCATTACACTGCTAATCAGACCTTCAAACAAAATCTTCCTCATTGCCACATTCCTTCCAAAGACTCTCTCATCCCAAACCCATACTTGTCCCATCACCTTATTCACTTTGTTTGCCATTGCTACATACCACAACTAAATATACTCCCTAACCTCCACGATCTTCTTTCCCGATCTTATTTCCCCCGTCTTTATTAAACTTCATCATCTTCGTCTTTCCTACATTTACATCCAACCTCTTCGTCGTCTAGAACACGTCGCCCAACAAAAGGGGATACCCTATTTTATCCTAGCCATGTATATTTCCTTCACTCTCGATCCTCCTCTTTCCCGTTTCCTCCCACAATTTTCCCTTATACACCTTATTAAAAACCACCTTCAGATCTATAAACAAGGTATATAATTTCCTCTCTTTTTTATCCAGCTTTCCTTTCGAAAACCTGCTTGTCCATCCATGCAGATCATTTTTCCGCATTTAATATTGTGTTGATAAAACTGGACCCCATCTTTCTTGGGTGTCTCTCCCTTCTCTAATCCCACCAAAACCATTTCTACCTCTTCCTGTGTTATATCATCTTCTCCTTGATCCATTCTTACTAACTCCTCTGCTCGCATAAAATTTTTACCCTATTTCATCATGGGTATCTGACAAGTAATCTCTTCTCTCCCCTTCTTATCTTATTTATGTATTTCCAGACATCTCTCCCCCGTCTCGCCTTCCTCTCTCTAAGTTCCTTCTTTTTTCTTTTGCAAGTATCCTTATACCTCCTTTTTGCTTCCTTATTTTGAACTGGTCCTACCGCCCCCGTTCGCCATTTTATCAATTTTCTTCTTCACCTCTCTGCACTCGCCATCCAACCACTCGTTTCTCTCGAATTCCGTTCCATCCTCGTACGTTCTCCTTCGTTCTCCCTCACCATCTCTAACCTTTGTTGTTAATCCTGCAATTTTTTCCTTTAATGGTTTACCCCTCTTTCTGACCAAATTGATCTTCTGTGAATTATTTTCTTTTGTAAACGTACAGTTCTCTTCGCCCCCCTTATCTCGATTATATCAACGGTTGATGATCCGATTCCACCCTAAATCCTTCCACCTACTCCTACATCTCTTGATCCATCACGTAATCAATTACTGATGCCCCCTTCCCCTTATATAAGTGTACTTCTCCTCTTCACCTTCCTCTATATTTCTATTCAGAATCTCCCAGTTTCTCTCTGACACTCACCTTAACAGCTCTTTTTTCGTGTCCTTCCTTGCTCTTGCATTGAAGTAACCCTCTATTATTAAGCATCGCTCAGTCCCCTCAACTTTCAGCTCCTCGTATAGTTTCGACCAAACAAATCACCTCAAACTCATTCAAATTTTCCCAGACTTGTCACTTTTATTCGTAATCTTCGCCACATTCCAAAAAGCTAATCTAACCGCTTCTAATCCATAATACTTCATTCTCTTTAATTCCTTTCCCCTTTCCCCAAGTTCCATGCAATTTGAACGAAATTGGAAGTGGAGCACGCCTCCACTTCCCCTTTCTTTGCACGCCGTTTTTCGATTATCCGTTTTCCGATTATCATACTTTTGATCTCCTCCACCCTCTTTCCAATTTCTTCCAATTCTAGCTTCTCCCATACACCTTTAAAACTCTCCTTTTTCTCCAGTCCCCTAAACTTGATCTTCATGTCTATTATAATTTTTTCCATTCTACATCACACTCTGCCTTAACCTTTACTGTCCCTCTATCAGCTCCTCCCCCAAGATCCTTTCCACCCTTTCTCCTCCATTCTCCTGGAGCGGCTCTCTCTATCTTCGACATATCTCTTTCTTTTAACACACTTCTTACCCTATTTCAATGCTGCTTCCTA
The DNA here is from genome assembly GCA_036711965.1 of Onthophagus sagittarius. Taxonomy (NCBI): domain Eukaryota; kingdom Metazoa; phylum Arthropoda; class Insecta; order Coleoptera; family Scarabaeidae; genus Onthophagus; species Onthophagus sagittarius. The sequence continues at coordinate 15,318,426 of JASERS010000009.1, forward strand.
AAAGAGAAAAGTTCTTACGCCCCTGTTCAATATAATTTTATCGTAGCTACTCCGTTCAAACAATGTTTATTTCGCCAGAATCGGAAATTAATTATTCGTTATTGTATAATAAAGCAAAACAAATTAGTTTATGCTATATATGAGGATGTGTAGTCAAGGTCACTTGATGGCGAGGCTCTACAATAAAGATTTATGAAGATGTACTCAAGATCACTTAAATGCGTGGATTTACAATGAGAACTTATTATCTATTTTATTTTACCCACTTCCGGTATTGTTGTATAGCTAATATATTAATTAAAATTAGGTCAACGAGCTAAGCTTCAGTAACTGGTTCATCTCCATCATTACTCCCAATCATCGTACAGAATAAAAGATATTTCTTAATCGTCTTTTTAACCTTTTAAATTAAGACTAATATAAGACTAAGACACTCTGCTTGATAAAAAAGTAATAATAATCGAAGTCAATACAATTACATTTTCATTTGAAATTATGATTTCCTTATCTATTATCTAACACCTTGCGTTTATTTTGGTATTTTAACGGAAACCGAAATATTATCTGTAAAAATAGGTTAATAATACTGGCAAACAAAATAACCAGTATATTCAATATCAACAAAATCCATCATCGACGTATTATCACTCGTTTTCTAACACAACATTGTATGATTTGTATGTAATGTGTTATTTTTTTCAAACCGCAAATTACTCAGCTTATTTACTTTTCTTATTCTTGTCTAACCGCAATAATTCTCCTTTACAAGATTTATAAGCCTCCTTTACAACTAGTTAATCCTCATCTTTAGACTTTAACCTTTCATCTTTTTGTATTCATCGAAGATTCGGGATTTACCAGCTATTAATCAAAAATAGTTATTGTTTATTAATTATAAAAAAAACTCTTTTGAAGTTCCCTGTAATGTAATAATTGATTCAATCTTTGACTACCTACCGATAGATGGTGCTTAATTTTTTATACAAAGTAATTCCAATTAGAGAATTCTTGAGATACAATTTTTATTAAATAACTTGATTTTTATTTGACACATACAATTATGATTTTGAATCATAAGATTCGGGGAAATAATTATTAAATACTAAATATGTTTGCTTCAAATTGATTCTTAAATCATTGCGATATCTCAATTAGATCTTGAGATACGGCTTTTTCAAAATAACTTTTTTTTTACTCAAGACGTATAATTAAGTTTCTTTGCAAAGATTTAATAAAAAAAATCATAACTCGGGGATTTAAAGATTTGATGAAACGATCTTTGGTGCATTAAATACCAAATAAATTTGATTCAAGTTGCTTCTTAATTCATTGCGATATCTCAATTAGTTCTTGAGATACGGTTTTTTGAAAATAACGCATATAATTAAGTTTTTTTTTGCAAACATTTAATAAAAAAATCATAACTCGGGGATTTAAAGATTTAATGAAACGATCTTTGGTGCATTAAATACCAAATAAATTTGCTTCAAATTTTTTCTTAATTCATTGCGATATCTCAATTAGTTCTTGAGATACGGTTTTTTGAAAGTAACTTAATTTTTACTCAACATGTATAATTAAGTTTTTTTTTTGCAAAAATTTAATAAAAAAATCATAACTCGGGGATTTAAAGGTTTGATTAAACGATCTTTGGTGCATTAAATACCAAATAAATTTGCTTCAAATTTCTTCTTAATTCTTTACGATATCTCAATTAGTTCTTGAGATACGGTTTTTTGAAAATAACTTGATTTTTACTCAACGCGTATAATTAAGTTTTTTTTGCAAAGATTTAATAAAAAAATTATAACTCGGGGATTTAAAGATTTAATGAAACGCTCTTTGGTGCGTTAAATACCAAATAAATTTGCTTCAAATTGCTTCTTATCTCATTGCAATATCTCAATTAGTTCTTGAGATACTACATAATTCATTTTTATCCAACATATTTAATCACGTTTTTGTATAGCTTTAATAAAAAATCATAACTCGGAGATTTAAAGATTAGATTAAACGATCTTTGGTGCATTAAATACCAAATAAATTTGCTTCAAATTTCTTCTTAATTCATTGCGATATCTCAATTAGTTCTTGAGATACGGTTTTTTGAAAATAACTTGATTTTTGCTCAACGCGTATAATTAAGTTTTTTTGCAAAGATTTAATAAAAAAATCATAACTCGGGGATTTAAAGATTTAATGAAACGCTCTTTGGTGCGTTAAATACCAAATAAATTTGCTTCAAATTGCTTCCTATCTCATTGCAATATCTCAATTAGTTCTTGAGATACTACATAATTCATTTTTATCCAACATATTTAATCAAGTTTTTATACAGCTTTAATAAAAAATCATAACTCGGGGATTTAAAGATTAGATTAAACGATCTTTGGTGCATAAAATACCAAATCAATTTGCTTCAAATCACTTCTTATTTCATTGCAATATCTTAATTAGTTCTTGAGATACTACATAATTCATTTTTATCCAACATATTTAATCAAGTTTTTGTACAGCTTTAATAAAAAATCATAACTCGGGGATTTAAAGATTTGATGAAACAATCTTTAGTGCATTAAATACCATATAAATTTGCTTCGAATTGCTTCTTAATTCATTGCGATATCTCAATTAGTTCTTGAGAAACGTTTTTTTGAAAATAACTTGATTTTTACTCAACACGTATAATTAAGTTTTTTTGCAAAGATTTAATAAAAAAAATCATTACTCGGAGATGTAAAGATTTGATGAAACGATCTTTGGTGCATTAAATATCAAATAAATTTGCTTCAAATTGCTTCTTATCTCATTGCGATATCTCAATTAGTTCTTGAGATACGGTTTTTTGAAAATAACTTGATTTTTACTCAACGCCTATAACTAAATGTTTTGCAAAGATTTAATAAAAAAATTATAACTCGAGGATTTAAAGATTTAATGAAACGATCTTTGGTGCATGAAATACCAAATAAATTTGCTTCAAATCGCTTCTTATTTCATTGCGATATCTCAATTAGTTCTTGAGATAGGGTTTTTTGAAAATAACTTGATTTTTGCTCAACGCGTATAATTAAGTTTTTTTTGCAGAGATTTAATAAAAAAATCGTAACTCGGGGATTTAAAGATTTGATGAAACGATCTTTGGTGCGTTAAATACCAAATAAATTTGCTTCAAATTTCTTCTTACTTCATTGCGATATCTCAATTAGTTCTTGAGATACTACATAATTCATTTTTATCCAACATATTTAATCAAGTTTTTGTACAGCTTTAATAAAAAATCATAACTCGGGGATTTAAAAATTAGATTAAACGATCTTTGGTGCATGAGATACCAAATAAATTTGCTTCAAACTGCTTCTTATTTCATTGCGATATCTCAATTAGTTCTTGAGATACGGTTTTTTGAAAATAACTTGATTTTTGCTCAACGCGTCTAATTAAGTTTTTTTGCAAAGATTTAATAAAAAAATCATAACTCGGGGATTTAAAGATTTAATCAAACGCTCTTTGGTGCGTTAAATACCAAATAAATTTGCTTCAAATTGCTTCCTATCTCATTACAATATCTCAATTAGTTCTTGAGATACTACATAATTCATTTTTATCCAACATATTTAATCAAGGTTTTGTACAGCTTTAATAAAAAATCATAACTCGGGGATTTAAAGATTAGATTAAACGATCTTTGGTGCATGAAATACCAAATAAATTTGCTTCAAATTGCTTCTTATTTCATTGCGATATCTCAATTAGTTCTTGAGATACGGTTTTTTGAAAATAACTTGATTTTTGCTCAACGCGTATAATTAAGTTTTTTTGCAAAGATTTAATAAAAAATCATAACTCGGGGATTTAAAGATTTAATGAAACGATCTTTGGTGCATTAAATACCAAATAATTTTGCTCCAAATTGCTTCTTATTTCATTGCGATATCTCAATTAGTTCTTGAGATACGGTTTTTTGAAAATAACTTGATTTTTACTCAACACGTATAATTAAGTTTTTTTGCAAAGATTTAATAAAAAAAATCATAACTCGTTGATTTGAAGATTTGATGAAACAATCTTTGGTGTATTAAATACCAAATAAATTTGATTCAAATTGCTTATCTCATTGCGATATCTCAATTAGTTCTTGAGATATGGTTTTTTGAAAATAACTTGATTTTTACTCAACGCGTATAATTAAGTTTTTTTGCAAAGATTTAATAAAAAAAATCATAACTCGTTGATTTGAAGATTTGATGAAACAATCTTTGGTGTATTAAATACCAAATAAATTTGATTCAAATTGCTTATCTCATTGCGATATCTCAATTAGTTCTTGAGATATGGTTTTTTGAAAATAACTTGATTTTTACTCATCGCGTATAATTAAGTTTTTTTTGCAGAGATTTAATAAAAAAATCGTAACTCGGGGATTTAAAGATTTGATGAAACGATCTTTGGTGCGTTAAATACCAAATAAATTTGCTTCAAATTTCTTCTTACTTCATTGCGATATCTCAATTAGTTCTTGAGATACTACATAATTCATTTTTATCCAACATATTTAATCAAGTTTTTGTACAGCTTTAATAAAAAATCATAACTCGGGGATTTAAAAATTAGATTAAACGATCTTTGGTGCATGAGATACCAAATAAATTTGCTTCAAACTGCTTCTTATTTCATTGCGATATCTCAATTAGTTCTTGAGATACGGTTTTTTGAAAATAACTTGATTTTTGCTCAACGCGTATAATTAAGTTTTTTGCAAAGATTTAATAAAAAAATCATAACTCGGGGATTTAAAGATTTAATGAAACGATCTTTGGTGCATTAAATACCAAATAAATTTGCTTCAAATTGCTTCTTATCTCATTGCAATATCTCAATTAGTTCTTGAGATACTACATAATTCATTTTTATCGAACATATTTAATCAAGTTTTTGTACAGCTTTAATAAAAAATCATAACTCGGGGATTTAAAAATTAGATTAAACGATCTTTGGTGCATGAGATACCAAATAAATTTGTTTCAAACTGCTTCTTATTTCATTGCGATATCTCAATTAGTTCTTGAGATACGGTTTTTTGAAAATAACTTGATTTTTGCTCAACGCGTATAATTAAGTTTTTTTGCAAAGATTTAATAAAAAAATCATAACTCGGGGATTTAAAGATTTAATGAAACGATCTTTGGTGCGTTAAATACCAAATAAATTTGCTTCAAATTGCTTCTTATTTCATTGCGATATCTCAATTAGTTCTTGAGATACGGTTTTTTGAAAATAACTTGATTTTTGCTCAACGCGTATAATTAAGTTTTTTTGCAAAGATTTAATAAAAAAATTATAACTCGAGGATTTAAAGATTTAATGAAACGATCTTTGGTGCATGAAATACCAAATAAATTTGCTTCAAATCGCTTCTTATTTCATTGCGATATCTCAATTAGTTCTTGAGATACGGTTTTTTGAAAATAACTTGATTTTTACTCAACGCGTATAATTAAGTTTTTTTTGCAGAGATTTAATAAAAAAATCATAACTCGGGGATTTAAAGATTTGATGAAACGATTTTTGGTGCATTAAATATCAAATAAATTTGCTTCAAATTGCTTCTTAATTCATTGCGATATCTCAATTAGTTCTTGAGATAGGGTTTTTTGAAAATAACTTGATTTTTGCTCAACGCGTATAAATAAGTTTTTTTGCAAAGATTTAATAAAAAATCATAACTCGGGGATTTAAAGATTTAATGAAACGATCTTTGGTGCATTAAATACCAAATAATTTTGCTCCAAATTGCTTCTTATTTCATTGCGATATCTCAATTAGTTCTTGAGATACGGTTTTTTGAAAATAACTTGATTTTTACTCAACACGTATAATTAAGTTTTTTTGCAAAGATTTAATAAAAAAAATCATAACTCGTTGATTTGAAGATTTGATGAAACAATCTTTGGTGTATTAAATACCAAATAAATTTGATTCAAATTGCTTATCTCATTGCGATATCTCAATTAGTTCTTGAGATATGGTTTTTTGAAAATAACTTGATTTTTACTCAACGCGTATAATTAAGTTTTTTTTGCAGAGATTTAATAAAAAAATCGTAACTCGGGGATTTAAAGATTTGATGAAACGATCTTTGGTGCGTTAAATACCAAATAAATTTGCTTCAAATTTCTTCTTACTTCATTGCGATATCTCAATTAGTTCTTGAGATACTACATAATTCATTTTTATCCAACATATTTAATCAAGTTTTTGTACAGCTTTAATAAAAAATCATAACTCGGGGATTTAAAAATTAGATTAAACGATCTTTGGTGCATGAGATACCAAATAAATTTGCTTCAAACTGCTTCTTATTTCATTGCGATATCTCAATTAGTTCTTGAGATACGGTTTTTTGAAAATAACTTGATTTTTGCTCAACGCGTATAATTAAGTTTTTTTGCAAAGATTTAATAAAAAAATCATAACTCGGGGATTTAAAGATTTAATGAAACGATCTTTGGTGCATTAAATACCAAATAAATTTGCTTCAAATTGCTTCTTATCTCATTGCAATATCTCAATTAGTTCTTGAGATACTACATAATTCATTTTTATCCAACATATTTAATCAAGGTTTTGTACAGCTTTAATAAAAAATCATAACTCGGGGATTTAAAGATTAGATTAAACGATCTTTGGTGCATGAAATACCAAATAAATTTGCTTCAAATTGCTTCTTATTTCATTGCGATATCTCAATTAGTTCTTGAGATACGGTTTTTTGAAAATAACTTGATTTTTGCTCAACGCGTATAATTAAGTTTTTTTGCAAAGATTTAATAAAAAAATCATAACTCGGGGATTTAAAGATTTAATGAAACGATCTTTGGTGCATTAAATACCAAATAAATTTGCTTCAAATTGCTTCTTATCTCATTGCAATATCTCAATTAGTTCTTGAGATACTACATAATTCATTTTTATCGAACATATTTAATCAAGTTTTTGTACAGCTTTAATAAAAAATCATAACTCGGGGATTTAAAAATTAGATTAAACGATCTTTGGTGCATGAGATACCAAATAAATTTGTTTCAAACTGCTTCTTATTTCATTGCGATATCTCAATTAGTTCTTGAGATACGGTTTTTTGAAAATAACTTGATTTTTGCTCAACGCGTATAATTAAGTTTTTTTGCAAAGATTTAATAAAAAAATCATAACGCGTGGATTTAAAGATTTGATTAAACGATCTTTGGTGCATTTAATAGTAAATAAATTTGCATCAAATTGCTTTTTAATTCATTGCGATATCTCAATTAGTTCTTGAGATACGGTTTTTTGAAAATAACTTGATTTTTACTCAACACGTATAATTAAGTTTTTTTTTGCAAAGATTTAATAAAAAAATCATAACTCGGGGATTTAAAGATTTGATGAAATCATCTTTTTTATATTAAATACCAAATAAATTTGCTTTTAATTGCTTCTTATTTCATTGCAATATCTCAATTAGTTCTTGAGATACGGTTTTTTGAAAATAACTTGATTTTTATTCAACACGCATAATTAAGTTCTTTTGCAAAGATTTAATAAAAAAATCTTAACTCGCGGATTTAAAGATTTGATTAAACGATCTTTGGTGCATTAAATACCAAATAAATTTGCTTCAAATTTCTTCTTAATTCATTGCGATATCTCAATTAGTTCTTGAGATACGGTTTTTTGAGAATAACTTGATTTTTACTCAACGCGGATAATTAAGTGTTTTTTGCAAAGATTTAATAAAAAAATCATAACTCGAGAATTTAAAGATTTGATGAAACGATCTTTGGTGCATGAAATACCAAATAAATTTGTTTCAAATCGCTTCTTATTTCATTGCGATATCTCAATTAGTTCTTGAGATACGGTTTTTTCAAAATAACTTTATTTTTGCTCAACGCGTATAATTAAGTTTTTTTTTGCAAAGATTTAATAAAAAAATCATAACTCGGGGATTTAAAGATTTGATGAAACGATCTTTGGTGCATTAAATACCAAATAAATTTGATTCAAATTGCTTCTTATCTCATTGCGATATCTCAATTAGTTCTTGAGATACGGTTTTATAAAAATAACTTGATTTTTACTCAACGCGTATAATTAAGTTTTTTTTGCAAAGATTTAATAAAAAAATCATAACTCGGGGATTTAAAGATTTGATGAAACGATCTTTGGTGCATTAAATACCAAATAAATTTGCTTCAAATTTCTTCTTAATTCATTGCGATATCTCAATTAGTTCTTGAGATACGGTTTTTTTTGAAAACAACTTGATTTTTACTCAAGACGTGTAATTAAGTTTTTTTGCAAAGATTTAATAAAAAAATCTTAACTCGGAGATTTAAAGATTTGATGAAACGATCTTTGGTGCATTAAATACCAAATAAATTTGCTTCAAATTTCTTCTTAATTCATTACGATATCTCAATTAGTTCTTGAGATACGGTTTTTTTGAAAACAACTTGATTTTTACTCAAGACGTGTAATTAAGTTTTTTTGCAAAGATTTAATAAAAAAATCTTAACTCGGGAATTTAAAGATTTGATGAAACGATCTTTGGTGCATTAAATACCAAATAAATTTGATTCAAGTTGCTTCTTAATTCATTGCGATATCTCAATTAGTTCTTGAGAAACGGTTTTTTGAAAATAACTTGATTTTTACTCAAGACGTGTAATTAAGTTTTTTTGCAAAGATTTAATAAAAAAATCTTAACTCGGGGATTTAAAGATTTAATGAAACGATCTTTGGTGCGTTAAATACCAAATAAATTTGATTCAAGTTGCTTCTTAATTCATTACTATATCTCAATTAGTTCTTGAGATATGAATCTTTAATTTTTTACAATTTTTTTTAAGTATCTCTTTATTGCCATTAAAAAAGAATATGCAATTTTCGACTACCCACCGATAGATAGCGCAAAATTTATTTATACAAATTAGTTCTAATTAGAGAATAATTGAGATACGATCTTTTTTAAAATAACTTATTTTTTTTATAATTATGATTTGCAAAGTTTTAATCAAAAAATCATAACTTAAAAATTTAAAGATTTTGATAAGTAATTTTTGGTGCATTAAATACGAAAGAAATTTGCTTTAAATTTTATTTTATTTCATTGCGATATCTCAATTAATTTTTGAGATACGATTTTTTTAATTTTTACCTATCACATTTTCTTATTTTTTGCAGAGTTTTAATCAAAAAGTTATAACTTGGAGTTTTATATATTTAGAAAAATAATCTTTGGTAAATTTAATACCAAATAGATTTCGTTGCAATATCTCAACTAATTCTTAAGATAAGATTTGTTTTACTCAATTTCCAAATAATTTTTTAAGAATTTCTATATCACCATCAAAAAAAAAAATCAATACCCTCTTCGCCTACCCACCGATAGATGACGCTTAACTTATTTATCAAAACTAACGGTGTTTTTTAACCCATTTCGCAATCGCCCAAGAATTTGCGTATTGAATTACATTTTATTAATTAGCAATATTCCATTACTAAACACGTTGAGTTATCGCATTGCGTACGGTGTGCAAAAAGTTGATAAATCATTCTTTTAGGTATATAGTTCTAGAACGTTCGAGTAGGGGTCGTTCTTGCCGTGTCATTTTTAACCTTGATTCGACCTTTACTTATATATAAAACGCGCTGATTTTCGTTTACGAACGTTTGTCAGCAAAAGCTATCACCTCGATACGTTTGTTCAAAAGTTTTTAATCAAATCACTTTTTCGGTGAGTTATTTTCATTCACTTTTTTTAAATAATCAAAGTAGGTTAATCATTCATTTGTTTTATTCTTTTGTTTTTTTTGACTTTTTTGTTTTTTTTTGACTTTTTATTAATTTTGTTTTAATGTTTAAACGTGATTGGTTGAGTTATGAAGGCGTGTTATCTCCAATATGTTATAAGCAATTTCTTAATGTTTAACCTTACCCAAAAAAAGATAAGATTTAATTAAATTTTTAATCAATTAAATCTCAATCACTCCATAATTATTTTTAAATTATTTTTTTTTAGTACAAATCCAGCTTCTCCAATGACGACCTACTTCAGTTATCCAGATCAAGCTCTTCAAGATGAGCTTCGCCGCATCGCCAACGCGATTACAGCCCCGGGAAAGGGGATTTTGGCTGCTGATGAATCAGTAGGAACCATGGGGAAACGCCTCCAAGGGATTGGGTTGGAAAACACCGAGGAAAATCGCCGAAAATACCGCCAATTATTATTTACAACCGACAAAACGATTGGGGAGTCGATTTCTGGGGTTATTTTATACCATGAAACTTTGTACCAAAAAACTGATGAGCAAGTTCCGTTTGTTGAGCTTTTAAAAGAGCGCGGAATCATTCCTGGAATTAAAGTTGATACTGGGGTTGTTCCATTGATGGGGAGTGAAGATGAAGGAACTACTCAGGGTAATTAATTTTTTTTTCATTTTTTTGAGTCACATCGCATTTTCTTTTTGTTATTTAAATATCTCATGTTGCCCTTCACTGTATGAAGGGCAAAATTAACAGAAATTAGTACTACACAGCGATAAGAAACGTTTATTTTAACACAAAAAGATAAAAAAAAAACAACAAGAATTCATCAAATAACTCAAAAATAACATGATAACACTCTTTGAAGTGCTTTAACTACTCACAGGAATCATTTCAGTTAAAATTATTTCAAATTAAAAGTTTAATTATGAATTTAAAATGATTGTTTTTCCGTCAATGTGGGTATAATAATGCATATATTGAGAGGAATAATTTATTTAAATTGTATTTCTGATAAAATTACCGATATTAACAACAAATTTAGGGTATTTAGTGTAAATAAGTTGATTTAGTTCTCCAATTCTGAAGTAGATGGCGGGATTGCTCAATTCCAGTTTTTCGAAAACTTAAACTAAATGTTAAAACTTAACTATTTTGTTGGATTGAGCTTTAATTTTATAACACTCCTCATATGATTACATTCGAAAAAATTCAATAGAATTTCAAATTAACGTTTCTATGTGAAATTAAAATAAAACATACTTAATATACAGGATGTTTCATAATATGGTGCATTTTCGAGATACAGGATGTTTATTTTTTGTAATTTAATTAAAAAATCGATTTTTTGCGAATATCTCCGCAATCGGAGTAAGAATTTTCTACTCATAACAAGCTAAGTTTTGTGCGAGATAAAAAATTTTTAAAGCCATAATTCGTGAAGTGGAAAAAGTACGGTTTTAAAATGTTCATTCGAACTCTAAACTTGACAATTTTCGAGAAAAAATCAACGTTTTTTTTCAAATTTTCGGATATTAAATAAATAATAAATTTTCATATATTATAAAACACTCTGTATTTTATTTTCAAGTAGTATTGAACAAATTTGTTAATGTATAATACACGCTACCATGTTGCCATTCCTGTTTTTTTTTAATTATAAGAAAACCCGTTCTAAAAGTACTAAAATTCCCAAAAAAAGTACTATAGTCTATGCAAAAAGTGAAGTACCCTCACGTTAGACATCGATATTTTCTCAAATTTGCGATTTTTTCCTCAAAAATATGTTTCATTCTAGATGGAGTATGTTTTTAGAAACGGTATGTCTAGAAAGTAACTAACGCCTCGTAAATAATAATGAGGGGCTCCGTCTTGTTAGCAAAACAGTGTGTACAATTAAAAAAAACAATTAATTCTAATTCCAAAAAATGCCCTTATTAAAGTACCATTGAAAAAAAGTAAGGTCTAATAATTTGATCATTTAGAATTCCTGCCCATACATTAATTTGTTGAGGATACTGTGTATACAGGGTGTTCCCGTGACTCGGGGCATAAAATTAACCACATATACTAGAGCAAAAATGATGATGATTCGTGAAAAAAAAATATTATAAAAGTCTTCAAATGGCCAAGATATGGGCCATCAAAGTTCAGAAATTTTAACACATTTTTCTAAATATTTTCAAAACCATTAATGGTAGAGGGTTGAAATTTGGTACAGAGTAAACAAACATCATGCAAAATCATTGAACCAATTTTGACTTTGGCCGGATGACGGCAACCATGTTATACAGGGTGTTCCTAAAATTTGTTTGCTCAGAACTTTTTTGTTTGTTCGTAACCCTACATTTATTTTTGTAGTTTTTAATAGAAAATTTATTTTCGAAACTTTTTTCACTCTTTGAAAATTTTGATAACATTGACTGTTTTCGAGTTATACGCGAAACTGTTAAGCTTTGATTTCAATCGTAACAAATAAAACATATTCCGCAAGATCTGAGAAGGCGATGACAATTGCAAAACGAACTGATCTAATAACCATTATTTGCATAAATTTCTCAGTGTAGATTTAGTTAAATCCAGTGTTAATTTATTTTAATTGAATAAAAGAATGTAATTTCCAAAACAATAAATTTAATTTTCGCGGTAACAACAAACAAGAACATAATAAAAATTCTAACAAAAATATGAACAAGAACAATAAAATTATAAACAAATGGTAATAAATAAAACTCCCGCCGGCTTCAATGCACGCCTGATATCGCCGTCTTAAAAAAGCGCACTCTGCTGAGGACGTTGATTTCAGTTCGAAGTTGATCAAATGAATCAACAATTCGTAACCTCAGTTGATCAACTGAAGTTATTTCAACGCAGTACACAAGCGATTTAATGCGTCCCCATAAATAAAAATCTAGAGGTGTAAGATCCGGCGATCGGGGGGGCCAACTTATCGGTGCATCCACTCCTCGTCCAATCCACCGTTCCGGAAACCGTTCACATACAAATTCTTGGACAGCATGTGTACTATGCGCAGGAGCACCATCATGCATATACCACATTTCTTGTCTTGTGTTTAAAGGAACGTCATCTAAAAAATCATTTAATTGCTCTAAATGTCCCCTGTATGTATGGCCATCCAGCCTTGACGGCAAGAAAACGGGTCCTATAATGACATCGCCCACAATGCCAGCCCAAACGTTAAGAGAAAACCTCCATTGCGATTTCTAAGCTTTCTTAAATCTTGGATTTTCGTCCGCCCAACTATGTGAATTTCTCAAATTGATGATTCCATCTTTAGAAAATGTCGATTCATCAGCAAAAAGTATTTTTTCTAAAAATTGATCATCAATTTGGATTTTGTGCTGCATTATTTGACAATATTGCAGTCGTAGTGGGTAATCAGCCTGTCGAACTTCCTGAACTTTATAACTATGATATGGATAAAGCTGTTGCTCGTGAAGAACACGCCAGATAGTTGTTTTTGACGTTAAAAAATGCCTCGCCATATCCAAAGTACTAGCTGTAGGATTTTCTTGTACGTAGTCTAGAATATCTTCTTCTAGTTCGGTTGTTCGGACTGATCTGACTTTACCGTTGTTACTAAAATTCGGCTTAAACGTCCCATTTTCCCTTAAACGGGTTTCAATTCTTAAAAATGTTTTTCGATTGGGCGCTCTGCGGTTCGGAAATTTCTCCCGATAACGGTTAGCGGCTGCTACGGCGTTTCCATGACATTCTCCCAATGTCAAAATCATGTCAGTTTGTTCACTAAATGTGTAATTGTCCATTTTGAACACGCAAAATTAATAAAAACTTCATTAACAAACAACTTTATGTTTAAACTACATAAGCAAGTTGACGGCTCAATTTGTTTTTTTTTTTAATTGCCATGGCCAACTTTTTCGAAAATTATTGTGTTTAGTGTTACCATTGAAATCGAAGCTTAATATTTTCGCGTTTAACTCGCAAACGGTTAATGTTATCAAAATTTTCAAAGAGTGAAAAAAGTTTCGAAAATAAATTTTCTATTAAAAACTACAAAAATAAATGTAGGGTTACGAACAAACAAAAAAGTTCTGAGCAAACAAATTTTAGGAACACCCTGTATAACATGGTTGCCGTCATCCGGCCAAAGTCAAAATTGGTTCAATGATTTTGCATGATGTTTGTTTACTCTGTACCAAATTTCAACCCTCTACCATTAATGGTTTTGAAAATATTTAGAAAAATGTGTTAAAATTTCTGAACTTTGATGGCCCATATCTTGGCCATTTGAAGACTTTTATAATAATTTTTTTTCACGAATCATCATCATTTTTGCTCTAGTATATGTGGTTAATTTTATGCCCCGAGTCACGGGAACACCCTGTATATCCCTATCTTCCAGTGAGGATTTTCATTGGAACAATATCTGCAATTGTCTTTCTTTCTCAAATTTTAACATAAAATCTATAAATAAAACAAAAATTGGGAGTTTCTATTTAAAAATGTTAACTTATGCATGGTATCTCAAATTTTTTTAAGAATTTATATTGAGTTGATTCAATACTTTATGTACACCTGTATAAAGATTTAGCCTCAAATCGTCGGCGTCACTTGCGGGCGAGGGTATAAAATATAAACAGGATATCGTTCATTTTGGGAGATTGTAGCGCCTCGCCCGCAAGCGACCTCGGCGAAATCAGGATAAAATCGTTTATAGGAGAGTTTATACATTTAATAAGAAATACAAAGAACGATTTTACTTCAAATCGCCGATGTCGCTTGCGGGCCAGGCACTGGGCTGAAATATTAACACAAAATCGTTCATTTTGGAAGATTATAGCGCCTCGCCCGCAAGCGACCTCGGCGAAATGAGAATAAAATTGTTTATAGAAGACTTTATACATTTACTAAGATTTATAAGGAACGATTTCGCCTCAAATCGCCGAGGTCGCTTGCGGGCGAGGCCTTGGGCATGAGATATTAACAGGATATGGTTCATTTTGAAAAATTGTAGCGCCTCGCCCGCAAGCGACCTCGGCGAAATGAAAATAAAATCGTTTATAGAAGACTTTATACATTTACTAAGATTTATAAGGAACGATTTCGCCTTAAATCGCCGAGGTCGCTTGCGGGCGAGGCCCTGGATATGAGATATTAACAGGATATCGTTCATTTTGAAAAATTGTAGCGCCTCGCCCGCAAGCGACCTCGGCGAAATGAAAATAAAATCGTTTATAGAAGACTTTATACATTTACTAAGATTTATAAGGAACGATTTCGCCTCAATCGCCGAGGTCGCTTGCGGGCGAGGCCCTGGGTATGAAATATTAACAAGATATCGTTTATTTTGAAAAATTGTAACGCCTCGCCCGCAAGCGACCTCGGCGAAATGAAAATAAAATCGTTTATAGAAGACTTCATACATTTACTAAGATTTATAAGGAACGATTTCGCCTCAAATCGCCGAGGTCGCTTGCGGGCGAGGCCCTGGATATGAGATATTAACAGGATATCGTTCATTTTGAAAAATTGTAGCGCCTCGCCCGCAAGCGACCTCGGCGAAATGAAAATAAAATCGTTTATAGAAGACTTTATACATTTACTAAGATTTATAAGGAACGATTTCGCCTCAAATCGCCGAGGTCGCTTGCGGGCGAGGCCTTGGGCATGAAATATTAACATGATATCGTTCATTTTGGAAAATTGTAGCGCCTCGCCCGCAAGCGACTTCAGCGAAATGAGAATAAAATTGTTTATAGGAGACTTTATACATTTACTAAGATTTATAAGGAACGATTTCGCCTCAAATCGCCGAGGTCGCTTGCGGGCGAGGCCCTGGATATGAGATATTAACAGGATATCGTTCATTTTGAAAAATTGTAGCGCCTCGCCCGCAAGCGACCTCGGCGAAATGAAAATAAAATCGTTTATAGAAGACTTTATACATTTACTAAGATTTATAAGGAACGATTTCGCCTCAAATCGCCGAGGTCGCTTGCGGGCGAGGCCTTGGGCATGAAATATTAACATGATATCGTTCATTTTGGAAAATTGTAGCACCTCGCCCGCAAGCGACTTCAGCGAAATGAGAATAAAATCGTTTATAGAAGACTTCATACATTTACTAAGATTTATAAGGAACGATTTCGCCTCAAATCGCCGAGGTCGCTTGCGGGCGAGGCCCTGGATATGAGATATTAACAGGATATCGTTCATTTTGAAAAATTGTAGCGCCTCGCCTGCAAGCGACCTCGGCGAAATGAAAATAAAATCGTTTATAGAAGACTTTATACATTTACTAAGATTTATAAGGAACGATTTCGCCTCAAATCGCCGAGGTCGCTTGCGGGCGAGGCCCTGGGTATGAGATATTAACAGGATATCGTTCATTTTGAAAAATTGTAGCGCCTCGCCCGCAAGCGACCTCGGCGAAATGAAAATAAAATCGTTTATAGAAGACTTTATACATTTACTAAGATTTATAAGGAACGATTTCGCCTCAAATCGCCGAGGTCGCTTGCGGGCGAGGCCCTGGATATGAGATATTAACAGGATATCGTTCATTTTGAAAAATTGTAGCGCCTCTCCCGCAAGCGACCTCGGCGAAATGAAAATAAAATCGTTTATAGAAGACTTCATACATTTACTAAGATTTATAAGGAACGATTTTGCCTCAAATCGCCGAGGTCGCTTGCGGGCGAGGCCTTGGGCATGAAATATTAACATGATATCGTTCATTTTGGAAAATTGTAGCGCCTCGCCCGCAAGCGACTTCGGCGAAATGAGAATAAAATTGTTTATAGGGGACTTTATATATTTATTACTAAGGTATACAAGGAATGATTTTGCCTCAAATCGCCGAGATCGCTTGTGGGTGAGGCGCTAGGTATGAAATATTAACACGAAAACGTTGATGTTGGAAGATTGTAGCGCCTCGCCCTCAAGGGAGGCGCTTTAGGCGTTTATAGGAAAGTATATATTTAATAAGATGATATACCAGACCTCGGCGGACTGAAAATAAAATCGTTTATAAGAGACTTTATATATTTACTAAGATATACAAGGAACGATTTCGTTTCAAATCGCCGAGGTCGTTTGCGGGCGAGGCGCAGGATTCAAAAGTATTTACAAAAAATCGTCTATTTTGGAGACTATATATTTACTAAAATATACAAGGAACGATTTCGCTTCAAATCGCCGAGGTCGCTTGCTGGTGAGGCACTAGGTATGAAATATTAACACGAAAACGTTCATTTTGGAATATTGTAGCGCCTCGCCTGCAAACGACCTCGGCGAAGTGGAATTAAATCGTTTGATAGGAATCTATATATTTATTAACATATACAAGGAACGATTTGACTTCAAATCGCAGAGGTCACTTGTGGGCGAGGCGCAGTAGTTGAAATATCAATACAAAATCGTTCATTTTGGAAAATTGTAGCGCCTCGCCCGCAAGTGATCTTGGCGAAGTGGACTAAAATCGTCCAATAGAAGTCTATATATATATTTTTTTATATTTACTAAAAATATACAAGGAACGATTTCGCCTCAAATCGCCGAGGTCTTTTGCGGGCAAGGCACTATGTATGAAATATTAACACGAAAACGTTCATTTTGGAATATTGAAGCTTATTATAGTAAGTCAATATAAGATAACCGCCTTATATATACGTTTCACAAAAAAGACGATCTCCGCCATCTTTTGGATCAGAGATATATAACAAAACCATACATGAATATCTCATTTCGTTTTAGATATCTTTTATTTGGAGCATTTCATAAAAAAACAAAGTCGTAGTGTTAAGATTGCCTACAATCTTTATAAGCAATTGAATTCTTAAGGTACCATGATAAAATTTTTTGTAATTTATAAAGGGAAGTATGTACTTTCTTCAGAACTAAACCAAAGTTGTATATTTCAATTCATTTTCGAGATATCAATATTTGAAATGTTATTTTCATAAAAATAACAATTTTTGTCTTTCTTAAAAATTCCTTTTTTTCCAAGCCACAACCCAATAAATATATTATTCTTTTATGGTCAAACTAATGATGGATATTAGGAATAAATGTAAGGACACAAAAAAGTCCCTCTATTTGAATCAAGTTTTAAAATAGAAAAATGTAGACTTTCACCTCATATAACATATAACATATTAAAGTTACTAAAATCGCCAAGAGGTGTCATTTTATTAGTAACCGTTATCTGCCAAGCTTCCTTTATTTCAATTCTTCCAAACTGGATTTTATTAAATAAAAACTTTTTTTTCTAACTTTAAAGAGCTGTGACTTGGAGGCGGAGAGGTTTGGAAAAAGTTTAATGAAAGATACCCCTTAATTTCCGCATCAATTTAGAAACAGCCTGTATATAGATATATACAGCATATACTTGGAAGTCATGGCATAATTTTAATCACAAATACTAGAGATAAAATGATAATAATTCGTATAAAAAGCTTTGAACTGAGATATGGAACGTCAAAGTTCACGAGTAAATGTTATAACGTTATAAGTATAGATTTTTAGTTACTTTCATAAAAATAACTTAGTCTAGTTACTTTTAGTAACAACTAATTTTTTTTCCTCCAGATTTAGGTTGGTTCCGCTCCCTATACTTATAACATTGACGCGTGACGTCATCGTTTATTAACTACTAACACAAATATTTATTTAATTTAATCTAAATAAGGTTAAAGAGGATTGTCTTTAATACTTTAGTACTGATCCCTCGCACAAAAGCACCTTTTTTCATTGCATCTTCAATTTCTCTTCAAAATTTTATATCTAGCATTAATAAAATGCTAACGTGATCTATTACAAAAAAGTAGAAAGCATTTTTAAAATCGTAATTTTAACTAATTCAAAATTATTTTTAGGTCTCGATGATTTATCAAAACGCTGCGCCCAATACAAAAAAGACGGCTGTCACTTCGCCAAGTGGCGCTGCGTCCTAAAAATCTCAAAAAACACCCCATCCTACCAAGCAATCATCGAAAACGCCAACGTCTTAGCCCGTTACGCCTCCATCTGCCAAATGAACGGCCTCGTCCCCATCGTCGAACCGGAAGTCCTCCCAGACGGGGACCACGACCTCGATCGCGCCCAAAAAGTCACCGAAGTCGTTTTGGCCTTCGTTTATAAAGCCCTCAGCGACCACCACGTTTTCCTCGAAGGAACTTTGTTGAAGCCGAACATGGTCACTGCTGGTATGGGGGCCGCCGTGAAAGCTTCCCCGGCTGATGTTGGAAGGGCTACGGTCACTGCGTTGCAAAGAACCGTCCCTGCCGCAGTTCCCGGAGTTTGTTTTTTGAGTGGAGGTCAATCCGAGGAAGAGGCGACCGTTAATTTGGACGCCATTAATAAGTTTAATGGGAAAAAGCCGTGGGCTTTGACTTTCAGTTATGGAAGGGCTTTGCAAGCGAGTGTTTTGAAAGCATGGCAAGGGAAAGATGAGAATATTGAGGCTGCCCAAAATGAATTGATGAAGAGGGCTAAGGTAATAATAAGAGAAATTGGTTTAATTTATTTTAATGTTATATTAAGTTTATTGACTTATAAAAGTTAATAATTTGTTGAGTTATTAAGGGAGGAAAGGTAAATCTATTTTTTTTTCAACTTCCACAATCAATGTTTACTTTTTATCAAAAAATTGTTAATATTTGATCCTTTTTTAGTAGTACATAACCAATCTCAATGAATTTATCGTATTGTTTTAACACAGCAACAATATAATTAATTATTTTCGTAAAGGTTGATGATCGTAAGTTGATGTTACGAATAACACATCATAAAAAATCGTTTTATTATCAAAAAAATGTTATAAATACGTTAAATTCATGATGCAAAATCAGCAATTTACCTTATTTTTTTTAATTTAACCCATTTAAAATCGATTCGAAGCAATTTTACACAAAATTTGACAGTTACATAACCTCAAATTAATTTTTAATTAATTTCTTCTCATAATCCATATTAATTCGCTTAAAATCATTAATCAAGATAAATTTAGCACCTCAAAAACGAAATTCATCGATAATTTCGGAGTTTTAATAAAAAATCACTTAATTAAATTTGATTATATTTTTTCAAATTAAATGTTGATATATTTCGATGAATGAAAAAAAAAAGTTCCAAAATTAAGAAAACAACGATAAATTGCGTTAAAACAGCAACATTTTTTTCATAATTAATGTTATAATAAAAATTTTAATAATAATTTTATTAATTTTTATTGTGACATTTAACGTTTCGAATTTGGTAGTACTGAAAAGATTTAAATTACGAAATTCAAGTTGATGAATTCGACCAATCAGATTGCGTTATTTGAGTTGTTATAGCAATAAACAAACGAAATGGATTGGGTTTAGTATGATTTTGAGCGTGGTGAGGAGAGTACGCAAAATTGTAGTCATAATAGTGACATAACCTCAAAATTAATGAAATTATTATATGAATAAGAAAAATAAGGAATTCCTGATTCAAATAATTCCATTTTGAAGGAATTAAATGCAAGAATATTTGTTTCTTATCCAAGAAGTATGCGTAAGAAATTTAATTATCTTCAAGAATAAGCTAAGTTAATTTTTTTACTTTTCATTATTATTCAAAAATAATTTAAACATTTACCTTAAATACGATTAATTTAATAATTTGTTTAATATAAATTGTTGGTTGTGTTATTACTATTTACAACTCATTTATTCTATTAACGTTAATTACCTTGTTTTAACTGAGTAAGAGGACATTTATTTATCAATTACACACATATAATTAATAAGTTTCTTTAAACTCATATTGGGGTCCTAGATATACCAGGTACATAATTACATGAAAAAAATGCGTATTTTATGGAATTTTGTGCAAATTTTCTTCGTTTTCCCGTTATTTAATCAATTTTTTAGATCTCTTCTCAATGTTTTTGTTTTGTATACATCTTCTCAAAAAAGATTCATTGAGGTTTGATTGATTTGAAAATTTGAATAAAATGATGATCCTCTTTTGGTGTCTATACAAAATGAGGATCGTCATCTCCATCAAAAAATATATTGTCTTGTTCATTTTCACTACTATCATCTAATTCCATTGCCATTTTTTAAAATCTTGCTTGCTTGAGGCACTTTGAAGGTTATACAAAAAACCGAAGAGACGAATTCTACACAACCTGAACCCTTCTCAAACTCTCACGAGACAAACATGAACCAAATACAATATCACAGTAATTAAAGTGAAATCTCAAATCTTGGGATAAAAACATTCTACTGTAGTAGAGAGTTCTTAGGGAACCATAAGCTCGCCTACATAATAAATTAATATGCTCGCCAAACGAAAGCTGATCATCAACGACAATACCCGAACTCTTTACCAAACACGTGGGTGTCAATTATACCCCAAGCACCTCGATGTTAATGTCATCCTCACTAACAAATAAATTACCCTTTTTAGTAAATAAAATACATTGAGTCTTGCCAGGATTGACCAAAAGAGCATGCTTCTTAATCTCCACACATAAGTGACTCAAATCCTCTGTAACTCTATCACAAGCCTCCATTCGCTCATCAATTTGAGAGGAATTTTGAGAATAAAGGGCAAGTATAGATTGTAAATAAGATAGGACCAAGAATTGCGGAACGCCAGCAACCATCTCAACACAATCAGAACATTGTAACTTCACCTTAACTTCCTGCGTTATGTTAAACAGGTAATAAAGAAATAGCACAATCAGACAAACCAATACATTTAAGAATAGCCAATAGAAGATTATGATTTAAGATATCAAATGGCTTGCCGAAATCAAGTAAGATGTTTGGTTATTATTTTTACTGAACATCGTGTTTGTTAGCAAATGATTAATATTACTTTACTTTGTACGATGAACTTTATTTATTAAATTAACTCTACAATTGTTTCGAGGATCTAGTCCTCATCTTCTGGAGTACCTACAAAGAGCATTAACTAAAAATTTTTTCCGTAATTTCCACTTAAATAACATTAATGAAATATCGTATTTCTAGGTTAAGTCAATTCATCCTTAATAATCTATTGAAATTAACTATGTTAAACTTATTACTTACGTCAATTATGAGTATATAAATGATAAAAACATGTGGTGTATTATATTTTTTCTTTCTCATTTGCCCAATAATGATTAATTTCTACAAATTTTTTCTGTTTATTATTGTTAGTTCGAGACGTGACAGCGTGTTTATCGATAATCGTAATACTTAGTGGTTGGTGACATTGGTTTATAAATGTTGGGAGTTAAATCTATTTAAATTTATAAACAAGTCCTTATTCTTTCATCTATCTTATACTATTGTTAATTTTCAAAATTATATCTTGGGCTATATTCTGTTACATTTTACATTTATTACTGTGAATAAATAATCCAATCGAGTAAAAACATTAACAACAATTTAGAACTTTTTTAAAAAACTGAAAATAGACTATAAACACAGTAAGTTATCAAGAAATGGCTTTCAGTCAGAAATTTTAATTTTTGTCTCGGTATTTGGTTTTGGGTGGGGTGAACGGATTTTTTAGGGATTGGTATATAGGTCTGTTATTAGTATAAAGTTGTTCGTTTAAGGCTCGTTACTACCATCTTCTGGTTAAGCTATCTAAGGGATTATTACCATGGTTACGGCTATTTTACGCGCATTGATTGGCTAGTAGATGGGTTTATCTATAAGATAACTTTAACTGAAAGATGGTAGTAATGGGCCTAAGCAGGTTTTTTCTGGGTTATTGTTTATGAATTTGGCTATTTCATATCCTTCCAACAGTTCCATAAGGTAACCTTTATTGATGTTGTGTATGATAGTGGCGTCTTTACTTTCATCAAATTGGTGGTCTTTGTTGAAGATCAAATACTTGCCAAAGTTTGAGTTGTCTTTGGTTTTGTGCTCCCTTATGCGTGTTTTTAAGGCTCTCCCCGTCTCGCCTATGTAAGTAGCTGCGCAGGTGGCACATTGCAATTTATAAACTCCATTCTTCTCAAGAGTGTCGATTGGTAATTTATTATTGTTTAGTGTGTTTGAGATACTATGTTTGGTTTTAAAGGTGATTTGTATATTGTTGTTTCTGAATATATTTTTGATCTTTGTTGCTATGGTGCCTGGATATTGTATTGCTTTACAAAACTTGGGTCGTTCTTTTTGTTGGTTTAGCGATAAAGTGGTTATTGCATTATTCTGTGTTTTTTGTTTGTGTTTACCAATCATCTTTTCAACAATAATTTCTGGAAATTGGTTGTTGTTAGTAATTTGTTTGATAATGTTTAATTCTTGTTTTAGGTTATCTTGGTCAAGGTGTGTATTAAAGGCTCTGTTCAAATGTGAATTTATTGCTGCGAATTTATGCTCATTACAATGAAAAGAATCAAATGGTATAATGGCATCCGTTTGAGTGGGTTTTCTGTAAATTTTGTATTTTAATTCATTTTCGGATTTATAAATTGTAAGGTCCAAAAAGTTAATTGAATTATCTTTTTCTATTTCTGATGTAAATTGTATTTTGGGATGTAAAGAGTTGAGGTATAGTTGTATTTTGTTAACTGAGTCCTTATCTTCGGTATTGAGTATAATTAGGACGTCATCAACATACCTTATCCAAAAGATTATTTTGTCATAGTGGGGGTTTTTGTCGTTCATTATTAGTTCATTTTCTAGCTTATTTAGAAATATGTCTGCAATGAGACCGCTAAGAGGTGAGCCCATTGGTAAACGCTCTTTGTATGTATAAATTTTTCCATTGAAAGTACAAAAGTTTTGTTCTATGCATAGTTTAAATAAGTGATGTATTGTATTTATTTCCCTTTGGTCTTTTAAGTTTTGTTCAAGTATGTCTTTTATTATTTCTAAGGTCTCGATAGTTGGAATGTTAGTATAAAGGTTAGTGACGTCGTACGAAGCCATAATGAATTCTTTAGGTAAGGCAGTTGTTTCCAGTTCGGATATAAGTTTATCTCTGTTTTTAATTGTGTGTGTGGGTATAAAATTAATATATTCTTTCATGAAATTAACTATAAATTTACTTATCCTGTAGGTGCTGGAGTCGATCGATGTGATAATGGGTCTTATAGGATGGTTGTCTTTGTGTAATTTGATAAGAGAGTATAGGTTTGGGGTTTTAGGGTTCATGGGAATAAGGGTTAGTGGGTATTTTCTATATTTTGTGAGGATATCTTTATTTTCGTTAATATATTTTCTAACCTTAGCATGGAAAGATTTGGTAGGGTTTTTTAAGATCTCGTTAAAGTTATTTTCTTTTAAAAAACATTCGGTTTTATTAACATAATCTAACTCACTCATGATTACTATTCCTGCGTTTTTATCGGCCTTGGTGACTGTAAGTTGGTTTTCCTTCATTTTTCTTTTTATGGAATTCAATGTTCTTGCTTCCCTCTTTTTCTCTCTTGTTTTTCTTTTGTATTTTTTGTTATTGTCCTGTTCCTTCTTTTCCTGTTTAGCTTCTTCTCTCTGTAGTAATTGTTGTATTTCCTTCGTGATTTTCTCTTCTTGTGGTAGTCCCTTGATTGTTGCTTCGATTTCAATGGCGGTTTTTCTTAAGTTAGTAGTTTTTTGGGGGGCATATTTATTACCCTTATTTAATAATTTTGTTTCGATTAAGTCAAATTCAAATCAAAAGAAAGCAAGTAAGACAAGCACAGTAGATCTATGAGTATCAAGAACTCCTGAAACCAGACTCTTTGTCAGGTAGTATATTATACCTATCTAAAAAAGATCTTAACTGCTCTCCCATAATTTTTTCTAACACCTTAGACAAAACCGGAAGGATGGTAATAGGCCTCAAATCTTTAAGCTCTTTAACTGATTTCGTCTTGGGAACAGGGGTCACCAGACCACATTTCCATACCTTAAGATAAACGGACATTCCTAAACAAAATTAAACATGTGACAAAGAACATTCAAAATACGAGGACAACACAATCTAACCATATCCAAAGATATATCATCCGAACCAACACTAGTAGATTTAAACCAGAGCAGAAGCTGCTCAACGGAATCCACAGATTAGATTAGATTAAAGGTAAAAGGAGTTCCGTCAGGAGTTAGCTGATTGGTCTGATAGAAATTCAGTAAATCCAAGTTAGGCTCAGTTACATCAACGACAGATTTAGAAAAAAAGTTGTTGATACCACCAGGGTCATCAAGGTGAGGAGGCAAATCTGTGATATTAGGCTTATAATTTCGCGTAGACAAGTCTTTTTGAACGCCAATCTTAGTCCCTTTTAATTTATCTTTAGATTTACAGACTAAAGCTCTGGATTTATAGGACACAAATTTAACCAGAATTTTTATTCTTGCCATTGAATAATCCTACCCTGTGATAACGGTCAATATCACTCTCAGAAAGTAAAAAACCAAGTTTATTTCTAAATAGAGAAACAATACCAACCTCAACATTTTCGTCTTGTTGTTCAGCGATTCCAAAAACTCTAACGTTACCATATTGTCAATTTTAATATTATGGGTCTTTAAATCCACCAATTTCGCATTGAAACGATCTTTAATCACCTTTACGATCCTAGACAAGAATGATTCACTCTTGATCAACTCATAAATAGATTTACTAAATAAGGCCTTCAATTCACGAAGATTTTCGTCAGTGAAACGCATTTTTAATTAATAAATAACTGCAAAACACAACGTGCTGCATGAAGTAATACTGCTCAGTCGACGACATCTACTTGACTATGTCGCAGTGTTGCCATATTGAAACTCAGGGGATACCGTGCTTTTAAACCAAAAGTTACCGTGTTTGGAGGGATATTACCGTGTTCAATTTAAAAAGTATTGCAAAAGCAAGCAATGGATGTGTTAATGAGGGGATATTTTGAGATAAAATAATTTATATCACATGCGTTTACAATGTTTATTAAATAAAATTTATTTTGTATGAACTATATATAAAAAAGACACATTTAGGATTTAGCATGCAAATAGCGAGCTTAAATATCTTAGATACATATTTGAATTAACGTTAGTGATCATTTCGTGCGTGGGTTGAAAATTAAAACATGTTCCTTCTTCTTCCTTAACCATCTGGCTGGCTAATACACACCCTTTTATCGAATTTGTGACCATTTTATTCCTCGTTTTAGTTTTTACTAAATTCACCTTACTAAATATTCTTTCACACACAGCATTCGAGTGAGGTAATGAGAGAATTGTTAAGACAAACCTAGAAACATTTCTGAACAGAAAAATCCCAGAAGGCTTATAATTAAAAAGGTATATCCAAAAATTATCTATTGTAAAGGTGTCTAAATTTGATTCATTAAACACATAAGAGCTTAATAAACGCCACTCGTTATCAATAGCCTGATGATCATCTTCAGACAGTGTTTTTACAATTATTTTAAAATAATTTAAAAATACAAACAGTGAAGGATATGATTTTCTCGTTGCAGTTTGCATGGCATAGTTTGGTTTAAATATATATAATTTTTCTAAAATTGATTGAGGATTAAAATCAAACCTTTTTAGTCTTGTTTGCAAGTAATTGCAAGTAATATTTAGTTTTTTCCAAAGCATTTGATATTCTGCCACCAAATATAATGAGTGGTAAGTAGTATCCAGTCATCTTTGAGCAATGTATCATCTTTTGTCAACAGATTTAATGTTTTGTCAAAAATTTATGTTACAAGTTCTACCAAGAAACTTAGAAAAATGATAGAAAACTTTATTTAAGCGTTAACTTAAAAAAACACTCAACACATCTACACAAACTCTTCGTTACAAAATTATTTAACTAATTACTCCTACATAAACATTTTTGTTTCTTTGTTCACAATTTCATATCGTATAGCACTGAAGATGTCATTTCTTCACCATCATGGTTAGCAGGAATTTTTAATGTTCCTCCAACAGTATCTAGCAAATTTTAGTTTTTAGGAGTCTCTTCGTCCACTCTTAGCTTTTCTTTCTCCATCCTCTTTATTACATCGTTATCTCTTTATTTATTATTTGCCTAATTTATTTATTTAAAAGTGTCGTTTGTAATGTTCCAAAATGAAGTGTAAATGTTATACATCTTCATAAGATAGTCCAATCTTGTTTTATCCTGCGTTTAGTGTCGATTTATATTAATAAAATTTATCCTATAAACTGTATCCTTATTTTAGTTAAATTAGTAGTAGATAATTTTTAATAATTAATAAATAATTTTGAATTATAGGCGAATAGTGATGCTTCTAATGGGAAATACGACGCTTATGCAGTGTCGGATTCCGCTCAACGATGTCCATTTTAAAAAAATTAATTAATTCTGTATTAAACAAATTATTAAAAATTGATAATTGATGTTGTAATTTTTTTTAAGGCTAATGGTTCAGCTGCTCAAGGCAAATACGTAGCAGGAACGGTCGAGGGTAGTGCAGGAATGGAGAGCATGTTCATTAAAAACCACGCCTATTAAAAGTTGATTATTAAAAATTAACTTCTCATCTTCATCTTTTTTTTTAATAAAAATATAGAAATACTATATTATTACAAATTGTAATTTGTCTTAAAAAAATTTAAACAAATTTCTATTAATTTTTATTTATTTAATTTTTAGATTTCATCGAGATGATTATTTTGGGTGAGTCGATTTTAATTTTCTCTTCCTTGATTCATTTCCTTTTTTTCCATCAATCTTTTCCTTTTGTGGAAAATTAAAATTATTATTAAAAAAAAACGAATCAAAGATTCAAATTTAATTTATTTAATTTAATAAATACCTAATTAATAACAAAAAAGTATCACAACGCAAAAATAAAATAGAATCACAAATCACATCGATTTCAATTAAAAAATAATACTACACTCTTTGATTAATTAATTAATTAATTAAATAATTAAATCTTAATACTGGAGAAGTTCCCGTTTTAAGTACAACATTATTTATTTAGGGTTTAATTGATAACGGATTCGGTTCGTTGAAGTTTATCGTTTGTAGCTATCTTCGTACGTAATCAAATCTGGGGTCATTTCCTCTTGCAAGTTGTCGTCTTGGGGACTCAATAGCAACTCGAGTAAATTCGACTGCGATCGACGTCTCCTCCCACTATAACAAAACAAAAAAAAACGCTACAGTTTTGTTTATTTCATTTAAATTTTTTATTTCATTTTGATATCATTAAAAATAATTTATTAATAAGATTAATTATTTAGAGTATTTGATTCGATTAAAGTGTTGATTGTTGTAAATTTTTCTTGGTCCTCTCTAAAAAATATTTTTTTTATTGAGATTATTATTTGATTTTGTACTTACATTATTGCGGGGTCTAATTTCCCATGAGCCACCGGGATGGTTACGATTTGCCCTTTTAATTGAGATAATCCCAATTTTGTGTTTAATTCTGCCAATCTTTGGTCGGAAACTCGTTTAACTCTGGAATTAAAAAAAATGTGGTTGATTTAATTAATTAAAAATGGAAATGTTACTTTCTAAAGAGAGGAGGCGAAATTCCAAAATACTATTCTTAGGCCGAGGTCGCTTGCGACCGAGGCAATAGCATTAATAAAATATTTATTGTTTTATTTGTTTTCGTTTCAGTTAAGCCGAGGTCGCTTGCGACCGAGGCAGTAGCATTAATGTTATGTATTATTGCTTAGGCCATGATCGTCATATATGACACTGCCTCGGCTTAATCATAATAAACATTATGTTTAAGACAACAAGCCGAGGTCGCTTGCGACCGAGGCAATAGCATTAATGCAATATATTATTGTTTAAGCCAAGATCGTCATATAAGACACTGCCTCGGCTTAACCATAATAAACGATGCGTTTAAAACACTGAGCCGAGGTCGCTTGCGGCCGAGGCAGTACAATTAATATTACATCAACTCAAATTAATGTCATATATGACACTGCCTCGACTTAACCATAATCAACAATATGTTTAAGACACCAAGCCGAGGTCGCTTGCGACCGAGGCATTAGCATTAATAAAATATTTATTGTTTTATTTGTTTTTGTTTCAGTTAAGCCGAGGTCGCTTGCGACCGAGGCAGTAGCATTAATGTTATGTATTATTGCTTAGGCCATGATCGTCATATATGACACTGCCTCGGCTTAATCATAATAAACAATATGTTTAAGACAACAAGCCGAGGTCGCTTGCGACCGAGGCAGTAGCATTAATTCAATATATTATTGTTGAAACCACGATCGTCATATATGACACTGCCTCGGCTTAATCATAATAAACGATACGTTTAAGACACTGAGCCGAGGTCGCTTGCGGCCGAGGCAGTACAATTAATATTACATCAACTCAAATTAATGTCATATATGACACTGCCTCGACTTAACCATAATCAACAATATGTTTAAGACACCAAGCCGAGGTCGCTTGCGACCGAGGCATTAGCATTAATAAAATATTTATTGTTTTATTTGTTTTTGTTTCAGTTAAGCCGAGGTCGCTTGCGACCGAGGCAGTAGCATTAATGTTATGTATTATTGCTTAGGCCATGATCGTCATATATGACACTGCCTCGGCTTAATCATAATAAACAATATGTTTAAGACAACAAGCCGAGGTCGCTTGCGACCGAGGCAGTAGCATTAATTCAATATATTATTGTTGAAACCACGATCGTCATATATGACACTGCCTCGGCTTAATCATAATAAACGATACGTTTAAGACACTGAGCCGAGGTCGCT
The DNA here is from genome assembly GCA_036711965.1 of Onthophagus sagittarius. Classification (NCBI taxonomy): domain Eukaryota; kingdom Metazoa; phylum Arthropoda; class Insecta; order Coleoptera; family Scarabaeidae; genus Onthophagus; species Onthophagus sagittarius. The sequence continues at coordinate 15,347,900 of JASERS010000009.1, forward strand.
TGCGGCCGAGGCAGTACAATTAATATTACATCAACTCAAATTAATGTCATATATGACACTGCCTCGACTTAACCATAATCAACAATATGTTTAAGACACCAAGCCGAGGTCGCTTGCGACCGAGGCATTAGCATTAATAAAATATTTATTGTTTTATTTGTTTTTGTTTCAGTTAAGCCGAGGTCGCTTGCGACCGAGGCAGTAGCATTAATGTTATGTATTATTGCTTAGGCCATGATCGTCATATATGACACTGCCTCGGCTTAATCATAATAAACAATATGTTTAAGACAACAAGCCGAGGTCGCTTGCGACCGAGGCAGTAGCATTAATTCAATATATTATTGTTGAAACCACGATCGTCATATATGACACTGCCTCGGCTTAATCATAATAAACGATACGTTTAAGACACTGAGCCGAGGTCGCTTGCGGCCGAGGCAGTACAATTAATATTACATCAACTCAAATTAATGTCATATATGACACTGCCTCGACTTAACCATAATCAACAATATGTTTAAGACACCAAGCCGAGGTCGCTTGCGACCGAGGCATTAGCATTAATAAAATATTTATTGTTTTATTTGTTTTTGTTTCAGTTAAGCCGAGGTCGCTTGCGACCGAGGCAGTAGCATTAATGTTATGTATTATTGCTTAGGCCATGATCGTCATATATGACACTGCCTCGGCTTAATCATAATAAACAATATGTTTAAGACAACAAGCCGAGGTCGCTTGCGACCGAGGCAGTAGCATTAATTCAATATATTATTGTTGAAGCCACGATCGTCATATATGACACTGCCTCGGCTTAATCATAATAAACGATACGTTTAAGACACTGAGCCGAGGTCGCTTGCGGCCGAGGCAGTACAATTAATATTACATCAACTCAAATTAATGTCATATATGACACCGCCTCGACTTAACCATAATCAACAATATGTTTAAGACACCAAGCCGAGGTCGCTTGCGACCGAGGCAATAGCATTAATGCAATATATTATTGTTTAAGCCAAGATCGTCATATATGACACTGCCTCGGCTTAACCATAATAAACGATACGTTTAAGACACTGGGCCGAGGTCGCTTGCGGCCGAGGCAGTACAATTAATATTACATCAACTCAAATTAATGTCATATATTACACCGCCTTGACTTAACCATAATCAACAATATGTTTAAGACACCAAGCCGAGGTCGCTTGCGACCGAGGCATTAGCATTAATAAAATATTTATTGTTTTATTTGTTTTTGTTTCAGTTAAGCCGAGGTCGCTTGCGACCGAGGCAATAGCATTAATGTTATGTATTATTGCTTAGGCCATGATCGTCATATATGACACTGCCTCGGCTTAATCATAATAAACAATATGTTTAAGACAACAAGCCGAGGTCGCTTGCGACCGAAGCAGTAGCATTAATTCAATATATTATTGTTGAAGCCACGATCGTCATATATGACACTGCCTCGGCTTAACCATAATAAACGATACGTTTAAGACACTGAGCCGAGGTCGCTTGCGGCCGAGGCAGTACAATTAATATTACATTAACTCAAATTAATGTCATATATGACACCGCCTCGACTTAACCATAATAAACAATATGTTTAAGACACCAAGCCGAGGTCGCTTGCGACCGAGGCAGTAGCATTAATGCAATATATTATTTCTTAGGACACGATCGTCATATAAGACACTGCCTCGACATAACCATAATTAAACGATGAGTTTAAGACATCAAGCCGCGGTCGTTTGCGACCGAGGCAGTAGGTAGCATTGATGCAATATATTATTGTTTAGGACACGATCGTCATATAAGACACTGCCTCGACATAACCATAATTAAACGATGCGTTTAAGGCATCAAGCCGCGGTCGTTTGCGACCGAGGCAGTAGGTAGCATTGATGCAATATATTATTGTTTAGGCCACGATCGTCATATATGATACTGCCTCGGCTTAACCATAATAAACGATATGTTCAAGACACTATGCCGATGTCGCTTGCGGCCGAGGCAATACAATTATTATTACATTAACTCAAATTGTTGTCATATATGACACTGCTTCGGCTTAACCATAAAAAACGATATATTTAAAACATTAAGCCGAGGTCGCTTGCGGCCGAGGCAGTAGCAATATGCAGGGTGTCCCGCACAAGAACCGACACAGCGCAGTGGCATGTGTAACTTGCCTGATACCAAGTTGCACCCCTGAGAAGTTACAGGCCTTCAAAGTCGAATTTTAAATTTCGAAAAAAAATAATATATCAGTAATGGATTAAGTTGGAAAAACCAAATTTGGTATACGTTATAAATGCACCAAGAGCATTAATCGGTAGAAAGCATTTCAGGGATTTAAAGCATTTCAAGGGGTTTGTTAGGGATGATGGTACCCTAAAATTTGAAAGACTTTTAATCCGTCGGTATATTTCTAGAAAATATTTTCACATATACGGGGTGGTCCAAAATGGTGTGACGACACAAATCGTATTTTTTTCTAATATTTTCTAGAAATACACTCGTCGTACAAGTTTTCGTTTGAAAGAAATTATTATATATATTCTAAATGCGATTTCTAAAAAGTTCTATATGATATAGACATAATAGCATGAGCTATTGTGTCTTCAAAGTTCTGCTCATCAATTTGAAATCTGCCAACTTGTTGGCAGCATGAGCTTTTACTGTTCCAAACACCGTATAATATCTTAAGACTGCCAACTTGTTGGCAGCATGAGCTATTGTGTTTTCAAAGTCCTGCTCATCAATTTGAAATCTGTCAACTTGTTGGCAGAATGAGCTATTACTATTCCAAACACCGTACATTGTTTTAAAGACTGCCAACTTGTTGGCAGCATGAGCTATTACTGTTCCAAACACCGTATAATGTTTTAAGACTGCCAACTTGTTGGCAGCATGAGCTATTGTGTCTTCAAAGTCCTGCTCATCAATTTGAAACCTGCCAACTTGTTGGTAGCATGAGCTATTACTGTTCCAAACACCGTATAATGTCTTAAGACTGCCAACTTGTTGGCAGCATGAGCTAGTACTGTTCCAAACACCGTATATTGTCTTAAAGACTGCCAACTTGTTGGCAGCATGAGCTATTACTGTTCCAAACACCGTATAATGTCTTAAGACTGCCAACTTGTTGGCAGCATGAGCTATTGTGTCTTCAAAGTCCTGCTCATCAATTTGAAACCTGCCAACTTGTTGGTAGCATGAGCTATTACTGTTCCAAACACCGTATAATGTCTTAAGACTGCCAACTTGTTGGCAGCATGAGCTAGTACTGTTCCAAACACCGTATATTGTCTTAAAGACTGCCAACTTGTTGGCAGCATGAGCTATTACTGTTCCAAACACCGTATAATGTCTTAAGACTGCCAACTTGTTGGCAGCATGAGCTAGTACTGTTCCAAACACCGTATATTGTCTTAAAGACTGCCAACTTGTTGGCAGCATGAGCTATTACTGTTCCAAACACCGTATAATGTCTTAAGACTGCCAACTTGTTGGCAGCATGAGCTATTGTGTCTTCAAAGTCCTGCTCATCAATTTGAAACCTGCCAACTTGTTGGTAGCATGAGCTATTACTGTTCCAAACACCGTATAATGTCTTAAGACTGCCAACTTGTTGGCAGCATGAGCTAGTACTGTTCCAAACACCGTATATTGTCTTAAAGACTGCCAACTTGTTGGCAGCATGAGCTATTACTGTTCCAAACACCGTATAATGTCTTAAGACTGCCAACTTGTTGGCAGCATGAGCTAGTACTGTTCCAAACACCGTATATTGTCTTAAAGACTGCCAACTTGTTGGCAGCATGAGCTATTACTGTTCCAAACACCGTATAATGTCTTAAGACTGCCAACTTGTTGGCAGCATGAGCTATTGTGTCTTCAAAGTCCTGCTCATCAATTTGAAACCTGCCAACTTGTTGGTAGCATGAGCTATTACTGTTCCAAACACCGTATAATGTCTTAAGACTGCCAACTTGTTGGCAGCATGAGCTAGTACTGTTCCAAACACCGTATATTGTCTTAAAGACTGCCAACTTGTTGGCAGCATGAGCTATTACTGTTCCAAACACCGTATAATGTCTTAAGACTGCCAACTTGTTGGCAGCATGAGCTATTGTGTCTTCAAAGTCCTGCTCATCAATTTGAAACCTGCCAACTTGTTGGTAGCATGAGCTATTACTGTTCCAAACACCGTATAATGTCTTAAGACTGCCAACTTGTTGGCAGCATGAGCTAGTACTGTTCCAAACACCGTATATTGTCTTAAAGACTGCCAACTTGTTGGCAGCATGAGCTATTACTGTTCCAAACACCGTATAATGTCTTAAGACTGCCAACTTGTTGGCAGCATGAGCTAGTACTGTTCCAAACACCGTATATTGTCTTAAAGACTGCCAACTTGTTGGCAGCATGAGCTATTACTGTTCCAAACACCGTATAATGTCTTAAGACTGCCAACTTGTTGGCAGCATGAGCTATTGTGTCTTCAAAGTCCTGCTCATCAATTTGAAACCTGCCAACTTGTTGGTAGCATGAGCTATTACTGTTCCAAACACCGTATAATGTCTTAAGACTGCCAACTTGTTGGCAGCATGAGCTAGTACTGTTCCAAACACCGTATATTGTCTTAAAGACAGCCAACTTGTTGGCAGCATGAGCTATTACTGTTCCAAACACCGTATAATGTCTTAAGACTGCCAACTTGTTGGCAGCATGAGCTATTGTGTCTTCAAAGTCCTGCTCATCAATTTGAAACCTGCCAACTTGTTGGTAGCATGAGCTATTACTGTTCCAAACACCGTATAATGTCTTAAGACTGCCAACTTGTTGGCAGCATGAGCTATTGTGTCTTCAAAGTCCTGCTCATCAATTTGAAATCTGTCAACTTGTTGGCAGAATGAGCTATTACTATTCCAAACACCGTACATTGTTTTAAAGACTGCCAACTTGTTGGCAGCATGAGCTATTACTGTTCCAAACACCGTATAATGTCTTAAGACTGCCAACTTGTTGGCAGCATGAGCTAGTACTGTTCCAAACACCGTATATTGTCTTAAAGACAGCCAACTTGTTGGCAGCATGAGCTATTACTGTTCCAAACACCGTATAATGTCTTAAGACTGCCAACTTGTTGGCAGCATGAGCTATTGTGTCTTCAAAGTCCTGCTCATCAATTTGAAACCTGCCAACTTGTTGGTAGCATGAGCTATTACTGTTCCAAACACCGTATAATGTCTTAAGACTGCCAACTTGTTGGCAGCATGAGCTATTGTGTCTTCAAAGTCCTGCTCATCAATTTGAAATCTGTCAACTTGTTGGCAGAATGAGCTATTACTATTCCAAACACCGTACATTGTTTTAAAGACTGCCAACTTGTTGGCAGCATGAGCTATTACTGTTCCAAACACCGTATAATGTCTTAAGACTGCCAACTTGTTGGCAGCATGAGCTATTGTGTCTTCAAAGTCCTGCTCATCAATTTGAAACCTGCCAACTTGTTGGTAGCATGAGCTATTACTGTTCCAAACACCGTATAATGTCTTAAGACTGCCAACTTGTTGGCAGCATGAGCTATTGTGTCTTCAAAGTCCTGCTCATCAATTTGAAATCTGTCAACTTGTTGGCAGAATGAGCTATTACTATTCCAAACACCGTACATTGTTTTAAAGACTGCCAACTTGTTGGCAGCATGAGCTATTACTGTTCCAAACACCGTATAATGTCTTAAGACTGCCAACTTGTTGGCAGCATGAGCTATTGTGTCTTCAAAGTCCTGCTCATCAATTTGAAACCTGCCAACTTGTTGGTAGCATGAGCTATTACTGTTCCAAACACCGTATAATGTCTTAAGACTGCCAACTTGTTGGCAGCATGAGCTATTGTGTCTTCAAAGTCCTGCTCATCAATTTGAAACCTGCCAACTTGTTGGTAGCATGAGCTATTACTGTTCCAATCACCGTATAATGTCTTAAGACTGCCAACTTGTTGGCAGCATGAGCTATTACTGTTCCAAACACCGTACATTGTCTTAAAGACTGCCAACTTGTTGGCAGCATAAGCTATTGTGTCTTGAAAGTCCTGCTCATCAATTTGAAATGTGCCAACTTGTTGACAGCATGAGCTAGTACTGTTCCAAACACCGTATATTGTCTTAAAGACTGCCAACTTGATGGCAGCATGAGCTATTACTGTTCCAAACACCGTATAATGTCTTAAGACTGCCAACTTGTTGGCAGCATGAGCTATTGTGTCTTCAAAGTCCTGCTCATCAATTTGAAACCTGCCAACTTGTTGGTAGCATGAGCTATTACTGTTCCAAACACCGTATAATGTCTTAAGACTGCCAACTTGTTGGCAGCATGAGCTATTGTGTCTTCAAAGTCCTGCTCATCAATTTGAAATCTGTCAACTTGTTGGCAGAATGAGCTATTACTATTCCAAACACCGTACATTGTTTTAAAGACTGCCAACTTGTTGGCAGCATGAGCTATTACTGTTCCAAACACCGTATAATGTCTTAAGACTGCCAACTTGTTGGCAGCATGAGCTATTGTGTCTTCAAAGTCCTGCTCATCAATTTGAAACCTGCCAACTTGTTGGTAGCATGAGCTATTACTGTTCCAATCACCGTATAATGTCTTAAGACTGCCAACTTGTTGGCAGCATGAGCTAGTACTGTTCCAAATACCGTATATTGTCTTAAAGACTGCCAACTTGTTGGCAGCATGAGCTATTACTGTTCCAAACACCGTACATTGTCTTAAAGACTGCCAACTTGTTGGCAGCATAAGCTATTGTGTCTTGAAAGTCCTGCTCATCAATTTGAAATGTGCCAACTTGTTGACAGCATGAGCTAGTACTGTTCCAAACACCGTATATTGTCTTAAAGACTGCCAACTTGTTGGCAGCATGAGCTATTACTGTTCCAAACACCGTATAATGTCTTAAGACTGCCAACTTGTTGGCAGCATGAGCTATTGTGTCTTCAAAGTCCTGCTCATCAATTTGAAACCTGCCAACTTGTTGGTAGCATGAGCTATTACTGTTCCAAACACCGTATAATGTCTTAAGACTGCCAACTTGTTGGCAGCATGAGCTATTGTGTCTTCAAAGTCCTGCTCATCAATTTGAAATCTGTCAACTTGTTGGCAGAATGAGCTATTACTATTCCAAACACCGTACATTGTTTTAAAGACTGCCAACTTGTTGGCAGCATGAGCTATTACTGTTCCAAACACCGTATAATGTCTTAAGACTGCCAACTTGTTGGCAGCATGAGCTATTGTGTCTTCAAAGTCCTGCTCATCAATTTGAAACCTGCCAACTTGTTGGTAGCATGAGCTATTACTGTTCCAAACACCGTATAATGTCTTAAGACTGCCAACTTGTTGGCAGCATGAGCTAGTACTGTTCCAAACACCGTATATTGTCTTAAAGACTGCCAACTTGTTGGCAGCATGAGCTATTACTGTTCCAAACACCGTATAATGTCTTAAGACTGCCAACTTGTTGGCAGCATGAGCTATTGTGTCTTCAAAGTCCTGCTCATCAATTTGAAACCTGCCAACTTGTTGGTAGCATGAGCTATTACTGTTCCAAACACCGCATAATCTCTTAAGACTGCCAACTTGTTGGCAGCATGAGCTAGTACTGTTCCAAACACCGTATATTGTCTTAAAGACTGCCAACTTGTTGGCAGCATGAGCTATTACTGTTCCAAACACCGTACATTGTCTTAAAGACTGCCAACTTGTTGGCAGCATGAGCTATTACTGTTCCAAACACCGTACATTGTTTTAAAGACTGCCAACTTGTTGGCAGCATGAGCTATTGTGTCTTCAAAGTCCTGCTCATCAATTTGAAATCTGCCAACTTGTTGGCAGCATGAGCTATTATGTCTTCAAAGCCCTGCTCATCAATTTAAAATGTGCCAACTTGTTGACAGCATGAGCTATTACTATTCCAAACACCGTACATTGTCTTAAAGACTGCCAACTTGCTGGCAGCATAAGCTATTGTGTCTTCAAAATGCTGCTCATCAATTTGAAATCTGCCAACTTGTTGGCAACATAAGCTATTTTGTCTCCAAAGCCCTGCTCATCAATTTGAAATCTGCCAACTTGTTGGCAGCATAAGCTATTGTGTCTTCAAAGTTCTGCTCATCTATTTGATATCTGCCAACTTGTTGGCAGCATGAGCTATTGTGTCTTCAAAGTCCTGCTCATCTCTGATCCGGAATATACCTGTATATACACCTGTATATATAAATGTATTTCTAGAAAATATTTTCACATATACGGGGTGGTCCAAAATAGTGTGACGACCCAAAATGTATTTTTTTCAAATATTTTCTAGAAATACAGTCATATATATATTCTAAATGCAATTTCTAAAAAGTTCTATATATTGCCAAAAAATGTTTTGTTGTGTAATGTTGGAGTGTGAGATAAGAATCACTCGGATATTAAATTCCGATCGAATGGGATAATCGGAAATGGCACTTCACAAGTCCAAATAAAGTACCACTTATCATTTGAAATAAGATAATTCAACATTCCTCATATACCTAGAATAATTATGAAATAATGTGATGTAAATATTCGTTATTTGGTTTAAGTTCTTCTCACAATTAATTAATTCGAAAATTATATATACAAGGTGAGGAATTTAAATCGATTTATAACTCATAAAGTATCAATTTGATTGAAGAATTATTAAAATCGAAATCGTGATTATCAATTTTATCATTTAAACAATTTATATTTTTATGAATTAAAATCTTTGTTTACGATCCGCAACGCGTGCGAAATTGTTAATAATAATAAAACGAAATGAATAATAATAATAATAAAATAGTATTGACTACAATCAAAAACAACAACAAACAATACACGATATCAATTTTATTGAAAAAGAAAAGCGAAATTCGTTTCATTGAGTCGGTTAAATTAATTTTTTTTCTTTAATGAACGATTTCATTCTGTGTATTTGATTAGCGTTATCTTATAAATTTCTCTTACCCAACTTTGCCGTGATTGTTGTTTATAATTCCAAGTTTATAACATTAAACGTGACGAAATTTTACAACTTAACAATGATACAATTTCGAATTATTTATCCATTCTTTTCTTTTTTTTTTTTGTTAAATAAATTATTTACCTTTGATTAGGTCTACAAGCTCCGTAATCCAACAAAACCAAAACAAAAACGATTATAATTTTTGCCATCTTCATCTTCTTGATATTTATTAATTTATGTAAATATATATTTTTAGTTTTGATGTATTTGGGTCAAAATCACTTGATTATTTTTGATTAATTTCTGTTGATGTTTGATAATTCGACCTTTGAATCTATTTGGCCGTTGGCGGGACGAAACTGACGGTCGCTGTCTGTTTCGTGATGGCTTTTATAGTACACGCGCGTTTCGATATTCAATCTTGAATGCGATGCTTAGGCATGCGCGATTCCTCTTCAATTTGATGAGGAACCGGCGGAAATAAATTTATTTTTTAGGATCAATGAGGGACTTTTTTTGGATATCTTTTTAATCTACAATCGTAATCTTAAAGTTATTTATAAATTTAAAAAAAGTATTTGCTTTACGTTAACGTCAATTCAAATTCGTGCAATCTGCTGAAATTATTTATATACTTGGAACTTTCTAGGTGGAAATATTTGATGATTCATCTAAGATTTTTAATTCGATTATAATTTTTTAAATTCGAAAAAGTTGCATTGGTGTTAATGAAATTGGTCATAATCGTTTTAAAATACCTCTAAGATTCTTAAACGAGATCAAAAAATTGTATTTGGACTTAATTTGGGGGTGATTCAAATATGCCAAGAAATAGAAAAAGTTGATTGGTGAGTACCAAAATCATTAAAATTGATTCTAAATGATTTTAAATTGCTTTATAAAGACAAAGGAAGGTGGGGAAATAATTGGGGATGATTTACAGAAGATTCAAAATTTTTTTAATTCGAAAAAGTTGCATTGGTGTTAATGAAATTGGTCATGATCGGGTTAAAGCACCTCTAAGATACTTAAACGAGATCAAAAAAACTTTAAAAAAATGGATTTGGACTAAATTTGGGGGTGATTCAAAGATACCAAGAAATAGAAGAAGTTGATTGGTGAGTGCCAAAATCATTAAAATTGATTCTAAATGCTTTTAAATTGCTTTATAAAAACAAAGGAAGGTGGAGAAATAATTGGGGATGATTTGCAGAAGATTCAAAATTTTTTTAATTTGAAAAAGTTGCATTGGTGTTAATGAAATTGGTCATAATCGGGTTAAAGCACCTCTAAGATACTTAAACGAGATCAAAAAATTAAAAAAAGTATTTGGACTTAATTTGGGGGTGGTTCAAAGATATCAAGAAATAGAAAGAGTTGATTAGTGAGTGCCAAAATCATTAAAATTGATTCTAAATGATTTTAAATTACTTTATAAAGACAAAGGAAGGTGGGGAAATAATTGGGGATGATTTACAGAAGATTCAAAACTTTTTAATTCGAAAAAGTTGCATTAGTGTTAATGAAATTGGTTATAATCGGGTTAAAACACCTCTAAGATACTTAAACGAGATCAAAAAATTAAAAAAATTGTATTTGGACTTAATTTGGGGGTGATTCAAATATGCCAAGAAATAAAAGAAAGTTGATTGGTGAGTGCCAAAATCATTAAAATTGATTCTAAATGCTCTTAAATTGGTTTATAAAGATGAAGGTGGAGAAATAATTGGGTGTGATTTGCAGAAGATTCAAAATTTTTCTAATTCGATAAAGTTGTATTGGTGTTAATGAAATTGGTCATAATCGGGTTAAAAAACACCTCTAAGATACTTAAACGAGATCATAAAATTTTAAAAAAATTGTATTTAGACTTAATTTGGTGGTGGTTCAAAGATACCAAAAAATAGAAAAAGTTGATTGGTGAGTGCCAAAATCATTAAAATTGATTCTAAATGCTCTTAAATTGGTTTATAAAGATGAAGGTGGAGAAATAATTGGGTGTGATTTGCAGAAGATTCAAAATTTTTCTAATTCGATAAAGTTGTATTGGTGTTAATGAAATTGGTCATAATTGGGTTAAAAAACACCTCTAAGATACTTAAACGAGATCATAAAATTTTAAAAAAATTGTATTTAGACTTAATTTGGTGGTGGTTCAAAGATACCAAAAAATAGAAAAAGTTGATTGGTGAGTGCCAAAATCATTAAAATTGATTCTAAATGCTTTTAAATTGCTATATAAAGACAAAGGAAGGTGGAGAAATAATTGGGGATGATTTGTAAAAGATTCAAAATTTTTTAAATTCGAAAAAGTTGTATTGGTGTTAATGAAATTGGTCATAATCGGGTTAAAGCACCTCTAAGATACTTAAAGGAAATCAAAAAAATTAAAAAAATTGTATTTGGACTAAATTTGGGGGTGATTCAAAGATACCAAGAAATAGAAAAAGTTGATTGGTGAATGCCAAAATTATTAAAATTGATTCTAAATGCTTTTAAATTGCTTTATAAAGACAAAGGAAGGTGGGGAAATAATTGGGGATGATTTGCAGAAGATTCAAAATTTTTTTAATTCGAAAATGTTGCATTGGTGTTAATGAAATTGGTTATAATCGGGTTAAAGCACCTCAAAGATACTTAAAGGAGATCAAAAAAATTAAAAAAATTGTATTTGGACTGAATTTGGGGGTGATTCAAAGGTACCAAGAAATAGAAAAAGTTGATTGGTGAGTGCTAAAATCATTAAAATTGATTCTAAATGATTTTAAATTGCTTTATAAAGACAAAGGAATGTGGGGAAATAATTGGGGATGATTTGCAGAAGATTCAAAATTTTTTTAATTCGAAAAAGTTGCATTGGTGTTAATGAAATTGGTCATGATCGGGTTAAAGCACCTCTAAGATACTTAAACGAGATCAAAAAAACTTTAAAAAAATGGATTTGGACTAAATTTGGGGGTGATTCAAAGATACCAAGAAATAGAAGAAGTTGATTGGTGAGTGCCAAAATCATTAAAATTGATTCTAAATGCTTTTAAATTGCTTTATAAAGACAAAGGAATGTGGAGAAATAATTGGGGATGATTTGCAAAAGATTCAAAGTTTTTTAAATTCGAAAAAGTTGTATTGGTGTTAATGAAATTGGTCATAATCGGGTTAAAACACCTCTAAGATACTTAAGCGAAATCAAAACATTTAAAAAAATTGTATTTGGACTTGATTTGAGGGTGATTCAAGGATATCAAGAAATAGAAAAAGTTGATTGGTGAGTGCCAAAAGCATTAAAATTGATTTTAAATGCTTTTAAATTGCCTTATAAAGATGAAGGAAGGTGAAGAAATAATTGGGGATGATTTGCAGAAGATTCAAAAATTTTTTAATACTTAAAAGTTGTTTGGTATTAATAAAAATGGTTGGAACTTATGTTCTAAACTGTACATAACCGTTTTCAAACAATTAGGATGCAGTATCTAGTTTTCTGCAAACAGTAAAGAGTCCTTCAAAGCAATACTTTGATTCTGCCAATACTTCCTAGCTTTCTGCAAATTGTAGATAACCTTTCAAAGCAGTATCTAGTCTTCAGCAAGCATAAAGTAGTCTTTCAAATCAGCCTTTATTGTTCTACATTGCTTTGCAAGCAGTTTCTAATTCTCTCTGAACATTAAACTTCTTTCCAAAAAGGTATCTCATTTTATACAAGTAATAAGCAGTCTTGTATATCAGCAGCTAGTCTTCTGCATGCAGTATCTAGTTTTTTGCGAATAGTAAAAAGTCTTTCAAAGCAATACTTTAATACTGCCAATACTTCCTAGTTTTCTGAAAATTGTAAATAACGTTTCAAAAGTAGTTTCTAGTCTTCAATAAGCAACAAGTAGTCTTCCAAATCAGCCCTTATTCTTCTGCATTGCTTTGCAAGCAGTTTCTAATTCTCTCGAAACTTTAAATTTCTTTCCAAAAAAGGTATCTCATTTTATACAACTAATAAGTAGCCTTGTATATCAGCATCTAGTCTTCTGCTAGCAATATCTAGTTTTCTGCAAACAATAAATAGTTTTTCAAGGCAATACTTTGCTTCTGCCAACACTTCCTAGTTTTCTGCAAATTGTAAATAACCTTTTAAAGCAGTATTTCGTCTTCAGCAAGCATAAAGTAGTCTTCCAAATCAGCCCTTATTGTTCTGCATTGCTTTGCAACCAGATTCTAATTCTCTCTAAACATTAAAATTGTTTCCAAAAAAGGTATCTCATTTTATACAGCTAATAAGTAGCCTTGTATATCAGCATCTAATCTTCTGCAAACAGTAAAGAGTCTTTCAAAGCAATATTTTGATTCTGCCAATACTTCCTAGCTTTCTGCAAATTGTAAATAACGTTTCAAAGCAGTATCTCGTCTACAGCAAGCATAAAGTAGTCTTCCAAATCAGCCCTTATTGTTCTGCATTGCTTTGCAACCAGATTCTAATTCTCTCTAAACATTAAAATTGTTTCCAAAAAAGGTATCTCATTTTATACAGGTAATAAGCAGCCTTGTATATCAGCATCTAGTCTTCTGCAAACAATATCTAGTTTTCTGCAAACAGTAAAGAATCTTTCAAAGCAATGCTTTGATTCTGCCAATACTTCCTAGTTTTCTGCAAATTGTAAATAACGTTTCAAAGCAGTATCTAGTCTTCAGTAAGCATGAAGTAGTCTTTCAAATCAGCGCTTATTATTCTGCATTACTTTGCAAGCAGTTTGTAGTTCTCTCTAAACATTAAACTTCTTTACAAAAAGGTATCTCATCTTATACAAGTAATTAGCAGTCTTGTATATCAGCATCTAGCCTTCTGCATACAGTTTCTAGTTTTCTGCAAACAGTAAAAAGTCTTTCATAGCAACATTTTGATTCTGCCAACACTTCCAAAGTTTTCTGCAAGTTGCAAATAACAGTATCAAAGCAGTATCTAGTCTTTTGTAAACATTAAGTAGTCTTCCAAGTTAGTCTTTCCAATTTTTTGTCATTAGGTGTTTCAGTATTGTTCTTATCATCTGTATGAGAACGACACCCAATTATATTACAACTTTAAACTCAATCAAAAAATTAGGAATCATAGTTCGAGGATAAATCCTGATATGACTCAAGATTCAGATTGCCTAAAGGAGATGGTGGGTTTGTGGATGAGTCTCAAATTCATATTAACATTTTAGATAAATCAATTCGTTTTTTGGATGATATTTAAAGTTGAATTTTGTTTGAATGTTGGTTAAGAATTTTATGTTCTTCCAAAGCAGTACTTAGTATTTTGGAAACAATCAAGGAACAAAAATAAAAATAACTCAATATATATTTTATTTCCTACTTTTCCTTTTTCTTTAATCGCTTTTAAACAACTCCAAGCCAATAACCGTAAACCCTAATTGACTCTCCCGACGTTTCAATTCTCGATGGTCCTTTTCGTTCGAGTTCCTCTTATTGCAATTAAACAATTAAGCGAAAACCCTTCCGAACTTCATTTGGACGAATATTCCATCGAAATTAGGCAATTATTAGAATCGACGCGATAACGCACCGAATAAAAACGCGTAATAACAAATAAAGACGGGCAAAAACGGGTTAAGGTAAACGATCGTAAATGTTAATAATTAAGCATGATACATCAGGCCGGGGACGTGTAATCTGTTAATATTATATGCGAAAGTACTTAGCCATGTCTCGTTTTAGTCCGAGCACAAATGTTTGCTTTGCCACGCGATAACCGAAATAACAGGATGATCTGCCATTTTCTACCGCTAAATGCTGTATCCGAATTTTATTTTGTTGTACGTGCATACGATAATAAGTGTGAGTAAACAAACTGAGACGGTTTTTACATTAATAATGAATAAACATTTTTCTCCCATTTCCCTTCGACCCCTATTCATCACGTTATTTTCTATATACAATAAGTGAGTCATCAATTTTAATTACTAATTATGATTATTTATTTTTGCTGGTTAGGCTAATTTTTGGGAAGACTGCTTTATGTTTGCAGAAATTGTTTATTACTTGAATGCTAGTTATTAACGACAAAAAGTAGACACAGAACGTTAGATACTGTTTCAAAAGGTTGTTTATTACTTGAAGGAAACTAGGAGGTGTTTGTAGAATACAAAGTATTACTTTGAAAGATTATTTATTTAAAAAATACTAGACGTTGTATGCAGAAGAATTACTTGTAGAAAACTACTTTGAACCGCTATTTATTACTTGTAGAAAATTAGGAAGTTAGCAGAATACAAAGTAATGTATTGAAACTCTTGCTTTGAGCTATTGTTTCTCAAAAATTTTGCTCATTAACTTGAAGTCTGCCAACTTGTTGGCAGCATGAGCTATTACTGTTCCAAATACTGTACATTATCGTAAGGCTGCCCACTTGTTGGCAGCATAAGCTATTAACGTTTCAAATACCGTACATTATCTTGATATCTGCCAATTTGTTGGCAGCATGAGCTATTGTGTCTCCAAAGTCCTGTACATCAATTTGAAGTCTGCCAACTTGTTGGCAGCATGAGGTATTACCATTCCAAACACTGCACATTATCGCAAGGCTGCCAACTTGTTGGCAGCATGAGCTATTTTGTCTCTAAATTCTTGCTCATCAATTTTAAGTCTGCCAACTTGTTGGCAGCATGAGCTACTACTGTTCCAAATACTGTACATTATCGTAAGGCTGCCCACTTGTTGGTAGCATAAGCTATTAACGTTTCAAATACCGTACATTATCTTGATATCTGCCAATTTGTTGGCAGCATGAGCTATTGTGTCTCCAAAGTCCTGTACATCAATTTGAAGTCTGCCAACTTGTTGGCAGCATGAGGTATTACCATTCCAAACACTGCACATTATCGTAAGGCTGCCAACTTGTTGGTAGCATGAGCTATTTTGTCTCTAAATTCTTGCTCATCAATTTTAAGTCTGCCAACTTGTTGGCAGCATGAGCTACTACTGTTCCAAATACTGTACATTATCGTAAGGCTGCCCACTTGTTGGCAGCATAAGCTATTAACGTTTCAAATACCGTACATTATCTTGATATCTGCCAATTTGTTGGCAGCATGAGCTATTGTGTCTCCAAAGTCCTGTACATCAATTTGAAGTCTGCCAACTTGTTGGCAGCATGAGGTATTACCATTCCAAACACTGCACATTATCGTAAGGCTGCCAACTTGTTGGCAGCATGAGCTATTACTCTTCCAAACACTGTATATTATCGTAAGGTTGCCAACTTGTTGGCAGTATAAGCTATTAACGTTTCAAATACCGTACATTATCTTGATATCAGCCAACTTATTGGCAGCATGAGCTATTGTGTCTCCAAAGTCCTGTATATCAATTTGAAGTCTGCCAACTTGTTGGCAGCATGAGGTATTACCATTCCAAACACTGCACATTATCGCAAGGCTGCCAACTTGTTGGCAGCATGAGCTATTTTGTCTCTAAATTCTTGCTCATCAATTTTAAGTCTGCCAACTTGTTGGCAGCATGAGCTACTACTGTTCCAAATACTGTACATTATCGTAAGGCTGCCCACTTGTTGGTAGCATAAGCTATTAACGTTTCAAATACCGTACATTATCTTGATATCTGCCAATTTGTTGGCAGCATGAGCTATTGTGTCTCCAAAGTCCTGTACATCAATTTGAAGTCTGCCAACTTGTTGGCAGCATGAGGTATTACCATTCCAAACACTGCACATTATCGTAAGGCTGCCAACTTGTTGGCAGCATGAGCTATTTTGTCTCTAAATTCTTGCTCATCAATTTTAAGTCTGCCAACTTGTTGGCAGCATGAGCTATTTTGTCTCTAAATTCTTGCTCATCAATTTTAAGTCTGCCAACTTGTTGGCAGCATGAGCTACTACTGTTCCAAATACTGTACATTATCGTAAGGCTGCCCACTTGTTGGCAGTATAAGCTATTAACGTTTCAAATACCGTACATTATCTTGATATCAGCCAACTTATTGGCAGCATGAGCTATTGTGTCTCCAAAGTCCTGTATATCAATTTGAAGTCTGCCAACTTGTTGGCAGCATGAGGTATTACCATTCCAAACACTGCACATTATCGCAAGGCTGCCAACTTGTTGGCAGCATGAGCTATTTTGTCTCTAAATTCTTGCTCATCAATTTTAAGTCTGCCAACTTGTTGGCAGCATGAGCTACTACTGTTCCAAATACTGTACATTATCGTAAGGCTGCCCACTTGTTGGTAGCATAAGCTATTAACGTTTCAAATACCGTACATTATCTTGATATCTGCCAATTTGTTGGCAGCATGAGCTATTGTGTCTCCAAAGTCCTGTACATCAATTTGAAGTCTGCCAACTTGTTGGCAGCATGAGGTATTACCATTCCAAACACTGCACATTATCGCAAGGCTGCCAACTTGTTGGCAGCATGAGCTATTTTGTCTCTAAATTCTTGCTCATCAATTTTAAGTCTGCCAACTTGTTGGCAGCATGAGCTACTACTGTTCCAAATACTGTACATTATCGTAAGGCTGCCCACTTGTTGGTAGCATAAGCTATTAACGTTTCAAATACCGTACATTATCTTGATATCTGCCAATTTGTTGGCAGCATGAGCTATTGTGTCTCCAAAGTCCTGTACATCAATTTGAAGTCTGCCAACTTGTTGGCAGCATGAGGTATTACCATTCCAAACACTGCACATTATCGTAAGGCTGCCAACTTGTTGGTAGCATGAGCTATTTTGTCTCTAAATTCTTGCTCATCAATTTTAAGTCTGCCAACTTGTTGGCAGCATGAGCTACTACTGTTCCAAATACTGTACATTATCGTAAGGCTGCCCACTTGTTGGCAGCATAAGCTATTAACGTTTCAAATACCGTACATTATCTTGATATCTGCCAATTTGTTGGCAGCATGAGCTATTGTGTCTCCAAAGTCCTGTACATCAATTTGAAGTCTGCCAACTTGTTGGCAGCATGAGGTATTACCATTCCAAACACTGCACATTATCGTAAGGCTGCCAACTTGTTGGCAGCATGAGCTATTACTCTTCCAAACACTGTATATTATCGTAAGGTTGCCAACTTGTTGGCAGTATAAGCTATTAACGTTTCAAATACCGTACATTATCTTGATATCAGCCAACTTATTGGCAGCATGAGCTATTGTGTCTCCAAAGTCCTGTATATCAATTTGAAGTCTGCCAACTTGTTGGCAGCATGAGGTATTACCATTCCAAACACTGCACATTATCGCAAGGCTGCCAACTTGTTGGCAGCATGAGCTATTTTGTCTCTAAATTCTTGCTCATCAATTTTAAGTCTGCCAACTTGTTGGCAGCATGAGCTACTACTGTTCCAAATACTGTACATTATCGTAAGGCTGCCCACTTGTTGGTAGCATAAGCTATTAACGTTTCAAATACCGTACATTATCTTGATATCTGCCAATTTGTTGGCAGCATGAGCTATTGTGTCTCCAAAGTCCTGTACATCAATTTGAAGTCTGCCAACTTGTTGGCAGCATGAGGTATTACCATTCCAAACACTGCACATTATCGTAAGGCTGCCAACTTGTTGGCAGCATGAGCTATTTTGTCTCTAAATTCTTGCTCATCAATTTTAAGTCTGCCAACTTGTTGGCAGCATGAGCTATTTTGTCTCTAAATTCTTGCTCATCAATTTTAAGTCTGCCAACTTGTTGGCAGCATGAGCTACTACTGTTCCAAATACTGTACATTATCGTAAGGCTGCCCACTTGTTGGCAGTATAAGCTATTAACGTTTCAAATACCGTACATTATCTTGATATCAGCCAACTTATTGGCAGCATGAGCTATTGTGTCTCCAAAGTCCTGTATATCAATTTGAAGTCTGCCAACTTGTTGGCAGCATGAGGTATTACCATTCCAAACACTGCACATTATCGCAAGGCTGCCAACTTGTTGGCAGCATGAGCTATTTTGTCTCTAAATTCTTGCTCATCAATTTTAAGTCTGCCAACTTGTTGGCAGCATGAGCTACTACTGTTCCAAATACTGTACATTATCGTAAGGCTGCCCACTTGTTGGTAGCATAAGCTATTAACGTTTCAAATACCGTACATTATCTTGATATCTGCCAATTTGTTGGCAGCATGAGCTATTGTGTCTCCAAAGTCCTGTACATCAATTTGAAGTCTGCCAACTTGTTGGCAGCATGAGGTATTACCATTCCAAACACTGCACATTATCGTAAGGCTGCCAACTTGTTGGCAGCATGAGCTATTTTGTCTCTAAATTCTTGCTCATCAATTTTAAGTCTGCCAACTTGTTGGCAGCATGAGCTATTTTGTCTCTAAATTCTTGCTCATCAATTTTAAGTCTGCCAACTTGTTGGCAGCATGAGCTACTACTGTTCCAAATACTGTACATTATCGTAAGGCTGCCCACTTGTTGGCAGCATAAGCTATTAACGTTTCAAATACCGTACATTATCTTGATATCTGCCAATTTGTTGGCAGCATGAGCTATTGTGTCTCCAAAGTCCTGTACATCAATTTGAAGTCTGCCAACTTGTTGGCAGCATGAGGTATTACCATTCCAAACACTGCACATTATCGTAAGGCTGCCAACTTGTTGGCAGCATGAGCTATTACTCTTCCAAACACTGTATATTATCGTAAGGTTGCCAACTTGTTGGCAGCATAAGCTATTAACGTTTCAAATACCGTACATTATCTTGATATCAGCCAACTTATTGGCAGCATGAGCTATTGTGTCTCCAAAGTCCTGTACATCAATTTGAAGTCTGCCAACTTGTTGGCAGCATGAGGTATTACCATTCCAAACACTGCACATTATCGTAAGGCTGCCAACTTGTTGGCAGCATGAGCTATTTTGTCTCTAAATTCTTGCTCATCAATTTTAAGTCTGCCAACTTGTTGGCAGCATGAGCTATTTTGTCTCTAAATTCTTGCTCATCAATTCTAAGTCTGCCAACTTGTTGGCAGCATGAGCTATTTGGTCTCTAAATTCTTGCCCACCAATTTTAAGTCTGCCAACTTGTTGGCAGCATGAGCTATTGTGTCTCCAAAGTCCGGTACATCAATTTGAGGTCTGCCAACTTGTTGGCAGCATGAGCTATTACTGTTTCAAACACTGTACATTACCGTAAGGCTGCTAACTTGTTGGTAGCATAAGCTATTGCGTTTCCAAAATTCTGCTCATCAATTTGATGGCTGCCAACTTGTTGGCAGCATGAGCTATTACTCTTCCCAACACTGTACATTATTTTAAAAATGTCAACTTGTTGGTAGCATGAGCTATTACTATTCCAAATACTGTACATTATCTTAAAGACTGATAACTTGTTGGCAGCATAAACTGTTATGCCTCAAAAGCTTTGCTCATCAGTTTGAAGTCTGCCAACTTATTAGTAATATGATCTATTATCATAATTTAGAATTTATTTCCCTTGGCAACCAAAAATCCTATTCTTTCCCTCCTTTTTCCTTTTCCTTTCCTATTTATTTCCATCTTTCCATTATTCCTTGTATACCACATTCATTTTATTTATTACCAAATAACTATAATGCCTTTTCCAACAATTAAGAATCATTTTATAAAAAAAATATCTTTAATAGTTGTTAAAATCTTCAGGTGGCATGTTCCAGAAGATGAGTGGAAAAAGACACTCGAAACCGGTAGAGCCTGAAATTAAAACGATCCATCTAAGAAACATAGTTGTATTTAAATTGATTTGATGATCTATTATGTCCTCAAAATGTTGCTTATCAATTTGAAATCTGCCAACTTGATGCTTCAGATTTCGACATTATCATGCTTAATGAAACATAGCTGAAAGATGGGTGGCGGGATATTGTTGGCCATTAACTCTGATGGTCCAGTCTTAAAGGTCTCAAAATAACCCTAAAGATACTCTTTATTTATGACTTGTTTATGTAGTCCATCATAAAACTATTGCCTTTTCTATTATCTTCCAAATACTAACGAAAAACACGTACATTCTAAATATCCTGTGGGATATTCCCCTAATTTAAAACGAGTGCTTAAACTTTATCACAAATTGTCTAAATGAATTAATAACCCCTTTTATCAAACAACATAAAAGGAGTTACTCTGAAACTGTAAAATATATACGGTGAAGATCATTGAGAAAACATAATGTCCTTAGAATAGAAAATAAAAGTAGACTTAAAGAGTTTTTGAGATTGGTTAAGATGACAAGAAATAACGCAGTCTGGTTCTCTGTTAGTGCCAAAGTTGGTAATGGCTGGGCTGGAGTTTCTTGCAGTATCTCTCTCAGAAATGAGTCATGATGAGATGGAGGAAGCTTTTAAGATGGTTAGACTTTCTACTACTTGCAGAAAACTAAGAAGTGTTGGCAAAATACAAAGAATTGATTTGAAAGTTTGTTTACTGTTTGCTGCATTATGTCTAAAAGACCTCTTGGACAGGGTATGGAGACAAGGAATGATTTTGACACCCACCAATCAACTTTTTCTATTTTTTGATATCTTTGAATCACCCCCAAATTAAGTCCAAATACAATTTTTTTAATTTATTGATTTCGTTTAAGTATCTTAGAGGTGTTTTAACCCGATTATAACCAATTTCATTAACACCAAAGCAACATTTTCGAATTAAAAAAATTTTGAATCTTCTGCAAATCATCCCCAATTATTTCTCCACCTTTCTTTGTCTTTATAAAGCAATTTAAAAGCATTCAGAATCAATTTTAATGATTTTGGAACTCACCAATCAACTTTTTCTATTTCTTGGTATCTTTGAATCACCCCCAAATTAAGCCCAATTAAAATTTTTTTAATGTTTTGATCTCGTTTAAGTATCTTAGAGGTGTTTTAACCCGATTATGACCAATTTCATTAACAGTAATGCAACTTTTTCGAATTTAAAAAATTTTGAATCTTCTACAAATCATCCCCAATTATTTCTCCACCTTTCTTTGTCTTTATAAAGCAATTTAAAAACATTTAGAACCAATTTTAATGATTTTGGCACTCACCAATCAACTTTTTTTATTTCTTGGCATATTTGAATCACCCCCAAATTTAGTCCAAATACAATTTTTAAAAAATTTTTTGATCTCGTTTAAGTATCTTAGAGGTGTTTTAACCCGATTATGACCAATTTCATTAACACCAAAGCAACATTTTCGAATTAAAAAAATTTTGAATCTTCTGCAAATCATCCCCAATTATTTCTCCACCTTTCTTTGCCTTTATAAAGCAATTTAAAAGCGTTTAGAACCAATTTTAATGATTTTGGCACTCACCAATCAACTTTTTTTATTTCTTGGCATATTTGAATCACCCCCAAATTTAGTCCAAATACAATTTTTAAAAAATTTTTTGATCTCGTTTAAGTATCTTAGAGGTGTTTTAACCCGATTATGACTAATTTCATTAACACCAAAGCAACATTTTCGAATTAAAAAAATTTTGAATCTTCTGCAAATCATCCCCAATTATTTCTCCACCTTCCTTTGCCTTTATAAAGCAATTTAAAAGCATTCAGAATCAATTTTAATGATTTTGGAACTCACCAATCAACTTTTTCTATTTCTTGGTATCTTTGAATCATCCCCAAATTAAGCCCAATTAAAATTTTTTTAATGTTTTGATCTCGTTTAAGTATCTTAGAGGTGTTTTAACCCGATTATGACCAATTTCATTAACAGTAATGCAACTTTTTCGAATTTAAAAAATTTTGAATCTTCTACAAATCATCCCCAATTATTTCTCCACCTTTCTTTGTCTTTATAAAGCAATTTAAAAACATTTAGAACCAATTTTAATGATTTTGGCACTCACCAATCAACTTTTTTTATTTCTTGGCATATTTGAATCACCCCCAAATTTAGTCCAAATACAATTTTTAAAAAATTTTTTGATCTCGTTTAAGTATCTTAGAGGTGTTTTAACCCGATTATGACCAATTTCATTAACACCAAAGCAACATTTTCGAATTAAAAAAATTTTGAATCTTCTGCAAATCATCCCCAATTATTTCTCCACCTTTCTTTGCCTTTATAAAGCAATTTAAAAGCGTTTAGAACCAATTTTAATGATTTTGGCACTCACCAATCAACTTTTTTTATTTCTTGGCATATTTGAATCACCCCCAAATTTAGTCCAAATACAATTTTTAAAAAATTTTTTGATCTCGTTTAAGTATCTTAGAGGTGTTTTAACCCGATTATGACTAATTTCATTAACACCAAAGCAACATTTTCGAATTAAAAAAATTTTGAATCTTCTGCAAATCATCCCCAATTATTTCTCCACCTTCCTTTGCCTTTATAAAGCAATTTAAAAGCATTCAGAATCAATTTTAATGATTTTGGAACTCACCAATCAACTTTTTCTATTTCTTGGTATCTTTGAATCATCCCCAAATTAAGCCCAATTAAAATTTTTTTAATGTTTTGATCTCGTTTAAGTATCTTAGAGGTGTTTTAACCCAATTATGACCAATTTCATTAACAGTAATGCAACTTTTTCGAATTTAAAAAATTTTGAATCTTCTACAAATCATCCCCAATTATTTCTCCACCTTCCTTTGTCTTTATAAAGCAATTTAAAAGCATTTAGAATCAATTTTAATGATTTTGGTACTCACCAATCAACTTTTTCAATTTCTTGGTATCTTTGAATCACCCCCAAATTAAGTCCAAATACAATTTTTTTAAATTTTTTGATCTCGTTTAAGTATCTTAGAAGTGTTTTAACCCGATTATAACCAATTTCATTAACACCTTACAACTTTTTCGAATTTAAAAAATTTTGAATCTTCTACAAATCATCCCCAATTATTTCTCCACCTTCCTATGCCTTTATAAAGCAATTTAAAAGCATTCAGAATCAATTTTAATGATTTTGGAACTCACCAATCAACTTTTTCTATTTCTTGGTATCTTTGAATCACCCCCAAATTAAGCCCAATTAAAATTTTTTTAATGTTTTGATCTCGTTTAAGTATCTTAGAGGTGTTTTAACCCGATTATGACCAATTTCATTAACACCAATGCAACATTTTCGAATTAAGAATATTTTGAATCTTCTGCAAATCATCCCCAATTATTTCTCCACCTTCCTTTATCTTTATAAAGCAATTTAAAAGCATTTAGAATCAATTTTAATGATTTTAACACTCACCAATCAACCTTTTTCTATTTCCTGGCATCTTTGAAGTATTTTTACTCAATTTTAGTTCACCTTTTTTCAAAATATCTAAACAGATTGAGTTACAATACATCTTACAATCTAATCCGATCAATAACTCTCATTTCCATTGCAAAGACGACACATCTCCCCATTTTTCTTTGCAAGAACTAAGTTGATTTAAGATCTTAGGAGAATATCAAAGACACGCGTACGTAAAGTTTGAAAACGCGAATCCCGGGGGTGTTTAGCCCAATTAACACATGTAAATCTTACGAGTCGATGCGTGTTGTGAATTAACACGTACAATAAAACTTTCTCAATCAACAAACTAATATTGTCTTATAATAGAATGGGTACTTATTATTAATAAGTTATGAGTAATAAACAAATTAAAAAGAAGTTTCGTAAAGCGATTATTTTTTTGTTTTTATCCTCAATGGGATGATAACGAATTAAGAAACGAATTGATGAAACGAAAAGGTGTTATTATTTTAATGTTACTTATTTCTCAAGGTATTTATCGATAATTAACTTTTTTTCGATAACATATAGGTTGTTATCTGGAGCTTTAAAAGATTAATATCGTCGATTTACGCAAACTGAATAATCCCTCGGTGCTGGTTTCGTAGAAAGGCGATTATTTAATTTCCTCTTCTTCCTCACTTATTATTATTTTTTTCTTTTTTGAGTTAAAACTTTTAATTTGATTTCTATGGAGTTTTTTACATTTTTTGTTTATCCTTGTTTTACTTTATACCGAGTTTGATGATGAACTCGCTCGATTATCCATCAACTTAATAGAATTAAATGTTATTCCAACATAAATTGGTTATAAATCTATCAAACTATCTTGATAACAAACTTTGAAATGAAATGAATTAAAGGATTTATTGCGGCATCTATTGTAAGATGATTGTAATTTAATGTTTTAGTTTAGCTATTCAAAAATAGATGGATTGATACAATTTCCTTTATGAAAAATCATTCTAAAATTGTCGCTATTGTTTCATAGATGGAATTAATATTTAATATTTGAAAATTTCTTAATTGTAAGTTAATTTTTAACAAGTTTAAACTTGTTTAAGAATTAAATACTCGCTTATTACATCTTTATCAAACGTATTCTATGTAATTTGTTTTATTACGTCTTCATCTCAATGTGTGTATAAAAAGTTCTATCCCACTTTAAGCGATATATTTTTGCGACCTCAGTGTAGTTTGAAAATATATCGTTTAAAGTGGGATACCTTTATTAATCTTGCATCAATGTAGCGCCTCGGCCGCAAGCGACCTCGGCGTAACTTCACAGTATATCGTTTAAAAATGGAATACTCTGGTTAATAGATGTCGCTCGATAATATTATAAATTAAATTCCGTACAAATTAACGGAATACAAAAAAGGGATTTTATTAAATTCATATTTCTTTAAAAATTTTTAATTAGTATATTGTAATAAACTCGAATTAATTTACATAAAATAATTCCAGCGACATCTTCTGCATAGTTCCATTACGAATCGTTCGTAATAATAATGCTTAAATAATTTTTTATTATTTTTGTATAAATTTTACATAAAAGCTTATAAATAAATTTATTTTTAACCATAATAAATTATTTTTACCTTCTAAATATTCCTTTATATTTTCATTTGAATTTAATAACTAATAAATTAAAAAATAAACTGACGACATCTATTACTGAAGTCCTAATTTCATAAAATAGAAAACTGTATTTACTCCTAATTTTCCCTCGAGGAGTAATACACCTCCTTGATGTTATGCGATCCTGATAGAAATCGTAATTTTACCTCCTCGAAATGCGAATTTCCGATTTTGTGTTAGACGCGAACCAAATCGACGAGGACGTAAACAAATTATATCGCTTTTAATTATTGCTCTTGATACTTTTAGACGAAATACCTCCTCGATTTTATATGATCCTGGTAGAAATCGGAATTTTACCTCGTTGAAATACGAAAAATCGATTTTTTATTAGGAACATATCAAAGCGAGGAGGTAAATCGATAGTATCTGGAGTAATCGAAAATTTCCAGCCAAATTATTATACCTCCTAATACTTTGAGAAATCACCTCCTCGATGTTATGCTCTCCTGATACAAATCGTAATTTTACCACTTTGAAAACGTTAATACGGATTTTGTATCAGGAGCACATCAAAGCGAGGAGGTAAATCGAGAATATCAGGAGTAATCGAAGTTTTCCCGCCAAATTATTATACCTCCTAATACTTTGAGAAATCACCTCCTCGATGTTATGCTCTCCTGATACAAATCGTAATTTTACCTCTTCGAAAACGAAAATACGGATTTTGTATCAGGGGCACATCAAAGCGAGGAGGTAAATCGAGAATATCAGGAGTAATCGAAATTTCCCGCCAAATTATTATACCTCCTAATATTTTGAGAAATCACCTCCTCGATGTTATGCTCTCTTGATACAAATCGTAATTTTACCTCTTCGAAAACGAAAATACGGATTTTGTATCAGGGGCACATCAAAGCGAGGAGGTAAATCGAGAATATCAGGAGTAATCGAAATTTCTCGCCAAATTATTATACCTCCTAATACTTTGAGAAATCACCTCCTCGATGTTATGCTTTCCTGATACAAATCGTAATTTTACCTCTTCGAAAACGAAAATACGGATTTTGTATCAGGGGCACATCAAAGCGAGGAGGTAAATCGAGAATATCAGGAGTAATCGAAATTTCCCGCCAAATTATTATACCTCCTAATACTTTGAGAAATCACCTCCTCGATGTTATGCTCTCCTGATACAAATCGTAATTTTACCTTTTCGAAAACGAAAATACGGATTTTGTATCAGGAGCACATCAAAGCGAGGAGGTAAATCGAGAATATCAGGAGTAATCGAAGTTTTCCCGCCAAATTATTATACCTCCTAATACTTTGAGAAATCACCTCCTCGATGTTATGCTCTCTTGATACAAATCGTAATTTTACCTCTTCGAAAACGAAAATACGGATTTTGTATCAGGGGCACATCAAAGCGAGGAGGTAAATCGAGAATATCAGGAGTAATCGAAATTTCCCGCCAAATTATTATACCTCCTAATATTTTGAGAAATCACCTCCTCGATGTTATGCTCTCTTGATACAAATCGTAATTTTACCTCTTCGAAAACGAATATACGGATTTTGTATCAGGAGCACATCAAAGCGAGGAGGTAAATCGAGAATATCAGGAGTAATCGAAATTTCCCGCCAAATTATTATACCTCCTAATATTTTGAGAAATCACCTCCTCGATGTTATGCTCTCTTGATACAAATCGTAATTTTACCTCTTCGAAAACGAATATACGGATTTTGTATCAGGAGCACATCAAAGCGAGGAGGTAAATCGAGAATATCAGGAGTAATCGAAATTTCCCGCCAAATTATTATACCTCCTAATATTTTGAGAAATCACCTCCTCGATGTTATGCTCTCTTGATACAAATCGTAATTTTACCTCTTCGAAAACGAATATACGGATTTTGTATCAGGAGCACATCAAAGCGAGGAGGTAAATCGAGAATATCAGGAGTAATCGAAATTTCCCGCCAAATTATTATACCTCCTAATACTTTGAGAAATCACCTCCTCGATGTTATGCTTTCCTGATACAAATCGTAATTTTACCTCTTCGAAAACGAATATACGGATTTTGTATCAGGAGCACATCAAAGCGAGGAGGTAAATCGAGAATATCAGGAGTAATCGAAGTTTTCCCGCCAAATTATTATACCTCCTAATACTTTGAGAAATCACCTCCTCGATGTTATGCTCTCCTGATACAAATCGCCATTTTACCTCTTCGAAAACGAAAATACGGATTTTGTATCAGGGGCACATCAAAGCGAGAATATCAGGAGTAATCGAAATTTCCTGCCAAATTATTATACCTCCTAATACTTTGAGAAATCACCTCCTCGATGTTATGCTCTCCTGGTACAAATCGTAATTTTACCTCTTCGAAAACGAAAATACGGATTTTGTATCAGGGGCACATCAAAGCGAGAATATCAGGAGTAATCGAAATTTCCTGCCAAATTATTATACCTCCTAATACTTTGAGAAATCACCTCGTCGATGTTATGCTCTCCTGATACAAATCGTAATTTTACCTCTTCGAAAACGAAAATACGGATTTTGTATCAGGAGCACATCAAAGCGAGGAGATATATCGAGAATATCAGGAGTAATCGAAATTTCCCGCCAAATTATTATTACTCCTGATACTTTGAGAAATCACCTCCTCGATGTTATGCTCTCCTGATACAAATCGCCATTTTACCTCTTCGAAAACGAAAATACGGATTTTGTATCAGGGGCACATCAAAGCGAGAATATCAGGAGTAATCGAAATTTCCTGCCAAATTATTATACCTCCTAATACTTTGAGAAATCACCTCCTCGATGTTATGCTCTCCTGGTACAAATCGTAATTTTACCTCTTCGAAAACGAAAATACGGATTTTGTATCAGGGGCACATCAAAGCGAGAATATCAGGAGTAATCGAAATTTCCTGCCAAATTATTATACCTCCTAATACTTTGAGAAATCACCTCCTCGATGTTATGCTCTCCTGATACAAATCGTAATTTTACCTCTTCGAAAACGAAAATACGGATTTTGTATCAGGAGCACATCAAAGCGAGGAGATATATCGAGAATATCAGGAGTAATCGAAATTTCCCGCCAAATTATTATTACTCCTGATACTTTGAGAAATCACCTCCTCGATGTTATGCTCTCCTGATACAAATCGCCATTTTACCTCTTCGAAAACGAAAATACGGATTTTGTATCAGGGGCACATCAAAGCGAGAATATCAGGAGTAATCGAAATTTCCTGCCAAATTATTATACCTCCTAATACTTTGAGAAATCACCTCCTCGATGTTATGCTCTCCTGGTACAAATCGTAATTTTACCTCTTCGAAAACGAAAATACGGATTTTGTATCAGGGGCACATCAAAGCGAGAATATCAGGAGTAATCGAAATTTCCTGCCAAATTATTATACCTCCTAATACTTTGAGAAATCACCTCCTCGATGTTATGCTCTCCTGGTACAAATCGTAACTTTACCTCTTCGAAAACGAAAATACGGATTTTGTATCAGGAGCACATCAAAGCGAGGAGATATATCGAGAATATCAGGAGTAATCGAAATTTCCCGCCAAATTATTATTACTCCTGATACTTTGAGAAATCACCTCCTCGATGTT
Organism: Onthophagus sagittarius; assembly: GCA_036711965.1. Lineage (NCBI taxonomy): Eukaryota > Metazoa > Arthropoda > Insecta > Coleoptera > Scarabaeidae > Onthophagus > Onthophagus sagittarius. The sequence continues at coordinate 15,377,381 of JASERS010000009.1, forward strand.
ATGCTCTCCTGATACAAATCGCCATTTTACCTCTTCGAAAACGAAAATACGGATTTTGTATCAGGGGCACATCAAAGCGAGAATATCAGGAGTAATCGAAATTTCCTGCCAAATTATTATACCTCCTAATACTTTGAGAAATCACCTCCTCGATGTTATGCTCTCCTGGTACAAATCGTAATTTTACCTCTTCGAAAACGAAAATACGGATTTTGTATCAGGGGCACATCAAAGCGAGAATATCAGGAGTAATCGAAATTTCCTGCCAAATTATTATACCTCCTAATACTTTGAGAAATCACCTCCTCGATGTTATGCTCTCCTGGTACAAATCGTAACTTTACCTCTTCGAAAACGAAAATACGGATTTTGTATCAGGAGCACATCAAAGCGAGGAGATATATCGAGAATATCAGGAGTAATCGAAATTTCCCGCCAAATTATTATTACTCCTGATACTTTGAGAAATCACCTCCTCGATGTTATGCTCTCCTGATACAAATCGCCATTTTACCTCTTCGAAAACGAAAATACGGATTTTGTATCAGGGGCACATCAAAGCGAGAATATCAGGAGTAATCGAAATTTCCTGCCAAATTATTATACCTCCTAATACTTTGAGAAATCACCTCCTCGATGTTATGCTCTCCTGGTACAAATCGTAATTTTACCTCTTCGAAAACGAAAATACGGATTTTGTATCAGGGGCACATCAAAGCGAGAATATCAGGAGTAATCGAAATTTCCTGCCAAATTATTATACCTCCTAATACTTTGAGAAATCACCTCCTCGATGTTATGCTCTCCTGGTACAAATCGTAATTTTACCTCTTCGAAAACGAAAATACGGATTTTGTATCAGGGGCACATCAAAGCGAGAATATCAGGAGTAATCGAAATTTCCTGCCAAATTATTATACCTCCTAATACTTTGAGAAATCACCTCGTCGATGTTATGCTCTCCTGATACAAATCGTAATTTTACCTCTTCGAAAACGAAAATACGGATTTTGTATCAGGAGCACATCAAAGCGAGGAGATATATCGAGAATATCAGGAGTAATCGAAATTTCCCGCCAAATTATTATTACTCCTGATACTTTGAGAAATCACCTCCTCGATGTTATGCTCTCCTGATACAAATCGCCATTTTACCTCTTCGAAAACGAAAATACGGATTTTGTATCAGGGGCACATCAAAGCGAGAATATCAGGAGTAATCGAAATTTCCTGCCAAATTATTATACCTCCTAATACTTTGAGAAATCACCTCGTCGATGTTATGCTCTCCTGATACAAATCGTAATTTTACCTCTTCGAAAACGAAAATACGGATTTTGTATCAGGAGCACATCAAAGCGAGGAGATATATCGAGAATATCAGGAGTAATCGAAATTTCCCGCCAAATTATTATTACTCCTGATACTTTGAGAAATCATCTCCTCGATGTTATGCTCTCCTGATACAAATCGCCATTTTACCTCTTCGAAAACGAAAATACGGATTTTGTATCAGGGGCACATCAAAGCGAGAATATCAGGAGTAATCGAAATTTCCTGCCAAATTATTATACCTCCTAATACTTTGAGAAATCACCTCCTCGATGTTATGCTCTCCTGGTACAAATCGTAATTTTACCTCTTCGAAAACGAAAATACGGATTTTGTATCAGGGGCACATCAAAGCGAGAATATCAGGAGTAATCGAAATTTCCTGCCAAATTATTATACCTCCTAATACTTTGAGAAATCACCTCGTCGATGTTATGCTCTCCTGATACAAATCGTAATTTTACCTCTTCGAAAACGAAAATACGGATTTTGTATCAGGAGCACATCAAAGCGAGGAGATATATCGAGAATATCAGGAGTAATCGAAATTTCCCGCCAAATTATTATTACTCCTGATACTTTGAGAAATCACCTCCTCGATGTTATGCTCTCCTGATACAAATCGCCATTTTACCTCTTCGAAAACGAAAATACGGATTTTGTATCAGGGGCACATCAAAGCGAGAATATCAGGAGTAATCGAAATTTCCTGCCAAATTATTATACCTCCTAATACTTTGAGAAATCACCTCCTCGATGTTATGCTCTCCTGGTACAAATCGTAATTTTACCTCTTCGAAAACGAAAATACGGATTTTGTATCAGGGGCACATCAAAGCGAGAATATCAGGAGTAATCGAAATTTCCTGCCAAATTATTATACCTCCTAATACTTTGAGAAATCACCTCGTCGATGTTATGCTCTCCTGATACAAATCGTAATTTTACCTCTTCGAAAACGAAAATACGGATTTTGTATCAGGAACGCATCAAAGCGAGTAAGTAAATCGATGGTATCAGGAGTAATCGAAATTTCCCGCCAAATTATTATACCTCTTAATACTTTAGGAAATCACCTCCTCGATGTTATGCTCTCCTGATACAAATCGTAATTTTACCTCTTCGAAAACAAAAATTCGGATTTTGTATCAGGAACGCATCAAAGCGAGGAAGTAAATCGATGGTATCAGGAGTAATCGAAATTTCCCGCCAAATTATTATACCTCTTAATACTTTAGGAAATCACCTCCTCGATGTTATGCTCTCCTGATACAAATCGTAATTTTACCTCTTCGAAAACGAAAATACGGATTTAGTATCAGGAGCGCATCAAAGCGAGGAGGTAAATCGCTGGTATCAGGAGTAATCGAAATTTTCCCGCCAAATTTTTATACCTCCTAATACTTTGAGAAATCACCTTCTCGATGTTATGCTCTCCTGATACAAATCGTAATTTTACCTCTTCGAAAACGAAAATACGGATTTTGTATCAGGAGCGCATCAAAGCGAGGAGGTAAATCGAGAATATCAGGAGTAATCGAAATTTTCCCGCCAAATTTTTATACCTCCTAATACTTTGAGAAATCACCTCCTCGATGTTGTGCTCTCCTGATACAAATCGTAATTTTACCTCTTCGAAATCGAAAATACGGATTTTGTATCAGGGGCACTTCAAAGCGAGGAGGTAAATCGAGTATATCAGGAGTAATCGAAATTTCCCGCCAAATTATTATACCTCTTAATACTTTAGGATATCACCTCCTCGATGTTATGCTCTCCTGATACAAATCGTAATTTTACCTCTTCGAAATCGAAAATACGGATTTTGTATCAGGAGCACATCAAAGCGAGGAGGTAAATCGAGAATATCAGGAGTAATCGAAGTTTTCCCGCCAAATTATTATACCTCTTAAAACTTTAGGAAATCACCTCCTCGATGTTATGCTCTCCTGATACAAATCGTAATTTTACCTCTTCGAAAACGAAAATACGGATTTTGTATCAGGGGCACATCAAAGCGAGGAGGTAAATCGAGAATATCAGGAGTAATCGAAATTTCCCGCCAAATTATTATTACTCCTGATACTTTGAGAAATCACCTCCTCGATGTTATGCTCTCCTGATACAAATCGCCATTTTACCTCTTCGAAAACGAAAATACGGATTTTGTATCAGGGGCACATCAAAGCGAGAATATCAGGAGTAATCGAAATTTCCTGCCAAATTATTATACCTCCTAATACTTTGAGAAATCACCTCCTCGATGTTATGCTCTCCTGGTACAAATCGTAACTTTACCTCTTCGAAAACGAAAATACGGATTTTGTATCAGGAGCACATCAAAGCGAGGAGATATATCGAGAATATCAGGAGTAATCGAAATTTCCCGCCAAATTATTATTACTCCTGATACTTTGAGAAATCACCTCCTCGATGTTATGCTCTCCTGATACAAATCGCCATTTTACCTCTTCGAAAACGAAAATACGGATTTTGTATCAGGGGCACTTCAAAGCGAGGAGGTAAATCGAGAATATCAGGAGTAATCGAAGTTTCCTGCCAAATTATTATACCTCCTAATACTTTGAGAAATCACCTCCTCGATGTTATGCTCTCCTGATACAAATCGTAACTTTACCTCTTCGAAAACGAAAATACGGATTTTGTATCAGGGGCACATCAAAGCGAGGAGGTAAATCGAGAATATCAGGAGTAATCGAAGTTTTCCCGCCAAATTATTACACCTCCTAATACTTTGAGAAATCACCTCCTCGATGTTATGCTCTCCTGATACAAATCGTAATTTTACCTCTTCGAAAACGAAAATACGGATTTTGTATCAGGGGCACATCAAAGCGAGGAGGTAAATCGAGAATATCAGGAGTAATCGAAATTTCCCGCCAAATTATTATACCTCCTAATACTTTAGGAAATCACCTCCTCGATGTTATGCTCTCCTGATACAAATCGTAATTTTATCTCTTCGAAAACGAAAATACGGATTTTGTATCAGGGGCATATCAAAACGAGGAGGTAAATCGATGGTATCAGGAGTAATCGAAATTTTCCCGCCAAATTTTTATACCTTCTAATACTTTGAGAAATCATCTCCTCGATGTTATGCTCTTCTGATACAAATCGTAATTTTACCTCTTCGAAAACGAAAATACGGATTTTGTATCAGGGGCACATCAAAGCGAGGAGGTAAATCGAGAATATCAGGAGTAATCGAAGTTTTCCCGCCAAATTATTATACCTCCTAATACTTTGAGAAATCACCTCCTCGATGTTATGCTCTCCTGATACAAACCGTAATTTTACCTCTTCGAAATCGAAAATACGGATTTTGTATCAGGAACACATCAAAGTGAGGAGGTAAATCGATGGTATCAGGAGTAATCGAAGTTTTCCCGCCAAATTATTATACCTCCTAATACTTTAGGAAATCACCTCCTCGATGTTATGCTCTCCTGATACAAATCGTAATTTTACCTCTTCGAAGACGAAAATACGGATTTTCTATCAGGAGCACATCAAAGCGAGGAGGTAAATCGAGAATATCAGGAGTAATCGAAATTTCCCGCCAAATTATTATTCCTCCTAATACTTTGAGAAATCACCTCCTCCATTTTATGCGATTCTGATACATTTCGTCATTTTACCTCCTCAAAATGCCAAATATCGATTTTGTGTTAGGAGCATATCAAAGCGAGGAGGTGAATTTAGCCGAAGTATTAGTTGTAAATACAGGTTTCTTTTTTTCTGATTGAGTCCCTGGATCATAGATGTGGCTTCGATTATTTTTTAAATTATTCGATTATTAAATTAATTAAGTTCAATTAATAAATTAAAGGAATATTAAAAAGGTGTTTCTTATAATTAAAAATAAATTAGCTTATAATTTACTCAATATTTTTTTAATAATGGATCAAAGTTATTGCGATTTAAAAATGTTTATATTACATTAACAAACTTAATTATTAATTAATGAATTAAGTACGTTGATTGACGATTGCTCCAAACGAAGCAACCCACCCAACAGCCCCATTATGAAAACTCGTAACATATCTAACAAGAATCTTCTTCGACGATCTCAATTTCGGGGGAAGATCCTAATTAAAAACAAAAATTAATTCATTAAAAATCAATTAATTCAAATTAATTTACATCTCCACAATATTTGTGTTCATTTGGTGTTTTATCCGAATATGTTGTAATCGTCACGTAATCGGTGTCGCATCTATTTGGGATTGAGAATTCTAAAAAAATAAATTAATCCAATAATTTATTTAATTAAGTAGAACGAGACATACGCGTAAAATGAATCTCCAAATCCAATCCATGCGGGACATTAATCTCCCAAAGACAATCCGAGATATTCGGATAATTTTGCGGATACAAAGGGCTGGTAATAACCCCGTGATAATTATAAATTTTCCCCCCACATCCTTGTCCCTTATTAGTACTCGTATAAGTAAAATCCAACATATGATTCATCGAATTTTCTCGTTTTGTGATTTGGATTAAAACAACGTTTTGCGTTGAAAAGACGGGGTTCGGATTTCTTGCGCAATGAGTGGCTAATTTTGGGGAAGTTGTAGTTGGCCCGTCGTAAATCTCCATCTTATCCTCTTCGCAAGTCATCCTAGCTGGGATATAATAATTATAAAAATAAATTGAGACGGTGGTTCCCGTAGGGGCCGTTATTAAAATGGTGCATCCCGTTCCTTCGACTTTCGTTTTGACTTTTCCTTGTTGGCCCGTTAAATTTCGATAACACCTATCGATTTTGTATTCTAATTTGAACCCTTTTCCGTGGGACCCCGAAAAACTTTTAAAATCGATTTTTGCCTCGCGACTGAACGCGTAATAATCGTATTCGTGGCCGATTTTTCCGCAATATTGGTGAACCCCCGATGGGGAATAAAACATCTAAGAAAAATTAATTATTTGATTCAATTTTTTTTTAGTTTAGTTTTGTTATCTTACTCGAGTCATAAATTGGTTGTTTAGTTTTGTTGCGAATATCGTACTCGCTCCTAATGCACTTTCATCACTATCTGAACTCTAGATAATAATAAAAAAATTAATATAGACAAACATAATATACGTGCTTATTTTTTAACCACGTCTCAAACAATGCGATTATACTGTTATACTAATTTGCTTATGATTGGTTTTATTTTTCTTTAATTATTTCGTTAAAAATATATTGAATCGTATTCATAAGAATGCTGTTATCCGTTTCAGAAAATCTTTCTTAAAATTACATTAATAAGTTTTCGTTTGTTAACTTTATGTATTTGTTTATTTATTTATTTAATATTTGGGATACAAACAGGGAAACCCCACGATAGTATCCACTTAAGCCTAAAATGCACAAAAAAAAACAAAGATGAACTCCGAATTACAAAAAAGAGTTACAAAAAAGAGTAATACTGCTCAATACTACATACTAAATAATAAAAATGAAATTATACAATACTAGTCGTTATAATAAACTTAAAAGTAAATATCAAAGTCGAAGCCGAACTAAAACTGAATAAATCACTGACAAATTGTTAAATTTATTAAAACTTTACGAAACGACGCAAACGATAAAGTAAAAATATCACAATCTGAACAGTGACGATTGTAAATTTGCATCATTCGCGGCATCGATGAGTTATAGTGCGCGTTTGTGGAGGAAGCGGGTAGTCGAAACAAATGAACTTTGTCTCAAAAGTACAGGCGAGTCAACTGAACCGCTGATCAATTTATACAGAAATAATACATCAGAGGCCAGTCGACGTCCCCGCAACGATCGCAAACCAAAAACACTACATCTTTGCTCGTACGTACAATACGGTAAGCTGAACTTGTGAGCCAAGTAGCGCACAAATCTTCTCTTAAAGCTTCAATACGGTCAACATTCGTAGTATACACAGGGTTCCAGACAATCGAGGCGTAATCAAGAACACTGTTAACATAAGCCATGTATAAAGATTTAATGCAAAGTAGATTAGTGAAAGGTCTTGACATTCTAATGATAAACCCCAGGAGCCTGGTTGCTTTACAGAGTAATTGCTCAACATGATAATTGAAAAGTAATTTTGAATCCAGAACAATGCCAAGATCCTTCACCGTCGACAATACGGTGATTCAACGGTCCCGGTCCAAGCCTATAAGTGAAATTCACTGGGTATCTTCTTCTGCTGAATACCATTTGATTGCATTTATCATAATTTAAGTAAAGGTAATTTTTTGAGCAATAAATTTGTAATCTGTCTAGATCAATTTGTAACCTTTCACAATCAGAGGTAGATTGAACTTTCGAGAATATTTTACAATCATCAGCATAAAGCAGAAAAGAGCTATGGTTGAAGCATTCATATATATCATTAATATAAGCTATAAACAGGACCGGTCCCAAGTGACTGCCCTGAGGCACTCCAGAAGTGACCGAAGTAAAGTTAGGTATCTATCCGAAATATAAGAGGCCAACCACGAAAGAAGACTGAAAGTCAGGTTAAATTTCTCTAGTTTGGCCAGGAGCAACTTATCTAATGATGCAACTTATCAAACGCTTTGCTAAAATCGGTATAAACTGCGTCGACTTGGCAATTTTCATTCATACATGTTTGAATGTAATTAGTGTAGGATACCAGATTAGTCTCTACAGATCTGCCACGAAGAAAGCCATGTTGTTGTTGAATAATAAATGGTTGTATTGAATTGTATAAAGTTTCGTAAACGATTTTTTCAAAGACCTTAGATAGTATCGAAAGAATAGAAATAGGGCGATAATTAGAGACAATGTTTTTACTTCCAGATTTATAGATAGGAAGAATGAACGCTTTTTTCCATTCCGCTGGGAAAACTGAATGAGCTAGTGAACGGCAAAATATAATATAAAGTGGCTTAGCTAGTTCAGAAGCACACTTTACTATAAAAATGCCTGGTAATCTATCGGGACCTGAGCCCATTTTACAGTTAACATTAGCAAGAGATTGCGACACATCTTCAAGCGAAAACCAAGGACGGAAGTTATTATTTATAACGGGGAGTTCTCGCTGCGGAAGTTTACCATCGATAAATACAGAGCCAAAAAATTGAGAAAATAATTCGGCAATTTGATCACCACCAACCGCAGAATTATCATTATGTATCATACGGGCCGATAAACTATTGTCACGGCTTTTTTTATTTTTGGCAAAGGACCAAAGGTGTGAGGGACAATCAACCAAATTGGATTGCACGTTAATTAAATATGTTTTGTAATCACCCGAGATCAATGCCTTGGATCTTCTACGTAAAATTTTGAAGGAAAGAAAATCTGAGAGATTACCATTTTTTTTCCATTTTTTATGGAATTTTAATTTTTCTTTTATTACCTTAATAGTAGAAAGCGAATACCAACTCGGGTAGCGATGCTTACTAGAAGTGAGGCGCGGAACAAATTCAGTAATAATTCGGTTCAGCCGGTAGTAGAATAGATCAACACACCGATTCACATCGACATTATTAAACAATAAATCCCAGTCCACGCTGAGGAGAGCATTTTTTACGTCATTATAATTAGCACGAGCAAATACTAGCGATGTCAGAGGAGCATCGCGTAAAACCCGCGAACGATTAGACTGATACAAAAACTCTAAAGGCGGATGATGACCTTCGGGGTCGACGAGAGGGTCATCGCAAGAGACGACCGAACTCACAGCGGTTGCGTTACATAGGATTAAATCAAGAGTTCTATTATTACAATTAACAAGACTATTAAATTGAACAAGGTTACAGTATGAAAACGTCAAGAGGAAGTCTTTAGAACGAGTATCCGAGCCGCCAAAAGGAAGCAAGCAACCCGATGCTAACGAACGCCATGAAATATTGGGTAGATTGAAATCACCAACAATTAAAATGCTAACGAAATTGGTGAAGAAACACTGATAAATGCAATTGATCACTGGGGGGAGATAAACACAGCACAAAAACACGCACGCCGCACCACTTTGCACACACAGCCACAAATCTTCAGCTCCTGTAGTGTATTCTGGTAGAGGTGTTACAGAAATGTTCCTTCTCACGGCGATAAGAACTCCTCCTCCATCGCACTTAAGAGAGTCTGAAGAGTTTCTATCTCTCCTGTAGATGATGTAATCGTTGCAAAGTATCTCGCCATCAAAAATTGAGTCGTTCAAGTTTGTTTCAGTAAGACAAATCAGATCATATGAAAAGTGCATCGAATTAAGGTAGGATGTCGCAGTTTTTGTACGCAGACCACGAACGTTCTGATAATACACGGATAGCGCCATGGCTAATGGAGACATAATTGGCAGGTATTAACTATAAATTACAATAAAATTAAAGTTTTTGCACGTCAGCTTCGGACTTGATTACAAAAACCCTCGCGCTATCGCTTTGCCGTACATGGATAACACAATTTCTCAGCCATACATACTTGTACCCCTTTACTCGACAGGCAGCTTTTGTGGATTTGAACAACTCAGCATTAATAGGCGTTAAGTGCTCGTTGATGAACAACCTATTGGTAATATTCGGTATGTTTAAACCATTACGCTCGTTTCCGTTGTTTCTGCGATATATTTTATAACTACTCAAAAACTGGTCTCGCACCCTCAGCAACTGGACGGGACGGAAGGCGGTGAATAGCATCAATATCGCTTCTTGTTACAGGGCAATCCATAACCTCACCTATCTTTGATAGGGTAGCGCAAAGATCCTCCGCCCGTTGTTCAGGAACTCCAGACAAGATTAAATTATTTAAACGGGAGTACTGTTCTAAATGTTCAACTCGAGTGGTCAAGTCGCCGACTAAAGTTTTTAATTTAACATTTTCAGCAGCAACAGATTCAAACCGCTTCATCTTATCGCCAAAACCCTTCAAGGTGTTTTCAAAATCGTTTATCTTGTCTCCATAAAAAGAAATCGACTTGACCAGTTCGCCGTACTTAGCATTCATATCTTTTATTTCGAATTGAATTGACTTCAAAAGTTGGTACATAATCGAACTGGAAGGTATGGACGTCGCAGCATCATCGTCAATAACGATTGAGTGATCGGCACTTTCCCTACAAGCCGGGCATCTCCAAAATACACCCTCAGACTTATGATGGGCTAGATTTTCAGCGGAGATCTTTACGCATTTTGCATGGAAGAAACTCAGACATTTCCCCGAGCATTGCAAACCAGGATGCTTTGATGAAAGGCGCGCGCCGCACGTGTGACAATTTTGATGGGGCCTCCCGCTCTGAATTAGCCCTGAACTCAAAGTTGTTGTCGCAAAAAACCAACCGTCCCGCGCGACACCGGTCCGAAATATCACGGCGACAAAGAAAATAAAGACAAAATACCGTTAAAATATCCAACGTTAGGTTCAGCAAACTGTATTACAGCAGACCTTGCTCCCTTCAGCGACGATACGGTGTAAAAACTTAAAATAAATCACCACAGAAATCACTAAAAGCAACTGTATAAGCGAGAGAACGAAAACTACGTGTTACTCAAAACCGATTCAGAGCCACTGTCGTTGTTGTTAATCGAAAAGTCTACCTCAGTGGTCAAAATATCATATATCATATTAAACCTTCAATGAATCCCTTCAGTACATCTTTAGGACTGTTAGACTTAACACTTATCACATACCCATTTTAAATGAAAACAAGTCATCTTTAAGGATTGCCTGATGGTGACCCCACTTAGCGGTGGGCGGCGAAATTAAGCATCGATCCTTAAGGATCATTTCCGCTTCAGAACTCTCATTAGTATTGCTTAGTTCCACTACTCGTCACTAAACGGTGCCACAAAAGAAAAGTTCTATACACAACCATGCTTTGATCCTTAAGAACCGCCCCGACAGTGGTGCTACATAGCGGCGGATAGCTTAAAGATCACTTCAACTTCAGAACTCTCATTACTATTGCTTAGTTGCGTTACCCGCCACTTTAGGTGACTCCACAAAAGAACGTGATTCAAAATGTTATATTGCTGACATAAGATCAAATACTTTTGTCAGCAGTATAACATTTTGGTAGAATTCATCATCTATTAGTATTTACTTTGCTATGAGCAGCCCAATCTTCTTCTTCAAAAAATTAGTCGTCTGAAAGCCATATCTAGTACTTTTCCAACAACTAGCAATATCTAGTCTTCTGACCAGCCAATACTATCTCAATGAGCTACAGAACTTATTATCCAACATTTCAGTCACTCCATTGTAATTAGATTTAATTTATTTAAGGATTAGACTCTTCCCTGAGTAGCCCGATCTATTTTCAAAAGTAATTTGATTTCTACTAGCAATATGTAATCATTTACTAACAATATTGAATTATTAAGATAACATATAATATATACAATAGCTCAAGTCGTCAATAGTTTGGAAGACTTTAAACTGATAAGCACGACTTTGGAAATATTGTATCTCAAGTTGCCAACAAGTTGGTAGACTTCAAGTTGATGAGCCGAACGTGGACTACTTAATGAGTAGACTACTACTACTCCGAACACTGTATACGATTTTAAAGACTGCCAACCAGCAGATCTTAAAAATCTGCTAACTTGTTGGCAGCAAAAGATTGATGCAAAAGACATTGTATATGATTTTAAGAACTATTAGCTCATTAATTTGAAGTCTACCAACTTATTGGCAGCATGAGCTATTATTTCTTTAACCTTTCGCTACACGCACCGGACTCTCAATCCGGGTTCAGCACCCTCTATTGTTTAAAAGAAAAGCAATATCAATTTAGTGTCAAAAATTTCTTAGTCTACAGCACAGTAAAATACAAATATGAATACGATAACAATGAAAAATACTGTTTGAAGGTAAAGACTGATGATTCGAGTGCTGACATTTCTGATAGTGATGCTTTTTTCCGTTCAAAATGGCATCTTATCTAATTAGAAGAAACGATGAAGATAACGAAAGCTGTGGAAAATAAATGCCCCTAAAAATGTGCAGCGCATTCAAGCGGGCATTTACTTGCCTATCGCAAATTTTATGATAATAATTTTTTTTTTAAATTATTTGTTTTTGAAATCAAATTACACATCAGCGCCATCTCTTATTTGGCAAAGAAAACCCGGAATATCAGTCCGGTGCGAGCACTCACGACAAAAAAAAATGCTCCTGTGTTGGAGGGTTAAAGTCTTGTCCGTTAGTTTAAACATGTTGGCAGCAGGAGCTGTTATTTCTCCAAAGTTCTATCCGTCAGTTTAAAATCTGCCAGCTTGTTGGTAGCATGAGCTATTATTTCCTCTAAGTCTTGCTCATCAATTTGAAGTCTGCCAACATGTTGGCATCAGGAGCTATTATTTCTCTATAGTTCTGTCCGTTAGTTTAAAGTCTGCCAACTTGTTGGCAGCATGAGCTATTACTGTTCCAAACACTGTAAAATATTTTACAGACTGCCAACTTGTAGGCAGCAGGAGCTATTAATTTTCTAAAGTCCTATTCGTCAGTTTAAAGTCTGTCAACTTGTTGGCAGCATGAGCTATTACTGTTCCAAACACTGTAAAATATTTAACAGACTGCCAACTTGTTGGCAGCAGGAGCTATTAATTTTCTAAGGTCCTATTCGTTAGTTTAAAGTCTGCCAACTTGTTGGCAGCATGAGCTATTACTGTTCCAAACACTGTAAAATATTTTACAGACTGCCAACTTGTTGGCAGCAGAAGCTATTATTTTTCTAAAGTCCTATTCGTCAGTTTAAAGTCTGCCAACTTGTTGGCAGCATGAGCTCTTACTGTTCCAAACACTGTAAAATATTTTACAGACTGCCAACTTGTTGGCAGCAGGAACTATTATTCTTCTAAAGTCCTATTCGTCAGTTTAAAGTCTGCCAACTTGTTGGCAGCATGAGCTATTACTGTTTCAAACACTGTAAAATATTTTACAGACTGCCAATTTGTTGGCAGCAGGAGCTATTACTGTTCCAAACACTGTAAAATATTTTACAGACTGCCAACTTGTTGGCAGCATGAGCTATTACTGTTTCAAACACTGTAAAATATTTTACAGACTGCCAATTTGTTGGCAGCAGGAGCTATTAATTTTCTAAGGTCCTATTCGTTAGTTTAAAGTCTGCCAACTTGTTGGCAGCATGAGCTATTACTGTTCCAAACACTGTAAAATATTTTACAGACTGCCAACTTGTTGGCAGCAGAAGCTATTATTTTTCTAAAGTCCTATTCGTCAGTTTAAAGTCTGCCAACTTGTTGGCAGCATGAGCTCTTACTGTTCCAAACACTGTAAAATATTTTACAGACTGCCAACTTGTTGGCAGCAGGAACTATTATTCTTCTAAAGTCCTATTCGTCAGTTTAAAGTCTGCCAACTTGTTGGCAGCATGAGCTATTACTGTTTCAAACACTGTAAAATATTTTACAGACTGCCAATTTGTTGGCAGCAGGAGCTATTACTGTTCCAAACACTGTAAAATATTTTACAGACTGCCAACTTGTTGGCAGCATGAGCTATTACTGTTTCAAACACTGTAAAATATTTTACAGACTGCCAATTTGTTGGCAGCAGGAGCTATTAATTTTCTAAGGTCCTATTCGTTAGTTTAAAGTCTGCCAACTTGTTGGCAGCATGAGCTATTACTGTTCCAAACACTGTAAAATATTTTACAGACTGCCAACTTGTTGGCAGCAGAAGCTATTATTTTTCTAAAGTCCTATTCGTCAGTTTAAAGTCTGCCAACTTGTTGGCAGCATGAGCTCTTACTGTTCCAAACACTGTAAAATATTTTACAGACTGCCAACTTGTTGGCAGCAGGAACTATTATTCTTCTAAAGTCCTATTCGTCAGTTTAAAGTCTGCCAACTTGTTGGCAGCATGAGCTATTACTGTTTCAAACACTGTAAAATATTTTACAGACTGCCAATTTGTTGGCAGCAGGAGCTATTACTGTTCCAAACACTGTAAAATATTTTACAGACTGCCAACTTGTTGGCAGCATGAGCTATTACTGTTTCAAACACTGTAAAATATTTTACAGACTGCCAATTTGTTGGCAGCAGGAGCTATTAATTTTCTAAGGTCCTATTCGTTAGTTTAAAGTCTGCCAACTTGTTGGCAGCATGAGCTATTACTGTTCCAAACACTGTAAAATATTTTACAGACTGCCAACTTGTTGGCAGCAGAAGCTATTATTTTTCTAAAGTCCTATTCGTCAGTTTAAAGTCTGCCAACTTGTTGGCAGCATGAGCTCTTACTGTTCCAAACACTGTAAAATATTTTACAGACTGCCAACTTGTTGGCAGCAGGAACTATTATTCTTCTAAAGTCCTATTCGTCAGTTTAAAGTCTGCCAACTTGTTGGCAGCATGAGCTATTACTGTTTCAAACACTGTAAAATATTTTACAGACTGCCAATTTGTTGGCAGCAGGAGCTATTACTGTTCCAAACACTGTAAAATATTTTACAGACTGCCAACTTGTTGGCAGCATGAGCTATTACTGTTTCAAACACTGTAAAATATTTTACAGACTGCCAATTTGTTGGCAGCAGGAGCTATTACTGTTCCAAACACTGTAAAATATTTTACAGACTGCCAACTTGTTGGCAGCATGAGCTATTACTGTTTCAAACACTGTAAAATATTTTACAGACTGCCAATTTGTTGGCAGCAGGAGCTATTACTGTTCCAAACACTGTAAAATATTTTACAGACTGCCAATTCGTTGGCAGCAGGAGCTATTACTGTTCCAAACACTGTAAAATATTTTATAGACTGCCAATTTGTTGGCAGCAGGAGCTATTACTGTTCCAAACACTGTAAAATATTTTACAGACTGTCAACTTGTTGGCAGCAGAAGCTA
Organism: Onthophagus sagittarius; assembly: GCA_036711965.1. Lineage (NCBI taxonomy): Eukaryota > Metazoa > Arthropoda > Insecta > Coleoptera > Scarabaeidae > Onthophagus > Onthophagus sagittarius. The sequence goes on from JASERS010000009.1 coordinate 15,392,538, forward strand.
TTATTTTTCTAAAGCCCTATTCGTCAGTTTAAAGTCTGCCAACTTGTTGGCAGCATGAGCTTTTACTGTTCCAAACACTGTAAAATATTTTACAGACTGCCAACTTGTTGGCAGCAGGAGTTATTAATTTTCTAAAGTTCTATTCGTCAGTTTAAAATCTGCCAACTTGTTGGCAGCATGAGCTATTACTGTTCCAAACACTGTAAAATATTTTACAGACTGCCAACTTGTTGGCAGTAGGAACTATTATTCTTCTAAAGTCCTATTCGTCAGTTTAAAGTCTGCCAACTTGTTGGCAGCATGAGCTATTACTGTTTCAAACATTGTAAAATATTTTACAGACTGCCAATTTGTTGGCAGCAGGAGCTATTACTGTTCCAAACACTGTAAAATATTTTACAGACTGCCAATTTGTTGGCAGCATGAGCTATTACTGTTTCAAACATTGTAAAATATTTTACAGACTGCCAATTTGTTGGCAGCAGGAGCTATTACTGTTCCAAACACTGTAAAATATTTTACAGACTGCCAACTTGTTGGCAGCAGGAACTATTATTCTTCTAAAGTCCTATTCGTCAGTTTAAAGTCTGCCAACTTGTTGGCAGCATGAGCTATTACTGTTTCAAACATTGTAAAATATTTTACAGACTGCCAATTTGTTGGCAGCAGGAGCTATTACTGTTCCAAACACTGTAAAATATTTTACAGACTGCCAATTTGTTGGCAGCAGGAGCTATTACTGTTCCAAACACTGTAAAATATTTTACAGACTGCCAATTTGTTGGCAGCAGGAGCTATTACTGTTCCAAACACTGTAAAATATTTTATAGACTGCCAATTTGTTGGCAGCAGGAGCTATTACTGTTCCAAACACTGTAAAATATTTTACAGACTGCCAACTTGTTGGCAGCAGAAGCTATTATTTTTCTAAAGTCCTATTCGTCAGTTTAAAGTCTGCCAACTTGTTGGCAGCATGAGCTGTTACTGTTCCAAACACTGTAAAATATTTTACAGACTGCCAACTTGTTGGCAGCAGGAGTTATTAATTTTCTAAAGTTCTATTCGTCAGTTTAAAATCTGCCAACTTGTTGGCAGCATGAGCTATTACTGTTCCAAACACTGTAAAATATTTTACAGACTGCCAACTTGTTGGCAGCAGGAACTATTATTCTTCTAAAGTCCTATTCGTCAGTTTAAAGTCTGCCAACTTGTTGGCAGCATGAGCTATTACTGTTTCAAACATTGTAAAATATTTTACAGACTGCCAATTTGTTGGCAGCAGGAGCTATTACTGTTCCAAACACTGTAAAATATTTTACAGACTGCCAATTCGTTGGCAGCATGAGCTATTACTGTTCCAAACACTGTAAAATATTTTACAGACTGCCAACTTGTTGGCAGCAGGAACTATTATTCTTCTAAAGTCCTATTCGTCAGTTTAAAGTCTGCCAACTTGTTGGCAGCATGAGCTATTACTGTTTCAAACATTGTAAAATATTTTACAGACTGCCAATTTGTTGGCAGCAGGAGCTATTACTGTTCCAAACACTGTAAAATATTTAACAGACTCCAACTTGTTGGCAGCATGAGCTATTACTGTTTCAAACACTGTAAAATATTTTACAGACTGCCAATTTGTTGGCAGCAGGAGCTATTACTGTTCCAAACACTGTAAAATATTTTACAGACTGCCAACTTGTTGGCAGCAGGAGCTATTAAAGTCCTATTCGTCAGTTTAAAATTTGCCAACTTGTTGGCAGCATGAGCTATTACTGTTTCAAACACTGTAAAATATTTTACAGACTGCCAATTTGTTGGCAGCAGGAGCTATTACTGTTCCAAACACTGTAAAATATTTTACAGACTGCCAACTTGTTGGCAGCATGAGCTATTACTGTTTCAAACACTGTAAAATATTTTACAGACTGCCAATTTGTTGGCAGCAGGAACTATTACTGTTCCAAACACTGTAAAATATTTTACAGACTGCCAACTTGTTGGCATCAGAAGTTGTTATTTCTTTAAAGTCCTGTCCGGTAGTTTAAAGTCTGCCAACTTATTGGCAGCAGGAGCTATTATTTCTCTAAAGTCCTGTGTGTTAATTTAAAGTCTGCCAACTTGTTGGCAGCAGGAGCTATTACTGTTCCAAACACTGTAAAATATTTAACAGACTCCAACTTGTTGGCAGCATGAGCTATTACTGTTTCAAACACTGTAAAATATTTTACAGACTGCCAATTTGTTGGCAGCAGGAGCTATTACTGTTCCAAACACTGTAAAATATTTTACAGACTGCCAACTTGTTGGCAGCAGGAGCTATTAAAGTCCTATTCGTCAGTTTAAAATTTGCCAACTTGTTGGCAGCATGAGCTATTACTGTTTCAAACACTGTAAAATATTTTACAGACTGCCAATTTGTTGGCAGCAGGAACTATTACTGTTCCAAACACTGTAAAATATTTTACAGACTGCCAACTTGTTGGCATCAGAAGTTGTTATTTCTTTAAAGTCCTGTCCGGTAGTTTAAAGTCTGCCAACTTATTGGCAGCAGGAGCTATTATTTCTCTAAAGTCCTGTGTGTTAATTTAAAGTCTGCCAACTTGTTGGCAGCAGGAGCTATTACTGTTCCAAACACTGTAAAATATTTAACAGACTGCCAACTTGTTGGTAGCATGAGCTATTACTGTTTCAAACACTGTAAAATATTTTACAGACTGCCAATTTGTTGGCAGCAGGAGCTATTACTGTTCCAAACACTGTAAAATATTTTACAGACTGCCAATTTGTTGATAGCAGGAGCTATTACTGTTTCAAACACAGTAAAATATTTTACAGACTGCCAATTTGTTGGCAGCAGGAGCTATTACTGTTCCAAACACTGTAAAATATTTAACAGACTGCCAATTTGTTGGTAGCAGGAGCTATTACTGTTTCAAACACTGTAAAATATTTAACAGACTGCCAAGTTGTTGGCAGCATGAGCTATTACTGTTTCAAACACTGTAAAATATTTTACAGACTGCCAATTTGTTGGCAGCAGGAGCTATTACTGTTCCAAACACTGTAAAATATTTTACAGACTGCCAACTTGTTGGCAGCATGAGCTATTACTGTTTAAAACACTGTAAAATATTTTACAGACTGCCAATTTGTTGGCAGCAGGAGCTATTACTGTTCCACACTGTAAAATATTTTACAGACTGTCAATTTGTTGGCAGCAGGAGCTATTACTGTTCTAAACACTGTAAAATATTTAACAGACTGCCAACTTGTTGGCAGTATGAGCTATTACTGTTTCAAACACTGTAAAATATTTTACAGACTGCCAATTTGATGGCAGCATGAGCTATTACTGTTCCAAACACTGTAAAATATTTAACAGACTGCCAACTTGTTGGCAGCAGGAGCTATTATTTCTCTAAAGTTCTGTGTGTTAATTTAAAGTCTGCCAACTTGTTGGCAGCAGGAGCTATTATTTCTCTAATGTTCTGTCCGTTAGTTTAAAGTCTGTCAAGTTGTTGACAGCAGGAGCTGTTATTACTCCAAAGTTCTATCCGTCAGTTTAAAATCTGCCAGCTTGTTGGCAGCATGAGCTATTAATGTTCCAAACACTGTGAAATATTTTATAGACTGCTAACTTGTTGGCAGCATGAGCTATTATTTCTCCTGAGTCCTGCTCATCAATTTGAAGTTTGCCAACTTGTTGGCAGCAGGAGCTATTATTTCTTTAAAGTCCTGTCCGTCACTTTAAAGTCTGCCAACTTGTTGGCAGCATGAGCTATTACTGTTCCAAACACTGTAAAATATTTTAGAAACTACCAACTTGTTGGCAGCATGAGCTGTTTTATTTCCAATATCTTGCTCATCAATTTGAAGTCGGCTAACTTGTTGGCAAAATGAGCTATTATTTCTCCAAAGTCAAGCTCATCAATTTAAAATCCGCCAACTTGTTGACAACATGCGCTATTACTGTTACAAACACTGTACATTATCTTAAAGACTGTCAACATGTGGGCAGCATGAGATATTCTATCTTCAAAGTTCTACTCATCAATTTGAAGTCTGCTAACTTATTGGGAGCATGAGCTATTACTTATCCAAATACTGTAAATTATCTTAAAAACTTCATAATATCATCATCTATTATGTCTTCAAACTCCTACTCATTACTTTGAAGCTTGACAACTTGTTTTGCCTACATCCTAGATTGCGCTTGGGCATGTGATAATTAATTGCAAAGTAATACCATAAGACCTAAGTTAAATTTAAGTAATGAATGTCAATTGTGTATTAATACGGGATTATACGAAATAAATGGAAAATGGATACACTGTCTAATAGGTTGCTTAAAATAAATTGATCGTTGAATTACATGTTAATATTAAACTTATCAGATATATCTCGGAAAGAAATCGTCCAATGCCTAGCTAATCACACATATATGAGGCAATATGTGCTGCTTTTCAATTAATTTTCCATTTCTTTTTAGTAACTACTAAGGCTGGGCCATACTTTAAATGCGGTACCTAGTATTGAAAGTATCGAAGCATCAAAAGTATCGAATTATTAAAAATAATATTTTAATAATATAGTAAGTTAAAAACCATAAAAAGACGTAAGTTTATTGAACCTAGGAACTCACATCTCAAAAATGGTTTAGATTGATTATCGCGTTTTTCATTTATAAAGAATAAACGATTTTTTTTACTAACTTCTCTAGGGTCCTCTAGCGGTTAAGTCGACCTATTTTGAGCAAAGGAATCTGTGGTTTTTCGTTCTACACGCATTTCAGAGACCCTGTATATTGAAGAAAGATTTTAGGACACATCTTGGTGTAAATTTTTCTTAACACTTTTTTATGTAAAATCACTTCTTTAAATATACTATAAACAATTTTCAACACTTACGATATTTCGATTTTTTTATGCTTTCGATACTTTGATACCGTCGTTTTGGTATCGAGTATCGATACTGAGGCAGGATGGTATTCATACCATCGACAAGTATCGATAGTTTGCCCAGCACTAGTAATAGCTTATGGTGCCAATAAGTTGGTAGACTTCAAGTTGACGAGCAGAACGGTGGAGGCAAAATACCTCATACTACAGTATTTGGAACAGTAATATTCTATGCTGCCAACAAGTTGACAAACTTCAAACTGATGTGCAGGACTTTGAAGACAAAACAGCTCAACCTGCCAACAAATTGGCAGTCTTTAGCATAACGTACAGTATTTGGAATAATAATAATGCATGCTGCCAACAAGTTGACAGACTTCAATTTGATGTGTAGAACTTCGGAGACACAATAGCTCATGCTACCAACAAGTTGGCAGCCTTCAAACTGATAGACAGAACTTTGGAAACATAACAACTCATACTGCCAACAAGTTGGCAGACTTCAAAGTGATTACCTAGATGTCGAAGACAAAACAGCTCATGCTGCCAATAAGTTGGCAGACTTCAAATTGATAACCTAGATGTCGAAGACAAAACAGCTCATGCTGCCAACAAGTTGGCAGACTTCAAATTGATGACCTAGATGTCGAAGACAAAACAGCTCATGCTGCCAACAAGTTGGCAGACTTCAAATTGATGACCTAGATGTCGAAGACAAAACAGCTCATGCTGCCAACAAGTTGGCAGACTTCAAGTTGATGACCTAGATGTCGAAGACAAAACAGCTCATGCTGCCAACAAGTTGGCAGACTTCAAGTTGATGACCTAGATGTCGAAGACAAAACAGCTCATGCTGCCAACAAGTTGGCAGACTTCAAGTTGATGACCTAGATGTCGAAGACAAAACAGCTCATGCTGCCAACAAGTTGGCAGACTTCAAATTGATGACCTAGATGTCGAAGACAAAACAGCTCATGCTGCCAACAAGTTGGCAGACTTCAAATTGATGACCTAGATGTCGAAGACAAAACAGCTCATGCTGCCAACAAGTTGGCAGACTTCAAATTGATGACCTAGATGTCGAAGACAAAACAGCTCATGCTGCCAACAAGTTGGCAGACTTCAAAGTGATTACCTAGATGTCGAAGACAAAACAGCTCATGCTGCCAACAAGTTGGCAGACTTCAAATTGATGACCTAGATGTCGAAGACAAAACAGCTCATGCTGCCAACAAGTTGGCAGACTTCAAATTGATGACCTAGATGTCGAAGACAAAACAGCTCATGCTGCCAACAAGTTGGCAGACTTCAAATTGATGACCTAGATGTCGAAGACAAAACAGCTCATGCTGCCAATAAGTTGGCAGACTTTAAATTGATAACCTAGATGTCGAAGACAAAACAGCTCATGCTGCCAACAAGTTGGCAGACTTCAAATTGATGACCTAGATGTCGAAGACAAAACAGCTCATGCTGCCAACAAGTTGGCAGACTTCAAGTTGATGACCTAGATGTCGAAGACAAAACAGCTCATGCTGCCAACAAGTTGGCAGACTTCAAGTTGATGACCTAGATGTCGAAGACAAAACAGCTCATGCTGCCAACAAGTTGGCAGACTTCAAGTTGATGACCTAGATGTCGAAGACAAAACAGCTCATGCTGCCAACAAGTTGGCAGACTTCAAATTGATGACCTAGATGTCGAAGACAAAACAGCTCAGGCTGCCAACAAGTTGGCAGACTTCAAATTGATGACCTAGATGTCGAAGACAAAACAGCTCATGCTGCCAACAAGTTGGCAGACTTCAAGTTGATGACCTAGATGTCGAAGACAAAACAGCTCATGCTGCCAACAAGTTGGCAGACTTCAAATTGATGACCTAGATGTCGAAGACAAAACAGCTCATGCTGCCAACAAGTTGGCAGACTTCAAATTGATGACCTAGATGTCGAAGACAAAACAGCTCATGCTGCCAATAAGTTGGCAGACTTTAAATTGATAACCTAGATGTCGAAGACAAAACAGCTCATGCTGCCAACAAGTTGGCAGACTTCAAATTGATGACCTAGATGTCGAAGACAAAACAGCTCATGCTGCCAACAAGTTGGCAGACTTCAAGTTGATGACCTAGATGTCGAAGACAAAACAGCTCATGCTGCCAACAAGTTGGCAGACTTCAAATTGATGACCTAGATGTCGAAGACAAAACAGCTCATGCTGCCAATAAATTGGCAGACTTTAAATTGATAACCTAGATGTCGAAGACAAAACAGCTCATGCTGCCAACAAGTTGGCAGACTTCAAGTTGATGACCTAGATGTCGAAGACAAAACAGCTCATGCTGCCAACAAGTTGGCAGACTTCAAGTTGATGACCTAGATGTCGAAGACAAAACAGCTCATGCTGCCAACAAGTTGGCAGACTTCAAATTGATGACCTAGATGTCGAAGACAAAACAGCTCATGCTGCCAACAAGTTGGCAGACTTCAAATTGATGACCTAGATGTCGAAGACAAAACAGCTCATGCTGCCAACAAGTTGGCAGACTTCAAATTGATGACCTAGATGTCGAAGACAAAACAGCTCATGCTGCCAATAAGTTGGCAGACTTTAAATTGATAACCTAGATGTCGAAGACAAAACAGCTCATGCTGCCAACAAGTTGGCAGACTTCAAATTGATGACCTAGATGTCGAAGACAAAACAGCTCATGCTGCCAATAAGTTGGCAGACTTTAAATTGATAACCTAGATGTCGAAGACAAAACAGCTCATGCTGCCAACAAGTTGGCAGACTTCAAATTGATGACCTAGATGTCGAAGACAAAACAGCTCATGCTGCCAACAAGTTGGCAGACTTCAAATTGATGACCTAGATGTCGAAGACAAAACAGCTCATGCTGCCAATAAGTTGGCAGACTTTAAATTGATAACCTAGATGTCGAAGACAAAACAGCTCATGCTGCCAACAAGTTGGCAGACTTCAAATTGATGACCTAGATGTCGAAGACAAAACAGCTCATGCTGCCAATAAGTTGGCAGACTTTAAATTGATAACCTAGATGTCGAAGACAAAACAGCTCATGCTGCCAACAAGTTGGCAGACTTCAAGTTGATGACCTAGATGTCGAAGACAAAACAGCTCATGCTGCCAACAAGTTGGCAGACTTCAAGTTGATGACCTAGATGTCGAAGACAAAACAGCTCATGCTGCCAACAAGTTGGCAGACTTCAAGTTGATGACCTAGATGTCGAAGACAAAACAGCTCATGCTGCCAACAAGTTGGCAGACTTCAAGTTGATGACCTAGATGTCGAAGACAAAACAGCTCATGCTGCCAACAAGTTGGCAGACTTCAAATTGATGACCTAGATGTCGAAGACAAAACAGCTCATGCTGCCAATAAGTTGGCAGACTTTAAATTGATAACCTAGATGTCGAAGACAAAACAGCTCATGCTGCCAACAAGTTGGCAGACTTCAAATTGATGACCTAGATGTCGAAGACAAAACAGCTCATGCTGCCAACAAGTTGGCAGACTTCAAATTGATGACCTAGATGTCGAAGACAAAACAGCTCATGCTGCCAATAAGTTGGCAGACTTTAAATTGATAACCTAGATGTCGAAGACAAAACAGCTCATGCTGCCAACAAGTTGGCAGACTTCAAGTTGATGACCTAGATGTCGAAGACAAAACAGCTCATGCTGCCAACAAGTTGGCAGACTTCAAGTTGATGACCTAGATGTCGAAGACAAAACAGCTCATGCTGCCAACAAGTTGGCAGACTTCAAATTGATGACCTAGATGTCGAAGACAAAACAGCTCATGCTGCCAATAAATTGGCAGACTTTAAATTGATAACCTAGATGTCGAAGACAAAACAGCTCATGCTGCCAACAAGTTGGCAGACTTCAAGTTGATGACCTAGATGTCGAAGACAAAACAGCTCATGCTGCCAACAAGTTGGCAGACTTCAAGTTGATGACCTAGATGTCGAAGACAAAACAGCTCATGCTGCCAACAAGTTGGCAGACTTCAAATTGATGACCTAGATGTCGAAGACAAAACAGCTCATGCTGCCAACAAGTTGGCAGACTTCAAATTGATGACCTAGATGTCGAAGACAAAACAGCTCATGCTGCCAACAAGTTGGCAGACTTCAAATTGATGACCTAGATGTCGAAGACAAAACAGCTCATGCTGCCAACAAGTTGGCAGACTTCAAGTTGATGACCTAGATGTCGAAGACAAAACAGCTCATGCTGCCAACAAGTTGGCAGACTTCAAGTTGATGACCTAGATGTCGAAGACAAAACAGCTCATGCTGCCAACAAGTTGGCAGACTTCAAATTGATGACCTAGATGTCGAAGACAAAACAGCTCATGCTGCCAATAAGTTGGCAGACTTTAAATTGATAACCTAGATGTCGAAGACAAAACAGCTCATGCTGCCAACAAGTTGGCAGACTTCAAATTGATGACCTAGATGTCGAAGACAAAACAGCTCATGCTGCCAACAAGTTGGCAGACTTCAAATTGATGACCTAGATGTCGAAGACAAAACAGCTCATGCTGCCAATAAGTTGGCAGACTTTAAATTGATAACCTAGATGTCGAAGACAAAACAGCTCATGCTGCCAACAAGTTGGCAGACTTCAAATTGATGACCTAGATGTCGAAGACAAAACAGCTCATGCTGCCAATAAGTTGGCAGACTTTAAATTGATAACCTAGATGTCGAAGACAAAACAGCTCATGCTGCCAACAAGTTGGCAGACTTCAAGTTGATGACCTAGATGTCGAAGACAAAACAGCTCATGCTGCCAACAAGTTGGCAGACTTCAAGTTGATGACCTAGATGTCGAAGACAAAACAGCTCATGCTGCCAACAAGTTGGCAGACTTCAAGTTGATGACCTAGATGTCGAAGACAAAACAGCTCATGCTGCCAACAAGTTGGCAGACTTCAAGTTGATGACCTAGATGTCGAAGACAAAACAGCTCATGCTGCCAACAAGTTGGCAGACTTCAAATTGATGACCTAGATGTCGAAGACAAAACAGCTCATGCTGCCAATAAGTTGGCAGACTTTAAATTGATAACCTAGATGTCGAAGACAAAACAGCTCATGCTGCCAACAAGTTGGCAGACTTCAAATTGATGACCTAGATGTCGAAGACAAAACAGCTCATGCTGCCAACAAGTTGGCAGACTTCAAATTGATGACCTAGATGTCGAAGACAAAACAGCTCATGCTGCCAATAAGTTGGCAGACTTTAAATTGATAACCTAGATGTCGAAGACAAAACAGCTCATGCTGCCAACAAGTTGGCAGACTTCAAGTTGATGACCTAGATGTCGAAGACAAAACAGCTCATGCTGCCAACAAGTTGGCAGACTTCAAGTTGATGACCTAGATGTCGAAGACAAAACAGCTCATGCTGCCAACAAGTTGGCAGACTTCAAATTGATGACCTAGATGTCGAAGACAAAACAGCTCATGCTGCCAATAAGTTGGCAGACTTTAAATTGATAACCTAGATGTCGAAGACAAAACAGCTCATGCTGCCAATAAGTTGGCAGACTTTAAATTGATAACCTAGATGTCGAAGACAAAGCAGCTCATGCTGCCAACAAGTTGGCAGACTTCAAGTTGATGACCTAGATGTCGAAGACAAAACAGCTCATGCTGCCAACAAGTTGGCAGACTTCAAATTGATGACCTAGATGTCGAAGACAAAACAGCTCATGCTGCCAACAAGTTGGCAGACTTCAAATTGATGACCTAGATGTCGAAGACAAAACAGCTCAGGCTGCCAACAAGTTGGCAGACTTCAAATTGATGACCTAGATGTCGAAGACAAAACAGCTCATGCTGCCAATAAGTTGGCAGACTTTAAATTGATAACCTAGATGTCGAAGACAAAACAGCTCATGCTGCCAATAAGTTGGCAGACTTTAAATTGATAACCTAGATGTCGAAGACAAAGCAGCTCATGCTGCCAACAAGTTGGCAGACTTCAAGTTGATGACCTAGATGTCGAAGACAAAGCAGCTCATGCTGCCAACAAGTTGGCAGACTTCAAGTTGATGACCTAGATGTCGAAGACAAAACAGCTCATGCTGCCAACAAGTTGGCAGACTTCAAGTTGATGACCTAGATGTCGAAGACAAAACAGCTCATGCTGCCAACAAGTTGGCAGACTTCAAATTGATGACCTAGATGTCGAAGACAAAACAGTTCATGCTGCTAACAAGTTGGCAGACTTCAAATTGATGAGTAAAACGTTGGAGACAAAACAGCTCATGCCTATCTTATTTTTTTTTTGTTTCAGTCCAAATTCTTCATGCAATTAAATGTACTATTCTATACTTACATATCTTTCGCTTATTTCAACTTTATCCCCCGGGCAAGTTGTGCTATCATCCGGGACGTCCCCCAAATCGAACTCAATAAATTTCAAATGCATACAGCAAGTAACGTTTTGAGGCAAGACGATATTCCAGGAACATTTCGTCGCGCCGGGATACGTTCGCGGGAAATTCGGGGACACCAGCACTTCCGGAATCTTATCCGCCACCAAAAGTGAAGGACCACAAGCGGCTAATTCAAAAAAAAAAGACTTAATTAAAAGGAAATTAACAAACATTTTCGAGTCTTACATAAAACCGGTGTAACCTCCAATTTAAACCCTCTCCCCGCATTGTACGAATTCGTTTTCCAACGAACCCAAAGTTTCGCCCCGGTCGTTTTATAAGTCGGTTGAACATCTTGGTCGCAAAATGAGGCGATAATCTCGGATAACGGCCCCCCTCCATCGCGGATTTCGAAGAAACTACACGTACAATTTTTGATTAATGGGATGTTTGGCTTGAGATTGCAAGAATCGAGTTCAATGAATTTTAAAGAGATGTAATATCCGTCCATTGTTTCGATTTGATAAGGGCAATCTAAATCGTTTAATAAAGTCGGGCCATGAATTGTAAAAGTTTTAGTGTTGTTTAAATAAGTTCTCCCACCACACCCGGCTGATGGGCCAAAAGAAAAATAAACCAAAGCTTTGAAATCGGCCGAAGTCATTGAGAGGTCGCGATAAACGATCGTCATTTGATTCGAGGTTGAGCTGATTATTGGGGTGTTTTCTGGGTGGATGATTGAGGAGTAATTCCCGCAGAATTTCGCTAAGCGATTGTTGTAATTTTGAGTGAGTCCTTCGAAGAACATCAAATAATTCATGCTACAATTGAAGGTGTACCTTAAATTTAACGCCTCCAATCGAACGATAACTGATTGGGATTTTTTGGGGGCCGTTACGTTCCAAACGCAGGGTTTTGGGTGCCCATAATATCTCATCGATTGCGTGGTCTTATCCCAATTAATGTTAGAATCGCTTTTAATTTCAGTTGGCTCGGTTATTTCACCCCCGCACTCATCCGATTTATACCTCAACAAGAATCCTCTCCGATTCAAGAATGAGTCTGATCTAAACGTAACGATTAAGTTATTTTCGACTACGATAAACGGAGGGGGGGTCGTTGAGCAATAAGTATTCTTGATAACGCTTCCATAAACTTTATAAGTCAACGTGACGTTATCAAAGATGCAGTTATCATCGCCATGTTCTAAGCTGAAATCGAGAAACTCCACTTTTAAGTTACCCCTATTTGATGAGATGTTGTAAACGCAAAACATATTGGCTTTATAATTGTTGGGGTAACCGGGGCTTGAGATGGTTTTCGCGGTTTTATCCGCGAGGAAATCCCCGCCACAATTCGAGCTCCATGAAGCTCTAAACCCGGCTTGGGAAATTTTAGAGTTACTCCTAAAAACGACCTTCATTTTGGTCGAGGTGGAATTGACGAAACTCGGGGGATCCTTCCCGCATAACACCTTAATTAACGCCCAATCCTCGTTTTTATAATCATAAATTTTGACGTAATCATTCTCGCAGTTATTACTCGACTCTAAATGAAACCGTTTATCAAAAATTAACCCAACGTGGTTCCCATCCCCTGTATGGAGCTCCCAAACGCACTCGACGTTATTGGGATAATCATTCGGATAATCCGGAGTTTGCAAAAATCGATTCGTGTCGTAAAAAACCCCCCCACATCCCCCAATAACCGGTTCATACTCCAATTTGAATCCTTTCCCGTTTGACCCCATCTCGAAATGATACTCAATCCAAATCCCCTTCGATTGCGAGACATAGCTAGCCGGTAAAGAGGTTCCGCAAAAAGTACCGATTAACGGGCTCGTTTTTATCGGGCCATTATGGACTTTAACGAAGCTTTTTTCGCAATCTTTGTCTAAATCCATCGAGGTGAAGTTGATTTTGACCGCTTGGTTCTCTAATAAATCGATGACCCAAACGCAATCGTAAGTTCGCGATGGGGTGCTGGGGAATTCGGGGGATTCTATCGTTCCGATTGGTTTTGAGATGATCCCTCCGCAATTTTGGGTCGAATATTCTACCGTGTAGTTAATTGATTCGAGGTAACCAGCCCGTTGCATGTTGATTAATAATATGTGTGGGTATGGAATTCGGAGGGTTTTTGGTTTCTTTAAGAAGTTGCAATATTCCGCTACCAACATCATTTCACCATTAACTAAAAATAAAACATAATTAAGATAATAAAGAATGAAGTGATAAATAAGAAGTGTTAAGATGAATATGATATTGAATACAGATATCATATGATACTGTTGACAGCATAAGCTATTATTATCTCAAACACTGTTTATTAAGTTAAAAACTGCCAACTTGTTGGCAGCAGGAGCTGTTAAGTCTCCAAAATCCTGCTCATCAGTTTAAAGTCTGCCAACTTGTTGGCAGCAAGAGCTGTTATTGCTTCAAACACTGTATATTACTTTAAAGACTGCCAACTTGTTGGCAGCAGGAACTGTTATGTCTCCAAAATTTTACTTATTAGTTTAAAGTCTGCCAACTTGTTGGCAGCATGAGCTACTATTATCTCAAATACTGTTTATTAAGTGAAAAACTGCCAACTTATTGGGAGCAGGAGCTGCTATGTCTTCAAAATCCTGCTCATCAATTTAAAGTCTGCCAACTTGTTGGCAGCATGAGCTGTTATTATCTCAAACACTGTTTATTAAGTTAAAAACTGCCAACTTGTTGGCAGCAGGAGCTGTTATGTCTCCAAAATCCTGCTCACCAATTTAAAGTCTGCCAACTTGTTGGCAGTATGAGCTGTTATTGTTCCAAACACTGTACATTATTTTAAAGACTGCCAACTTGTTGGCTGTATGAGCTATTATTATCTCAAACGCTGTTTATTAAGTTAAAAACTACCAACTTGTTGGCAGCATGAGCTGTTATATCTCCGAAGTCCTGCTCATCAGTTTAAAGTCTGCCATCTTGTTGACAGCATGAGCTGTTATTGTTCCAAATACTATAAATTCTTTTAAAGACTGCTAAGTTGTTCACAGCATTAGCTTTTGTCTCCAATATCCTGTTCATTAGTTTCAAGTCTGTTAACTTGTTGGCAGTGTGAGCTCTTAAGTCTCCTTAATCCTTCTAATCCATGAATAACAATAATTTCATTCTTTAATATTATTTATACCACAGCGATTGAAAAAATTATACCATTTTATTGCATTTATCCAATGTTGTTTAAAGCCATACTATATGTCAAAACAACCCCCAATGTACTTGTACAAAATCACACAATTACAATGACAAACTAAAAAATTTCAAATTCTAACTTTAAGCAAAAAAATGTTCTGTTACAGTTTCCTGTAAGAGAACAATCAAAATGGTATTTATAATTGAAAGGGGCGTTGTAGGTGACAGTATCCAGTATTACACGCAGACTCCCCACTTTAATTAAGGTGTGAATGAGGCATAGTTATAAAATTATTAAATTTTTATGTTTCACAAAGCTTTCCTCATTAATTTAAAGTCTGCCAACTTGTTGGCAGCATTAGCTGTTTTGTTTCCAAAATCTTGCTCATCAGTTTAAAGTCTGCCAATTTGTTGGCAGCATGAGCTATTATTATCTCAAACACTGTTTATTAAGTTAAAAAACTGCCAACTTGTTGGCAGCATGAGCTATTATTATCTCAAACACTGCTTATTAAATTAAAGACTGCCAACTTGTTGGCAGCAGGAGCTGTTATGTCTCCAAAACCGTACTCATCAGTTTAAAGTCTGCCAACTTGTTGGCAGCATGAGCTATTATTATCTCAAACACTGTTTATTAAATTAAAGACTGCCAACTTGTTGGCAGCAGGAGCTGTTATGTCTCCAAAACCGTACTCAACAGTTTAAAGTCTGCCAACTTGTTGGCAGCATGAGCTATTATTATCTCAAACACTGCTTATTAAATTAAAGACTGCCAACTTGTTGGCAGCAGGAGCTGTTATGTCTCCAAAACCGTACTCATCAGTTTAAAGTCTGCCAACTTGTTGGCAGCATGAGCTATTATTATCTCAAACACTGTTTATTAAATTAAAGACTGCCAACTTGTTGGCAGCAGGAGCTGTTATGTCTCCAAAACCGTACTCAACAGTTTAAAGTCTGCCAACTTGTTGGCAGCATGAGCTATTATTATCTCAAACACTGCTTATTAAATTAAAGACTGCCAACTTGTTGGCAGCAGGAGCTGTTATGTCTCCAAAACCGTACTCATCAGTTTAAAGTCTGCTAACTTGTTGGCAGCATGAGCTATTATTATCTCAAACACTGTTTATTAAGTTAAAAACTGCCAACTTGTTGGCAGCATGAGCTATTATTATCTCAAACACTGTTTACTAAGTTAAAAACTGCCAACTTGTTGGCAGCATGAGCTATTATTATCTCAAACACTGTTTACTAAGTTAAAAACTGCCAACTTGTTGGCAGCATGAGCTGTTATTGTTCCAAACACTGTACATTATTTTAAAGACTGCCAACTTGTTGGCAGCATGAGCTGTTGTTGTTCCAAACACTGTACATTATTTTAAAGACTGCCAACTTGTTGGCAGCATGAGCTATTATTATCTCAAACACTGTTTACTAAGTTAAAAACTGCCAACTTGTTGGCAGCATGAGCTATTATTATCTCAAACACTGTTTACTAAGTTAAAAACTGCCAACTTGTTGGCAGCATGAGCTGTTATTGTTCCAAACACTGTACATTATTTTAAAGACTGCCAACTTGTTGGCAGCATGAGCTATTATTATCTCAAACACTGTTTATTAAGTTAAAAACTGCCAACTTGTTGGCAGCATGAGCTATTATTATCTCAAACACTGTTTACTAAGTTAAAAACTGCCAACTTGTTGGCAGCATGAGCTATTATTATCTCAAACACTGTTTACTAAGTTAAAAACTGCCAACTTGTTGGCAGCATGAGCTATTATTATCTCAAACACTGTTTACTAAGTTAAAAACTGCCAACTTGTTGGCAGCATGAGCTATTATTATCTCAAACACTGTTTACTAAGTTAAAAACTGCCAACTTGTTGGCAGCATGAGCTGTTATTGTTCCAAACACTGTACATTATTTTAAAGACTGCCAACTTGTTGGCAGCATGAGCTATTATTATCTCAAACACTGTTTACTAAGTTAAAAACTGCCAACTTGTTGGCAGCATGAGCTGTTATTGTTCCAAACACTGTACATTATTTTAAAGACTGCCAACTTGTTGGCAGCATGAGCTATTATTATCTCAAACACTGTTTATTAAGTTAAAAACTGCCAACTTGTTGGCAGCATGAGCTATTATTATCTCAAACACTGTTTACTAAGTTAAAAACTGCCAACTTGTTGGCAGCATGAGCTGTTATTGTTCCAAACACTGTACATTATTTTAAAGACTGCCAACTTATTGGAAGCATGAGCTGTTATTGTTCCAAACACTGTACATTACTTTATAGACTGCCAACTTGTTGGCAACAGGTGCTATTATGCCCCCAAAACCCTGCTCATCAGTTTAAAATCTACCAACTTGTTGGCAGCATGAGCTGTTATTGTATCAAATAATGTACATTACTTTAAAGACTGCCAACTTGTTGGCAGCATGAGCTATTATTATCTCAAACACCGTCTATTAAGTTAAAGACTGCCAAATTGTTAGCAGCAGGAGCTGCTGTGTCTCCAAAATCCTGTGTACCAGTTTAAAGTCTGCCAACTTGTTGGTAGCATGAGCTGTTATTGTTCCAAAAACTGTACATTATTTTAAAGATTGCCAACTTGTTGGCAGCATGAGCCATTATTATCTCAAACACTGTTTATTAAGTTAAAAACTGCCAACTTGTTGGCAGCAGGAGCTGTTATGTCTCCAAAATGTTGCGTATCAGTTTAAAATCTGCCAACTTGTTGGCAGCATGAGCTGTTATTATTCCAAACACTGTACATTATTTTAAAGAATGCCAACTTGTTGGCAACATGAGCTATTATTATCTCAAACACTGTTTATTAAGTTAAAGACGGTCAACTTGTTGGCAGCATGAGCTCTTTTGTCTCTAAAATCTTATTGATCAGTTGGAAGACTGCCAACTTATTGGCAGCATGAGCTGTTATTGTCTCCAAAGTCCTGCTCATCAATGCAAATTCTGCCAACTTGTTGGCAGCATGAGCTGTTATGCCTCCAAAGTCTGCTCATCAGTTTAAAGTCTGCCAACTTGTTGGCAGTATGAGCTGTTTGGTTTCCAACATCCTGCTCATCAACTTGAAGTCTTCCAACTAGTCGGCATCATAAGATATTACTGTTTCAAACACTGTATGCAATCTTAAAGACTGCCAACTTGTTGGCAGTATGAGTGGTGTTGTCTCTAAAATCATGCTTATCAATTTGAAGATTGCCAGTAGTTATATGTGACTATGGTTAGAGATATGGAGCAAGTTAGCAAGCATTCACCAATTCGGTACGATGCACGTCAACTCTAACAATGGACGTTCTGTTCAGCTTGGCTTATATCCAATTGTTGCATTTAGATATTTAAGTAATATGCTCAAAACTGATCTGATATTGTGCTCAATTCTCGATACCAAATTATATTATTTGAATGGCTTCCTTGATTGGGAATAAAAATATTTTGGTTGAAATCGAAAAGGTCGAAGCAAGAATATACTTAGAGTACTTAGAACTTAGAACATTTCACTCTAACCATATTCAGATATGAGTGATGAGGGATTCATAATTTAATTTAGATTATAATTTAAGTATCAAAAAAATACATAAATTTGACTTATTAAGTCGAAATTTCGCAAATCATTTATGATAAATCTAAACTACAACAAAAAAAATTTTCTTACCTTTAGTTTTTACATCCAAATTAGTCCCAACCGTCCCACAATTCCTCACCGGCTTCCTATCAGCAAGATTACTCGTTATTTTCAAAGTAACCGTCCTCTGAACTTGAACATCATCATTTCGACTCCACGAGCACCGAAACAACGTCACATTTTTCGGGGTGTAAATAACCCCGTACTCTTTACCGAAATCCCCGACGCACAAAGTCGGCTCATCCGAGGTATATTGCAATTTAAATCCTCGATGCGAAGAGACGTGGGATGACCAGAAATAAATCGCCATCGTGTTATCGCTTGAATAGATATAATCGGCTTTATCCCCAGCGTTTAAATACTCGATTTCTGAATAAAAATCGTGATCGTTGAAGAACACGATGCCTTGCTCGTAAGTGTGGGAGTTTCGGTCAAGATCGAGATCGATCACTTTGACTTTGATCCGTCTTCCCCTGGGGACCTCAATGTTCCATTCGCAAATTCTTTGGTGGTGATTCATACTTGGGTATCCGGGGGATGTTATGTATCCGGAAGGGGATGTTAATTTCCCACCACAAACTTCTTGGTCTGTAACGAAATTTAAGTAGAACCCCGCGAAACGTTTCGGTCCAAAAACTTTCCCGGAAATAAATCTAATCGTGACGTGATTCCCGAAAGTTTGGATATTTTTTAGTTCGGGTTTCATCTTGCACTCATCCATAATCACTTTTGAGTTATTCTTCAAAAGATGATCGATGATTTTAACTCTGCTATCTCTACAATCCCCAATTTGCGGGGGTATATCGATTTCTTTGAAGGATATATTCAAAAAGTGATCTCTCGGGCCAATTATCTCCCACGAGCAATTCAAATATTCGGGGTAAAATTGTTTCAATCCGTAATTGGGGGATGAAACAACCCCGGAAGTCGCGCGGATTATCCCCCCGCACGTTTTGATTTGAATTTTCGCTTTAAACCCGTTTCTCGGGTCATCAACTTGGGTGAAAAATTTTATGTACAGGACGTTATCGGTGGTTGATTGAGTGCTGGGGGTTTCGTCGCAAAATCGGCCGATTAATTTTGAAGTGACCGCCGCGCCATCTCTTAACTCGACGTATTCATCGTCGCAATTAACGGAGTTCGTCAAATCGAATCGTTCTAAGAAGTCGATTCGGATTGATTCCCCGGGTGGGGCTCGAATTGTCCAAACGCATTCGATGTGGGGTTGGGGGATGTTGGGATAATTCGGGGAATTAATCGTCGTTGAGTTATCCGCGTGAGTGAGGGTTAATCTCCCCCCGCAATCGAACGATTTTTCTTTAAACGTTAATTCAAATCCGGGGTTTTTCGCGATTTGGGTTGAGTGGAGTTTGATGTATAAATGATTTGACGTTGATTTTAATGTAGGGGGGGTGTTTTTCCCGCAATATTTCCCGTCCCCTAAAAAGGGGGAATCCGCGTATTGCCCGTTTCTTAATATTAAATAATCGTTGCAGGGGGAATCGGGGGATTCCCCTAAATCGAAGATTTTAAACGCAACTTCTATGGTGCGCCCCGATCGGACTGTGATGTTCCATTGGCACTCATCGTCGGGGATGGGGGATTTTTGTGATATCTTTATGACCCCGTTGCTCGCTTTGATGCTCCCCCCACATCGCTCCGAAATCGTCGCTGAGAACCCGCTCGAATTGCTGAACGAGTTCGAGCGGAACACAACCCGCATTAAATTTGAGCCTAATATCTCATTGCGAGTCTCATTCGGCAAACAAGCCGTTTTGATCAATCTCCAAGCAGTTTCTTCGCTATTATCTCCAGCATAAATAAGGATTTTATCAAAAATGCAGCTTTGCGCGTTAATAACGCGCAAATCGTTAAATCTAATTCCTAAGTGATTTTGGGGGGAGGTCGAAAACATCCAAGTACAATTCAAATTTTTTTTGTACCCCCAAGGATACCCCGGGGATGTAAGCGAAAAAGGATCGCTCCCGTTTATCACAACGGGGGTGGTATCCCCACAAGATTCATTCGAACTCAAATAAGTTATAGGATTGATGTAATTCGGTTTGGGGACTACGTCGATTTGAGTCCACTCCAAAAGGAATCGGCTTTGTTTGAGCCGAGCCTCAAACGCCGCCTCTATATAAATCACGTTAGAGGATGACTCAAAATTGGGCCTTTTCCCCGCGCAATAAAACTCCCCATCCGAATCGGAGTTATACCCATCGTACACCACAACATGAGCCTCATAATAACACATCTCATCGTCAGCTCCCATCGAAAATTCTTTCGCTATTAACCTGATTTTGTGCCCAAACGCGACTCGAATCCTCCAATAAAACGATGCTGATTTCAAGTAATATTCCGGATAAAGAGGCGAGTAAATAAACCCGTGATCCCCACTAAACTCATTTTCGTGATCTAAAAAATTAATTATTAATTTAAAATTAATCAAATTACTTATTTTTTTACTTAAAGAAAATCGTGCCATAAATCCTTTCTTTTTTTGTCCCATGTCCCCAACGTCCGATTTAACGCTTTTAAAATAGATCCAAATTGAGCCGTTGGCGGTGATGGTTGGGGGGATGTTGGTGCCGCAATAATCGCCCAAAAGCTTGTTGTTGTCGTCGATTGCGCGGATTTCGACGAAATCTTCGTTGCAAAATTCCGATTGGACCAACTCGAAATCTTTGAAGTTGATGGTGTAAGAAAAACTCGGGGACATTTTTAAGGTCCATTCGCATTCGATGTCGTCTGGGTATTCGTTCGGATAATTTGGAGTTGCAAATTGACCAAATTCGTGTTCTAAAGTTCCTCCACAAGCTAAAATTAAATTAATATATATTTGAATAATCAAAGAAAACGCACAATCTAACAGAAACATATTAAATTACATTCACCATGAATAATTTATATATAATTTCGAAACTCCTAGAAAATCTTTTAAATGGACGAATTTCTGGCACTTCTTAGGTTATCTTAAAAACTTGAGAGTAGTTGTGAATTTGTTTACTTCAAGTTGTAACAATAAGTAGTTTTTGGTCAAAATATGGATTTAATTCAAAAATGTCAAAAATGGATTGAGATATTCAAGTTTAGTTAGGTACCAACAAAAATATATACATTTAGGTCACCTATACATAGTTTATCTTCATTTGAGGAATTTTTCGAAATATGGAATTAATTCAAAAGGTGATATCTCAAAAATGGATTGAAATATTCAAGTTTAGTTATGTACCAATAAAAATATATACATTTAGGTCATCCTGTACATAGTTTATTATCGTTTGAGGAATTTTTTTAAATATGTGTTTAATTCAAAGGGTGATATCAAAAAATGGATTGAGATATTCAAGTTTAGTTATCAATAAAAATATATACATTTAGGTCACCTGTACTTAGTTTGTTTTCGTTTGAGGAATCTTTCAAAATGTGGGTTTAATTCAAAAGGTGATATCTCAAAAATTCCAAAAGACCTGAAAGCCTGCCAACTTGTTGGCAGCATGAGCTATTTTGTCGCCAAAGTTTTGTTTATCAGTTTGAAGTCTGACAATTTGTTGGCAACATAAGTTACTACATCTCCAAACTGCCCTTTATCATCTGAAAGACTACCAACTTGTTGGCAGCATGAGCTATTACTGTCCCAAACGCTGTACAATAACTTAAAGACTACCAACTTGTTGGTAGCATGAGCTATTATGTCTCCAAAGTCTTGCTCATCAGTTTGAAGTCTGCCAACTTTTTGGTAGCATGAGCTATTACTGTCTCAAACGCTGTACATTAACTTAAAGACTGCCAACTTGTTGACAGCATGAGCTATTTTGTCTCCAAAGTTTTGTTTATTAATTTGAAGTCTGCCAGCTTGTTGGCAGCATAAGTTACTACATCTCCAAACTCCCCTTTACCACCTTAAAGATTGCTAACTTGTTGGCAGCATGAGCAGCTGCATCCCCAAACTTCCCTTTACCACAGTAAAGACTGCCAACTTGTTGGCAGCATGACCTACTACATCTCCAAACTCCCCTTTACCACCTTAAAGACTGCCAACTTGTTGGCAGCATGAGCTATTTTGTCTCCAAAGTCCTGTTTATTAATTTGAAGTCTGCCAACTTGTTGGCAACATGAGTTACTAAATCTCCAAACTCCTCTTTATCATCTGAAAGACTGCCAACTTGTTGGCAGCATGAGCTATTACTGTCCCAAACGCTGTACATTAACTTAAAGACTACCAACTTGTTGGCAGCATGACCTATTATGTCTCCAAAGTCTTGCTCATCAGTTTGAAGTCTGCCAACTTTTTGGTAGCATGAGCTATTACTCTCTCCAACGCTGTATATTAACTTAAAGACTGCCAATTTGTTGGCAGCATGAGCTATTTTGTCTCCAAAGTTTTGTTTATTAATTTGAAGTCTGTCAACTTGTTGGCAGCATAAGTTACATCTCCAAACTCCCCTTTACCACCTTAAAGATTGCCAACTTGTTGGCAGCATGAGCAGCTGCATCCCCAAACTTCCCTTTACCACAGTAAAGACTGCCAACTTCTTGGCAGCATGACCTACTACATCTCCAAACTCCCCTTTACCACCTTAAAGACTGCCAACTTGTTGGCAGCATGAGCTATTTTGTCTCCAAAGTCCTATTTATTAATTTGAAGTCTGCCAACTTGTTGGCAACATGAGTTACTACATCTCCAAACTCCCCTTTATCATCTGAAAGACTGCCAACTTGTTGGCAGCATGAGCTATTACTGTCCCAAACGCTGTACATTAACTTAAAGACTACCAACTTGTTGGCAGCATGAGCTGTTTTGTCTCCAAAGTTTTGTTTATTAATTTGAAGTCTGACAATTTGTTGGCAACATAAGTTACTACATCTCCAAACTGCCCTTTATCATCTGAAAGACTGCCAGCTTGTTGGCAGCATGAGCTATTTTGTCTTCAAAGTCCTATTTATCAATTTGATGTCTGCCAACTTGTTGGCAGCATGACCTATTATGTCTCCAAAATCTTGCTCATCAGTTTGAAGTCTGCCAACTTTTTGGTAGCATAAGCTATTGCTCTCTCAAACGCTGTATATTAACTTAAAGACTGCCAACCTGTTGACAGCATGAGCTATTTTGTCTTCAAAGTTTTGTTTATTAATTTGAAGTCTGCCAACTTGTTGGCAGCATAAGTTACTACATCTCCAAACTCCCCTTTACCACCTTAAAGATTGCCAACTTGTTGGCAGCATGAGCAGCTGCATCCCCAAACTTCCCTTTACCACAGTAAAGACTGCCAACTTGTTGGCAGCATGAACTATTTTGTCTCCAAAGTCCTATTTATTAATTTGAAGTCTGCCAACTTGCTGGTAACATGAGTTACTACATCTCCAAACTCCCCTTTATCATCTGAAATACTGCCAATTTGTTGGCAGCATGAGCTATTGCTGTTTCACAAATTATACATTATTTTAAAGATTACCAACTTATTTACAACAAACATAATTTGTTAAGTGGCGGTGCTTTGATCGGCGTGTCTTCGGCGTACTCGGTTATATTCAGATGTTTCCGAGAAATAAATTTTAAAGGAATTTGTTCATTAATTAAAAAAAAACTAATTTCACTTTTATTAAACAGACACATGTGTAATAACTTTTGTCGAGGTTAAGTTTCAAACAGGTTTATGTTCTTGAAGTTGGCTTACAAAATCCTGGCCAATTCCACTATAAAATGTGATTGATTTAATTTGTGTAACTGTTTAAATATAGAAAAATAAAAGGAAAAGGTAGGGAAAAAAGGAAAATTAGGATTGGGAGAAGGGAGAGGATATTTGGTTGCCAAAGGACCCAGAATGTTGCGATGTCATACTGCAATGATGGTGTATATGTAGTATTTAAAAATATATATAATGGTCTGTTTGTTGTAGTTATTTGATCATTTAAGGAAATTATGTTTGGGTTGTTGAACTTGAACGTATTAATTTCAGATCTTTCCAAGTGTTGCATTAGTTGACTTTTATTTTTGTGATGTAAAATGTGTGCATTTTTCTCTTAATAGTAAATTGTGATTTGGATTTTTATTATTTTGTAATTTAGGTGGCATGCTTCAGAATATGAATGCAGTGAATTTTGCTCTACCTGTTTCAAATAACTGGTAGAGCTCAATTTTAATAAATTTATCTGAAAAAATACACATCATTTTTTTCGCATTTTCAATCAGCATGTTGCTGCTTTTCAGAATACTTTGGATTTAGTAATTACTAATTTCTTTTCTTTGATATAAATGGTGTAGCTTTAAGTGATAACCTGTTGGTTCGTGAGAATATTGCTCATACTACTCTTGAGTTTTCCTGTACGCTTACTACGTCATCTACTCTTAAATACAACGTTTCCGTTTCATATAATTATAATTATTTTCTCTTTTGAGAGGTCGACCAAAAACAAAAATTTTTACAAAAATTACACAGAGAGCGCTGAGAAAAAATTGCTTCAAACCCAAAATTATTTTTGTTTTTTGTTAAGCATCGAAATGTTGGATATGATATTTCATATTACTCATAATGGAATTGTTAATACTGATGCAAAATCTGTTCGTTCGCTATTTGCTTCCAACTTTCACTCTGCTCAAACTGGTGTTGTCGAGTGTAGCGACCATTTTAATTATGGTCAAGATGCCGCGATACGCTTTGAGCGTTCGGAAGTTGAGAAGGTTAGGCTAGGAAGTTGAAGCTCAACCCAACCAAATCATAGAAAAACATAATCAACCATAAAACAAAAAATCTAATTGTAAATTCAATTTAATATCAGTTGGAATCAAGTTGGGTTGGGTTGAGCTCCAATTTCATACCATTCAATATGAAGGACCAACCCAACCTAACTTGATACCATATTGTACTGATTTTAAAATCAGTTTTAAGAAAAAAATAATCTATATAGAATTGATCTAGTAATTTCATAGCTTCGAAAGATATTAAAAATATGATCACACTAATAATCATTTTCACTCTAATATTAAGGTGCTTTTTGTACGAGGGAGATTTAAATATTTAATGATGATTTTTAAACTTAATAAATACCTGATGAAAACGTAGAATAAGAACCTTTGAATCCAATTCCGGCCATTATAAACAAAGCCGCCCCAGTGCTGGTGATCATCGGAGGAATCTCATCGCAATAACTTCCAATTAAAGGATCGGTTCCGTTATAACCATCGTACACATTAACAGAGTCAAAGTAACAAACTTTGTCGTACAAATTCGTTATTGTTAATGAGACATGATCCGCAGGATTCGGCGCGATTATTGTGTACTCACACCCTTCCATAAAATCCGCATAACTTGGCGAAAATTGGATTAACCCGCTCGTTTCGGAGTTTAAAATCCCACCGCATGCCTTAATTAATAATTTAATTCTTAATAATTTTGTTCGAGTTGATTTGCGTGCGATAAATGAGCCATTACATCACGAGGTCGATAAAAGTGTGGTGTAATAGCTCACTTACCGGACTCAAATCGATGTAATATGAATAAATAAACTTACCGTTTTAAATTCTAACCGAAATCCTTTCGCCGATAACATACTATCAGAGTGAAATTTAACATACGCATGATTATAACTCGTTTTAATCGTACCATTGGGTTTGTTGGTTCCGCAAACTGTCGTGAGTAAAGGATACCCCTCCCCGGGGCCATCATAAACGCGAATATTTGTTTTGTTACAATTTTCTGTAAGATCGACGTCGTGGAAGAATAAGTCAATAACGTGATTTTGATTGATGCTAATCAACCATTCGCACGTTGATCTTCTCTCATAATTCTTCGGGTAATTCGGCGACATAATAAACCCATCATCCGCAAAAAGATTCCCCCCACAACTCGAATCGACCGTTCTATATTCCGCCGTAAATCCTTTCCCAACGAGCAAATTATCACTTTGGAAAACCACGAACATTTCGTGCCCGTTACTCGTAATATTTGTGACGTTGGTTGAGTCGCAAAATCGTCTAAGAAGATTTTCCTCCACCGCTTTTCTTCCGTTATAAATCTTGATGTAATCGTAATAACAGGTGTGGCTCGTCTCCAAATGGAAATTTTTGTCGAAAGTTATTTGGACGCTTTTTCCGGGGGAAGGGAGCGATATGACCCATTCGCATCTCGTGTTTATGGGGTAAGCGTTGGGATAACCCGGAGTTGATATCGTTCCTTCGGGACGATCGAGGACTCCCCCACACCCGAAAATATGCCACTCCAATCTAAACCCATTCCCGCTTAAGAGATTATCCGAAACGAAATGAATCGTAGTTGAATTCGAATTAATCGTCATCGGCTCAATATATTCGGGGGAACCACACAACCGACTCACCACTTTCATCTTTTCGTTCTCAACATCGTACGAGGAAATCTCAACGTAATCAAACTCGCAAGTTCCTTTGGTCGCAACCGAAGATCTCTCCAAATCAAAGTGCGAAAACGTGATGTTGATTCGGTTTCCTTGCGAAACTCCGATCTCCCATTTGCAATCTTGATCCATCGGATACCCGAGCGGATAATTCGGGCTTTCAATTACCCCGCTGTAACCGCGCAGCTCATTGTTGCAAACTGAAATTAATCGAAATCAATTTTTTTTTATTAAAACTATTTATTTGTTGTTACTCGTCGAGTATTGTAGTTGAAATCCTCTCCCTTGCTCGCTTATATCCGATCTAAACTTGACCATAACGTGATTTCCCGTTGATTTGATTGTTGGGGGATGCGCTGTGTTGCAATATCTCCCGAGTGATTTTGATGTTGCGGTGATTCCATCGAAAAGCTGTAAAGCAAGTTATCACAAGAAATTACTAATATGATAAATAAAAATGCTCCTACTATAATAATAAAATAAATAATATATTTTCAATCTCATCTACAACTGGATATCACAAACAGATTTTTGGACACTCGTAGATTAGAAAAAATATCTATTTTTATTTCTAAATTTTTTTTATTGTCTATCGATTTTATATAACTTTATAAAATCTATGAAGAACTCGCAGTTTCATCATGGTGTCATCATTATATATTGTTTATAGATATACATAGTTATCCAAAGAATTTAGTTAGTGGTCGCGATGCCCAAGGTTCGCGACGAATTAGAACTAGTTTAAATGTTAATTTAGATGTTTCAAAATATAATTTCTACAATTCAATTACTTCATTTTAAAAATTTTAATTAATTCTCGCAATTTTCCTCTTGTGACGTAATGCGCAGTATGGTTGCGTACAAACCTAGACAACCTTTAATATAGAAACCTTGCTTCTAGAAGACTTGAAATGTTTTCAGACGACTTACAACACTTCCAGAAGATTTGATGTTGCTATTAGAAGATTTGAGATGTTTCCAGAAGACCTGACATTGCATCTAAAAGACATGATTTGCTGCCAAACGACTGAGTAGTGACTCTAGATGATTCGATACTGTCTTTGGAAAACTTGATATTGCTTCCAGAAGACTTGAAATGTTTCCAGAAGACTCATACTGCTTCTAGAAGATTTAAAATATTTCCAAATGATTTACAATAATTCCAAACTAACTACAATGCTTCGAGAAGACTTGCAATGTTTCCAGATGACTTGACATTTCATCTACAAGACTTGATATTGGATCTAGAAGACTTGATGTTGCTATCAGGAGCCTGGATACTGCCTCTAGATGATTTGATGCTGTTTCTAAAAAACTTGTTACTGGTTTTAGAAGTCTTGAAATATTTCCAAAAAGCTGATACTCTTTCTAGAAGACTAAAAATGTTTTTCAGACGATTTACAATACTTCCAAACAAACTACAATGCTTTCAGAAGACTTGCAATGCTTCCGGATGACTTGACATTGCATCTAGAAGATTTGAAATATTTCTAGAAGACTATACTATTTTTAGAGGACTTGAGGTGCATTCAGAAGACTTGATACTACTTTTAGAGGACTTGATGAGCATCCAAAAGACTCGATATTGCTTCTAGAAGATTTAATTTGTTACCAAAAGACTTGATACTGCCTCTAGATGATTTGATACTGTTTCTAAAAAACTTGATATTGCTTCCAGAAGATTTGAAATATTTCCAGAAAGCTGCTACTGCTTCTAGAAGACAAAATGTTTTCAGACGATTTGCAATGCTTCTAGAAGACTTGCAATGCTTCCAGATAACTAGACATTGCATTAAAAAAACTTGAAATACTGCCAGACGATTTACAATGCTTCCAGAGGGTTTGAAATATTTCTACAAGTTTTGATACTATTTTTAGAGGACTTGATGAGCATCCAAAAGACTCGATATTGCTTCTAGAAGATTTAATTTGTTACCAAAAGGCTTGATACTGCCTCTAGATGATTTGATACTGTTTCTAAAAAACTTGATATTGCTTCCAGAAGACTTGAAATATTTCCAGAAGGCTGATACTGCTTCTAGAAGACTTGCAATGCTTCTAGATAACTTGACATTGCATTTAGAAAACTTGAAATACTGCCAGACGATTTACAATGCTTCCAGAGGGTTTGAAATATTTCTACAAGTTTTGATACTATTTTTAGAGGACTTGATGAGCATCCAAAAGACTCGATATTGCTTCCAGAAGATTTAATTTGTTACCAAAAGACTTGATACTGCCTCTAAATGATATGATACTGTCTCTAAAAAACTTGATATTGCTTCCAGAAGACTTGAAATATTTCCAGAAAGCTGATACTACCTCTAGAAGACCAAAAATGTTTTCAGACGATTTGCAATGCTTCCAGATAACTTGACATTGCATTTAGAAAACTTGAAATACTGCCAGACGACTTACAATGCTTCCAGAGGGTTTGAAATATTCCTACAAGTTTTGACACTATTTTTAGAGGACTTAATGAGCATCCAGAAGACTCGATATTGCTACTAGAAGGTTTAATTTGTTACCAAAAGACTTGATACTGCCTCTAGATGATTTGATACTGTTTCTAAAAAACTTGATATTGCTTCCAGAAGACTTAAAATATTTCCAGAAAGCTGATACTGCCTCTAGAAGACCAAAAATGTTTTCAGACGATTTGCAATGCTTCCAGATAACTTGACATTGCATTTAGAAAACTTGAAATACTGCCAGACGATTTACAATGCTACCAGAGGGTTTGAAATATTTCTACAAGATTTGATACTATTTTTAGAGGACTTGATGAGCATCCAAAAGACTCGATATTGCTTCTAGAAGATTTAATTTGTTACCAAGAGACTTGATACTGCCTCTAAATGATATGATACTGTCTCTAAAAAACTTGATATTGCTTCCAGAAGACTTGAAATATTTCCAGAAAGCTGATACTGCCTCTAGAAGACCAAAAATGTTTTCAGACGATTTGCAATGCTTCCAGATAACTTGACATTGCATTTAGAAAACTTGAAATACTGCCAGACGATTTACAATGCTACCAGAGGGTTTGAAATATTTCTACAAGATTTGATACTATTTTTAGAGGACTTGATGAGCATCCAAAAGACTCGATATTGCTTCTAGAAGATTTAATTTGTTACCAAGAGACTTGATACTGCCTCTAAATGATATGATACTGTCTCTAAAAAACTTGATATTGCTTCCAGAAGACTTGAAATATTTCCAGAAAGCTGATACTGCCTCTAGAAGACCAAAAATGTTTTCAGACGATTTGCAATGCTTCCAGATAACTTGACATTGCATTTAGAAAACTTGAAATACTTCTACAAGATTCTACAAGGGTTTGAAATATTTCTACAAGATTTGATGCTATTTTTAGAGGACTTGATGAGCATCCAAAAGACTCGATATTGCTTCTAGAAGATTTAATTTGTTACCAAAAGACTTGATACTGCCTCTAAATGATTTGATACTGTTTCTAAAAAACTTGATATTGCTACCAGAAGACTTGAAAGATTTACAGAAAGCTGATACTGCTTCTAGAAGACTAAAAATGTTTTCAGACGATTTGCAATGCTTCTAGAAGACCTGCAATGCTTCCAGATAACTTGACATTGCATTTAGAAAACTTGAAATAATGCCAGACGATTTACAATGCTTCCAGAGGGTTTGAAATATTTCTACAAGATTAGATACTATTTTTAGAGGACTTGATGAGCATCCAAAAGACTCTATATTGCTTCTAGAAGATTTAATTTGTTACCAAAAGACTTGATACTGCCTCTAAATGATATGATACTGTCTCTAAAAAACTTGATATTGCTTCCAGAAGACTTGAAATATTTCCAGAAAGCTGATACTGCCTCTAGAAGACCAAAAATGTTTTCAGACGATTTGCAATGCTTCCAGATAACTTGACATTGCATTTAGAAAACTTGAAATACTGCCAGACGATTTACAATGCTTCCAGAGGGTTTGAAATATTTCTACAAGTTTTGATACTATTTTTAGAGGACTTGATGAGCATCCAAAAGACTCGATATTGCTTCCAGAAGATTTAATTTGTTACCAAAAGACTTGATACTGCCTCTAAATGATATGATACTGTCTCTAAAAAACTTGATATTGCTTCCAGAAGACTTGAAATATTTCCAGAAAGCTGATACTACCTCTAGAAGACCAAAAATGTTTTCAGACGATTTGCAATGCTTCCAGATAACTTGACATTGCATTTAGAAAACTTGAAATACTGCCAGACGATTTACAATGCTACCAGAGGGTTTGAAATATTTCTACAAGATTTGATACTATTTTTAGAGGACTTGATAAGGATCCAAAAGACTCGATATTGCTTCTAGAAGATTTAATTTGTTACCAAAAGACTTGATACTGCCTTTAAATGATTTGATACTGTTTCTAAAAAACTTGATATTGCTTCCAGAAGACTTGAAATATTTCCAGAAAGCTGATACTGCTTCTAGAAGACCAAAAATGTTTTCAGACGATTTGCAATGCTTCCAGATAACTTGACATTGCATTTAGAAAACTTGAAATACTGCCATACGATTTACAATGCTACCAGAGGGTTTGAAATATTTCTACAAGATTTGATACTATTTTTAGAGGACTTGATAAGGATCCAAAAGACTCGATATTGCTTCTAGAAGATTTAATTTGTTACCAAAAGACTTGATACTGCCTTTAAATGATTTGATACTGTTTCTAAAAAACTTGATATTGCTTCCAGAAGACTTGAAATATTTCCAGAAAGCTGATACTGCTTCTAGAAGACCAAAAATGTTTTCAGACGATTTGCAATGCTTCCAGATAACTTGACATTGCATTTAGAAAACTTGAAATACTTCTACAAGATTCTACAAGGGTTTGAAATATTTCTACAAGATTTGATGCTATTTTTAGAGGACTTGATGAGCATCCAAAAGACTCGATATTGCTTCTAGAAGATTTAATTTGTTACCAAAAGACTTGATACTGCCTCTAAATGATTTGATACTGTTTCTAAAAAACTTGATATTGCTACCAGAAGACTTGAAAGATTTACAGAAAGCTGATACTGCTTCTAGAAGACTAAAAATGTTTTCAGACGATTTGCAATGCTTCTAGAAGACCTGCAATGCTTCCAGATAACTTGACATTGCATTTAGAAAACTTGAAATAATGCCAGACGATTTACAATGCTTCCAGAGGGTTTGAAATATTTCTACAAGATTAGATACTATTTTTAGAGGACTTGATGAGCATCCAAAAGACTCTATATTGCTTCTAGAAGATTTAATTTGTTACCAAAAGACTTGATACTGCCTCTAAATGATATGATACTGTCTCTAAAAAACTTGATATTGCTTCCAGAAGACTTGAAATATTTCCAGAAAGCTGATACTGCCTCTAGAAGACCAAAAATGTTTTCAGACGATTTGCAATGCTTCCAGATAACTTGACATTGCATTTAGAAAACTTGAAATACTGCCAGACGATTTACAATGCTTCCAGAGGGTTTGAAATATTTCTACAAGTTTTGATACTATTTTTAGAGGACTTGATGAGCATCCAAAAGACTCGATATTGCTTCCAGAAGATTTAATTTGTTACCAAAAGACTTGATACTGCCTCTAAATGATATGATACTGTCTCTAAAAAACTTGATATTGCTTCCAGAAGACTTGAAATATTTCCAGAAAGCTGATACTACCTCTAGAAGACCAAAAATGTTTTCAGACGATTTGCAATGCTTCCAGATAACTTGACATTGCATTTAGAAAACTTGAAATACTGCCAGACGATTTACAATGCTACCAGAGGGTTTGAAATATTTCTACAAGATTTGATACTATTTTTAGAGGACTTGATAAGGATCCAAAAGACTCGATATTGCTTCTAGAAGATTTAATTTGTTACCAAAAGACTTGATACTGCCTTTAAATGATTTGATACTGTTTCTAAAAAACTTGATATTGCTTCCAGAAGACTTGAAATATTTCCAGAAAGCTGATACTGCTTCTAGAAGACCAAAAATGTTTTCAGACGATTTGCAATGCTTCCAGATAACTTGACATTGCATTTAGAAAACTTGAAATACTGCCATACGATTTACAATGCTACCAGAGGGTTTGAATATTTCTACAAGATTTGATACTATTTTTAGAGGACTTGATAAGGATCCAAAAGACTCGATATTGCTTCTAGAAGATTTAATTTGGTACCAAAAGACTTGATACTGTCTCTAAAAAACTTGATATTGCTTCCAGAAGACTTGAAATATTTCCAGAAAGCTGATACTGCTTCTAGAAGACCAAAAATGTTTTCAGACGATTTGCAATGCTTCCAGATAACTTGACATTGCATTTAGAAAACTTGAAATACTGCCAGACGATTTACAATGCTACCAGAGGGTTTGAAATATTTCTACAAGATTTGATACTATTTTTAGAGGACTTGATGAGCATCCAAAAGACTCGATATTGCTTCTAGAAGATTTAATTTGTTACCAAGAGACTTGATACTGCCTCTAAATGATATGATACTGTCTCTAAAAAACTTGATATTGCTTCCAGAAGACTTGAAATATTTCCAGAAAGCTGATACTGCCTCTAGAAGACCAAAAATGTTTTCAGACGATTTGCAATGCTTCCAGATAACTTGACATTGCATTTAGAAAACTTGAAATACTGCCAGACGATTTACAATGCTACCAGAGGGTTTGAAATATTTCTACAAGATTTAATACTATTTTTAGAGGACTTGATGAGGATCCAAAAGACTCGATATTGTTTCTAGAAGGTTTAATTTGTTACCAAAAGACTTGATACTGCCTCTAGATGATTTGATACTGTTTCTAAAAAACTTGATATTGCTTCCAGAAGACTTGAAATATTTCCAGAAAGCTGATACTGCTTCTAGAAGACTAAAAATGTTTTCAGACGATTTGCAATGCTTCCAGATAATTTGACATTGCATTTAGAAAACTTGAAATACTTCTACAAGATTCTACAAGGGTTTGAAATATTTCTACAAGATTTGATACTATTTTTAGAGGACTTGATAAGGATCCAAAAGACTCGATATTGCTTCTAGAAGATTTAATTTGTTACCAAAAGACTTGATACTGCCTTTAAATGATTTGATACTGTTTCTAAAAAACTTGATATTGCTTCCAGAAGACTTGAAATATTTCCAGAAAGCTGATACTGCTTCTAGAAGACCAAAAATGTTTTCAGACGATTTGCAATGCTTCCAGATAACTTGACATTGCATTTAGAAAACTTGAAATACTTCTAC
Source organism: Onthophagus sagittarius (assembly GCA_036711965.1). Taxonomy (NCBI): domain Eukaryota; kingdom Metazoa; phylum Arthropoda; class Insecta; order Coleoptera; family Scarabaeidae; genus Onthophagus; species Onthophagus sagittarius. Next base: position 15,426,339 of record JASERS010000009.1, read on the forward strand.
AAGATTCTACAAGGGTTTGAAATATTTCTACAAGATTTGATGCTATTTTTAGAGGACTTGATGAGCATCCAAAAGACTCGATATTGCTTCTAGAAGATTTAATTTGTTACCAAAAGACTTGATACTGCCTTTAAATGATTTGATACTGTTTCTAAAAAACTTGATATTGCTTCCAGAAGACTTGAAATATTTCCAGAAAGCTGATACTGCTTCTAGAAGACCAAAAATGTTTTCAGACGATTTGCAATGCTTCCAGATAACTTGACATTGCATTTAGAAAACTTGAAATACTGCCATACGATTTACAATGCTACCAGAGGGTTTGAAATATTTCTACAAGATTTGATACTATTTTTAGAGGACTTGATAAGGATCCAAAAGACTCGATATTGCTTCTAGAAGATTTAATTTGTTACCAAAAGACTTGATACTGCCTTTAAATGATTTGATACTGTTTCTAAAAAACTTGATATTGCTTCCAGAAGACTTGAAATATTTCCAGAAAGCTGATACTGCTTCTAGAAGACCAAAAATGTTTTCAGACGATTTGCAATGCTTCCAGATAACTTGACATTGCATTTAGAAAACTTGAAATACTTCTACAAGATTCTACAAGGGTTTGAAATATTTCTACAAGATTTGATGCTATTTTTAGAGGACTTGATGAGCATCCAAAAGACTCGATATTGCTTCTAGAAGATTTAATTTGTTACCAAAAGACTTGATACTGCCTCTAAATGATTTGATACTGTTTCTAAAAAACTTGATATTGCTACCAGAAGACTTGAAAGATTTACAGAAAGCTGATACTGCTTCTAGAAGACTAAAAATGTTTTCAGACGATTTGCAATGCTTCTAGAAGACCTGCAATGCTTCCAGATAACTTGACATTGCATTTAGAAAACTTGAAATAATGCCAGACGATTTACAATGCTTCCAGAGGGTTTGAAATATTTCTACAAGATTAGATACTATTTTTAGAGGACTTGATGAGCATCCAAAAGACTCTATATTGCTTCTAGAAGATTTAATTTGTTACCAAAAGACTTGATACTGCCTCTAAATGATATGATACTGTCTCTAAAAAACTTGATATTGCTTCCAGAAGACTTGAAATATTTCCAGAAAGCTGATACTGCCTCTAGAAGACCAAAAATGTTTTCAGACGATTTGCAATGCTTCCAGATAACTTGACATTGCATTTAGAAAACTTGAAATACTGCCAGACGATTTACAATGCTTCCAGAGGGTTTGAAATATTTCTACAAGTTTTGATACTATTTTTAGAGGACTTGATGAGCATCCAAAAGACTCGATATTGCTTCCAGAAGATTTAATTTGTTACCAAAAGACTTGATACTGCCTCTAAATGATATGATACTGTCTCTAAAAAACTTGATATTGCTTCCAGAAGACTTGAAATATTTCCAGAAAGCTGATACTACCTCTAGAAGACCAAAAATGTTTTCAGACGATTTGCAATGCTTCCAGATAACTTGACATTGCATTTAGAAAACTTGAAATACTGCCAGACGATTTACAATGCTACCAGAGGGTTTGAAATATTTCTACAAGATTTGATACTATTTTTAGAGGACTTGATAAGGATCCAAAAGACTCGATATTGCTTCTAGAAGATTTAATTTGTTACCAAAAGACTTGATACTGCCTTTAAATGATTTGATACTGTTTCTAAAAAACTTGATATTGCTTCCAGAAGACTTGAAATATTTCCAGAAAGCTGATACTGCTTCTAGAAGACCAAAAATGTTTTCAGACGATTTGCAATGCTTCCAGATAACTTGACATTGCATTTAGAAAACTTGAAATACTGCCATACGATTTACAATGCTACCAGAGGGTTTGAATATTTCTACAAGATTTGATACTATTTTTAGAGGACTTGATAAGGATCCAAAAGACTCGATATTGCTTCTAGAAGATTTAATTTGGTACCAAAAGACTTGATACTGTCTCTAAAAAACTTGATATTGCTTCCAGAAGACTTGAAATATTTCCAGAAAGCTGATACTGCTTCTAGAAGACCAAAAATGTTTTCAGACGATTTGCAATGCTTCCAGATAACTTGACATTGCATTTAGAAAACTTGAAATACTGCCAGACGATTTACAATGCTACCAGAGGGTTTGAAATATTTCTACAAGATTTGATACTATTTTTAGAGGACTTGATGAGCATCCAAAAGACTCGATATTGCTTCTAGAAGATTTAATTTGTTACCAAGAGACTTGATACTGCCTCTAAATGATATGATACTGTCTCTAAAAAACTTGATATTGCTTCCAGAAGACTTGAAATATTTCCAGAAAGCTGATACTGCCTCTAGAAGACCAAAAATGTTTTCAGACGATTTGCAATGCTTCCAGATAACTTGACATTGCATTTAGAAAACTTGAAATACTGCCAGACGATTTACAATGCTACCAGAGGGTTTGAAATATTTCTACAAGATTTAATACTATTTTTAGAGGACTTGATGAGGATCCAAAAGACTCGATATTGTTTCTAGAAGGTTTAATTTGTTACCAAAAGACTTGATACTGCCTCTAGATGATTTGATACTGTTTCTAAAAAACTTGATATTGCTTCCAGAAGACTTGAAATATTTCCAGAAAGCTGATACTGCTTCTAGAAGACTAAAAATGTTTTCAGACGATTTGCAATGCTTCCAGATAATTTGACATTGCATTTAGAAAACTTGAAATACTGCCAGACGACTTACAATGCTACCAGAGGGTTTGAAATATTTCTACAAGATTTGATACTATTTTTAGAGGACTTGATGAGGATCCAAAAGACTCGATATTGTTTCTAGAAGGTTTAATTTGTTACCAAAAGACTTGATACTGCCTCTAGATGATTTGATACTGTTTCTAAAAAACTTGATATTGCTTCCAGAAGACTTGAAATATTTCCAGAAAGCTGATACTGCTTCTAGAAGACTAAAAATGTTTTCAGACGATTTGCAATGCTTCCAGATAATTTGACATTGTATTTAGAAAACTTGAAATACTGCCAGACGACTTACAATGCTTCCAGAGGGTTTGAAATATTTCTACAAGATTTGATACTATTTTTAGAGGACTTGATAAGGATCCAAAAGACAATATGACAATATATATATCACAATATCATAGTAAATTCTACTGCCTTGGTCGCAAGCTATCGCAGCTAGTTTCTTTTTAATGCAGTAGACTCTAGGAATTATGTTTATATAGAAATATCATTGTACATCCTGTTGTATCGGCCGCAAGCGACCTTGGATAGTGTCTCTTTAATACAGTAAATTTGAGAAATTACACTTATATCGTAATATATTAGCAAATCCTAATGCCTCGGCCGCAAGCGACCTCGGCTAGTGTCTGTTTAATACAGTAAATTTGAAGAATTACATTCATATCGTAATATTATAGCAAATCCTACTGCCTCGGCTACTATCTCTTTAATCCAGTAAATTTGAGGAATTGCACTAATATCACAATATCATAGTAAATTCTACTGCCTTGGTCGCAAGCTATCGCAGCTAGTTTCTTCTTAATGCAGTAGACTCTAGGAACTCTGTTTATATAGAAATATCATTGTACATTCTGCTGTATCGGCCGCAAGCGACCTTGGCTAGTGTCTCTTTAATACAGTAAATTTGAGAAATTACACTTATATCGTAATATATTAGCAAATCATAATGCCTCGGCCGCAAGCGACCTCGGCTAGTGTCTGTTTCTTACAGTAAATTTGAAGAATTACATTCATATCGTAATATTATAGCAAATCCTACTGCCTCGGCTACTATCTCTTTAATCCAGTAAATTTGAGGAATTACACCAATATCACAATATCATAGTAAATTCTACTGCCTTGGTCGCAAGCTATCGCAGCTAGTTTCTTTTTAATGCAGTAGACTCTAGGAAATATGTTTATATAGAAATATCATTGTACATCCTGCTGTATCGGCCGCAAGCGACCTTGGATAGTGTCTCTTTAATACAGTAAATTTGAGAAATTACACTTATATCGTAATATATTAACAAATCCTAATGCCTCGGCCGCAAGCGACCTCGGCTAGTGTCTGTTTAATACAGTAAATTTGAAGAATTACATTCATATCGTAATATTATAGCAAATCCTACTGCCTCGGCTACTATCTCTTTAATCCAGTAAATTTGAGGAATTGCACTAATATCACAATATCATAGTAAATTCTACTGCCTTGGTCGCAAGCTATCGCAGCTAGTTTCTTTTTAATGCAGTAGACTCTAGGAACTATGTTTATATAGAAATATCATTGTACATCCAGCTGTATCGGCCGCAAGCGACCTTGGCTAGTGTCTCTTTAATACAGTAAATTTGAGGTGGCCCTTAGGATTGTTTTTCAATTTTATTGACATTGCGTGTTACAACAATTTGGTGATATGGCTTTTGAAAAATTCTGAATGGAACTCAAATTCATCAATAAAATTTCGAAGAAAACTTTTTCTAGAAGAATTAGGAATGGAGCTTAGCAAACCCCATATTTCTAAAAGGTCTAATCAAATTATAGACGATGGTAGAGGATTTTCAAACACAGTGTGCGCGGCCATCGAAGCTTCAGATGTGGCTGTTCGTAAAAGGCAGGAAAATCCGTGGCAAACGTGGCAGATGTCATATCTGTCGCGGCAACGACAATAAGTACAGTACCAAATGTAAAGGTTTTGGACGGTTTATGTGCCCGAAGCACAGCAAAACGACTTAAACTGTCAAAAGAACAAATTGTAATAGTTGTCGACGAAGATCTACAGATATTGACGAAGATGATGAACCATAAATTTTTTGATGTTGAACGTCAATAGCATATATTAGACTGCTTTCTAAGTTAGTCCACTGTTTACGAGTAAATTTGACGTCCATTGTTACTTTCTGTTTGAGTTTGAATTTTAGATTTTTTATTCTTCGACAATAAGAGGTCAAGTTGACTTTTTCTTGGAGGTCACATTCAAACAGTGGGTTAGCTTCAATACAGGAAGCTTGCCACTGCTAAGTATGTTACACTAAGTTTGTAATTTTTTAATAATAAATAGATATAAAATGTATTTAACGTTTAGAAATTTATCTATACTATAATATAAATATTCAGTAAATATCACAAATTTTGATATCTTATTCTGACATTAACAGTTTTTAAAGAAAATGAAAGTTTACTGAATATTTACAAATCATAATCAATCTAACCTTAATTATTAAGTGAGTCAGCATTGACCCGGTTTAGGGATTTCATGTAAGTTTATTATTTTGGGACGATTTTAAAGTGTTTAGTGTTTCATTATGATATCTGAATCCGGTATGGCGATATAGAAGCCAAACTAAAAAAACGCGATGTAGAAGCGATTTGAAAAGTTCTTAAATCAATGTCATTTTAAGTTACTACTTAAGCACTTAAAGTAATGTTAAAAATCTTTGACAGAAAGTTTTGCTTTCTTAATAAATCATTAAACGGTATTAGTAAGTTACCAAATTAAGTTTAAACAGTGTTGATGCTAATAAAATCTGGACTTACCTCGACATAATCTAATCGGCACACCACATGATTCTCCAAATCGATATCAGCAAACACCAATTGAATAACAGACCCAGGATTCACGGAAATCTTCCAAACACACACAGTATTCTTATCGTAAGGTTCTGGATAATGGGGCGAAATAATCGACCCCCTCGCCGATGTTAAAGTCCCCCCACACCCAGTCGACGTGGCACTCCACGTTATGTTAAATCCTTTCGCGGTCCTAGTAAAATCCGATTTAAATCGCAAAAATAATTGATTAGCATGGGATGGAATCAATTTGGGAATAGTATCCCCACAAAACTTTCCAATCAACGGCGAAGCAGCCGTTCCTCCATTTCTTATCTCCAAGAAATCGTATCGACAATTTGCGAATGGTTCCATTTGGAAATCGTTGATCTTCAACATAATTTGGCTCCCCGATGGCACGTGGATTACCCATTTACAATCTTTGTTCACAGGGTACGATTCGGGGTAAAACGGGGATGTTAAAACTCCGGACGGGGTGAAATAAGTCCCCCCGCAAATTGAATTGGCCGGGAGGAAAGTGTAAGAAGCGACGAATCCGTCTTGATTGATTGAGACGTCAGTTTTGAAAGTAACGGTCATAATGTTAGAGGATGTGATTAAGATTGGAGGGAGTTTACTTCCGCAATATCTACCGATTAATCCCCCCATTCCGGTGTTGGTATTGTTATCATATATTTCAACCCGGTCGTATTTGCAATCGTAACTATTTTCTAAGAGGAAGTTTGACCAAGATAATTGTATAACCATGTTGGGTGGGGCTACGATTAACCACGTGCATTTGAGGCTGCTTGGGTATTTCGATGGGTGCGATGGGGATTGGATCGTGCCCGATTTTTCTTTTAAAATCCCTCCACAACCGATTTCGCTTGTTGTGTAATTCATGTAAAATCTTTTTGCGGCGTACAACGACTTTTTGACTTTTATCCAAAGTACGTTATGCGATGAGATGACCTCGATGGGGGTCTTTTCGCAATAATTTCCTAATAAAGGGGCGTTTTCGTTGTCGCCATCTCGTACTTCGATGTTTTGGCAACCCAGATATCGGAAGGGCTCTCTATACATTCCTGATTTTACATTAGACATTGTTTCTATAATATTCAAAGAGATAACATCCCCTATTGGGCGATTAATTTGATAGATGCAATCTTCCGCGGTGGTTCTTGATTCCGGATATTCCGATGACGCAATTACTCCTTGACTCGAAGTGAACGTCCCGCCGCACATTGCTTCGTATTTCAACGAAAATCCTTTGGATAATCTCGTTTTAAACAGTATAAGAAGCTCGTTTCCCAATGAGACGTAAGGGGGAGGTAATTCGCTTCCGCAATACCTTCCAATAATCGGCGATTCCGATGTTGTCCCTTCGTAGATCTAATCGAATTTAAATTATAATAATAATCATTTAGAATCATAATAAGACTTACAATTAATTCCTCGGAACACCCCGAGACCGTTTTGACAACGTCGAATGTTAAGAAAGAAATTCTAATTCTCATGTCATCCGGAACTTTAATCTTGTATTCGCATTGGTAGGTTATTGGTTCTAAAGTTGGGACGATTTCTCCTTTGATTGTGCCTGATACCTTTGTATATACTCCGCCGCAATTTGGAATACCTAAATGATTTTAAAAGAATTAATCTGTTATAATTTTATGATGAGATTCAAATCAGCTAATTATAGACTTAATGGCACTACATCACTACGATACTGATATAAAGTACCTCATTTACAACCATGTATACAATAATAACGTCGAGGTCGCTTGTGGGCGAGGCGCTACATCGCTACAATATTGATGTAAAAGTACTTCATTTACTACGACGTATACACTAATAATGCCAAGGACGATGGCAGACGAGGCGCTATATCACTACAATGCTGATACAAAAGTACCCCATTTATAACGATGTATACACTAATAATGCCGAGATCGCTTGCTGGCGAAGCGCTACGTTGTTACTATGTTTATACAAAAGTTCCCCAATTATAACGATCTATACAGTAATAATGACAAGGTCGCTTGCGAGCGCAGTGCCACATCACTACCTTGCTAATAGAAAAATACCCCATTTATAACGATGTATACACTAATAACGCCGAGGTCGCTTGCGGGGGAGGCGCTACTTCACTACAATATTGATATAAAAGTACTTCTTTTACCACGACGTATACACTAATAATGGCGACGACGTTTGCGGGCGAGACGCTATATCACTACCATGTAGATACAAAAGTACCCCATTTATAACGATGTATATGTTGTGGGTAAAATTAGATAAGCGATTAAACCTAGGTTTACCAGGGTAAACTGCTTAATACCCAAGAAACATGGGTAAAGTCCAGAATATGATTGAAATTGTTCACGTTTCGGGCTTTACAGTAAATGTCTTGGTCGCCTTCCAAGCTTCTGATGGCGTTTGCAATTGGTTTTAAGCAACTTATGTATTCTGAGAAGTACTCTATCTCATTGTCTTTAAAAGATGGCAAGTTTAATTTTCTTAATGTTTCATTTAGGTGTTCTTGTACCGTCAAAAGGTCTCGAATACAGTTGTAATAAGAGTTCCATCTAGTTCGGCATAGAGAAGTAAGAGACCTTCCAGTAGACGCCAAATATATCTCGCACGCTTTTGGAGATCTAGAACATAGATTCCATACTGCTTGACATTTAGCGAAGGATGCGTCATGAAGTTTCTTGTAAGGATAATTTTGTGTTCTAGCTTGTTCTATATCCTTTGCAGCTATCAAATGCAGCGTATGGGTTGCACATCTCTCGTGATTAGGAAGTAAAAATTCCTCATGATTATCAGTTGGCTTTTGGAGAACTGATGGAACTAAATCATCTTCATCATTATTATTATCATTATCATCATCAGAGCTGTCGAAATGTTGTTCTCTTTTTCCAAAGTCTTTAAATGCCTTAACCATATTAGATGCATTATCAGTAACAACTAACAAATTTATCCTGATTAAACCTGACATTAAATTTTTCAGCATTTTCTATTATTTGTTTTAACAATTTATCATGTTTTTCCTCAGTATCAGTGGCTATAAGTATATCATCAAAATATATTATAATATCATCATTATCAATGTTACCGAAATATTTATTATTAAGTCTTATGAATGCTTCTAGAGCACAATTCAACCCAAAAGGCAATCTTAAAAGCTTATAATACCCATATGGTGTACTAAAAGTGCAAAGATTTGTTGATTCTGGTTTAAGTTTAACATGCCAAAATCCTTTTTTAATATCTAATACGCTAAAAATTCTTTTATTATAAAGTTTTGTAACGTATTTCTTCAAATGTAGGTATTAATTCATATTCTCTTTAAATTACTTTATTTAGCTCATTGGGATCTAAACATATCTTAAGTTTATCACCCTTTTCTATGATTACTAAATTACTACACCATTTCTCTGGATACTCAACTTTCTGTGTGATACCCGTTTTTATTAATTTGTCTATTTCAATTTTTAATTTATTACCAATATTATTTGGTAACCTGCGGGGCGGTTTTATTATTCCTTCTACGTTTTTATCATATTTCATTTTTTTATCATATCATATTTCATATTCGTCAGGAAACACTCCCATACCCGTAAAAATATGATTATTAATCTTTTCAAAATTTTCTTTTTTCTGACTCTTTACTGAATCAATTAACTTAGGTTTCTGTATTAATTTAAGAGTTATGCAACTATCTAACCCCAATATAGTTTGCGCATTTTCACGTACAATAACGAAATCCAACAAATAATTTTTTTACTACATTTTACATTTAAAGTAACTCTAAATAATGATTCTATTATATTAGGGTCTTTTTAAAAAATTTACTTCAGTAGATACCTACAAGTTTACAACATACGAAAATGAACATATTAATATAAAAATAAAATAGTAAAATCTTACATAATTATTAACAAATTAGAAAAATTATATTTTACTATCCTAAACAAAACCCAACAAAACCGCTGATTTTCAAGGCGAAGATCTCACTAGATGTCGCTGATGGCTAATGTAATAGCACTTATAATTCATTATGTCATTCATCAAAACTTCAAAATGAAAAGATGCATTCAGAGGTATCGCAATTGTGCGGTTTTTGGGTGTACCGACACTACTTCTAGCCGACATATGTTTCCAAATCCACAAAAGAACGAACATTTGTTTGATGAATGGGTGACAAGATGTGGTAATCAGAAAATTTCCAATCTACCACCACAGATTGTGTATAGATCACATCGTGTTTGTCATCGTCATTTCAAGGAAAGTGATCGAAGCAGCAACATGTATTTGAAACCAAACAGCATACCTAGTCTTTATTTGCCAACAAAAGGTATAAATTACATTAGACACCTGTTGGTTGCCTGTTAATTAAAAGTAATATTATATAGGTATTTAAATTAGTTATTTTTTTTAGATGCTGATATCTTTGCTGATGCTTTAAAGCAGTCATTACTGTTTCATGATTACATATGCCAACCATCTGAAGATGAAATGAAATCATAGAAACCTGATGAAACACAGGATATATCTGAACCATCATCATCAAACCACACTTCCCTAAGAGGTTTGTACTATACATTTATAACCATATTGAGCCTTAACATAATATATTTTGTATTATTCCTTTAAAGCTGCTAAAAGATGCATAATATAAATTAGAAAGTGATTTCTTTGTGGGGAAAGTTTGTCTTATTGGCATGGTTTTTATAATATCATTTTATTTCTATTATTTTTGTATTATTTCATAGTCTTTATTATTTTATTATTTTTTAGCACCAGATTCAGGATTATTAGCAACAGTTGGTGTTCAAAAATCAAAGCAATTGTCACCAAAAGCCAAACAATTATACAAAACTAGTACATACCTCAAGAAGAAAGTTTCTATATATAGACAACGTAATCGTATGTTGAAAGAACGGTTGAAAAGTGCAAGAACGCAGATTAATGTGAAAAACACTGGCCTGAGAAAAGAAGCAATTGATTTTTGTTTAGCACAATTGAACAGTAAATTAAAGAAACCTCGTGGACGACGGTATTCTTATGAAGAAAAATTAATGTGCCTTGTACTCTATAAACATTCTGGCACATCATACAAATTCTTGTCAAAAATGTTTCATTTACCGTCAAGACGGACCATTATGCGGTTGCTTTCCAATATTCCAATAAGTAGTGGGATAAACGAAAATTTATTTGAGAATTTAAAAAAGCCGCACTAAAATTGAACTCATTACAACGCCATTGCGTTCTAATGTTTGACGAAGTGGCATTAAAACCAAATTTAGAATTCAGCAAATATGCTGATCAAATTTATGGTTTAGAGAATGGGAGAATAGTAGATCATGCATTAGTTTTTATGATCAGGGGAATTACAAAGAAATATAAACAAACAGTAGCTTATTATTTTTGTAAAGGAACAACTAAACAAGCTGATTTAAAAAGAATTTTGAAAGAAATAATATGTAAAATACAAGCAGCAAATTTTACTGTGGCTGTTACAATATGCGATCAGGCTACCACAAATCGCACTGTAATAGAAGGTAAGAGAGTTAATAGAAAATTATCACGTAACATGTTATATTGTTTTATTATTTTTTTAATTGTTGTAGGTTTGGTTCAAGAAGCCCGTACATATTACTTAAAAAATGATTTATTGATAAAAAGGAGGTTAATCGTTCAACATAAAGAGATTATTCCTCTATATGACACGCCCCACATTTTAAAAGGACTTAGAAATAACCTTTAAAAAAAAATTTAGTATGGCAAAAAGATAATGAAATTATTGTTGCCAAATGGGAAGATTTGGAGAAAGCGTACGAAATCGATTGTGGTAGTGGCGATTTTCGATTAATGCCAAAGATCACAGATTTCCATGTAAAGAAAATTAAAATAAAAAAAATGAAAGTAGCTTGTGCAGCACAAATTTTCAGCCATACTACTGCAGCTGCAATATCTTACATGGCCAAAACAAGTATGTATAAAAAAAACAAATTTTGTATATGAATTCTCAATAGGTTTTCATAATAAATATTGATTTTTTTAGGCGCTACTGATATTAGCGGTTCCATCAAAATTACTTCGCGAGCCCAGCAAACAGCAACAGTTTTAAAATTTTTTGATCAACTATTTGATAGTGTCAATGGGGGAAGCTGTAGGCCAACTCCTGGAAAACCGTTACGTGCTGCAGTAACGCAAAGATCGAAACATATAACATTTTGGAAGAATGCAAAAGGTGATTATAACGCATTAATATATAAAACAAACTATATAACAATAAGATTAGAATATTATGTTATATAATTTAAATGAATTTCCAAGTTAAAATGAAAAATGCAAGTTTTAATCAAAGTTTTTTTTTGTTTTAGAGAAAATGAAGAACATGTTCTTCCAAGGAGAAGGAAGTACCGAGAAAATAGTCCCTCCTAGTTTAAAGAACTTCATTTTAAATTTGGAGGGTTTCATTGACGTAAGTCAGTTATTATTTTCTCATGGGGCGTCCTATCATTTGCCACGCAGCCTCAACCAGGACCCCCTGGAGAACTTTTTCGGTCAAGTGCGTCAGCATAGAGGCCGAAATACTAACCCAACGCCAAAGCAATTTACTGAAACATTTAAAAGTTTATTAATAAGAAAAATGGTTAGCACCCATTCAGTGGGTGCTAACTGTGAAGAAGACTTCGATTCTTCTCTCTTCCAATTAAGGGAATATACAAAAACAATACAAAATACTGTCGAGGAAGAAATTATAGAAAATGATAATGTCTATATTTTTATAAATAAAATAGAAAAATGTAAAAAAAGACAAATAGATTCCGCAACAATTGGATATGTAAGCGGATTTATGTCAAAAAGATTATTGCAAACAATATCATGCCAGTTTTGCAAACAACACATTATTATAAGCCAATACAGTACAAATACAAACATGTACCATGAATTTATAAAAGAAAAAGAATTTTGTAAATACCGCACATTACAATATTGCCAATCATCGTTTGTTGAGGATTTGGAGAAATGTTATCAGATTACGAAATATATCATTATGAATTCAATATTTAATAATAATATTAAGAAAAACATTATCTTTTATTTAAAAAAATATGTGCACTTCACTTTTATATGTACACATAAAGATGACGTTATAAATTTAATTTTAAACAATATTATTATAATAACAATACACTGCCTTTGTACTGGAATAAACCGCATTATGGCCGGTAAGGATACAAGGCAGTGTATTTCTAAGTCTGATTTGTATAAACAAGCGCATCATATACACTCAGCAGCAGAAGTCTGCGTACAAAAAACTTGTAATACTTTAATTGAAAAAATAAGAGTTATAATCTTATGTGATAAACTTGATTTTTTTTATTTTGTATATTAACTACATATAATTCTATTAACAAAATATGCTTCAACAAAACAGAAACAGTAGTTACAGAAAAAAATCAAAACTAAAAATTCTACAAATAACGGGTATGCAAAAATCTGCGTACAAGTCAGAACAGTATTTATAAAAAATTCATAAATGAGATCCTTGTTTCTATATTAATATGAGGTCGGATAACCTTTACGTTTAATGACCTCCCTTAAACGTTTAGGCATGGAGTGCACTAATTTCTTCGTTTCGTCCGAACTGATTTTGGCCCATTCCTCAATCATAACATTTTTTAACGTTTCCTTCGACGTTATGTTGTGTTGCCGAATCCTGCGTTCCAATAAATCCCAGAGGTGTTCGATGGGATTCAAGGCCGGCGATTGTGGAGGTGTTTTATGTTGCTTTGGGGTATTGTATAGTAGCCAAAGCTTAGTGTTGTGGGCGCAATGTTTGGGGTCATTATCTTGTTGAAAAAAGTATTCGGGCCCCAAGCCCAAGTTTTCGATGCTAGGCTTCAAATTTTCTTTTAAAATGTCTATATACATTTTATGGTCCATTGTCGATGTTATGAAAACCAACCTTCCCACCCCTTTGGTGCACATACACCCCCAAACCATAACTCCACCACCGCCGTGTTTTACAGTCGCTTTCAAATTTTCGGGATTAAGGGCAGTATTAGGTTTTCTCCATACAAGTTGTTTACCCTTAATCCCGAAAATGCAAAATTTGCTCTCATCTGTAAAGAGAACTTTCTCCCAGAATTCAATGGGCTTGTCTAAGTTTTTTTGCAAAGGCGATCCGCTTCTGACGATTGACCTCTGACACAAATGGCTTTTTTCGTGCAACGCGACTGTGATAGTTAGCTTTTTTTAACGTCCTTCTCACCGTATCTTTGCTGATAGTTTTATGAAATTCTTCTTGTACATTTTCTACTATTTTTTTTGCCGTCAGCCTAGGTTCTTTTCTAACCTGCTGTACAATTTTTCGCTTCTCTCGGTTTGTTAAAAGGGGTCGCTTCTCTCGGTCAGGTCGCGGACGTGAGAGGTAATCTTCAGTGTCTTTATAATTATTAATTACTCTTTGAATGGAAGAGTGTGACCTGCCGACAGTTTCTCCTATTTTTCGAAAAGATTTTCCCTCTTTCCATAACTTTACAATAATTTTTCTCTCTCCCAATTCAATTTCCTTTCCTTTCGTGTCCATTCTAACTTTTAGCTTCTAAGCCTCTGCTAATATAATTGATACTGATTATCTTTTATTTAAATCGGGAAGCGTACATCGCCAACTACGTATTTAAGTAAATAAGTATATTTTGGAGAAGGCGGCTTTATTTGTACGCAGATTTTTGCATATGCATTATTTGGAGAATTTTTAATTTAAATTTTTTTTTGTAATTAATATTTCTGTTTTATTGATGCATATTTTGTTAATAGAATTATATGTAGTTAATACACAAAATAAAAAAAAATTGAAGTTTATCACATTAGATCATGACCCTTATTTTTTCAGTTAAAGTGTTAGAAGTTTTTTGTACGCAGACTTCTGCTGCTAAGTGTATATAGATGCAACAGAAATAGATATAAGTTATGTAATGAGTAATAATTACAATTTGCATAAATATACAATATATACATTATTAAATTGTTAATTTTAATTATTTTATTACCTGATTGCTCTATATTATCAACGTAATTCGTAAAATGTGTAACTTCTTATTTTTTTGAATGTATAACAAAAATAATATGAAGTTGCGGATTTAGCAAATTAAACCGACAATAAAATATTAATTATATCAAATCAAGATGGCTACCAATAGTTTCAAATCGACGGCGAAGATCTCGTTAGATGGCGCTGACATGGTAACAATAAATTGTTAGTGGGTTGCATATCTATTATACCTTTATCTATGAGTTATTGTGTGACGTTAGGTTTTTTTTGTTTTTGTTTTTAAGATACGGATCTCACAGGCAACTATAGATTGGTTTTTGGGTCGGGATAATTTGTTCATTAAGGTTATAATATTACTGTTAATTTCAACAAACTTGTTGATTCCATACATTTCCATTATTTCCATAAGGTTGCTTTTGGTGTAGTAATTTAATATTTTTATTTTCGTCAAATTCGTGGTTGTTGAAAATTAAATGTTTTCTAAATGCCGATTTTGAACTATTTTTATGTTCTTTAAGTCTTGTTTGGATACTTCTCCCCATTTCACCTATATATGTGGCTGAATAGGTCCACATTGCAATTGGTATATGCCACTTTTAGCGAGAGTTGTAGTCTTGTTTTTGTTATTAACTAATAATGCCTTAAGATTGTTTTTGTTTTTAAATGTCATTGTTATGTTGAACTTATGGAACATTTTCTTGATTTTATGGGATATTTCTCCTGGGTAAGTTATGGATCTGTACGTTGTTGGTGTATCAGGTTTTCGGTCGGATAGGGAAGTTGTTCCTTGAAGATTATATTTGTTTTGTATTTTCGAAAATATTCGTTGGATAAATGTCGGTGGGAAACTGTTTTCCTTTGCAATTTGGTGGATAATTTCGATCTCTTTTTCTAGGTCTTGTTGTTTCAATTTTGAATGCAAAGCTCTGTGTATATAAGCTACCATTTTATGAGTTTCATCATGATGAGAATCGAATGGGATGGTGGGGTACTAATTTGTGTAGGTTTTCTGTAGATGTCATATTTAATTTTGTTGTTTGAATGTCGTAGTGTATAATCTGAGAAATTTAACTTTTGATTGTTTTCAGTCTCGATAGTGAAGTTAATATTGGGGTGTAAACTGTTAATGTATTTATGAAGATTATTAATATGTTGGTCGTCTTTAATCAGTACTAAAATGTCGTCCACGTATCATGTCCATAGGATAATATCGTCTCTATAAGGGTTTTTGTCACACATAATTTGATTTTTCTCTAGGTTGTCCATGAAAATATCTGCCATCACCCTACTCAATGGTGATCCCATTGGTAATCTATCTAGATATTGATAGTATTTATCGTTAAAGATACAAAAATTTTATTCTAAGCATAGTTTTAATTAGTGGTGTAACGGATATTCGCATCCGCATCCGCAACTGCGGATAATCCGCATTGTTTTGAAGATCCGCATCTGCATCCGCATCCGCATATATTTTAACGGAGCTCCGGTAAAATAGTGACAGTTTTTTGTTTCGATTTTTTAGATAAAAAAAATGTTTAGATATTGTAACATGCACGAACACGTGAGGTAATCGCGATGTGGCGACGGACGATACGACTCCTATATTGTCGCGCCGCAACGCCTCAAATCGGGGGCGCCAATGCATAGCGCTCTAAAAGATCTTAATTCCTAAAGACGATCAGTTGTTGAACGGATGGCAACTTGTATGTATGCTTTTGCGCATTTATCGTCATTCGTTTTATTGTTTGCTATCCATCGAAATTAAATTAGTTAAAATGAAACCAAAAACAAGCTTTATTTGGGAATATTTCTCGGAAATTAACAGTTTGATTGGTCGTTGTAAGATTTGTGAAAAGGAATATTCACGAAAAGGACGTACCACATCTTCTTTAAAAAATCATTTGAAATCTAAGCATACAAAAATATTTGAAGAGTTAGAAAAACGTATAGCTGAAAATGCAGAACAGAACCAGCCAAGTTGTAGTACATCTACAGATACAGGTCCAAATACAACAAAACAACTTACTTTACAAGAATGTTTAACGAAGAATGTATGTTGGGACTTCTCATATACAAAATCCAAAGATACGGATCGATTAATAGGCGAAATGATTGCTTTGGAAGACTTACCATTCAACTTCGTCGAAGGTGTTGGTTTTCGGCGATTAATCAATACAATGTTGGTTTTCCACGATATAAATTAAGGGGACGTCAGTTTTTTACGTCGCTTGTATGTGACGATTTATATAACGGTGTGGCAAATAAAATTAAAGCACTATTAAAAGATCTTAAGAAAATATCCTTTACAACTGATGTTTGGTCAGATACAAGTTGTGGGACTTCATTAGTTAGTTTGACTGCTCATGGTATAAACGAAGGTTTTGAAAGAGTAAGAATTATTTTGAAATGTGAAATAATGGAAGGCCGTCACACTGGTCAAGCTATTTCGACAAAACTTGAAACCATTCTTGAAGAATGGGGTATAAAACAGGACAATGTTCACTGTGTGGTACGCGATCGTGGTAGCAACATGATTAAAGCAATGCAGATATCTGGATTTACTGATTTTGATTGTGTGATTCATCAAATACAGTGTTGCATTAAAAATGTTATATTATCGGAAGAATGGGTTCAAGAAGTAATTGAAAAAGTGAAAAGGTGTCAACACATTTTAATCATTCCCTAGTAGCACAAGATGAATTAAAAGCTATACAGGTAATAAGATTGAAGCAACCTCCAATGTCAACAATACAAGATTGTCCCACTAGGTAAGCCAACGATTGTCTATAAATTAAAAAGTATAACTAATTTTCATTTCAGGTGGAACAGCACATTTTACATGTTGGTACGTTTTGTTAAAATAAAAGATTCTTTACTTCTATACTTAACTACAAAACAACTTGTGTCATTTTCTCCGGATGATTTGTCAATAATTGAACTGTTGTTAAAATTGTTGGCACCTTTTGAAGACCTTAAACCTAAAGAATTAAGTAACTCGAAGAACAGCATTTCTATGGTTATACCACTTCTGCACGTTACTTTGACAATATTAAAAGCTGAGAAAGATAGCTCAAATACGCCAGAAAATATCAAAGCACTTTTTGTTAAAGTTATACGAGTAATAAGTGAAAGATTTGGCGATTTAAACAGAAATTTACTATGTTCGATTTCCACGTACTTAGATCCCAGATATAAAACCAATTTTTTTAATAGTTTTGAAATAGAAGAAGTCGAAGCCACAATAGCTAATTTGTGCCAAATTCAAACGATTCATCAACGATTCATCAAAGATTGTAGTCCGATACATAAGAAAAGAAAAATTGATAAACAAATTATTACTAATTCTAGCTGTTGTTCTTCCAAACTACTGCAGTCAGTACAATCCGTTCTAAGTTCAAGTGAAAGCGAGGCAGAAGATGACCAATTAATAACACTGAAAATTGTGCTCCAAAATTATATTAAAGAAAGAAGACTACCTTTAGAAGAAGATCCATTAATGTGGTGGCGACAAAATGGGTACAAATATACCGTTTTATTGCCGGTTGTTCGACAATATTTATCAACACCACCAAGCAGCTTTACCAGTGAACAGCTATTCAGTGGAGCATCGTTAATATACACAGATAAAGAAAAAGTCTGAAAGGAGAAAAGGCATCAAAATTGCTGTTTTTAAAATATAATTTGCCTATAATAAATTATGAATATTAATTACTTTATTTGTGCATTAGATATTTTCAAGAAAATTTTAGCATGTAACTTTTTTCAACAACTCCGCATCCGTTAAATCCGCATCCAAAAATCTGCTTACGCATCCGCATCCGCAAAATTAGAATTAAAAAATCCGGTTCCGCATCCGCATCCGTTAAACCCACATCCGTAACACCACTAGTTTTAATAGCGTTAAGATGGAGCGAGTTTTGTCTTTGTTTTTGAGGTCAAGCTTTAATATTTCTTCTAATATCGTTATTGTGTCGGTTATGGGTATGTTTGTATATAGGTTATTGACATCAAATGAGATCATTTTGAAACCTTCTGGTAGCTGTATTTTGTCAATTAAATCAAGAAGTTGGTAACGATTAATTATGGTATATTTTGGTTTAAAATTGATGTCATTTATTATAAATTTTTGTAAAAGTTTTGCGAGTTTGTGTGTGCTGGATTCAATGGAGGTTATAATGGGTCTTATTGGTAATCCATTTTTGTGAACTTTAGGTAGTGCATACAATTTAGGGGTTTGCGGATTCATAGGCAACAGGCTGGTCAAGGTACCTCCAATTTCTGTTATTGTCGTTTTGTTTTCTTTAATTATTAATTTTACTTTTTTGTGAAAATTGTTTGTGGGGTTTTTATTGATAGTTTTAAAGTTATTGTCTTTCATAAAGCTTATCTCAGTCTTATTTATGTAGAGATTTTTGGTTAAAATTATCATTCCTGCGTTTGTGTCTGCAGGAGTAACTATTAATTCGTTTTCTTTAATTTTCCGCTTGATGTTTTTAATAATTTTTTGTTCCTTTTCCTCTTCTCCATTTCTTATTGTTTGTTTGTTTGTCTGTCACTTTTCTTCTTTAGTTAGGAGATTCATAACATTATGAATAAGGAGATTCAACAAATCTCCTTATTCATAATGTTTTCCTTTTCGTGTCCTTTGATAGCTGCCTGAAATTCCATTGCCAGTATTGGGAGGCTAGTTTCTCTTTTTGGAGCATATTTCAGACCTTTTTCCATTAATCTTCTTTCTTGTTCTGTGAAAATCACGTTTGAAGTATTTGTTACTTTGGGAAAAAATTTATGAATTTCTCCTACTTTGTTTGTTTGTTTATTCTTTTCTCTTTCTTTTTCTGTTCTCAACTTGTTCAGTTTTTTTAGTTTCTTTTTGTGAATTTCATTAAGAATTATTGTATCATGTAATTTAGCTTCTTTGATAATTTCTTCGACTTCAATGTAATGATATTAATTATTTAAATCCTGGTAGCATTTATAAAGTTTAATGTTGAGTTCGTTAAGTTCCTTATAATGGTTATTTAGGGTTATACGTATATGTTGAATTTTCATTTTATTAACCATATCACTTTTTATATGTTGTGGATATTTCTTGTTAGTAAATTTTGGAAATAATCCCTCTGTTAAGCAGATTCTTAGAAATTTTATGTGTTGTGGTTGTAGTTTTATTTTATATGTAATAAAACTTTTGGCCCGGTCCTTCTTTCTCAAATAGAATCCTAACCGAAAAAACATCAGGTGACCACTTCCTCTAGAAGCTGAAGGAAACCCGAAATAAAGTAAGTAAAATGATGTTCGAACATTCAATTAAAGTTCCCCAATTATATAAAACGGCCGCTAAAATCGCCAAAGAAGTCGTTGAAAATAACGGAAGCTTAAAAACTTTGGTTTAGGACCAAAATCATGTGAATATCAAAGCTCTTTATGCATGTTTAGATGAACGTTTTATTTTTTAAAATTATTTTTATATTATTCTATTATATGACCTCCATAGGCTTTTAAAACTGTTTTACAATCATATTTTTTAATATTAAGTTTCATTTCAGAGATCAAATATCAATCTTGAAATTAATTCTGTACCCATTTTCTATTAAAAGTTGTTCCTCCCAACACTGGATTGCATTGACATTGTGGATCGTGTTGATAGTAGTCCAACAACCTCATCATTGTTACTATTTTCCTGTAACTCCATTACTTTTCCATGTTTATTTTTTAAATTTTTAAAACATCCCAATAAGAAGTGCTTTGGTTTCTTACAAAAGTTGCACACCTTCCCATATGCCGGACATTGACTTGACGTGGTAGATGACTTCTTCCACACTTCTTACAATCTTAATTATATTTCCTTTCTTGAAATCCTTCTCTTGTTGCTCTTTTCTCATTTTTCACCACTTTCTTAATTTCATCCATTTGTGCGATATTGTGCCATTTGTGTATCAATTGCTTTATCGAGACTTAAATCTGATATTCTCAATAATCTCTCCTGTGTTTCTCTACTATTAATACCTAGGACGATTCTATCCCTTACCATATTATCATCTTTTTCAAACTCACAACTCTTAATCAATTTTTTCAAATCCGTTACAAAACTATTCGTAACTAAACGTACCTTTCGTATATTACATTTCTTTTCGGTTTTACATAGCAATCCAAAGCTTCTATTATTTTCTTAGGATTCTTCTTATCACCGCCAAAACCATTGTTAATAAATGAACAATTATAGAGTAATTGGGCTAAATTTAAAGCAGCTTATGAAATCTTTATAATCGCTTCGAAGAGATCAGAAGAAGCAGACGAGATCAAGGCCGCGATTTTGCCGAATTTAATTGAACTAATAAATACTTTAAAAATCAATATAATAAAACAATTATCATTAATACCACTTTAACCTAAGCCTCGAGAACATCCTAAACTTATTACAATCTTTGCTTTAATGAACCAACTTGCTTATGTCTATAAATCAGCGACATGAATCTAAATGTTAATAAACCATTCGTGTTTCAATGAAACAACAAAATTTAAACATATCATTTAATCACAGAGATATTAATTTTAAATTAAACTTACCAGCAATCACTGTGTAACCAATCTGAAATCCAAGATTTTGGCCGGATTCGTCCGAATGAAATCTCACATAAACTTGATGAAACGGAGCTGTTAAAGGGGGAGGGTGCGAATTATTACAATAAACAGCAAACGCTTTCCCATTCCTCGAAGAATGAAACGAAACGTAATCTTTGGTACAATTCGAGTCATCCTCGCCGAGTGATAACGCAAAAAAGTGAAACTCAATCCTCTTATCAATCGGCGCCGTTAAACTCCAAACGCAATCCCGGTTATTGGGGTAATTCCCCGGGAATCCCGGCGATTTCAAAACTCCGTGCGATTTTGCTACGATTTCTTCGTGACAAGCCGGCTCAACGCTCATCCAAGATAAAGTGAACCCATTTCCGGGGAGGAGGGAATCCCCTCTAAACCAAATATACAAATTATTATGAGTCGACAAGAAAGTTCCGTTTTTAGGGGGGGTGTTTCCGCAGAATCTTCCTAAAGATTGAGAGGCGGTGTTTCTCCCGTCGTGGATTTGAACCCAACTTGAAGCGCAATTTGGGGATTCTTTTATGTTGAATTTTTTGAATGTGATGTTTAAAATTTTCGTTGAATTGGTTTCGATGACCCAAGCGCAGCTATATTTATAACCACCCCCTATGTTGCTTGGGTTATAATCTAAAGTCCCAGCGTACGAATTAAGTATCCCACCGCAATTAGATTCTTTTATATTGCAATTAAACCCGGTAAAATCCGAGGTGCATTTGCAAAAGTAACCTTTCTCTGTGTTAACGCAACTTCCTCCGTTAAGACAAGGATTTGAAGCGCACGATGAAATCGTGGGAACGTTGCAATTTTTTCCTGAGTATCCCGGGGTGCAAATGCAGATATAATCGGTTCCGTTTGAGCTTGAGCAAGTCCCGTGGATGCATGGGTTTGATCTGCATCCTTCTTGAGGGGTGAAAATACAACCGTTTGGGCCGATTCCGTTTCCTGCGTAACCTGGGGGGCATACACACTCAACGAAAGTCGAGATAACCCCTGGAGTGTGTTTGCAATTCGCTAAAGGGTGACACCCCCCGTTATTAACCCCACAAGTACCCCCTGAATAAGTGCAAGTCACCCCATCTCCGATATAACTCGGCGGACATGAACCACAAATTTTTGAACCCGGAGTGTTAATACACAAAACTTTCGGGTTAAGGCTACACCCCCCATTATTAGAGTCACACTCGTTTAAATCATTGCAATGATACCCATTTCCGGTGTAACCAAGAGGACAATGCCCGCAAAAAAATGACCCAGGGACGTTGATACATTGCACTAATGGTGTTTTCGAACAAGGAAACGTATCACACTCGTTTACATCGATGGTACAAGCTGGGTCTTTACCGTTGGTTTGCCAACCCTTTAAAGATTAATTCAAACCAATTAAGATGTAGTGCTTAAAATGAGTCATTACATACTTGCTCGCAAATGCATTTGTATCCAAGTGAAGTTCCTTGCGGGACACAAACCCCGTGACCACAAAGATCACTTCCGGCGGTGGCGCAATCGGTGCCTTTTCGAGTGCAATGAACTCCGTTCCATCCGTTTGAACAGACGCACCTATAATGATTAAAATAGGTTTAAAAATAAATAAATAAAGTAAAGTTGCAATTAAAAAACATTTTAAGTTAATTAATTGGCTCATTTTAATCACCATTTTTGTATAAATAAATATATCACAAATACCTTTCTTCTTGCCCCTGAGGACTTATTAATTAATTAACGATTAATTTAAGTTATATAAACACGATTTTTACCTCAAATTAATCAATAATTTCCGTTAAACTTTATAAATTTATCTTCATTTGGGACCACAACAAAACTTTTGAGGTTAGAACGAAATTCTAAGGTTATGATCGCCCGTTGCCATGGAAACGCACGGATTTATTTTATTAAATTTAATCAATAATTATTAATTTAGAATTATTTAATTTAAATAAATCTCGACGAGAATCAAACGAAAAAGAATAAAAAAAGTTATAAATATAGCTTTAAAATGATTTATTTGAAATTAAAAAGGAGGTTAAAAAGAAAATTTTTGATTCAATCAATAGATGGCACTGTTGATTAAATTTATGATTAACAATAATTATTAATTTGGAATTATTTGATTTAAATATCTCGGTTAGAATCAAAGAAGAAAGAATAAAAAATATTAATGTCATAATATAAATATAGCTTATTTAAAATTAAAAAGGAGATTAAAAAAGTTTTTAGTTTATCGAATAGATGGCGCTATTTGGAAAGAGATGTTACAAAAACGATAATTACTATTTTATTCTAAATAAATATTTAGACAATGAATAAAATATTTATTAAAAATTTTAATAATAATTTCTAATTAATTTACTTTTATTTTAATAATTCAAAACAATTTAGAACCAACTTCACTTAATTCTTTTTGTTGGTATTGTTTTTAGTGACATTCATCGCGGGGGTAAGTTCAAGTTTATTTTGAGAAAATCTCCGGGAAAATCGCCGTTTTAATCGGAAAAATCGCCCGAAACGTGTACTTTGCAAGTCGATTTAACGTTTAAAACCGAGTTTTCGCGGTTTTCCCGGCTGAAAATTCGAATTTACGTCTTCAAAATTTTGTATTTTTTAGCCATTTTGGAGTGTGACGTCATCGCTTCAATTTTAACATTATCCCGTAAATATTCGATTTTTCCAAAGGAAATGAGGAATTGTTTATAAAACGGAGGTTAGTTTATTTTTGTATTAACATATTTAGAGTATTTAGAAGATATAAGCAATAATTTAATGTTGGTTTAAGGTTGGATTAATTAAATCCGATAGATGGCGCCACTAAATTTATGTTTCGACAAACGTCAAAAATTAATTTAATTAATTAAAATGCTAATATTAAACGAAACGATTATATTAGGATATTTAAATTTGGTACAAATTAAGATGAAATGTTCCTTTATAAGCCCAAAAAGTTTCGTTCCTTAAATCGTAACGGTTTGGGAGAAATCGTACGGTTTGGGAGGAATCGAACCAAGACTTTTGCGAAGATAGTTATTTTAAATATTAATATAAAACGATTTATCCTGGAAACTTTAAATTTGATACAGCCCAAGGTTCGTTTACCGTTATAAAAAGTCAAAACCCGAATCACCTTTCTATTTGCTTAAAGAATCCTATGCCCCGTCTTTATTTTGGCTTTTTGGATCTTTCTTTTAACCCTTTGGTCAAAAATTTGTTTTGAATAGACAAGAATTTAGAAGATTTTTAATTTTGGTTTTATTATTTTAAAGATTATTTAATATTTTGGCAGTTTTGAAGATTCCTCTTCTTCATTCATATCATTTCCCAAAAATCGACCATATCTCAAAAAGCAAGTTGCAGAAAGCCCTATTAAACGAATATTGAATGAGAAAAGAATAATCCGTAATCAGTTAGAACCTAGATATGACAAGATTGCGGGAATAAAGAAAAAATGTTCGACATCCAAAACGTTTTAGAATTTGGTTATTACAGTTTAACGTTAAAATCTCTAAAGCATCATAATTGATGATTTTTATTGCAAAATTTTTTAATAATTCAAAAAACAAATTGGATGATCAAAGACCTCATTCGTGAAAATTGTTCATAATGGTGTGGAAAAGCATAATTCATAACCAGTTACAACCTGAAAATAAAGAATTTGCAAAAATACAGCAAATATCTTCAAAATATCATCATTTCGGATTTTCAGTATAAAAGATACTTTTTGCATAAATATTGTTGATAATGAACTATAAACACTTAATCCATAATCAGATGCAACCTAGATATACAACTGGGGAATTGTTAAAAAATCTGCAAAAGTGCCATCATTTAAAGGTTTTTAAAAGAAAATTGTCTAATATTACACAATTGTGTTTTTTAAATTATCCACATATTTTTGATTCATTTCTAATATTTTACTGGTTTCAAATTTACGTATTTTATTTAATTAAATAATAAAAATCAAAACACGTATCTTTCATAATCAACATTAAGAAAGCAGTACTAATAGAAGATAAATTAAATTGATTCAACTTCTAAGGTTCTTTTACTGCCATCTTCTGCTTAGTAATTGAAAATAATTTTATAACAATTTTTCAAAAAATCGATTTTTCAGGACTTTTTAAATTTATACAAAATACTGGAAAAATTCCAATTAAGCTCAGCAGCTTATATCTCAAGAACTAAGTGAGATATTTGCAAATTGACTTAATTTTTAGAAAGTAGATGCTCCAATTAGTAATTGAAAGTAATTTTATAACAATTTTTCAAAAAATCGATTTTTCAAAAATTTATAAATTTATACAAAATATCGGAAAAATCCCAACTAAGTTCAACAGTTTATATCTCAAGAACTAAGTGAGATATTTGCAAATTGACTTCACTTTTAAAAAGTAGATGCCCTAATTAGTAATTGAAAGTGATTTCATAACATTTTTCCTAAAAAATCGTTTTTTCAGAAATATTTAGATTTATACAAAATATTGGAAAAATCCCAATTAAGCTCAGCAGTTTATATCTCAAGAACTAAGTGAGATATTTTGAAATTGACTTCAGTTTTAGAAAGTAGATGCTCCAATTAGGAATTGAAGGTAATTTCATAACAGTTTTTCAAAAAATCGAGTTTTCAGAAATTTTTAAATTTATACAAAATATTGGAAAAATTCCAATTAAGTTCAGAAGATTGTATCTCAAGAACTAAGTGAGATATTTTCAAATTGACTTCAGTTTTAGAAAGTAGATGCTCCAATTAGTAATTGAAAGTAATTTCATAACAGTTTTTCAAAAAATCGAGTTTTCAGGAATATTTAAATTTATACAAAATATTGGAAAAATTCCAATTAAGTTCAGAAGATTATATCTCAAGAACTAAGTGAGATATTTTCAAATTGACTTCAGTTTTAGAAAGTAGATACTCTAATTAATAATTGAAAGTGATTTCATAACATTTTTCCTAAAAAATGGTTTTTTCAGGAATATTTAGATTTATACAAAATATTGGAAAAATCCCAATTAAGCTCAGCAGTTTATATCTCAAGAACTAAGTGAGATATTTTGAAATTGACTTCAGTTTTAGAAAGTAGATGCTCCAATTAGTAATTGGAAGTAATTTCATAACAGTTTTTCAAAAAATCGAGTTTTCAGAAATTTTTAAATTTATTCAAAATATTGGAAAAATTTCAATTAAGCTCAGCAGTTTATATCTTAAGAACTAAGTGAGATATTTTCAAATTGACATCAGTTTTAGAAAGTAGATGCTCCAGTTAGTAATTGAAAGTAATTTCATAACAGTTTTTAAAAAAATCGAGTTTTCAGGAATATTTAAATTTATACAAAATATTGGAAAAATTCCAATTAAGTTCAGAAGATTGTATTTCAAGAACTAAGTGAGATATTTTCAAATTGACATCAGTTTTAGAAAGTAGATGCTCCAGTTAGTAATTAAAAGTAATTTCATAACAGTTTTTCAAAAAATCGAGTTTTCAGAAATTTTTAAATTTATACAAAATATTGGAAAAATCCCAATTAAGCTCAGCAGTTTATATCTTAAGAACTAAGTGAGATATTTTGAAATTGACTTCACTTTTAGAAAGTAGATGCTTCAAGTAGTAATTGAAACTAATTTCGCAACAATTTTCCAAAAAATCAATTTTCAAGAATTTTTAAATTTATTCAAAACATTCGAAAAATCCCAATTAAGTTCAGAAGATTATATGTCAGGAACTAAGTGAGATATTTTCAAATTGACTTCCGTTTTAGAAAGTAGGTACTCTAATTAATAATTGAAAGTGATTTCATAACATTTTTCCTAAAAAATGGTTTTTTCAGGAATATTTAAATTTATACAAAATATTGGAAAAATTCCAATTAAGTTCAGAAGATTGTATCTCAAGAACTAAGTGAGATATTTTCAAATTGACATCAGTTTTAGAAAGTAGATGCTCCAATTAGTAATTAAAAGTAATTTCATAACAGTTTTTCAAAAAATCGAGTTTTCAGAAATTTTTAAATTTATACAAAATATTGGAAAAATCCCAATTAAGCTCAGCAGTTTATATCTTAAGAACTAAGTGAGATATTTTGAAATTGACTTCACTTTTAGAAAGTAGATGCTTCAAGTAGTAATTGAAACTAATTTCGCAACAATTTTCCAAAAAATCAATTTTCAAGAATTTTTAAATTTATTCAAAACATTCGAAAAATCCCAATTAAGTTCAGAAGATTATATGTCAGGAACTAAGTGAGATATTTTCAAATTGACTTCCGTTTTAGAAAGTAGGTACTCTAATTAATAATTGAAAGTGATTTCATAACATTTTTCCTAAAAAATGGTTTTTTCAGGAATATTTAAATTTATACAAAATATTGGAAAAATTCCAATTAAGTTCAGAAGATTGTATCTCAAGAACTAAGTGAGATATTTTCAAATTGACATCAGTTTTAGAAAGTAGATGCTCCAATTAGTAATTAAAAGTAATTTCATAACAGTTTTTCAAAAAATCGAGTTTTCAGAAATTTTTAAATTTATACAAAATATTGGAAAAATCCCAATTAAGCTCAGCAGTTTATATCTTAAGAACTAAGTGAGATATTTTGAAATTGACTTCACTTTTAGAAAGTAGATGCTTCAAGTAGTAATTGAAACTAATTTCGCAACAATTTTCCAAAAAATCAATTTTCAAGAATTTTTAAATTTATTCAAAATATTCGAAAAATCCCAATTAAGTTCAGAAGATTATATGTCAGGAACTAAGTGAGATATTTTCAAATTGACTTCCGTTTTAGAAAGTAGGTACTCTAATTAATAATTGAAAGTGATTTCATAACATTTTTCCTAAAAAATGGTTTTTTCAGGAATATTTAAATTTATACAAAATATTGGAAAAATTCCAATTAAGTTCAGAAGATTGTATCTCAAGAACTAAGTGAGATATTTTCAAATTGACATCAGTTTTAGAAAGTAGATGCTCCAATTAGTAATTAAAAGTAATTTCATAACAGTTTTTCAAAAAATCGAGTTTTCAGAAATTTTTAAATTTATACAAAATATTGGAAAAATCCCAATTAAGCTCAGCAGATTATATCTTAAGAACTAAGTGAGATATTTTGAAATTGACTTCACTTTTAGAAAGTAGATGCTCCAAGTAGTAATTGAAACTAATTTCGCAACAATTTTCCAAAAAATCAATTTTTCAAGAATTTTTAAATTTATTCAAAATATTGGAAAAATCCCGATTAAGTTCAGAAGATTATATCTCAAGAACTAAGTGAGATATTTTCAAATTGACTTCACTTTTAGAAAGTAGATGCTCCAAGTAGTAATTGCAACTAATTTCGCAACCATTTTTCAAAAAATCAATTTTTCAAGAATTTTTAAATTTATTCAAAATATTGGAAAAATTCCAATTAAGCTCAGCAGCTTATATTTCAACAATGAAATGAGATATTTTCAAATTGACTTCACTTTTAGAAAGTAGATGCTTCAATTAGTAACTGAAACTAATTTCGTAACAATTTTCCAAAAAATCAATTTTTCAAGAATTTTTAAATTTATTCAAAATATTGGAAAAATTCCAATTAAGCTCAGCAGCTTCATTTCAAGAATGGAATGAGATATTTTC
Source organism: Onthophagus sagittarius (assembly GCA_036711965.1). Taxonomy (NCBI): domain Eukaryota; kingdom Metazoa; phylum Arthropoda; class Insecta; order Coleoptera; family Scarabaeidae; genus Onthophagus; species Onthophagus sagittarius. The sequence continues at coordinate 15,455,182 of JASERS010000009.1, forward strand.
AAATTGATTTCACTTTTAGAAAGTAGATGCTCCAATTAGTTATTAAAAGTAATTTCATAACAATTTTTCAAAAAATCGATTTTTCAGAAATTTTTAAATTTATACAAAATATTGGAAAAATCCCAATTAAGCTCAGCAGTTTATATCTCAAGAACTAAGTGAGATATTTTCAAATTGACTTCACTTTTAGAAAGTAGATGCTCCAAGTAGTAATTGCAACTAATTTCGCAACCATTTTCCAAAAAATCAATTTTTCAAGAATTTTTAAATTTATTCAAAATATTGGAAAAATTCCAATTAAGCTCAGCAGCTTATATTTCAACAATGAAATGAGATATTTTCAAATTGACTTCACTTTTAGAAAGTAGATGCTTCAATTAGTAACTGAAACTAATTTCGTAACAATTTTCCAAAAAATCAATTTTTCAAGAATTTTTAAATTTATTCAAAATATTGGAAAAATTCCAATTAAGCTCAGCAGCTTTATTTCAAGAATGGAATGAGATATTTTCAAATTGATTTCACTTTTAGAAAGTAGATGCTCCAATTAGTTATTAAAAGTAATTTCATAACAATTTTTCAAAAAATCGATTTTTCAGAAATTTTTAAATTTATACAAAATATTGGAAAAATCCCAATTAAGCTCAGCAGTTTATATCTCAAGAACTAAGTGAGATATTTTCAAATTGACTTCACTTTTAGAAAGTAGATGCTCCAAGTAGTAATTGCAACTAATTTCGCAACCATTTTCCAAAAAATCAATTTTTCAAGAATTTTTAAATTTATTCAAAATATTGGAAAAATTCCAATTAAGCTCAGCAGCTTATATTTCAACAATGAAATGAGATATTTTCAAATTGACTTCACTTTTAGAAAGTAGATGCTTCAATTAGTAACTGAAACTAATTTCGTAACAATTTTCCAAAAAATCAATTTTTCAAGAATTTTTAAATTTATTCAAAATATTGGAAAAATTCCAATTAAGCTCAGCAGCTTTATTTCAAGAATGGAATGAGATATTTTCAAATTGATTTCACTTTTAGAAAGTAGATGCTCCAATTAGTTATTAAAAGTAATTTCATAACAATTTTTCAAAAAATCGATTTTTCAGAAATTTTTAAATTTATACAAAATATTGGAAAAATCCCAATTAAGCTCAGCAGTTTATATCTCAAGAACTAAGTGAGATATTTTCAAATTGACTTCCGTTTTAGAAAGTAGATACTCTAGTTAATAATTGAAAGTGATTTCATCAAATTCTACAACTTATATCTCATGTTCTGAGTGAGATATCTCTAAATTGTCTTCATCATTCGAAAATAGATTCGCCAACTAATAATTGAAAGTATTTTCATAATAATTTTCCAAAAAATCGATTTTTCAAGAATTTTTAAATTTATACAAAATATTGGAAAAATCCAAATTAAGGTCAACATCTTATATCGTAAGAACTGCGTGAGAAATATTAAAATTGACTTCATTTTCGGAAGGTAGATGCTTCAATTAGTGATTTAAGGTAATTTCGTAACAATTTTCCAAAAAATCGATTTTTAAAGAATTTTTAAATTTATGCAAAATATTAGAAAAATCTCAATTAAGTTCAACGATGTCATTTGTGTTTAAAATTAGTTAAAATGTCTTAATATTAGGTCTTTTGACTATATGGTTCCAAATTTAAAAATTTAACCCAAATATCATTAGTTTTTGGATATCTCAGGGATTTTTTATCTGTGAGATAACTTGAGATAGCAAGGCTCATTACTATCATCTTCTGATTAGGACTGATTGGCTAGTGGATGGATTTATCTGTAAGATAAATTTAACTAAAAGATGATAGTAATGGACCTAACTCCAACTGCTACGTAACTCGTGACTTTTGAAGGGTAAGGAGAAGAGGCTGTATGAATATATATCATATAATATATATAATGGATTAGGCGTTTATAGTTCATTATCAACAATATTTATGCAAAAACTATCTTTCTCTCTATTTTAGGTTTTGAGTTGTGATTAATTTTTGTACTGAAAATCCGAAATTATGATGTTTTGAAGATACTTGCTGTATTCTTGCAAATTCTTTAAATTCTGTTGTAACTGGTTCTGGATGTAGTATGTATTCTTCTTCCTGTGAGGTTTTGGAGTTCGAACCAAAGTTCATATCATACTTCAGCAGCAAGGTCTCTGTTTGTCTGTGTATGTTTTCCTTCAAATCCCTATTGGACGTTTCATTTTTATTAACATTTAGATTTAACAGTTGACAACATACAAAAAGGACAGACTCTTCTGCGAGCCAGGGGTCCAGTGACTCGACAATTATCACAAAGTTAGAGGGACCCCTCGGATACTTAGTTCTGGGAAAGGATTCAAGAATTCTGTTAATGTTTGAGACCTGGTTTCCTTTCAGGTTCTGCTTGTGATTCCTCGCGGTCTATTTCCCATTCAGTTTTCTGATTGGGGGAGAAGGACGTCGTTGAGTCCATGATATCCATCTCTTCATTGTGTGGCATATTTGTCATAAGGCAGCTTTTTGTCGCAGTTGAAAGTGTATAACAGATCAGTTGATATATCTGGTTTTCGTTTCTTTCCTTCTAAATTGTTTAGCCTTCTAGGAGATATCACTGTTTTTCTGTATGAGCTTTTGCTATCGGTTATATTCTGGTCTCTCTCTTCTGGTGGTGACACCAGTAGAGCTAATTCTAATGCGTTGTAGATTTTTAATGCGTATTTCGAATATATTCTCTTTATTCCCGAATTCTTGTCATATCTAGTTTGTAACTGATTACGGATCATACTTTTCTGGTTCACTAACTATTAAAGAACGAAAAGAAAAACCTATTAAACAATACTCGTTTAATGATAAGAATGAAAAGCCAAAATAAAGAAGGGGTACAACTCAATCCCAAACCTTCATTTAAAACCTCAAAAAAAATCATCTCTTAAATCCTAACCGTTTCGGGGAAATCAAAAATACAACTTACGCATAACTCCCAGGTTTATTAATACAAGTTGCCCCATTTTGGCACCCCAAATCCGTCCCAGCAAAATTCGTACATTCATTTACATCCGTTTCGCAAGTCGTTCCCTCCCATTCCGGTGGGCAAAAGCACATAAAGTTATCAAACAAATCCTGACAAGTCCCTCCGTTTTGACATGGATTACTATTACACTCATTTGCGTTCAAAAGGATGTTTAATCGGCGAATTCTCGTCGTTAACGCATTCAATCGTCTATTAACTCTTTGAATAGCTGGCCTCTAACATTAAAATCAATATAAATAAATAAGGAATTAAATGAAATAATTAAATCGCTTACCTTAACTGTAATTAAAGTCAAATTTTGCAATCCGCTTTCTAATAAAGCTACTTTATCGTAAATGTTTGAATTAAGATTTTCTGGTGAACCGGGGATGTACGGTAAATTCGGGATAAACGATGAATTTGGAGTTAATTTCGCGATTTGAGCCAAATCTTGGCCGTTGACGTAAATTCCGCCGGTTCCCGAAGTGATTAAAGAGATGTTTTTGTCTTTTTCAACGGTGAAGAGTAAGTGGCCGTCTTTTACGCGAATTCTTGGCCTTAAAATGGTATATGTTAAAAATTATTAAACAGGAAATTTAATAATTACCAATCGACTGCAGCGCTTAATGAGAAAATGCGCAAAAATAGTGATAATGTTAAAATAAATCGAAACGAATCCATTTTTGCTCAATACATTTTCATGTTAGCTCTTGATAGTGGTAATAACGACTAAAATTTTTGTAAGGATCGGTTAAAAAATCTGGAAAAATGGGCGGCGGGCGGAGAGGATAAAGTTTCAGCAGATGGTATTACAAAATGTTGTGGAATAAATACGATGATGTTCTAAAAAATCTCTTATTGTAATTAAATAAGTTTTACATTAAGTTTTGCTTATACCAGAAATGACTGCTTTAGTAGTCAGATACATTAATTTAATTAGATCGATCCTTTCACTTTCTTTATCATAATCTTCTTTACTATTTTCTTCGCCTAATATAATTAAATTATTCGAGTTTTGATTCAATTTTTTTTCCTTTGTTTATGAAAGTTACTGAATCTGAGTCTTGTATGTTCTCGCCTCTTCAGACATCTCTCCAATTCTAAAGTGTGTGTACACAGTTTAGACTGTTTTATAGATCGATATCATTGTAACCGTTCAATAAAAAAATTGTCGTCTTCAAGTGGTTTTTGCATCAACGTTCTATGGGAACCCAATTTCAGGCCCAATTCTTTGTGAAAAGGCTAAGATCATAGCTCAGAAGCTTGGCTATTTATCCTTTAATGCAAGTGAATTAGATTTAAGTGGCGAGAACCCTTCTTTTACCCCTTCTTTCGATAGGGAAGTTAAAACGCCCAAGAGCATTTGGAAATGCGAAAAAAACTTCCTCTCTTTTATAAAAACCAGCCCAAGGCTTGGATGACTGCAACATTGTTTACCGAATGGTACGACGAAATTTTCATCCCCCAAGCTTGTTACAACCAATGGACCAGTCTGTTATCGAAACCATGAAACGCCATTACAGAAGGCAAATTTTAAAAAACTCTAAGAAATTTTAAGAAATTTTTGAAACTTTTGGTAGAGGGCGAAGACGAAGAAGATGTGTTGGCTAACTATAAGAATATTAATTTGAAAGATTGCACTTACATGGTGGCGGAAGCTTGGAGCTTGATTAAGCCAGTTACATTAAGACGTGCGTGGAATAAGTTGAAAGGCCTATCAACTGCAGAAGAAAAGGAAAAGGAGAAAAGGGAAATAGAAGCTCAAGAAAAGAAAAGGGAAGAGACAGAAGAAGATGAGGATGACTTGTCACTTGAGGAATTAAGAAATATTTTTTTTGAAAATTCCTGGATGTTCAGAAGATAATGCTGAAGATGTAGAAGAGTGGATGATGTGTGATTCGTCAGATCCTGGGTTCCAAATTATGAATGATGATGAACTTATTGAAAGTTGTATGAGAGAAGATAGTATTGAGGAAGATGACCTTAATATCGAAGTTGAAGCAGACATGGGACCATGAGCTAGTGAAGCATTTGAATATCTTTTTAATTATTGATCGAATCAAAAAAATTATTGATCAAAATTTACTCAAAATCGTGTCATCTAAATCTTTTTTAAAAACATTTTCTTTGCAAAATGCCATTTATTAAAAATCATTTAAAATTATCCGACATCTCTACCAAATTTGGCTCGATTCTTGTACAAAAAATCGTTATTTTGAGGTTATCTTTTTAATTATTGATCGAATCGAAAAAATTTTAATCAAATTTACTCAAAATCGAGTCATCCAAATCTTTTTTAAAAACATTTTCTTTGCAAAACGCCATTTATTAAAAATGATTTAAAATTATCCGATATCTCTATCAAATTTGGCTCAATTTTTGTACAAATAATCGTTATTTTGAGGTTATCTTTTTAATTATTGATCGAATCGAAAAAATTTTAATCAAATTTACTCAAAATCGAGTCATCCAAATCTTTTTTAAAAACATTTTCTTTGCAAAACGCCATTTATTAAAAATGATTTAAAATTATCCGATATCTCTATCAAATTTGGCTCAATTTTTGTACAAATAATCGTTATTTTGAGGTTATCTTTTTAATTATTGATCGAATCGAAAAAATTTTAATCAAATTTACTCAAAATCGAGTCATCTAAATCTTTTTTAAAAACATTTTCTTTGCAAAATGCCATTTATTAAAAATCATTTAAAATTATCCGACATCTCTGCCAAATTTGGCTCGATTCTTGTACAAAAAATCGTTATTATGAGGTTATCTTTTTAATTATTGATCGAATCGAAAAAATTTTAATCAAATTTACTCAAAATCGAGTCATCTACATCTTTTTTAAAAACATTTTCTTTGCAAAACGCCATTTATTAAAAATCATTTAAAATTATCCGATATCTCTACCAAATTTGGATCGATTTTTGTATAAAGAAATCGTTATTTTGAGGTTATCTTTTTAATTATTGATCGAAACGAAAAAATTTTAATCAAATTTACTCAAAATCGAGTAATCTAAATCTTTTTTAAAAACATTTTCTTTGCAAAACGCCATTTATTAAAAATCATTTAAAATTATCCGATATCTCTACCAAATTTGGATCGATTTTTGTATAAGAAAATCGTTATTTTGAGGTTATCTTTTTAATTATTGATCGAATCGAAAAAATTTTAATCAAATTTACTCAAAATCGTGTCATCTAAATCTTTTTTAAAAACATTTTCTTTGCAAAACGCCATTTATTAAAAATCATTTAAAATTATCCGATATCTCTACCAAATTTGGATCGATTTTTGTATAAAAAATCGTTATTTTGAGGTTATCTTTTTAATTATTAATCGAATCGAAAAAATTTTAATCAAATTTACTCAAAATCGTGTCATCTAAATCTTTTTTAAAAACATTTTCTTTGCAAAACGCCATTTATTAAAAATGATTTAAAATTATCGAATATCTCTACCAAATTTGGATCGATTTTTGTATAAAGAAATCGTTATTTTGAGGTTATCTTTTTAATTATTGATCGAATCGAAAAAATTTAATCAAATTTACTCAAAATCGAGTCATCTAAATATTTCTTAAAAACATTTTCTTTGCAAAACGCCATTTATTAAAAATCATTTAAAATTATCCGATATCTCTACCAAATTTGGATCGATTTTTGTATAAAAAAATCGATATTTTGAGGTTATCTTTTTAATTATTGATCGAATCAAACAAATTTTAATCAAAATTTACTCAAAATCGAGTCATCTAAATCTTTTTTAAAAACATTTTCTTTGCAAAACGCCATTTATTAAAAATGATTTAAAATTATCCGATATCTCTATCAAATTTGGCTCAATTTTTGTACAAATAATCGTTATTTTGAGGTTATCTTTTTAATTATTGATCGAATCGAAAAAATTTTAATCAAATTTACTCAAAATCGAGTCATCTAAATCTTTTTTAAAAACATTTTCTTTGCAAAATGCCATTTATTAAAAATCATTTAAAATTATCCGATATCTCTACCAAATTTGGATCGATTTTTGTATAAAAAAATCGTTATTTTGAGGTTATCTTTTTAATTATTGATCGAATCAAACAAATTTTAATCAAAATTTACTCAAAATCGTGTCATCTAAACCTTTTTTAAAAACATTTTCTTTGCAAAACGCCATTTATTAAAAATCATTTAAAATTATCCGATATCTCTACCAAATTTGGATCGATTCTTGTATAAAAAAATCGTTATTTTGAGGTTATCTTTTTAATTATTGATCGAATCGAAAAAATTTTAAAATTTTTTAATTATTGATCTAATCGAAAAAAATTTAATCAAAATTTACTCAAAATCGAGTCATCTAAATATTTCTTAAAAACATTTTCTTTGCAAAACGCCATTTATTAAAAATGATTTAAAGTTATCCGATATCTCTACCAAATTTGGCTCGATTTTTGTACAAAAAATCGTTATTTTGAGGTTATCTTTTTAATTATTGATCGAATCAAAAAAATTTTAACCAAAATTTGCTCAAAATCGAATCATCTAAATCTTTTTTAAAAACATTTTCTTTGCAAAACGCCATTTATTAAAAATCATTTAAAATTATCCGATATCTCTACCAAATTTGGATCGATTTTTGAATAAAAAAATCGTTATTTTGAGGTTATCTTTTTAATTATTGATCGAATCAAACAAATTTTAATCAAAATTTACTCAAAATCGTGTCATCTAAACCTTTTTTAAAAACATTTTCTTTGCAAAACGCCATTTATTAAAAATCATTTAAAATTATCCGATATCTCTACCAAATTTGGATCGATTCTTGTATAAAAAAATCGTTATTTTGAGGTTATCTTTTTAATTATTGATCGAATCGAAAAAATTTTAAAATTTTTCAATTATTGATCTAATCGAAAAAAATTTAATCAAAATTTACTCAAAATCGAGTCATCTAAATATTTCTTAAAAACATTTTCTTTGCAAAACGCCATTTATTAAAAATGATTTAAAGTTATCCGATATCTCTACCAAATTTGGCTCGATTTTTGTACAAAAAATCGTTATTTTGAGGTTATCTTTTTAATTATTGATCGAATCAAAAAAATTTTAACCAAAATTTGCTCAAAATCGAATCATCTAAATCTTTTTTAAAAACATTTTCTTTGCAAAACGCCGTTTATTAAAAATGATTTAAAATTATCCGATATCTCTACCAAATTTGGGTCGATTTTTGTATAAAAAAATCGTTATTTTGGGGTTATCTTTTTAATTATTGATCAAATCGAAAAAATTTTAATCAAATTTACTCAAAATCGAGTCATCTAAATCTTTTTTAAAAATATTTTCTTTGCAAAACGCCATTTATTAAAAATCATTTAAAATTATCCGATATCTTTACCAAATTTGGATCGATTTTTGTATAAAAAAATCGATACTTTGAAGTTATCTTTTTAATTATTGATCGAATCGAAAAAATTTTAATCAAATTTACTCAAAATCGAGTCATCTAAATCTTTTTTAAAATCATTCTCTTTGCAAAACGCCATTTATGAAAAATCATTTAAAATTATCCGACATCTCTACCAAATTTGGCTCAATTTTTGTACAAAAAATCGTTATTTTGAGGTTATCTTTTTAATTATTGATCGAATCGAAAAAATTTTAATCAAATTTACTCAAAATCGAGTCATCTAAATCTCTTTTAAAAACATTTTCTTTGCAATACGCCATTTATTAAAAATCATTTAAAATTATCCGACATCTCTACCAAATTTGGCTCAATTTTTGTACAAAAAATCGTTATTTTGAGGTTATCTTTTTAATTATTGATCGAATCGAAAAAATTTTAATCAAATTTACTCAAAATCGAGTCATCTAAATCTTTTTTAAAAACATTTTCTTTGCAAAATGCCATTTATTAAAAATCATTTAAAATTATCCGACATCTCTGCCAAATTTAGCTCGATTCTTGTACAAAAAATCGTTATTATGAGGTTATCTTTTTAATTATTGATCGAATCAAAAAAATTTTAACCAAAATTTACTCAAAATCGAGTCATCTAAATCTTTTTTAAAAACATTTTCTTTGCAAAACGCCATTTATTAAAAATCATTTAAAATTATCCGACATCTCTACCAAATTTGGCTCGATTCTTGTACAAAAAATCGTTATTTTGAGGTTATCTTTTTAATTATTGATCGAATCGAAAAAATTTTAATAAATTTACTCAAAATTGAGTCATCTAAATCTTTTTTAAAAGCATTTTCTTTGCAAAACGCCATTTATTAAAAATCATTTAAAATTATCCGATATCTTTACCAAATTTGGATCGATTTTTGTATAAAAAAATCGATACTTTGAAGTTATCTTTTTAATTATTGATCGAATCGAAAAAATTTTAATCAAATTTACTCAAAATCGAATCACCCAAATCTTTTTTAAAAACATTTTCTTTGCAAAACGCCATTTATTAAAAATCATTTAAAATTATCCGATATCTCTACCAAATTTGGATCGATTTTTGTATAAAGAAATCGTTATTTTGAGGTTATCTTTTTAATTATTGATCGAATCGAAAAAATTTTAATAAATTTACTCAAAATTGAGTCATCTAAATCTTTTTTAAAAGCATTTTCTTTGCAAAACGCCATTTATTAAAAATCATTTAAAATTATCCGACATCTCTACCAAATTTGGCTCGATTCTTGTACAAAAAATCGTTATTTTGAGGTTATCTTTTTAATTATTGATCGAATCGAAAAAATTTTAATCAAATTTACTCAAAATCGAATCACCCAAATCTTTTTTAAAAACATTTTCTTTGCAAAACGCCATTTATTAAAAATCATTTAAAATTATCCGATATCTCTACCAAATTTGGATCGATTTTTGTATAAAGAAATCGTTATTTTGAGGTTATCTTTTTAATTATTGATCGAATCGAAAAAATTTTAATAAATTTACTCAAAATTGAGTCATCTAAATCTTTTTTAAAAGCATTTTCTTTGCAAAACGCCATTTATTAAAAATCATTTAAAATTATCCGACATCTCTACCAAATTTGGCTCGATTTTTGTACGAAAAATCGTTATTTTGAGGTTATCTTTTTAATTATTGATCGAATCGAAAAAATTTTAATCAAATTTACTCAAAATCGAGTCATCCAAATCTTTTTTAAAAACATTTTCTTTGCAAAACGCCATTTATTAAAAATCATTTAAAATTATCCGATATCTCTACCAAATTTGGATCGATTTTTGTATAAAAAAAAAAATCGATATTTTGAGGTTATCTTTTTAATTATTGATCGAATCAAAAAAATTTTAATCAAATTTACTCAAAATCGAGTCATCTAAATCTTTTTTAAAAGCATTTTCTTTGCAAAACGCCATTTATTAAAAATCATTTAAAATTATCCGATATCTTTACCAAATTTGGATCGATTTTTGTATAAAAAATCGTTATTTTGAGGTTATCTTTTTAATTATTGATCGAATCGAAAAAATTTTAATCAAATTTACTCAAAATCGAGTCATCTAAATCTTTTTAAAAGCATTTTCTTTGCAAAGCGCCATTTATTAAAAATCATTTAAAATTATCCGACATCTCTACCAAATTTGGCTCGATTTTTGTACAAAAAATCATTATTTTGAGGTTATCTTTTTAATTATTGATCGAATCGAAAAAATTTTAATCAAATTTACTCAAAATCGTGTCATCTAAATCTTTTTTAAAAACATTTTCTATGCAAAACGCCATTTATTAAAAATCATTTAAATTTATCCGACATCTCTACCAAATTTGGCTCGATTTTTGTACAAAAAATCATTATTTTGAGGTTATCTTTTTAATTATTGATCGAATCGAAAAAATTTTAATCAAATTTACTCAAAATCGAGTCATCTAAATCTTTTTTAAAAACATTTTCTTTGCAAAACGCCATTTATTAAAAATCATTTAAAATTATCCGACATCTCTACCAAATTTGGCCCAATTTTTGTACAAAAAATCGTTATTCTGAGGTTATCTTTTTAATTATTGATCGAATCGAAAAAATTTTAATCAAATTTACTCAAAATCGAGTCATCTAAATCTTTTTTAAAAACATTTTCTTCGTAAAACGTCATTTATTAAAAATCATTTAAAATTATCCAATATCTCCACCCAGTTTGGCTCGATTTTTGTACAAAAAATCGTTATTTTGAGGTTATCTTTTTAATTATTGATCGAATCGAAAAAATTTTAATCAAATTTACTCAAAATCGAGTCATCTAAAAATCTTTTTTAAAAACATTTTCTTTGCAAAACGCCATTTATTAAAAATCATTTAAAATTATCCGATATCTCTACCAAATTTGGATCGCTTTTTGTATAAAAAAATCGTTATTTTGAGGTTATCTATTTAATTATTGATCTAATCGAAAAAATTTTAATCAAATTTACTCAAAATCGTGTCATCTAAATCTTTTTTAAAAACATTTTCTATGCAAAACGCCATTTATTAAAAGCATTTAAAATTATCCGATATCTTTACCAAATTTGGATCGATTTTTGTATAAAAAAATCGTTATTTTGAGGTTATCTTTTTAATTATTGATCTAATCGAAAAAATTTTAATCAAAATTTTCTCAAAATCGAGTCATCTAAATATTTCTTAAAAACATTTTCTTTGCAAAACGCCATTTATTAAAAATCATTTAAAATTATCCGATATCTCTACCAAATTTGGATCGCTTTTTGTATAAAAAAATCGTTATTTTGAGGTTATCTATTTAATTATTGATCTAATCGAAAAAATTTTAATCAAATTTACTCAAAATCGTGTCATCTAAATCTTTTTTAAAAACATTTTCTATGCAAAACGCCATTTATTAAAAGCATTTAAAATTATCCGATATCTTTACCAAATTTGGATCGATTTTTGTATAAAAAAATCGTTATTTTGAGGTTATCTTTTTAATTATTGATCTAATCGAAAAAATTTTAATCAAAACTTTCTCAAAATCGAGTCATCTAAATATTTCTTAAAAACATTTTCTTTGCAAAACGCCATTTATTAAAAATCATTTAAAATTATCCGATATCTCAACCAAATTTGGCTCGATTTTTGTACAAAAAATCGTTATTTTGAGGTTATCTTTTTAATTATTGATCGAATCGAAAAAATTTTAATCAAATTTACTCAAAATCGAGTCATCTAAATCTTTTTTAAAAACATTTTCTTTGCAAAACGCCATTTATTAAAAATCATTTAAAATTATCCGATATCTCTACCAAATTTGGCTCGATTTTTGTACAAAAAATCGTTATTTTGAGGTTATCTTTTTAATTATTGATCGAATCGAAAAAATTTTAATCAAATTTACTCAAAATCGAGTCATCTAAATCTCTTTTAAAAACATTTTCTTTGCAATACGCCATTTATTAAAAATCATTTAAAATTATCCGACATCTCTACCAAATTTGGCTCAATTTTTGTACAAAAAATCGTTATTTTAAGGTTATCTTTTTAATTATTGATCGAATCGAAAAAATTTTAATCAAATTTACTCAAAATCGAGTCATCTAAATCTTTTTTAAAATCATTCTCTTTGCAAAACGCCATTTATGAAAAATCATTTAAAATTATCCGACATCTCTACCAAATTTGGCTCAATTTTTGTACAAAAAATCGTTATTTTGAGGTTATCTTTTTAATTATTGATCGAATCGAAAAAATTTTAATAAAATTTACTCAAAATCGAGTCATCTAAATCTTTTTTAAAATCATTCTCTTTGCAAAACGCCATTTATGAAAAATCATTTAAAATTATCCGACATCTCTACCAAATTTGGCTCAATTTTTGTACAAAAAATCGTTATTTTGAGGTTATCTTTTTAATTATTGATCGAATCGAAAAAATTTTAATCAAATTTACTCAAAATCGAGTCATCTAAATCTCTTTTAAAAACATTTTCTTTGCAATACGCCATTTATTAAAAATCATTTAAAATTATCCGACATCTCTACCAAATTTGGCTCAATTTTTGTACAAAAAATCGTTATTTTGAGGTTATCTTTTTAATTATTGATCGAATCGAAAAAATTTTAATCAAATTTACTCAAAATCGAGTCATCTAAATCTTTTTTAAAAACATTTTCTTTGCAAAACGCCATTTATTAAAAATCATTTAAAATTATCCGACATCTCTACCAAATTTGGCTCGATTCTTGTACAAAAAATCGTTATTTTGAGGTTATCTTTTTAATTATTGATCGAATCGAAAAAATTTTAATCAAATTTACTCAAAATCGAATCACCCAAATCTTTTTTAAAAACATTTTCTTTGCAAAACGCCATTTATTAAAAATCATTTAAAATTATCCGATATCTCTACCAAATTTGGATCGATTTTTGTATAAAGAAATCGTTATTTTGAGGTTATCTTTTTAATTATTGATCGAATCGAAAAAATTTTAATAAATTTACTCAAAATTGAGTCATCTAAATCTTTTTTAAAAGCATTTTCTTTGCAAAACGCCATTTATTAAAAATCATTTAAAATTATCCGACATCTCTACCAAATTTGGCTCGATTTTTGTACGAAAAATCGTTATTTTGAGGTTATCTTTTTAATTATTGATCGAATCGAAAAAATTTTAATCAAATTTACTCAAAATCGAGTCATCCAAATCTTTTTTAAAAACATTTTCTTTGCAAAACGCCATTTATTAAAAATCATTTAAAATTATCCGATATCTCTACCAAATTTGGATCGATTTTTGTATAAAAAAAAAAATCGATATTTTGAGGTTATCTTTTTAATTATTGATCGAATCAAAAAAATTTTAATCAAATTTACTCAAAATCGAGTCATCTAAATCTTTTTTAAAAGCATTTTCTTTGCAAAACGCCATTTATTAAAAATCATTTAAAATTATCCGATATCTTTACCAAATTTGGATCGATTTTTGTATAAAAAATCGTTATTTTGAGGTTATCTTTTTAATTATTGATCTAATCGAAAAAATTTTAATCAAATTTACTCAAAATCGAGTCATCTAAATCTTTTTTAAAAACATTTTCTTTGCAAAACGCCATTTATTAAAAATTATTTAAAATTATCCGACATCTCTACCAAATTTGGCTCGATTTTTGTACAAAAAATCGTTATTTTGAGGTTATCTTTTTAATTATTGATCGAATCAAAAAAATTTTAACCAAAATTTGTTCAAAATCGAATCATCTAAATCTTTTTTAAAAACATTTTCTTTGCAAAACGCCATTTATTAAAAATCATTTCAAATTATCCGATATCTCTACCAAATTTGGATCGATTTTTGTATAAAAAAATCGGTATTTTGAGGTTATCTTTTTAATTATTGATCGAATCGAAAAAATTTTAATCAAATTTACTCAAAATCGAGTCATCTAAAAATCTTTTTTAAAAACATTTTCTTTGCAAAACGCCATTTATTAAAAATCATTTAAAATTATCCGATATCTCTACCAAATTTGGATCGCTTTTTGTATAAAAAAATCGTTATTTTGAGGTTATCTATTTAATTATTGATCTAATCGAAAAAATTTTAATCAAATTTACTCAAAATCGTGTCATCTAAATCTTTTTTAAAAACATTTTCTATGCAAAACGCCATTTATTAAAAATCATTTAAAATTATCCGATATCTTTACCAAATTTGGATCGATTTTTGTATAAAAAAATCGTTATTTTGAGGTTATCTTTTTAATTATTGATCTAATCGAAAAAATTTTAATCAAAATTTTCTCAAAATCGAGTCATCTAAATATTTCTTAAAAACATTTTCTTTGCAAAACGACATTTATTAAAAATCATTTAAAATTATCCGATATCTCAACCAAATTTGGCTCGATTTTTGTACAAAAAATCGTTATTTTGAGGTTATCTTTTTAATTATTGATCGAATCAAAAAAATGTTAACCAAAATTTGCTCAAAATTGAATCATCTAAATCTTTTTTAAAAACATTTTCTTTGCAAAACGCCATTTATTAAAAATCATTTAAAATTATCCGATATCTTTACCAAATTTGGATCGATTTTTGTATAAAAAAATCGATATTTTGAGGTTATCTTTTTAATTATTGATCTAATCGAAAAAATTTTAATCAAAATTTACTCAAAATCGAATCATCTAAATCTTTTTTAAAAACATTTTCTTTGTAAAACGCCATTTATTAAAAATCATTTAAAATTATCCGATATCTCTACCAAATTTGGATGGATTTTTGTATAAAAAAAATCGTTATTTTGAGGTTATCTTTTTAATTATTGATCTAATCGAAAAAATTTTAATCAAATTTACTCAAAATCGAATCATCTAAATCTTTTTTAAAAACATTTTCTTTGTAAAACGCCATTTATTAAAAATCATTTAAAATTATCCGATATCTCTACCAAATTTGGATGGATTTTTGTATAAAAAAAATCGTTATTTTGAGGTTATCTTTTTAATTATTGATCGAATCGAAAAAATTTTAATCAAATTTACTCAAAATCGAGTCATCTAAATCTTTTTTAAAAACATTTTCTTTGCAAAACGCCATTTATTAAAAATCATTTAAAATTATCCGATATCTCTACCAAATTTGGATCGATTTTTGTATAAAAAAATCGATATTTTGAGGTTATCTGTTTAATTATTAATCGAATCGAAAAAATTTTAATCAAATTTACTCAAAATCGAGTCATCCAAATCTTTTTTAAAAACATTTTCTTTGCAAAAAGCCATTTATTAAAAATCATTTAAAATTATCCGACATCTCTACCAAATTTGGCTCAATTTTCGTATAAAAAATCGTTATTTTGAGGTTTTGTTTTTAATTCTTGATCGAATCAAAAGAAAACTTAATCAATATTTACTTAAAATCGACTCATTTAAATCTTTTATCAAAACATTTTCTTCGTAAAACGCCATTTATTAAAAATCATTATCCGAAATTTTAATGTTTCGTACAAAATTTGTTTAAAATATCATTTATAACGATTTAGTTTAGTAGAATTTTTTGATGCTCCCATCAAATGGGGCCATAAAAATCATTTTATAATCAATTAAAATTTTATTAACTTAAAATTATCCGAAATGAAGAGAGGTTTGGGTGTAAATTAGGGTTGAAAAGAAAACGAGTCGTTATTTTTCAGTATTTGCTATATCAGTAGATAGAAGTACACTGTCACACAAACATTATCCATACAATTAAATTTACGATTTCCAAAAACAGAATCGTCGCCTTTTCTTTCGCTTTAATCTTTATTTATTTACGCTTTTTCTCCATCTCATTTCGATAATAACTCTAACGGGCCGCAAATCGTCAACCGCTAATTTTTTTTAATATTTTTTCTTTTTATCTTTTTTAATCTTTCATTTCAACTCACTTTTGACTTTACAAAAAATCGGACGAAACGATACGCTAATAATTTCCGCTTTTACCTCTCGCTTTCGCTTTACAAACAAACTTTTTTTAATTCATTCTCAATTAATATTTTTTTTTCATCGTTTTCACTCGATTTACAATTTTTAATTTTTATTACAATTTACAACGTCTCGAATAATGCCTCTGAATTTCACAGACGAGTTTCGAAATTTTCGAATTTCATTTATACCACATTTTTTTCGCTTAGTTTTTAATAATAATCCTTACAAAATGTATATTTACATATTTAGTTTATTTTACTTCAATCTAATTTAATTTTATTTAATTAAATTTCCTTTTTTTTTGGTAATTTTTTGGTCAATTTATTTACAGAAATACACACGTCATTTATCGTTAATTTTATACAAAAATTTTGAGATCGAAATTTCTTTCTTTGATGATAAGATACCTTTTTTTTCTAATAATATGTAAAAGATACATTTTGTTCGTACCCCATTTTGCTTCGTAATTTTTTATTTATTTTTTTTTTGAGATAAATTTGAATCAACCGAAAGAAAATGCTAACAGCAAATTCAGCTAACAGTCAATGGCCATTCATTCGCGCGTTTTTTATAACCGCAATAATATTAATTAATTAATTTATGTAAAAAAAGAAAAACGCTACAATTACGATAAAAAATCGAAACGAAACGGCTTGGAAAGAAAGTTGTTGTTATCTTGATTTTTCGCCTTAGGAACTTAATCGAAACAAAGCAGTTATTATTAATAATTAATTACATTAATGGCAGTACAAAAAAATAAAACAAATGGCAAACATTTAAAGTAATAATAATAATAATAATATTAATTAAAAACATCTAGTTTAAAATCATCTTATCTAAACGAAAATTACAAAAAAAAATAATATTATTTAATAATAATAATATATATATTTATCGACGTATACCTTTTTGCTCTCATTAGCGATAATAATGAATTAAACTCTAAAAGATTGTGTATAAATAAATTATTTTAGTTAAAAATAAAATCTTAAAAAATAAAGTGTAGTTGACGATCTTTACTTTTAATAATTAATCGTTTAATTAATTAAATAATAAAAAATTAAGAAAAAATAAATTTGAGCTCAACTTTATAATATATCATATAATATTTAATAATATATTTTATATCGATTCATTCGTATCAACTGGAAGCGTTTTTTCTCTTTCTTTCTTTCTTTCTTTTAATCCTCAACCAAACGTTTAAAATCAAATAATCAACAAACAACGAAAACTTTTTATCAATAACGTCCTACTCACCGCACTTATTATTTGTTCTCCCAAAAAATTTCTTATGTATGTTAATTGATATTGATTTGTTAAAAATGTTTTTTTTTCTTTTTTGAAGGTTGTTGTGTGTGTGTGACATTTCGGTTCTTTTTTATTTATAATTTTAGGAATCTCTGGGTTAACGGGGTTCTCCGCGAAATGAATCGAAGAATCTTGAAAGTTAAACGAAAAATTTTTTTTTGATACAAAAAAATTGTTATTTCTTTCATTTAAAAGTAGGTTTGACTCGATTGTGGTATAAAAAATCGCTTTTTTGAGGTTATTTTTTCGATTATTGATCGAATCGAAAAAATTGTAATCGAAATTTACTTAAAATTAAGCCGTCTGAAACTTTTATTAAAACTTTTTTTTCGAAAAACGCCATTTATTAAAAATCATTTAAAATTATCCGGAATTTATCCGAAATTATCCGAAAAAGTAAATCTTATTTTTGATTTCATCGAAAAATTTTTCGTACAAAATTTATTCAATACATCATTTTACTAAAATATTTCGATATCTCCACCAAATTTGATTCAATTCTTGTTTAAAAAATCGAATTTTTGAGGTTATCATTTTAATTATTGATTGAATCAAAAAATTTTTAATCAAAATTTACTCAAAATCGAGTCATATAAATGTTTTATTAAAACATTTTCTTCATAAAACGTCATTTATTAAAAATCATTTAAAATTATCCGATATAATCCGAAAATGCTAATCTAATTTTTGATTTAATCGAAAAAATTTTCGTACAAACTTTATTTCAAACATCATTTTAAACGATTTCTTTTAATAAAATTTGTCAATATCTCCACCAAATCTGGTTCAATTCTTGTTTAAAAAATCGTATTTTGGAGGTTATCATTTTAATTATTGATTGAATCAAAAAATTTTTAATCAAAATTTACTCAAAATCGAGTCATCTAAATGTTTTATTAAAACATTCTCTTCATAAAACGTCATTTATTAAAAATCATTTTAAGTTATCCGAAATAATCCGAAAATGCTAGTCTAATTTTTGATTTAATCGAAAAATTTTTCGTGCAAACTTTATTTCAAACATCATTTTAAATGATTTCTTTTAATAAAATTTGTCAATATCTCCACCAAATCTGGTTCAATTCTTGTTTAAAAAATCGTATTTTGGAGGTTATCATTTTAATTATTGATTGAATCAAAAATTTTTTAATCAAAATTTTCTCAAAATCGAGTCATCTAAATGTTTTATTAAAACATTTTCTTCATAAAACGTCATTTATTAAAAATCATTTTAAGTTATCCGAAATAATCCGAAAATGCTAGTCTAATTTTTGATTTAATCGAAAAATTTTTCGTGCAAACTTTATTTCAAACATCATTTTAAATGATTTCTTTTAATAAAATTTGTCAATATCTCCACCAAATCTGGTTCAATTCTTGTTTAAAAAATCGTATTTTGGAGGTTATCATTTTAATTATTGATTGAATCAAAAATTTTTTAATCAAAATTTTCTCAAAATCGAGTCATCTAAATGTTTTATTAAAACATTTTCTTCATAAAACGTCATTTATTAAAAATCATTTTAAATTATCCGATATAATCCGAAAATGCTAATCTAATTTTTGATTTAATCGAAAAAATTTTCGTACAAACTTTATTTCAAACATCATTTTAAACGATTTCTTTTAATAAAATTTGTCAATATCTCCACCAAATCTGGTTCAATTCTTGTTTAAAAAATCGTATTTTGGAGGTTATCATTTTAATTATTGATTGAATCAAAAAATTTTTAATCAAAATTTACTCAAAATCGAGTCATCTAAATGTTTTATTAAAACATTCTCTTCATAAAACGTCATTTATTAAAAATCATTTTAAGTTATCCGAAATAATCCGAAAATGCTAGTCTAATTTTTGATTTAATCGAAAAATTTTTCGTGCAAACTTTATTTCAAACATCATTTTAAATGATTTCTTTTAATAAAATTTGTCAATATCTCCACCAAATCTGGTTCAATTCTTGTTTAAAAAATCGTATTTTGGAGGTTATCATTTTAATTATTGATTGAATCAAAAATTTTTTAATCAAAATTTTCTCAAAATCGAGTCATCTAAATGTTTTATTAAAACATTTTCTTCATAAAACGTCATTTATTAAAAATCATTTTAAGTTATCCGAAATAATCCGAAAATGCTAGTCTAATTTTTGATTTAATCGAAAAATTTTTCGTGCAAACTTTATTTCAAACATCATTTTAAATGATTTCTTTTAATAAAATTTGTCAATATCTCCACCAAATCTGGTTCAATTCTTGTTTAAAAAATCGTATTTTGGAGGTTATCATTTTAATTATTGATTGAATCAAAAATTTTTTAATCAAAATTTTCTCAAAATCGAGTCATCTAAATGTTTTATTAAAACATTTTCTTCATAAAACGTCATTTATTAAAAATCATTTTAAATTATCCGATATAATCCGAAAATGCTAATCTAATTTTTGATTTAATCGAAAAATTTTTCGTGCAAACTTTATTTCAAACATCATTTTAAACGATTTCTTTTAATAAAATTTTTCGATATCTCAACCAAATTTGGCTCGATTCTTGTTTAAAAAATTGGTATTTTTGAGGTTATCATTTTAATTATTGATTGAATCAAAAAATTTTTAATCAAAATTTACTCAAAATCGAGTCATCTAAATGTTTTACTAAAACATTTTCTTCGTATAACGCCATTTATTGAAATTCATTTAAAATTATCCGAAATAATCCGAAAAGGAAAATCTAATTTTTGATTTAATTGAAAAATTTTTCGTACAAAATTTATTTCAAACATCATTTTAAACGATTTCTTTTAATGAAATTTTTTGATATCTCCACCAAATTTGGCTTGGTTCTTGTATAAAAAATTGTTTTTTGAGGTTATATTTTTAATTATTGATCGAATCGAAAAATATTTAATCAAAATTTACTCAAAATCGAGTCATTTATATCTTTTATTAAAACATTTCCGAAAAAGTAAATCTTATTTTTGATTTAATCGAAAAATTTTTCGTACAAAATTTATTTTAAACATCATTTTAAACGATTTCCATTAACAAAATTTTTCGATATCTCCACCGAATTTGGCTTTTTTTGTATAAAAAATCGTCTTTTGAGGTTATCTTTTTAATTATTGATCGAATCAATAAATTTTTAATCAAAATTTACTCAAAATCGAGTCATTTATATCATTTATTAAAACATTTCCTTCGAAAAACGCCATTTATTAAAAATCATTTAAAATTATCCGAAATAATCCGAAAAGGTAAATCTTATTTTTGATTTAATAAAAAAATTTTTCATACAAACTTTATTCAAAACATCCTTTTAAATAATTTATTTCAATAAAAATTTTCGATATCTCCACCAAATTTGGTTTGATCCTTGTATAAAAAATCGTTTTTTTAGGTTACATTTTTAATTATTAATCGAATCAAAAAATTTTTAATCAAGATTTACTTAAAATCGATTCATCTAAATCTTTTATTAAAACATTTTTTCGAAAAACGCCATTTGCCAAAATTCATTTTAAATTATCCGAAATGATCCGAAACCTAATTTTTAATGTAATCAAAAAATTTTTCGTATAAAAATTATTTCAAACATCTTCTAAACGAATCTGAATCTTTTATTAAAACATTTTCTTCATAAAACGTCATTTATTAAAAATCATTTTAAATTATCCGAAATAATCCGAAAAAGCAAATCTAATTTTTGATTTAATCGAAAAATTTTTTGTACAAAATTTATTCAAATCAGCATTTTAAACGATTTCTTTTAATAAAATTTTTCGATATCTCCCCAAATTTGGTTCAATTCTTGTTTAAAAAATTGTATTTTTGAGGTTATCATTTTAATTATTGATCGAATCAAAAATTTTTAATCAAAATTTACTCAAACTCGAGTCATCTAAACCTTTAATTAAAACATTTTCTTCATAAAACGTCATTTATTAAAATTAATTTAAAATTATCCGAAATGATTCGAAAATGCAAATCGTATTTTTGATTTAATCGAAAAATGTTTCGTACAAAATTTATTAAAACACCATTTTAAACGATTTCTTTTAATAAAATTTTTCGATATCTCCACCAAATTTCGTTTGATCCTTGTATAAAAAATCGTTTTTTTAGGTAACATTTTTAATTATTGATCGAATCAAAAAATTTTTAATCAAGATTTACTTAAAATCGATTCATTTAAATCTTTTATTAAAACATTTTTTCGAAAAACGCCATTTGCCAAAATTCATTTTAAATTATCCGAAACTATCCGAAAAATTACATCTTATTTTTTGATTTAATCGAAAAATTTTTCGTACAAAATTTATTTCAAACATCATTTTAAGCGATATCTTTTAGTAAAATTTTTCCATATCTCCACCAAATTTGGTTTAATTCTTGTTTAAAAAATCGTATTTTTGAGGTTATCATTTTAATTATTGATCGAATCAAACATTTTTAATCAAAATTTACTCAAAATCGAGTCATCTAAATCTTTCATTACAACATTTTCTTTGTAAAACGCCATTTATTAAAATTCATTTTAAATTATCCGAAATTATCCGAAAAATTAAATCTTATTTTTGACTTAATCGAAAAATTTTTCGTACAAAATTTATCTCAAACATCAGTTTAAACGATTTCTTTTAATGAAATTTTTCGATATCTCCACCAAATTTGGCTCGATTTTTGTAAAAAAAATTTTTTCTGAGGTTATCATCTTAATTATTGATCAAATCACAAAAATTTTAATCAAAATCTACTTAAAATCGAGTCATCTAAATCTTTTATTAAAACATTTTCTTCGTAAAACGCCCTTTATTAATAATCATTTTAATTTATCCGAAATTATCCGAAAAGTCAAATCGTATATTTGATTGAATCGAAAAATTTTTCTTACAAACTTTATTCAAAACATCATTTTAAATGATTTATTTTAATAAAAATGTTCGATATCTCCACCAGATGGCGCTCCACACTATAGTAGTGTGGAGCAATTTTTTAAATTTTTTTTTATAAAACAATTTTTTGAAGTTATCGTTTTAATTATTGATCGAATCAAAAACTTTTTAATCAAAATTTACTTAAAATCGAGTCATCCAAATCTTTTATTAAAACATTTTCTTCGTAAAACGCCATTTATTAAAAATCATTTTAAATTATCCGAAATCTTATTTTTGATTTAATCGAAAAAAGTTTCCTACAAAATTTATTTAGAACATCATTTAATATGATTTATTTTAATAAAATTTTTCGATATCTCCATCGGATGGCGTTTCACACTGGTATAAAAAATGATTAATTTTACAAAAAAATTATAATTTGTTATTTTTCGTTAAACTTTCTTTCTTCTCGCCAGAGCAACCTTAAGGCTTCATTTAATCGTTTAAAAATTGAACCTGCCTCATATAGATAAATCAATAAAAAAATCGATAATAAAATGAATGAATTAATTAATTAATCGGTTATTTAAAAATGGTTTAGCGGTACATTCATCTTACTATTGCTTCTACTTTGTTTTATGTTATTTATTCAACGATAACTGCGTCTAGAAAACATTTTGTTGTATTTGGCTATTTGTGTATTTGTTATATGTTATATTATTATTATAATATTGTAATATTATAAATAGTGGTACTGTATAAGAGTTTATTTAATGAATGGGCAGGCTCAAATTCTTATTCATTTCTTATTCAAAGTTGTGCATTAATTTAAAATTTGGAAAAACTCCTTAAAATTGCATTTAATTTTATTTTCGAACCCCGTTATTATTTCGTTTTATTTTATTTTATTTTTTTTTCAAAACGACATCAAATTTAACGTAAATATTACAACGGATAGGCTTGAAACACTAACATAGAACTATTGTATATTTTCTTTAAGTATTTTTATTATTTTTTTTTATTAAAAGTCATGTGGTTTTTTTCAATCTCAAAAAAATTTTCGGTTCGAAATCAATTAATTTTTCTGTTCGTATGGTTCGTTTCCCAAAAGTGACTTTTTTCCAATAAAAAAACTCATCGTTTTTCTCGAGTTTTTTCTTATTATTATTATTTTTTCGTTTTTTTGATCATTTTATAAAAATCTTTTCACGTTGATTTTTGACGCCAAAGTTTCGTGTAGTTTTTTTTTTTGAGTTGGTTTATTTAGTTTTTATTTTTTTTTCATCAAAAATTTGAAAGAATTCGATGGAAGCTTTCTTACAAACTAAACTTCAATCGAATCCTCGTTATTGAGTCCGTTTTAAGTCAGTCCGGACCTGGATTATTCTTTTTACGCCCCAAAAGATCTTTGCAAAGTATTAATTTTTAATCAAAATCTCGTTTTTCTGTATCGGTCGTTCTTTATGTGTATCAAGTCCTCGTCAGTCCGTCAACAAGGTCGGTATTATTTTTTTATTAACAATTTAATGAAAAAGTTTTGTTTTTATTGTAAAAAACGTAAGAGCTTCTTAAAAATCGTAACTGAAGTGTGGTTAACCGGATTTTTTGTTTAGCATTGCGAACGGGTGCAATACGTTTGGGCTATTGCGAATATTTTAATTAAATCGAACTGTTTTTAAACCCCTTCTTAACCGGAATCATCACACGAGATCGCCGTCTTATTAATTCGATTAAATCGGCTTTTACTTAATCATTTTTTTCTGTCTTAAGTCATCATCGGATTTGGGGGACATCTTAACAGGAAACATGCAATTAATGTGATTATTATTATTAGTAGCTATTCTGTATTTGAGTGAGTTGTTTGGGTCGCCTAATCTCCGTTTATAATTAATATACTTATTACGATTAATATTTCGCTTCCTTTCGACCAATTTATTCAATCAAAAACATCCTTTTTGTTTCATTCTTGAGATATCAACGAAAATCGCTTAAAAATTTAGAACACAAATTTGATGGGTTTATTTAGAACCATTCACGTCAATAACTATGTTTTTAAAAGCCAATTAGTTCTTGAGATAAGCTCATTTTTGATCGATAAAAAATTGTTATGTACTCGACCATATTTTTGATAATATCTTGGTAATTATAACCGATAAAGAATTATTTTTAAAACGAAATTAGTTTAAAATTAGATTGTCTAAAACTTTTATTAAAACTTTTTTTTCGAAAAACGCCATTTATTAAAAATCATTTTAAATTATCCGAAATTTTATTTTTGATTTAATCGAAAAATGTTTCGTACAAAATTTGTTTAGCACATCATTTAATTATTGATCGAATCAAAAAACTTTTCATCGAAATTTACCTAAAATCGACTCATTTTCAAAAAACGCCTTTTGCTAAAATTCATTTTAAATTATCCGAAATGATCCGAAACTTAATTTTTGATGCAATCAAAAAATTTTTCGTACGAAATTTATTTAGAATGTCGTTTAAAATGATTTATTTTAATAACATTTTTCGACATCTTCGTCAGATTTAACTCGACTCTGGTATAAAAAAATTATTTTTTGAGGTTATCATTCATAATTATTGATCGAATCAAAAAATTTTTAATCGAAATTTACTTAAAATTGAGTCATCAATAAGTTTCATTGACATATTTATTTCAAAAAACGCCATTTATTAAAAATCATTTTAAATTATCCGAAATGATCCGAAAATGCAAATCGTATTTTTGATTTAATCGAAAAATTTTTCGTACAAAATTTATTTCAAACATCATTTTAAACGATTTCATTTAATAAAATTTTTCGGTATCTCCACCAAATTTGGCTCTTTTTTGTATAAACAATCTTTTTTTGAAGTTATCATGTTAATTATTGATCGAATCACAAAAATTTTAATCAAAATTTACTCAAGATTGAGGAATCTAAAACTTTTATTAAAACATTTTTTTCGTAAAACGCCATTTATTAAAAATCATTTTAAATTATCCGAAACTATCCGAAAAATTACATCTTATTTTTTGATTTAATCGAAAAATTTTTCGTACAAAATTTATTTCAAACATCATTTTAAACGATTTCTTTTAATAAAATTTTTCGGTATCTCCACCAAATTTGGTTTAATTCTTGTTTAAAAAATCGTATTTTTGAGGTTATCATTTTAATTATTGATCGAATCAAAAATTTTTAATCAAAATTTACTCAAAATCGAGTCATCTAAATCTTTCATTACATTTTCTTTGTAAAACGCCATTTATTAAAATTCATTTTAAATTATCCGAAATTATCCGAAAAATTAAATCTTATTTTTGACTTAATCGAAAAATTTTTCGTACAAAATTTATCTCAAACATCAGTTTAAACGATTTCTTTTAATGAAATTTTTCGACATCTCCACCAAATTTGGCTCGATTTTTGTAAAAAAAAATTTTTCTGAGGTTATCATCTTAATTATTGATCAAATCACAAAAATTGTAATCAAAATCTACTTAAAATCGAGTCATCTAAATCTTTTATTAAAACATTTTCTTCGTAAAACGCCCTTTATTAAAAATCATTTTAATTTATCCGAAATTATCCGAAAAGTCAAATCGTATATTTGATTTAATCGAAAAATTTTTCGTACGAAATTTATTTCAAACATCATTTTTAGCGATTTATTTAAATAAAATTTTTCCATATCTCAACCAAATTTGGCTCAATTCTTTCAAAAAAAAATCGTTTTTGAGGTTATCTTTTTAATTATTGATCGAATCAAAAAAATTTTAATCAAAATTTATTCAAAATCGAGTCATCTAAATCTTTTGCTTTATAAAATGCCATTAATTAAAATTCATTTTAAATTATCCGAAACTATCCGAAAAATTACATCTTATTTTTTGATTTAATCGAAAAATTTTTCGTACAAAATTTATTTCGAACATCATTTTAAACGATTTCTTTTAATAAAATTTTTCGGTATCTCCACCAAATTTGGTTTAATTCTTGTTTAAAAAATCGTATTTTTGAGGTTATCATTTTAATTATTGATCGAATCAAAAATTTTTAATCAAAATTTACTCAAAATCGAGTCATCTAAATCTTTCATTACAACATTTTCTTTGTAAAACGCCATTTATTAAAATTCATTTTAAATTATCCGAAATTATCCGAAAAATTAAATCTTATTTTTTATCATCTTAATTATTGATCAAATCACAAAAATTTTAATCAAAATCTACTTAAAATCGAGTCATCTAAATCTTTTATTAAAACATTTTCTTCGTAAAACGCCCTTTATTAAAAATCATTTTAATTTATCCGAAATTATCCGAAAAGTCAAATCGTATATTTGATTTAATCGAAAAATTTTTCGTACGAAATTTATTTCAAACATCATTTTTAGCGATTTATTTAAATAAAATTTTTCCATATCTCAACCAAATTTGGCTCAATTCTTTCAAAAAAAAATCGTTTTTGAGGTTATCATTTTAATTATTGATCGAATCAAAAATTTTTAATCAAAATTTACTCAAAATCGAGTCATCTAAATCTTTCATTACAACATTTTCTTCGTAAAACGCCATTTATTAAAATTCATTTAAAATTATCCGAAATAATCCGAAAAGGTAAATCTTATTTTTGATGTAATTGAAAATTTTTTCGTACAAAATTTATTTTAAACATCATTTTTAACCATTTCTTTTAATAAAATTTATCGATATTTCCACCAAATTTGGTTCAATTCTTGTTTAAAAAATCGTTTTTTGAGGTTATATCTTTTTAATTATTGATCAGATCACAAAAATTTTAATCAAAATCTACTTAAAATCGAGTCTTAAATCTTTTATTAAAACATTTTCTTCGTAAAACGCCATTTATTAAAATTTATTTTAAATTATCCGAAATAGTAAATCTTATTTTCTATTTAACCGAAAAATTTTTCATAAAAATTTATTTCAAACATCATTTTAAACGATTTCTTTTAATAAAGTTTTTCGATATCTCCACCAAATTTGGCTCCACTCTTTTATAAAAAAATCATTTTTTTGAGGTTATCTTTTTAATTATTGATCGAATCAAAAAAATTTTAATCAAAATTTATTCAAAATCGAGTCATCTAAATCTTTTATTAAAACATTTTCTTCATAAAACGTCATTTATTAAAATTAATTTAAAATTATCCGAAATGATCCGAAAATGTAAATCGTATTTTTGATTTAATCGAAAAATTTTTCGTACAAAATTTATTTCAAACATCATTTTAAACGATTTCTTTTAATAAAATTTTTCGATATCTCCACCAAATTTGGCTCTTTTTTATATAAAAAATCATTTTTTTGGAGGTTATCTTTTCAATTATTGATCAAATCAAAAAAATTTTAATCAAAATTTATTCAAAATCGAGTCATCTAAATCTTTTATTAAAACATTTTCTTCATAAAACGTCATTTATTAAAATTCATTTTAAATTATCCGAAATTATCCGAAATAGTAAATCTTATTTTCGATTTAACCGAAAAATTTTTCGTACAAAATTTATTTCAAACATCATTTTAAACGATTTCTTTTAATAAAATTTTTCGATATCTCCACCAAATTTGGCTCTTTTATATAAAAAATCATTTTTTTGAGGTTATCTTTTCAATTATTGATCGAATCAAAAAAATTTTAATCAAAATTTATTCAAAATCGAGTCATCTAAATCTTTTATTAAAACATTTTCTTCATAAAACGTCATTTATTAAAATTCATTTTAAATTATCCGAAATTATCCGAAATAGTAAATCTTATTTTCGATTTAACCGAAAAATTTTTCGAACAAAATTGATTTCAAGCATCATTTTAAACGATTTCTTTTAATAAAATTTTTCGATATCTCCACCAAATTTGGCTCAACTTTAATTAAATCGTCCATAATTTTTATTAAAACAACTTTTTCGAAAAAACCTCATTTATTAAAAATCATTTAAAATTATCCGAAATCTAATTTTTGATTTAATCGAAAAAAGTTGTTCAAAACAAGATTTATTTTAACAAAATTTGTTGCTCTTTTCGAATTTGTTGATATCTCAAACACTTTTTATAACAATTTAAATTTTTCCCAAAAATAAAATCGAATTAAAATTTTCTATCCTACACAATAATATTTCGTTTACATCCTATATACGCGGTTAAATGACTAATTATTTAAAAATCTTATGCGCGATATAATATATTTAATATTTGTATACTTGTATTCTTGTATTTTCGTGTTATATATTTATCATTTTTTTGGGTCCGATCGGATCGATTAAAACCCGGCGATCTCGAATTCAATTCGTGCATTCAATCCGGTTAAAAGGGGGTCCTTTTATTCGTAATTAAACATTGAACTGAAAACCGTCGAAACAAAATTCGGTGAAAATCTTATTTTTTTTTGTTTTTTGAGAATCGGGCGCCGAGAAGACGGCGCCCGCTTTTGTTTAATGGGCTATTGCAAACAATTTCGTTCGTTTTATTTTTTGATAGGTAATTTTACAATAAATACCAAGTCAATTCGGGCATTTTGACAACAATATTTATGTAAAATATCCAAACCGTCGCGCCTGAAGATGACGAAACAGCGCGACGAAATAGTGTGTTGTTATTATTATTAATTATTTTTTTAATTAATTATTTTTTTTTGATTTATTTTTTATTTTGTTTTGCTGTGTATGTATAACAGGGCTTATTTTGTATTTGATTAAACAAAAATTAAACGTTGTGAACTGGAAACCGTTTCCCCTCGTTTAATTGGGTTTAAGGGGAACGGTTCCTGGTTATACTGGGCTATTGCAGATTGAATTTTTCTGTTCTGTCTTTATTTATTATTATGATATATTTGTGTGTATGTGGCGTGGGCGAAATCATATTTGAAGCACTCAATTGTGCAACCGGGCTATTGTTGTGAGTTTCATTCACTGTTATTTAATTATTATTATACATAATTGATTTTTTCTTCTTCAGCTGTCACTATTTTCTTTTTTACACTGTGTTTTGTAGTTGTATTTCACGTAGGATATTGTAGTCAATTGTTAAGTCTCGTTCAGTGTATTAATTAATTAATATTGTGGCGTCTCAAATCGGGTTCGGCTTTTCTTCCAATCGGAAGAAAAACCTTTTATATTAAAGCACTTTTACCACCCTTTTTTATTTATTTTTCCTCTTTGTCACTTTTTTCTCAAAAAAAGTGGTAAATTTTTCGTGCTTAATGCGTCGTTTTGTCACTTTTATGGGAAATCCGCGAGTTTTACCAACTTTAATTATTTGGTTCTTTTCTCGCCAATTTTTTTTGTTTAACAATAATTATTTATTTATTTACTGGTTTGTTTTGCTGCTATTGTCTGACTATGGCTATTGTACACGAGTGTGTGTGTGGGAAAAGTAACTAGTGTTTAAAAATATCCGTTCCGAAACCGCAAAAGCACAAAAAATTCGATCCAATCGATTATTATGAACTTTTTAATTTTGATTAATTTTTTTTTGTGTTTTTTTGGTACAGAACGGTCCGGTTAAAAAGGCTATTTACAATGCGGGTTTTTGCGAATCGGGTCAAATTCGATTTATCTCCACTTTTTTCGAAATAATCGTTTTTTTGAGGTTATCTTTTTAATTATTGATCGAATCAAATTTTTTTAAATCAAAATTCACTCAAAATTGAGTCATCTAAAACTTTCATTAAAACATTTTTTTCATAAAACGCCATTTATTAAAAATCATTTTAAATTATCCGAAATGGTCCGAAAAATCAAATCTTATTTTTGATTTAATCGAAAAATGTTTCGTACAAAATTTGTTTAAAACATCATTTAAAATGATTTATTTTAATAAAATTTTTTGATATCTCCACAAAATTTGGCTCGGCTCTTTTATAAAAAATCGATTTTTTGAGGTTATATTTTTAATTATTGATCGAATCGAATTTTTTTTAAATCGAAATTTACTTAAAATTGAGTCCTCTAAAACTTTCATTAAAACATTTTTTTCGTAAAACGTCATTTATTAGAAATCATTTTAAATTATCCGAAATGATCCGAAAATTCAAATCTTATTTTTGGTTTAATCGAAAAATGTTTCGTACAAAATTTGATTGAAACATCATTTAAAATCATTTATTTTAATAAAATTTTTTGATATCTCCACAAAATTTGGCTCGGCTCTTTTAT
Organism: Onthophagus sagittarius; assembly: GCA_036711965.1. Taxonomy (NCBI): domain Eukaryota; kingdom Metazoa; phylum Arthropoda; class Insecta; order Coleoptera; family Scarabaeidae; genus Onthophagus; species Onthophagus sagittarius. The sequence continues at coordinate 15,485,982 of JASERS010000009.1, forward strand.
AAAAAATCGATTTTTTGAGGTTATATCTTTAATTATTGATCGTATCAAATTTTTTTAAATCAAAATTCACTCAAAATTGAGTCATCTAAAACTTTCATTAAAACATTTTTTTCATAAAACGCCATTTATTAAAAATCATTTTAAATTATCCGAAATGGTCCGAAAAGTCAAATCTTATTTTTGATTTGATCGAAAAATGTTTCGTACAAAATTTGAATAAAACATCATTTAAAATGATTTATTTTAATAAAATTTTTTGATATCTCCACAAAATTTGGCTCGACTCTTATAAAAAATCGATTTTTGAGGTTATATTTTTAATTATTGATCGAATCAAATTTTTTTTAATCAAAATTCCCTCAAAATCGAGTCATCTAAAACTTTTATTAAAACATTTTTTTCATAAAACGCCATTTATTAAAAATCATTTTAAATTATCCGAAATGTTATTTTTGATTTAATCGAAAAATATTTCCTACAAAATTTATTTAAAACATCATTTAAAATGATTTATTTTAATAAAATTTTTTGATATCTCCACAAAATTTGACTCGACTCTTTTATAAACAATCGATTTTTTGAGGTAATATTTTTAATTATTGATCGAATCAAAATTATTTTAATCAAAATTCCCTCAAAATCGAGTCATCTAAAACTTTTATTAAGACATTTTTTTCGTAAAACGCCATTTATTAAAAATCATTTTAATTTATCCGAAATTATCCGAAAAGTCAAACCTTATTTTTGATTTAATTGAAAAATGTTTCGTACAAAATTTGTTTAAAACATCATTTAAAATGATTTATTTTAATAAAAATTTTTGATATCTCCACCAGATGGCGCTCCACACTGTTATAAAAATCGTTTTTTGATCAAATCTTTTTTGTTTTTGATCGAATCAATTTTTTCTTCAAACAAAATCAATTTATAATTTAATTACCTAAAATTTTTAATCAATTTTTTCAATAAACGTGCAGAAATGAAATAAAATCGACAAATTTGATTGAAATTTGGATATTAAGTAAAATTGATGATTTTCAAAAAATCGTTGTGGGATTAATTTTGGGAATGAAGAAATGATTTTGGTACTAAATTAAAGCCCAAATTTTCTAGTTTAATATATTATGCAATGATATTTAAAAAATCGACCCACCTTTCAGTTTTTTGAGTTATGATCAATGATATAAAATCGACAAATTCTGAATATCAAGCAAAATTAATGGTTTTTAAAAAATCGTTTTGGGTTTAGTTTTGAAATTGAAGAAATGATTTTGACATCAAATTAAAGTTCAAGCTATCTACTTTAAGACGCCATACTTTGAAATCAAAAACTTTTTACCATAATTTGGATTTTTTGATTTTTAACCAATGATGTCAAAACGAGAAATTTAAATTTTAAGAAAAAATGATGATTTTCAAAAAATTATGCTGGGTGTAACTTTGGAATTGAAAAATTGATTTTGATACTAAATTAAAGCTCAAGCTTTATTCTTTAGGATGTGATACAGTGAAATCAAAAATTTCATCCGCATCTTTTTCATTTTTTAATTATAACCAAAATCATACAAAGGAACAAATTAAAATATTTAAAAAAATCGGTGATCTTCAAAAAATCATTGCGGGGTTATTTTTGAAATTGAAAAAAAGATTTTGATATCAAATTAAAGCTTAAACTTTAAGACGTTATATGTTATAATCAAAAATTTTATTCCCATCTTTTCCATTTTTCGTTTATAACCAAAATCATAAAAATGAACAATTTAAAATATTAAGAAAAATTGGAAATTTTCAAAAAATCATTGCGGGGTTATTTTTGAAATTGAAAAAAAGATTTTGATATCAGATTAAAGCTTAAACTTTAAACTTTAAGACCTTATATGTTAAAATCAAAAATTTTATTCCCATCTTTTCCATTTTTGGTTTGTAACCAAAATCATAAAAATGAACAATTTCAAATATTAAGAAAAATTGGAAATTTTCAAAAAATCATTGCGGGTTTATTTTTGAAATTGAAAAAAAGATTTTGATATCAGATTAAAGCTTAAACTTTAAACTTTAAGACCTTATATGTTAAAATCAAAAATTTTATTCCCATCTTTTCCATTTTTGGTTTGTAACCAAAATCATAAAAATGAACAATTTCAAATATTAAGAAAAATTGGAAATTTTCAAAAAATCATTGCGGGTTTATTTTTGAAATTGAAAAAAAGATTTTGATATCAGATTAAAGCTTAAACTTTAAACTTTAAGACCTTATATGTTAAAATCAAAAATTTTATTCCCATCTTTTCCATTTTTCGTTTATAACCAAAATCATAAAAATGAACAATTTAAAATATTAAGAAAAATTGGAAATTTTCAAAAAATCATTGCGGGGTTATTTTTGAAATTGAAAAAAAGATTTTGATATCAGATTAAAGCTTAAACTTTAAACTTTAAGACCTTATATGTTAAAATCAAAAATTTTATTCCCATCTTTTCCATTTTTGGTTTGTAACCAAAATCATAAAAATGAACAATTTCAAATATTAAGAAAAATTGGAAATTTTCAAAAAATCATTGCGGGTTTATTTTTGAAATTGAAAAAAAGATTTTGATATCAGATTAAAGCTTAAACTTTAAACTTTAAGACCTTATATGTTAAAATCAAAAATTTTATTCCCATCTTTTCCATTTTTCGTTTATAACCAAAATCATAAAAATGAACAATTTAAAATATTAAGAAAAATTGGAAATTTTCAAAAAATCATTGCGGGTTTATTTTTGAAATTGAAAAAAAGATTTTGATATCAGATTAAAGCTTAAACTTTAAACTTTAAGACCTTATATGTTAAAATCAAAAATTTTATTCCCATCTTTTCCATTTTTCGTTTATAACCAAAATCATAAAAATGAACAATTTCAAATATTAAGAAAAATTGGAAATTTTCAAAAAATCATTGCGGGGTTATTTTTGAAATTGCAACAAAGATTTTGATATCAAATTAAAGCTTAAATTTTAAACTTTAAGACTTTATATGTTAAAATCAAAATTTTTATTCCCATCTTTTCCATTTTTCGTTTATAACCAAAATCATAAAAATGAACAATTTCAAATATTAAGAAAAATTGGAAATTTTCAAAAAATCATTGCGGGGTTATTTTTGAAATTGAAAAAAAGATTTTGATATCAGATTAAAGCTTATACTTTAAACTTTAAGACCTTATATGTTCAAATCAAAAATTTTATTCCCATCTTTTCCATTTTTCGTTTATAACCAAAATCATAAAAATGAAGAATTTAAAATATTAAGAAAAATTGGAAATTTTCAAAAAATCATTGCGGGGTTATTTTTGAAATTGAAAAAGAGATTTTGATATCAAATTAAAGCTTAAACTTTAAACTTTAAGACCTTATATGTTATAATCAAAAATTTTATTCCCATCTTTTCCATTTTTCGTTTATAACCAAAATCATAAAAATGAAGAATTTAAAATATTAAGAAAAATTGGAAATTTTCAAAAAATCATTGCGAGGTTATTTTTGAAATTGAAAAAAAGATTTTGATATCAAATTAAAGCTTACACTTTAAACTTTAAGACCTTATGTGTTAAAATCAAAAATTTTATTCTCATCTTTTCCATTTTTCGTTTATAACCAAAATCATAAAAATGAACAATTTCAAATATTAAGAAAAATTGGAAATTTTCAAAAAATCATTGCGGGGTTATTTTTGAAATTGAAAAAGAGATTTTGATATCAAATTAAAGCTTAAACTTTAAACTTTAAGACCTTATATGTTATAATCAAAAATTTTATTCCCATCTTTTCCATTTTTCGTTTATAACCAAAATCATAAAAATGAAGAATTTCAAATATTAAGAAAAATTGGAAATTTTCAAAAAATCATTGCGGGGTTATTTTTGAAATTGCAACAAAGATTTTGATATCAAATTAAAGCTTAAATTTTAAACTTTAAGACTTTATATGTTAAAATCAAAATTTTTATTCCCATCTTTTCCATTTTTCGTTTATAACCAAAATCATAAAAATGAACAATTTCAAATATTAAGAAAAATTGGAAATTTTCAAAAAATCATTGCGGGGTTATTTTTGAAATTGCAACAAAGATTTTGATATCAAATTAAAGCTTAAATTTTAAACTTTAAGACTTTATATGTTAAAATCAAAATTTTTATTCCCATCTTTTCCATTTTTCGTTTATAACCAAAATCATAAAAATGAACAATTTCAAATATTAAGAAAAATTGGAAATTTTCAAAAAATCATTGCGGGGTTATTTTTGAAATTGCAACAAAGATTTTGATATCAAATTAAAGCTTAAATTTTAAACTTTAAGACTTTATATGTTAAAATCAAAATTTTTATTCCCATCTTTTCCATTTTTCGTTTATAACCAAAATCATAAAAATGAACAATTTCAAATATTAAGAAAAATTGGAAATTTTCAAAAAATCATTGCGGGGTTATTTTTGAAATTGCAACAAAGATTTTGATATCAAATTAAAGCTTAAATTTTAAACTTTAAGACTTTATATGTTAAAATCAAAATTTTTATTCCCATCTTTTCCATTTTTCGTTTATAACCAAAATCATAAAAATGAACAATTTCAAATATTAAGAAAAATTGGAAATTTTCAAAAAATCATTGCGGGGTTATTTTTGAAATTGAAAAAAAGATTTTGATATCAGATTAAAGCTTAAACTTTAAACTTTAAGACCTTATATGTTCAAATCAAAAATTTTATTCCCATCTTTTCCATTTTTCGTTTATAACCAAAATCATAAAAATGAAGAATTTAAAATATTAAGAAAAATTGGAAATTTTCAAAAAATCATTGCGGGGTTATTTTTGAAATTGAAAAAGAGATTTTGATATCAAATTAAAGCTTAAACTTTAAACTTTAAGACCTTATATGTTATAATCAAAAATTTTATTCCCATCTTTTCCATTTTTCGTTTATAACCAAAATCATAAAAATGAAGAATTTAAAATATTAAGAAAAATTGGAAATTTTCAAAAAATCATTGCGAGGTTATTTTTGAAATTGAAAAAGAGATTTTGATATCAAATTAAAGCTTAAACTTTAAACTTTAAGACCTTATATGTTATAATCAAAAATTTTATTCCCATCTTTTCCATTTTTCGTTTATAACCAAAATCATAAAAATGAAGAATTTAAAATATTAAGAAAAATTGGAAATTTTCAAAAAATCATTGCGAGGTTATTTTTGAAATTGAAAAAAAGATTTTGATATCAAATTAAAGCTTACACTTTAAACTTTAAGACCTTATGTGTTAAAATCAAAAATTTTATTCTCATCTTTTCCATTTTTCGTTTATAACCAAAATCATAAAAATGAACAATTTCAAATATTAAGAAAAATTGGAAATTTTCAAAAAATCATTGCGGGGTTATTTTTGAAATTGAAAAAGAGATTTTGATATCAAATTAAAGCTTAAACTTTAAACTTTAAGACCTTATATGTTATAATCAAAAATTTTATTCCCATCTTTTCCATTTTTCGTTTATAACCAAAATCATAAAAATGAAGAATTTAAAATATTAAGAAAAATTGGAAATTTTCAAAAAATCATTGCGAGGTTATTTTTGAAATTGAAAAAAAGATTTTGATATCAAATTAAAGCTTACACTTTAAACTTTAAGACCTTATGTGTTAAAATCAAAAATTTTATTCTCATCTTTTCCATTTTTCGTTTATAACCAAAATCATAAAAATGAACAATTTCAAATATTAAGAAAAATTGGAAATTTTCAAAAAATCATTGCGGGGTTATTTTTGAAATTGAAAAAAGATATTGGTATCAAATTAAAGCTTAAGTTTTAAGCTTTAAGACTTTATATGTTATAATCAAAAATTTCATTCCCATCTTTTCCATTTTTGGTTTATAACCAAAATCATAAAAATGAACAATTTCAAATATTAAGAAAAATTGGAAATTTTCAAAAAATCATTGCGGGGTTATTTTTGAAATTGAAAAAAAGATTTTGGTATCAAATTAAAGCTTAAGCTTTAAGCTTTAAGATTTTATATGTTATAATCAAAAATTTCATTCCCATCTTTTCCATTTTTGGTTTATAACCAAAATCATAAAAATGAACAATTTCAAATATTAAGAAAAATTGGAAATTTTCAAAAAATCATTGCGGGGTTATTTTTGAAATTGAAAAAAGATATTGGTATCAAATTAAAGCTTAAGTTTTAAGCTTTAAGACTTTATATGTTATAATCAAAAATTTCATTCCCATCTTTTCCATTTTTGGTTTATAACCAAAATCATAAAAATGAACAATTTCAAATATTAAGAAAAATTGGAAATTTTCAAAAAATCATTGCGGGGTTATTTTTGAAATTGAAAAAAAGATTTTGGTATCAAATTAAAGCTTAAGCTTTAAGCTTTAAGATTTTATATGTTATAATCAAAAATTTCATTCCCATCTTTTCCATTTTTGGTTTATAACCAAAATCATAAAAATGAACAATTTCAAATATTAAGAAAAATTGGAAATTTTCAAAAAATCATTGCGGGGTTATTTTTGAAATTGAAAAAAGATATTGGTATCAAATTAAAGCTTAAGTTTTAAGCTTTAAGACTTTATATGTTATAATCAAAAATTTCATTCCCATCTTTTCCATTTTTGGTTTATAACCAAAATCATAAAAATGAACAATTTCAAATATTAAGAAAAATTGGAAATTTTCAAAAAATCATTGCGGGGTTATTTTTGAAATTGAAAAAAAGATTTTGGTATCAAATTAAAGCTTAAGCTTTAAGCTTTAAGATTTTATATGTTATAATCAAAAATTTCATTCCCATCTTTTCCATTTTTGGTTTATAACCAAAATCATAAAAATGAACAATTTCAAATATTAAGAAAAATTGGAAATTTTCAAAAAATCATTGCGGGGTTATTTTTGAAATTGAAAAAAAGATTTTGGTATTAAATTAAAGCTTAAGCTTTAAGCTTTAAGACTTTATATGTTATATTCAAAAATTTTATTCCCATCTTTTCCATTTTTGGTTTATAACCAAAATCATAAAAATGAACAATTTCAAATATTAAGAAAAATTGGAAATTTTCAAAAAATCATTGCGGGGTTATTTTTGAAATTGAAAAAAAGATTTTGGTATCAGATTAAAGCTTAAACTTTAAACTTTAAGACGTTATATGTTATAATCAAAAATTTTATTCCCATCTTTTCCATTTTTGGTTTATAACCAAAATCATAAAAATGAAGAATTTAAAATATTAAGAAAAAATGGAAATTTTCAAAAAATCATTGAGGGGTTATTTTTGAAATTGAAAAAATCATTTTGGCACCAAATTAAAGCCCCAATTTCCTTTTTTTAATGCATCAGATTCGAAGAACCTTTTTAATTTTTTGATTTATATCCAAAACCATAAAAAAGAACAAATTAAAATATTTAAAAAAATTAATCATCTTCAGTTTAGGCTCATTTTTAAGATTCAAAAATTAATTTTACCATTAAATTAAACCTCTTCATCTTTAATTTTTAACAAATCAACTTAAAATTATTTCCATACTTATTTAATTCGACACAATTTTATATTTATTAAAAAAAAATTAATTGTTGATAAATCGAAAAAGACCCGTACGCAAAACGACTATTATATGTTTATTGTTTTCGGATTTGAGTGTGGATTTGAGTGTGAATGGATGTAATTGTTTATCTGTGTGTTATAAAATTCGAAAAAAAAAACGTCGCAGTAAGGTTATTTACACCAAAAAACCACATTTTTCTTTTTTTTTCTTGTATTCGTAAAATTTAACCAAAAAGACAAGTTTGAATCGAAGTTTTAAAAACGTTTTACCCAAAAATAAAATAATTACTTTTTTTTTCGTGAAAATTTCTTAAAATTTTTGAGATAATTTTTGTTTTTGTACAACTATTAACCGCTTCTGATTTCATTTTTTTGTTGCTTCGTTTAATCTTATAAAAAATATATGCATCAGTTTTTGTTTTTTTCCTTTTTAAAGTTAATTAATTAATTAGTTAGTTAGGAGTAGTAGTTATTTTTCATTTTTCGCAGTCTCACTTTTTTTTCTTTTTTTCTCTCTCGTTCAACTTTTAATAAAATTCAATTTTATTAATTATTCTTTTTGTACAAATCTCTCATTTACACGCGATTTTGAGAACGCAAAATTAAAATTAATTTGATTTAATTGAAACCGTTTTTAAAAAATCTTATTATTTTGGTTGCTTTCTTTTTCTTTCTCGTTTTTTTCCTTTTTTTTCTTTTAGTTTTATAATCACAGATAGGAATTGCAACGAATTAATTTGTTATTGCTCGGTCTTCCGGCCAATATTTTTTTGCTTCTTTAGATTAAGAATTTTTTATATTTTAAAATAATAATATGATAATCTAATAAATCACAGAATGTTGTACAATTTCCTTTTTTTGTTGCTTTTTCGAAGAAACTAAAAAAATAAATGCATTTTCGTGTTTATGTAAAATATAAAAAGGGGGAAGTAATTTTTTAATCGAATTTCTCCACTCACACCGGGTTTTTTAACCTAACGAAATAATAATAAAAAGAATTAAGGACGACCCATCTCTCGAGGAGTCGCCCCACCTCTTCTCATCCTTAAATATTTATTAATTAGTAAGTATTCTCCTTATTAACTTAATAAGTATTAAGTGTCTCTGTCTCTCTTCCTAATATTTACACTCTCTCACCCACTTAATCCTAATCAAATAGTATTTATATATTTATATTTCATATAATCTAACATATACATAACATCCAATCGGGGTGGCTATTTTACAAATATTATTATTATCATTTAATTTTAATCAGAAAAAACGAGGAAGAAAAACCAAAATCATTTTTCTTCCCCCTCCTTTCAATCCCCTAATAATAAAAACTAATTTTCTTCCTCAAAAAAATCCATTCAAAACAAAATTAACTTTAAAATTAAAGTCGACCCTTTTTGTTTTGGCACCAGGAGCCGATTTAATTTGTACTAAGAGTCGCCTTCAACCAGATCGTTACGATCTCATTGCAAATTTCTTTCTTTAACCTGAACACCCTCAGGGTTGTTGACTTTGCTGTTGACCGCCGGTCAGCGAGAAACCCAACGACCGAGGATCGCTCCCGTGTAACCTTAACGCCTGCTCAAGACGCTGCTCCTGAAGACGGAGGGCCTCCGTTAAATCGGGGCTTAATTGTTGCGATGGTTGGCCCTGATGGGACTGATAGTTGCCGTTGTGACGAAGAGGGCTCGACGCATCGTGCTGATTCAGTTGAGGAAGGGCCTGATTCAACAAAAAAGATCAAATTAATTCAACTCTATCATAACTGATTTAATTCTAAGACTGAAGAAACGATTTTGATGTTAACTTAAAGCTTAACCTTTGCAATTTAAGATATCATCGGGTGATGTTAAAAAATTTCTTCCTATTTTTATCATTTTTGATTTATAACTAATAACGTAAAAACGATGATTTTGAATTTTAAGAAAATTTGGAATTTTCAAAATATTATATCTGCCTTAATTTTGGGTTCAAAGAAATAATTTTGATATTAAATTGAAGCCAATACTTTTTAATTTAAGATACCATCCTGTGATATTAAAAAATTTGGTCTCATTTTTATCATTTTCAATTTATCAGAAATAAAGTAAATATGATGAATTTGAATTTTTAGAGAAATTGGAAAATTTCAAGATATCATAACTGGCTTAATTCTAGCACTAAAGAAATGATTTTGATATCAAATTAAAGCCAAGATTTTCTAGTTTAAGATATCATCTAATGATATTAATTAGTTTCTTCTCCTTTTTGTCATTTTTGGTTAATGAAGTAAAAAAGTTGGTTTTGAATTTTAAAAAAATTTAGAATTTTCAAAATGTCATATCTCCCTTAACTTTGGGTTCAAACAAGTAATTTTGATATTAAATTGAAGCCAATACTTTTTAATTTAAGGTACCATCCTGTGATATTGAAAAATTTGGTCCCATTTTTATCATTTTTAATTTAACAGAAATAAAGTAAATATGACGAATTTGAATTATTAGAGAAATTGGAAAATTTCAAGATATCATAACTGGCTTAATTCTAGCACTAAAGAAATGATTTTGATATCAAATTAAAGCCAAGATTTTCTAGTTTAAGATATCATCTAATGATATTAAAAAGTTTCTTCTCCTTTTTGTCATTTTTGATTAATGAAGTAAAAAAGTTGGTTTTGAATTTTAAAAAAATTTAGAATTTTCAAAATGTCATATCTCCCTTAACTTTGGGTTCAAAGAAGTAATTTTGATATTAAATTGAAGCCAATACTATTTAATTTAAGGTACCATCCTGTGATATTAAAAAATTTGGTCCTATTTTTATCATTTTTATTTTAACAGAAATAAAGTAAATATGACGAATTTGAATTATTAGAGAAATTGGAAAATTTCAAGATATCATAACTGGCTTAATTCTAGCACTAAAGAAATGATTTTGATATCAAATTAAAGCCAAGATTTTCTAGTTTAAGATATCATCTAATGATATTAATTAGTTTCTCCTTATTTTTGTCATTTTTGGTTAATGAAGTAAAAAAGTTGGTTTTGAATTTTAAGAAAATTTAGAATTTTCAAAATGTCATATCTTCCTTAACTTTGGGTTCAAAGAAGTAATTTTGATATTAAATTGAAGCCAATACTTTTTAATTTAAGGTACCATCCTGTGATATTAAAAAATTTGGTCCTATTTTTATCATTTTTAATTTAACAGAAATAAAGTAAATATGATGAATTTGAATTTTTAGAGAAATTGGAAAATTTCAAGATATCATAACTGACTTAATTCTAGCACTAAAGAAATGATTTTGATATCAAATTAAAGCCAAGATTTTCTAGTTTAAGATATCATCTAATGATATTAATTAGTTTCTTCTCCTTTTTGTCATTTTTGGTTAATTAAGTAAAAAAGTTGGTTTTGAATTTTAAGAAAATTTAGAATTTTCAAAATGTCATATCTCCCTTAACTTTGGGTTCAAACAAGTAATTTTGATATTAAATTGAAGCCAATACTTTTTAATTTAAGATACCATCCTGTGATATTAAAAAATTTGGTCCCATTTTTATCATTTTTAATTTATCAGAAGTAAAGTAAATATGATGAATTTGAATTTTTAGAGAAATTGGAAAATTTCAAGATGTCATAATTGGCTTAATTCTAGGAATAAAGAAATGATTTTCATACCAACTTAAAGTATAATCTTTATACTTTAAAACGACATACTTTGAATTTAAAAGTTTTATGCTCATCTTCTTCATTTTTGACTTTTTATTAACATCATAAGAAAAAGCAAATTGGAATATTAAGAAAAATTGATGATTTTCAAAAAATCATTGTGGGTTCATTTTCGAAATTGAAGAAATGATTTTCATACCAAATTAAAGTACAATCTTTATACTTTAAAACGACATACTTTGAATTTAAAAGTTTCATTCTCATCTTCTTCGTTTTTGACTTTTTATTAACATCATGAGAAAGAGAAAATTGGAATATTAAGAAAAATTGATGATTTTCAAAAAATCATTGTGGGTTCATTTTCGAAATTGAAGAAATGATTTTCATACCAAATTAAAGTACAATCTTTATACTTTAAAACGACATACTTTGAATTTAAAAGTTTCATTCTCATCTTCTTCATTTCTAACTTTTTATTAACATCATGAGAAAGAGAAAATTCGAATATTAAGAAAAATTGATGATTTTCAAAAAATCATTGTGGGGTTATTTTTGACACTGAAGAAATGATTTTCATACCAAATTAAAGTACAATCTTTATACTTTTAAACGACATACTTTGAATTTAAAAGTTTCATTCTCATCTTCTTCATTTTTGACTTTTTGTTAACATCATAAGAAAAAGCAAATTGGAATATTAAGAAAAATTGATGATTTTCAAAAAATCATTGTGGGTTCATTTTCGAAATTGAAGAAATGATTTTCATACCAAATTAAAGTACAATCTTTATACTTTAAAACGACATACTTTGAATTTAAAAGTTTCATTCTTATCTTCTTCATTTTTAACTTTTTATTAACATCATAAGAAAAAGCAAATTGGAATATTAAGAAAAATTGATGATTTTCAAAACATCATTGTGGGCTTATTTTTGAAACTGAAGAAATGATTTTCATACCTAATTAAAGTACAATCTTTATACTTTAAAACGACATACTTTGAATTTAAAGGTTTCATTCTCATCTTCTTCATTTTTGACTTTTTATTAACATCATGAGAAAGAGAAAATTGGAATATTAAGAAAAATTGATGATTTTCAAAAAATCATTGTGGGCTTATTTTTGAAACTGAGGAATTGATTTTCATACCAACTTAAAGTACAATCTTTATACTTTAAAACGACATACTTTGAATTTAAAAGTTTCATTCTCATCTTCTTCATTTTTGACTTTTTATTAACATCATAAGAAAAAGCAAATTGGAATATTAAGAAAATTTGATGATTTTCAAAAAATCATTGTGGGCTTATTTTTGAACCTGAAGAAATGATTTTCATACCAACTTAAAGTACAATCTTTATACTTTAAAACGACATACTTTGAATTTAAAAGTTTCATTCTCATCTTCTTCATTTTTGACTTTTTATTAACATCATGAGAAAGAGAAAATTGGAATATTAAGAAAAATTGATGATTTTCAAAAAATCGTTGTGGGCTTATTTTTGAAACTGAAGAAATGATTTTCATACCAAATTAAAGTACAATCTTTATACTTTAAAACGACATACTTTGAATTTAAAAGTTTCATTCTCATCTTCTTCATTTTTGACTTTTTATTAACATCATAAGAAAAAGCAAATTGGAATATTAAGAAAAATTGATGATTTTCAAAACATCATTGTGGGCTTATTTTTGAAACTGAAGAAATGATTTTCATACCAAATTAAAGCACAATCTTTATACTTTAAAACGACATACTTTGAATTTAAAAGTTTCATTCTCATCTTCTTCATTTTTGACTTTTTATTAACATCATGAGAAAGAGAAAATTGGAATATTAAGAAAAATTGATGATTTTCAAAAAATCGTTGTGGGCTTATTTTTGAAACTGAAGAAATGATTTTCATACCAAATTAAAGTACAATCTTTATACTTTAAAACGACATACTTTGAATTTAAAAGTTTCATTCTCATCTTCTTCATTTTTGACTTTTTATTAACATCATGAGAAAGAGAAAATTGGAATATTAAGAAAAATTGATGATTTTCAAAAAATCGTTGTGGGTTCATTTTTGAAATTGAAGAAATGATTTTAATACCAAATTAAAGTCCAATCTTTATACTTTAAAATGACATACTTTGAATTCAAAAGTTTCATTCTCATCTTCTTCATTTTTGACTTTTTATTAACATCATAAGAAAAAGCAAATTGGAATATTAAGAAAAATTGATGATTTTCAAAAAATCATTGTGGGTTCATTTTCGAAATTGAAGAAATGATTTTCATACCAAATTAAAGTACAATCTTTATACTTTAAAACGACATACTTTGAATTTAAAAGTTTCATTCTCATCTTCTTCGTTTTTGACTTTTTATTAACATCATGAGAAAGAGAAAATTGGAATATTAAGAAAAATTGATGATTTTCAAAAAATCATTGTGGGTTCATTTTCGAAATTGAAGAAATGATTTTCATACCAAATTAAAGTACAATCTTTATACTTTAAAACGACATACTTTGAATTTAAAAGTTTCATTCTCATCTTCTTCGTTTTTGACTTTTTATTAACATCATGAGAAAGAGAAAATTGGAATATTAAGAAAAATTGATGATTTTCAAAAAATCATTGTGGGTTCATTTTCGAAATTGAAGAAATGATTTTCATACCAAATTAAAGTACAATCTTTATACTTTAAAACGACATACTTTGAATTTAAAAGTTTCATTCTCATCTTCTTCATTTCTAACTTTTTATTAACATCATGAGAAAGAGAAAATTCGAATATTAAGAAAAATTGATGATTTTCAAAAAATCATTGTGGGGTTATTTTTGACACTGAAGAAATGATTTTCATACCAAATTAAAGTACAATCTTTATACTTTTAAACGACATACTTTGAATTTAAAAGTTTCATTCTCATCTTCTTCGTTTTTGACTTTTTATTAACATCATGAGAAAGAGAAAATTGGAATATTAAGAAAAATTGATGATTTTCAAAAAATCATTGTGGGTTCATTTTCGAAATTGAAGAAATGATTTTCATACCAAATTAAAGTACAATCTTTATACTTTAAAACGACATACTTTGAATTTAAAAGTTTCATTCTCATCTTCTTCGTTTTTGACTTTTTATTAACATCATGAGAAAGAGAAAATTGGAATATTAAGAAAAATTGATGATTTTCAAAAAATCATTGTGGGTTCATTTTCGAAATTGAAGAAATGATTTTCATACCAAATTAAAGTACAATCTTTATACTTTAAAACGACATACTTTGAATTTAAAAGTTTCATTCTCATCTTCTTCGTTTTTGACTTTTTATTAACATCATAAGAAAAAGCAAATTGGAATATTAAGAAAATTTGATGATTTTCAAAAAATCATTGTGGGCTTATTTTTGAACCTGAAGAAATGATTTTCATACCAACTTAAAGTACAATCTTTATACTTTAAAACGACATACTTTGAATTTAAAAGTTTCATTCTCATCTTCTTCATTTTTGACTTTTTATTAACATCATGAGAAAGAGAAAATTGGAATATTAAGAAAAATTGATGATTTTCAAAAAATCGTTGTGGGCTTATTTTTGAAACTGAAGAAATGATTTTCATACCAAATTAAAGTACAATCTTTATACTTTAAAACGACATACTTTGAATTTAAAAGTTTCATTCTCATCTTCTTCATTTTTGACTTTTTATTAACATCATAAGAAAAAGCAAATTGGAATATTAAAAAAAATTGATGATTTTCAAAAAATCATTGTGGGCTTATTTTTGAAACTGAGGAATTGATTTTCGTACCAACTTAAAGTACAATCTTTATACTTTAAAACGACATACTTTAAATTTAAAAGTTTCATTCTCATCTTGTTCATTTTTGATTTATTACTGATACCATTAAAAGAAACGAATTGAAGCATAACAAAAAAATGATGAATTTCAAAAAAATCATTCTTTGTTCAATTTGGAGATTGAAGAAATGACTTTGAAATATCCTTTGAAACTGAAAACCTCGTTCCTACCATTTCCATTCTTGATTTATACCAATACCATTAAAAGGATCAAATTAAAATATTCAAAAAACTCATTCCAGAAATCATCTAGATTCTTCTACAAATTCTTTCTTCATTTCAATTCAATTTAAGATGTATTTAACATTCTTAGATTGAACTCACTTGTGTCATAGCTAGTCTGAGTGCAGCTTCCGCTTGCGACCTAAGCAAAGCTTCAGCTTGCTGATGCATCCTAAGCGCGTCCTGCTGTTGTCCCTGTTGCGTCCCAGACATGTCCATGAGCGAGTTGCGTGCCGCGTCCATGCTACGGATGCTGTCCATGGCGCGCATCGCGTTCATGGACATGGAGAGCGTCTCGTTTGTGATCGGCGGCGTCGAAGGATTACTCGAATTGGTCACCTGATTCGCCTGCGAATAAAAATCCTTTAATTTAATTTAACCAAACTCAATCTTTTTTCTTCAAATTCTTACTTGTGTCACCCCCAATCGCATCGCTAAATTGGCAATGTTGGCAATGTTGGCTGCGGTCGAAGTGTCCGTTCCTAAGCCGGGCGGCACCGCGCCTTGATTGACCATCGTCGCTAACGCAGCCATCCGATTCGCGTTTTGGATCTGCTCCTCGACGTTGTATTGGAACCTTTCACCGTTATTACTTCTTAACATATCCCCCAATTTCGTATTGCAGTTATTATTGTTATTGTTTAAGCCGCCGGTTTCCGAACCGGCCGATGATAACCTGCCGTTACCAGAGGAGCTGTCGCTGTGGGCGCTGGGAGATGGGCACATTGGGCTTGCACTCGCTGAAAAATTTTGCAAACACATCAATATTACATCCTCATCAATTCTTATTAATAACATTATATCGAAAGATATTCATTAATATAGAGGCTGTTCAGAAATTAAGATTTTAATGCTAAACTCGTCTTGTTTCTAAATATAAATGTAATCACGAGATATTAAGTCATTTTAATTAAACTAATTAAATTATATAATAAAAAAATAATAAAAATTAGTTTCGAATGATATAGATATAAATCTGACAATCTAATTTCAAATTATCCGCCAATTTCTGAACACCGTCTATAATAAATATAAGAAAAAAATATTATGCATCATTTTAAAGTAGATTTTTTTGCTATAATTTGATGTATAATGTATCTTCAATGTAAATTTTTTTAAGTTGACGTATTTTTATTGAATTATTTAAACTGGAACATTTTCGAAAAAAAATTTCCTGGACAAAGTTAATCTCCTATAATAAAACACTATATACCGTTATATAGACGACACTTTTAGTTTCAATTTGATATATACATCATTTTATAAACTTTAAATTTGATCCAAACATGATTGCTTAAAGTTGCCGATTTTTTTACTTAAATCAAATTTTCATGAAAATTGCATCATTTTAGAAAAACATTAATTTGAACCAAATTTATAATTAAACGATTAAATGCTATATATCGTATTAAAAAGGACACTTTTAGCTTTAATTTGGTATATATCTCATCTAAAACGTTATATATTTCGGCCAAAAGGACTTACTTGAAATTAACGATTTTTCTACTTATACCAAATTGTAGTAAAAATCGCAAAACACTTTTTCAGCCAAATTTAAAGTTATGAAATAAAGCTTTATATACCGTTTTAAAGAAGACAGTTTTAGCTTCAATTCCGATTTTTTTACTTAAATCAAATTTTCATAAAAATTGCATCATTTTAAAAAAACATTTCTTTGAGCCAAATTTTTAATTAAACGATTAAGTGCTATATATCACCTTAAAAAGGACACTTTTAGCTTTAATTTGGTATATGTCTCATCCAAAAAGGTTTAGATTTGGACCAAAAGGATTTGCTTAAAATTAACGAGTTTTCTACTTCTACCAAATTGTAGTAAAAATCGCAAAACACTTTTGAGCCAAATTTAAAATTATGAAATAAAGCTTTATATACCGTTTTAAAGAAGACAGTTTTAGCTTCAATTTGGCATATAACTCATTTTATAAGCTTTAAATTTAAGCCAACGACGATTGCTTAAGGTTACCGATTTTTTTAATTAAATCAAATTTTCATTAAAATTACATCATTTTAGAAAAACATTTCTTTGAGCCAAATTTTTAATTAAACGATTATGTGGTATATATCATTTTAAAAAGGACACCTTTAGCTTTAATTTTGGTATATGTCTCATCTAAAAATTTTATATTTCGACCACAAGGACTTGCTTAAAATCAACGATTTTTCTACTTATACCAAATTGTAGTAAAAATCGCAAAACACTTTTTGATCCAAATTTAAAGTTATAATACAGTGTTATATACCATTTTAAAGAAGACAGTCTTAGCTTCAATTTGGTATATAACTCATTTTATAAGCTTTAAATTTAAGCCAACGACGATTGCTTAAAGTTACCGATTTTTTTACTTAAATAAAATTTTCATGAAAATTGCATCATTTTAAAAAAACATTTCTTTGAGCCAAATTTTTAATTAAACGAATAAGTTGTATATATCATTTTAAAAAGGACACATTTAGCTTTAATTTGGTATATGTCTCATCTAAAAAGTTTTATATTTCGACCACAAGGACTTGCTTAAAATCAACGATTTTTCTGTTTATACCAAATTGTAGTAAAAATCGCAAAACAATTTTTGAGCCAAATTTAAAGCTATGAAATAAAGTGTTATATATCATTTTAAAGAAGACAGTTTTAACTTCAATTTGGTATATAACTCATTTTATAAGCTTTAATTTTAAACCAAACACGATTACTTAAAGTTACCGTTTTTTTTACTTACATCAAATTTTCATGAAAATTGCATCATTTTAAAAAAACATTTCTTTGAGCCAAGTTTTTAATTAAACGATTAAGTGGTATATATCATTTTAAAAAGGGCACATTTAGCTTTAATTTGGTATATGTCTCATCTAAAAAGTTTTATATTTCGACCAAAAGGACTTGCTTAAAATTAACGATTTTTCTACTTATACCAAATTGTAGTAAAAATCGCAAAACACTTTTTGAGCCAAATTTAAAGTTATGAAATAAAGTATTATGTATCATTTTAAAGAAGACAGTTTTAACTTCAATTTGGTATATAACTCATTTTATAAGCTTTAAATTTAAGCCAAAGATAGTTGCTTAAAGTTACCGATTTTTTACTTAAATCAAATTTTCATGAAAATTGCATCATTTAATAAAACATTTCTTTGAGCCAAATTTTTAATTAAATGATTAACTGGTATATATCATTTTAAAAAGGACACCTTTAGCTTTAATTTGGTATATGACTCATCTAAAAATTTTATATTTCGACCACAAGAACTTGCTTAAAATCAACGATTTTTCTGTTTATACCAAATTGTAGTAAAAATCGCAAAATATTTTTTGAGCCAAATTTAAAGTTATGAAATAAAGTGTTATATATCATTTTAAAGAAGACAGTTTTAGCTTCAATTTGGTATATAACTCATTTTATAAGCTTTAAATTTAAGCCAACGACGATTGCTTAAAGTTACCGATTTTTTTACTTAAATCAAATTTTCATGAAAATTGCATCATTTTAGAAAATCATTTCTTTGAGCCAAATTTTTAATTAAATGATTAAGTGGTATATATCATTTTAAAAAGGACACCTTTAGCTTTAATTTGGTGTATGTCTCATCTAAAAAGCTTTATATTTCGACCACAAGGACTTGCTTAAAATCAACAATTTTTCTGTTTATAACAAATTGTAGTAAAAATCGCAAAACACTTTTTGAGCCAAATTTAAAGCTATGAAATAAAATGTTATATATTATTTTAAAGAAGACAGTTTTAGCTTCAATTTGGTATATAACTCATTTAATAAGCTTTAAATTTAAGCCAACGACGATTGCTTAAAGTTACCGATTTTTTTACTTAAATCAAATTCTCATGAAAATTGCATCATTTTAGAAAATCATTTCTTTGAGCCAAATTTTTAATTAAACGAATAAGTTGTATATATCATTTTAAAAAGGACGCATTTAGCTTTAATTTGGTATATGTCTCATCTAAAAATTTTATATTTCGACCGCAAGAACTTGCTTAAAATCAACGATTTTTCTGTTTATACCAAATTGTAGTAAAAATCGCAAAACACTTTTTGAGCCAAATTTAAAGTTATGAAATAAAGTATTATACATCATTTTAAAGAAGACAGTTTTGGCTTCAATTTGATATATAACTCATTTTATAAGCTTTAAATTTAAGCCAACGACGATTGCTTAAAGTTACCGATTTTTTTACTTAAATCAAATTTTCATGAAAATTGCATCATTTTAGAAAATCATTTCTTTGAGCCAAATTTTTAATTAAATTATTAAGTGGTATATATCATTTTAAAAAGGACACCTTTAGCTTTAATTTGGTATATGTCTCATCTAAAAAGTTTTATATTTCGACCATAAGGACTTGCTTAAAATCAACGATTTTTCTGTTTATACCAAATTGTAGTAAAAATCGCAAAACATTTTTTGAGCCAAATTTAAAGCTATGAAATAAAGTGTTATATATCATCTTAAAGAAGACAGTTTTAGCTTCAATTTGGTATATAACTCATTTTATAAGCTTTAAATTTAAGCCAACGACGATTGCTTAAGTTTACCGATTTTTTTACTTAAATCAAATTTTCATGAAAATTGCATCATTTTAGAAAACCATTTCTTTGAGCCAAATTTTTAATTAAATGATTAAGTGGTATATATCATTTTAAAAAGGACACCTTTAGCTTTAATTTGGTATATGTCTCATCTAAAAAGTTTTATATTTCGACCACAAGGACTTGCTTAAAATCAACGATTTTTCTGTTTATACCAAATTGTAGTAAAAATCGCAAAACATTTTTTGAGCCAAATTTAAAGCTATGAAATAAAGTGTTATATATCATTTTAAAGAAGACAGTTTTAGCTTCAATTTGGTATATAACTCATTTTATAAGCTTTAAATTTAAGCCAAAGATGATTGCTTAAAGTTACCGATTTTTTTACTTAAATCAAATTTTCATGAAAATTGCATCATTTTAGAAAATCATTTCTTTGAGCCAAATTTTTAATTAAATGATTAAGTGGTATATATCATTTTAAAAAGGACACCTTTAGCTTTAATTTGGTATATGTCTCATCTAAAAAGTTTTATATTTCGACCGTAAGGACTTGCTTAAAATCAACGATTTTTCTGTTTATACCAAATTGTAGTAAAAATCGCAAAACATTTTTTGAGCCAAATTTAAAGCTATGAAATAAAGTGTTATATATCATCTTAAAGAAGACAGTTTTAGCTTCAATTTGGTATATAACTCATTTTATAAGCTTTAAATTTAAGCCAACGACGATTGCTTAAGTTTACCGATTTTTTTACTTAAATCAAATTTTCATGAAAATTGCATCATTTTAGAAAATCATTTTAAAAAGGACACCTTTAGCTTTAATTTGGTGTATGTCTCATCTAAAAAGCTTTATATTTCGACCACAAGGACTTGCTTAAAATCAACAATTTTTCTGTTTATACCAAATTGTAGTAAAAATCGCAAAACACTTTTTGAGCCAAATTTAAAGCTGTGAAATAAAGTGTTATATATCATTTTAAAGAAGACAGTTTTAGCTTCAATTTGGTATATAACTCATTTTGTAAGCTTTAAATTTAAGCCAACGACGATTGCTTAAAGTTACCGATTTTTTTACTTAAATCAAATTTTCATGAAAATTGCATCATTTTAGAAAATCATTTCTTTGAGCCAAATTTTTAATTAAATGATTAAGTGGTATATATCATTTTAAAAAGGACACCTTTAGCTTTAATTTGGTATATGTCTCATCTAAAAATTTTATATTTCGACCACAAGGACTTGCTTAAAATCAACGATTTTTCTGTTTATACCAAATTGTAGTAAAAATCGCAAAACACTTTTTGAGCCAAATTTAAAGTTATGAAATAAAGTATTATACATAATTTTAAAGAAGACAGTTTTGGCTTCAATTTGATATATAACTCATTTTATAAGCTTTAAATTTAAGCCAACGACGATTGCTTAAAGTTACCGATTTTTTTACTTAAATCAAATTTTCATGAAAATTGCATCATTTTAGAAAATCATTTCTTTGAGCCAAATTTTTAATTAAATTATTAAGTGGTATATATCATTTTAAAAAGGACACCTTTAGCTTTAATTTGGTATATGTCTCATCTAAAAATTTTATATTTCGACCGCAAGAACTTGCTTAAAATCAACGATTTTTCTGTTTATACCAAATTGTAGTAAAAATCGCAAAACATTTTTTGAGCCAAATTTAAAGCTATGAAATAAAGTGTTATATATCATTTTAAAGAAGACAGTTTTAGCTTCAATTTGGTATATAACTCATTTTATAAGCTTTAAATTTAAGCCAACGACGATTGCTTAAAATTACCGATTTTTTTACTTAAATCAAATTTTCATGAAAATTGCATCATTTTAGAAAATCATTTCTTTGAACCAAATTTTTAATTAAACGATTAAGTGGTATATATCAGTTTAAAGGAGACACTTTTTTTCAAATTTAAATATATTTTTCAAGTTTGCTGAAATGCTCTGCTTTAATTGAGGCTAGGTTTCGAAAAGAACCTTCTCGAGTTATAAAGAATAATTTTTTTTGCAAACTTTTTATTTTAATCCAAAGAATCTATTTCGTTCCGTTGTACACGTATTTCAGAGACACCTGTATATTAAGGAAGCCGATAGAACAAGATATCATCTTTTATGCTTTCTTTTCTTTTATTCCCTGAGTATATAATAGCAATAATTGTTCAAGTCCAAGACGAACTAAATGTATTAATTCGGGACACTGAAATACAATTCAGGGCAGTTATCTCCATATACAGGGTGGTTCAAAAAACTTATCGAATTCGAATTAATTTGGATTTAGACCAAATTACGTACAATTTGCAGCCATTCCCGGTAATCCCAAGAGACTCCCTCCTGAAGAAACGGCAGCTAGTAAATTTTCTCGTTCCCTCCGCTCCGCCGCCGCCCTCGACAAGACGTATTGGGCGGCAAATTGGTGTTTTGGGTCCATCCTCATATGCTCCATGTGCGTTAAGAGTCCTGGAGAAGAAATCTTTTTAAATCCGTTCTTGATCGGTTTAGATTAAATGAGCGGTGTGAAGATTTTGGTGCATTTCCAAAAAAGAAATCAAAATTATCGTAATAAAAAAAAGGATAGAGATTAAACATGATTTTTTTGACCCAGGATGTGTTGCACAAATAAATCGAAAACATGCTCTTACCTGTATCCTTTTTTTTAATGTTGGTGATTAATTTTTTTTAATTTAATTATGTAATAATTAAAATTAAATAAAATTAAATTAAAAGGGGGTAAAATAAAAGAAAAGAAAAGAAAATAAAATCTTACCTGATTCGTGGGTGAAAACGGCTTGGCAAACCGAACAGGGCCACATCCTTAGCGGACTACTTAGCTGGGACGTTTCCGGATGACAGGCCAGGTGCTTCCTTAAGGAACCCTCATTCACGTAGTGTTTTCCACAAACGGGACATGGATGGTTCGCGGTCCGCCTTTTCGCTAAATAGGGATCGATTGCGTCAACAGAAAAAGGGAAAGAAAGGTCAAGCGAAGCACCCAAGGATCTCTTTTGATTTAATTCTTTTTAACAAAGCACCATTTAAACGAGAAATAGAACCAAAACCTCACTAAATTATCTTTAATTCTAACTAACCCAAAAATCAATTAAAAAAATACAAGAAAAACAAACAAATTAATAAAAGAAGCTTTTTAATTTCAAATTTGTGTTAAGTTCGGTCTCGGGATAAAGGGTACCCGCATAAAAAAGCTTTAATTATAAATAAATATAAATAAATAAATAATCGACATAAATAAAATCAAAAAAATAATAAGAACATGCATGAGTTGGGGAAATCAAAAAATTATATTAAAATTGTTAATAAACAAATAAGCCCCCTTTTTTTCTTTTTGGGTTAATTTTTTTTGACTTATCGGGTTAAGTTAAGATTCAATGGGAATCCAAGAAAGTGATGAGAGTGAAGAGAGGAAAAAATTGGGGTTGGAACCTCCCCCAAAAGAAAATTAATTTTTTTCTTAATTTAACGAATTTTTTACTTTTTTTACTAAAGTAGACACTTTAAGCTCTAATTTGGTATATGCCTCATTTAAAACTTTTTTGATTCAGCCCAAAGAGAATCCCTAAAGTTAACGACTTTTTTATTTAGATTAAATTTTAGTCAAATTCGCAAAATTTTTTTGAGCCAAATTTAAAGTTATATAATAAAGTGTTATATATCGTTTTAAAGAACACACTTTAAGCTTCAATTTGGCATATAACTCATTTCAAAAACTTTAAATTTGAGTCAAACACGATTATTTAAATTTAACGATTTTTTTACTTAAATTAAGTAATCATCGAAATTGCAACATTTTAGAAAAACATCCTTTTGAGCTATATTTTAAATTAAATAATAAAGTATTGTACATCATTTTAATGTAGATACTTTAAGCTTTAATTTGGTATATGCCACATTTAAAAGCTTTTTGATTCAGCCGAGAAAGATTCCCTAAAGTTAATGATTTTTTGTTTAGATTAAATTAAAATCGGATTCGCAAAATTCCTTTTGAGCCAAATTTAAAGTTATGAAATAAAGTGTTATATATTGTTTTAAAGAACACACTTTAAGCTTCAATTTAGCACATAACTCATTTCATAAACTTTAAATTGGAGCCAAACTCGATTATTTAAAGTTAATGATTTTTTTACTTAAATTAAGATATCATCGAAATTGCAACATTTTAGAAAAACATCCTTTTGAGCCATATTTTAAATTAAATAATAAAGTATTGTATATCATTTTAATGTAGATACTTTAAGCTTTAATTTGGTATATGCCACATTTAAAAGCTTTTTGATTCAGCCGAGAAAGATTCCCTAAAGTTAATGATTTTGTTGTTTAGATTAAATTAAAATCGGATTCGCAAAATTCCTTTTGAGCCAAATTTAAAGTTATGAAATAAACTGTTATATATTGTTTTAAAGAACACATTTTAAGTTTCAATTTAGCATATAACTCATTTCATAAACTTTAAATTTGAGCCAAACTCGATTATTTAAAGTTAACGATTTTTTTACTCAAATTAAGTTATCATTGAAATTGCAACATTTTAGAAAAACATCCTTTTGAGCTATATTTTAAATTAAATAATAAAGTATTGTATATCATTTTAAAGCAGATACTTGAAGCTTTACTTTGGTATATGTCTCATTTAAAAGTTTTTTGATTCAGCCGAGAAAGATTCCCTAAAGTTAACGATTTCTTTGTTTAGATTAAATTAAAGTGGAATTCGCAAAATTTCTTTTGCGCCAAATTTAAAGTTATGTGATAAAGTGCTATATATCATTTTAAAGAACACATTTTAAGCTTCCATCTGGCATATAACTCATTTCATAAACTTTAAATTTGAGCCAAACACGATTATTTAAAGTTAACGATTTTTTTACTTAAATTAAGTTATTATCGAAATTGCAACATTTTAGAAAAACATTCTTTTGAGCTAAATTTTAAATTAAATAATAAAGTATAATACATCATTTTAAAGTAGATATTTTAAGCTTTAATTTGGTATATGCCTCATTTAATAGTTTTTTAATTCAGCCCAAAAGAGATTCCTTAAAGTTAGCGATTTTATTATTTAGATTAAATTTTAGTCAAATTCGCAAAATTTTTTTGAGCCAAATTTAAAGTTATATAATAAAGTGTTATATATCGTTTTAAAAAACACACTTTAAGCTTCAATTTGGCATATAACTCATTTCATAAACTTTAAATTTGAGTCAAACACGATTATTTAAACTTAACGATTTTTTTACTTAAATTAAGTAATCATCGAAATTGCAATATTTTAGAAAAAAGTTCCTTTGAGCTAAATTTTACATCAAACAATAAAGTATCATATATCATTTTAAAGTAGATACTTTAAGCTTTAATTTGGTATATGCTCCATTTAAAAGTTTTTTGATTCAGCCCAAAGAGATTCCCTAAAGTTGACGACTTTTTTATTTAGATTAAATTAAAGTCGAATTCGCAAAATTCCTTTTGAGCCAAATTTAAAGTTATGTAATAAAGTGTTGTATATCATTTTAAAGAACACACTTTAAGCTTCAATTGGGCATATAACTCATTTCATAAACTTTAAATTTGAGCCAAACGCGATTATTTAAAGTTAACGATTTTTTACTCAAATTAAGTAATCATCGAAATTTCAACAATTTTGAAAAACATTTATTTGAGCTAAATTTTAAATTAAATAATAAAGTATTGTATATCATTTTAATGTAGATACTTTAAGCTTTAATTTGGTATATGCCACATTTAAAAGTTTTTTAATTCAGCCCAGAAAGATTCCTTAAAGATTACGATTTTTTTATTCAGATTAAATTAAAGTCGAAGTCACAAAATTCCTTTTGAGCCAAATTTAAAGTTATGTAACAAAGTGTTATATATCATTTTAAAGAACACACTTTAAGCTTCAATTTAGCACATAACTCATTTCATAAACTTTAAATTTGAGCCAAACTCGATTATTTAAAGTTAAAGATTTTTTTACTTAAATTAAGTTATCATCGAAATTGCAACATTTTAGAAAAACATCCTTTTGAGCTATATTTTAAATTAAATAATAAAGTATTATATATCATTTTAAAGTAGATACTTTAAGCTTTAATTTGGTATATGCCTCATTTAAAAGTTTTTTGATTCAGCCGAGAAAGATTCCCTAAAGTTAACGATTTTTTTGTTTAGATTAAATTAAAGTCGGATTCGCAAAATTCCTTTTGAGCCAAATTTAAAGTTATGTAATAAAGTGTTATATATCGTTTTAAAGAACACACTTTAAGCTTCAATTTAGCATATAACTCATTTCATAAACTTTAAATTTGAGCCAAACTCGATTATTTAAAGTTAATGATTTTTTTACTTAAATTAAGTTATCATCGAAATTGCAACATTTTAGAAAAACATCCTTTTGAGCTATATTTTAAATTAAATAGTAAAGTATTGTATATCATTTTAAAGTAGATACTTTAAGCTTTAATTTGGTATATGCCTCATTTAAAACTTTTTTGATTCAGCCCAAAGAGATTCCCTAAAGTTAACGATTTTTTTCTTTAAATTAAATTAAAGTCGAATTCGCAAAATTCCTTTTGAGCCAAATTTAAAGTTATGTAATAAAGTGTTATATATCATTTTAAAGAACACACTTTAAGCTTCAATTTGGCGTATAACTCATTTCATAAACTTTAAATTTGAGCCAAACTCGATTATTTAAAGTTAATGATTTTTTTACTCAAATTAAGTAATCATCGAAATTTCAACAATTTAAAAAAACATTTATTTGAGCTAAATTTTAAATTAAATAATAAGGTATTGTATATCATTTTAAAGTAGATACTTTAAGCTTTAATTTGGTATATGCCTCATTTAAAACTTTTGATTCAGCCCAGAGAGATTCCCTAAAGTTAACTTTTTTTTTATTTAAATTAAATTAAAGTCGAGTTCGCAAAATTCCTTTTGAGCTAAATTTAAAGCTATGTAATGAAATGCTATATACCATTTTAAAGAACACACTTTAAGCTTCAATTTAGCATATAACTCATTTCATAAACTTTAAATTTGAGCCAAACTCGATTATTTAAAGTTAACGATTTTTTTACTTAAATTAAGTTATTATCGAAATTGCAACATTTTAGAAAAACATTCTTTTGAGCTAAACTTTAAATTAAATAATAAAGTATAATACATCATTTTAAAGTAGATATTTTAAGCTTTAATTTGGTATATGCCTCATTTAAAAGTTTTTTAATTCAGCCCAAAAGAGATTCCTTAAAGTTAGCGATTTTATTATTTAGATTAAATTTTAGTCAAATTCGCAAAATTCTTTTGAGCCAAATTTAAAGTTATATAATAAAGTGTTATATACCATTTTAAAGAACACACTTTAAGCTTCAATTTAGCATATAACTCATTTCATAAACTTTAAATTTGAGCCAAACTCGATTATTTAAAGTTAACGATTTTTTTACTTAAATTAAGTTATTATCGAAATTGCAACATTTTAGAAAAACATTCTTTTGAGCTAAACTTTAAATTAAATAATGAAGTATTATATATCATTTTAAAGAGGATACTTTTAGCTTCAATTTGATATACAACTCGTTTCATAATTTATAAAGTAAATCAGATACGATTAGAATAGGAATCCAAGAAAATGATAAAAAGGGTTGAATCTTATTGTTTCGTGAAGAGTGGGTGAAAAAAAATTTGGGGTTGGAAGCTCCCCAAAAGACGTAAGTATTGAAAGCTCGAGCTTTTTGCCGGCTAATCGATGGAAAAAAGGGACCTCTTTCGGTTTTTAAGTGCTTCTCGACTTAGATTGATGATTTATAGATGAGAAAAGGACCAAAAAAAAAATTAAAAAAATATCTAAGGATCCAAATCAATCAAAAAATAAAATTAAAAATGTATAACAAAAAGATTTGGTTGCACGTACCTTTTGGGGGGCAGCGAATCTCGGATTGTCGTAGGCTCGAGCAAACATCTAATTTATTTTTTTTTATTTTTTAAACTTTTTTTTAATAATCGTAAAAATTTCGGAAATGACCAAAATCCCAAAAAGAACATAAAAATAATAAAAAAAGGGGGCTTTATTTTGTTTTGTTTGGTTAAGTTTTTTTGGGGGAATACCAGGGATTGTAACAGCAATAAATAAATACAACTCTACACCAAATTAAATTAAAAAAAAAATAAAAATGTCCTACGAAATACTCTTTTTTAGATACTTACTGGCAACACCTGAAGCATTCGGATCTTTATGCGTGTGCTTCATATGTTCCATGAGGGCTTCACCCCCGAGGAACATCTTATGGCAGAGTGGACAGGAAGTGGCGTTTGGACCGCCGATCAGGGCTGCGTGTTGCTGCAAACGACCAAGACACTGCTGACAAATAATCTCGTTAATTGGCACGCTCAATCAAACCAAATGCCGACTGTTTTTTTCAATATTAAAACGTTCGGCTGTTCTATTATTTTCTTATTATTAATCAATCAGTTTCTCTTTTTGTTATTCATTCGTATTTCCTTCTATGTCTGATGATTACTTTCTGATATTTTCGGCCTGCTTCGATTTGGTTTGATTGATTTGACTGATACGACAAATCAGGTATACCAGATAGAGCCAAAGATTTGCTAAGATCTTTTACAAATTTACTAATTTTTGTTTTTGTTTTCGTGTTGGTGTGTGTGTTTAATTCAGGGTTTTTTTTGAAGATTATAGCTTGTCTTTTAACACATCGAAATATTTCTAAATTCTAAGAAATGATACCTTACTCAATAATAATTTAAAAATTAAAATTTACGAAAAATTTTAATTATTAAAATTATAAAAATAAAAAGCATTAAGATATATATCATTGTAAAAAGCACAATTTTAGCTTTAATTTGATGTATATCTAATTTTTTAATTATTATTTTTTGAAAAGAATTTTTGGTTAAATCAAAATACATCATTTTAAACATTTTAGGCTAAATTTTAGATTAAATGATAAAAAGTTACCTAACATTTTAAAGGGGATAATTATAGCTTTAATTTGATGTTTAATTAATTTTAAAATATTTAAAATTTAGCCTGAAAGGATTACTCACAATTTACCTTTTTTTTACTTATACTAAATTATGATAGAAATTGAAAAATTTTTTTGAGCTAACTTAAAAGTTATGTAATAAAGTGCTATATACCATTTTAAAGAAGACAGTTTTAGCTTCAATTTGGTATATAACTCATTTTATAAGCTTTAAATTTAAGCCAAACACGATTGTTTAAACTTACCGATTTTTTTGCTTAAATCAAATTTTTATGAAAATTGTATCATTTTAGAAAAACATTTCTTTGAGCCAAATTTTTAATTAAACGATTAAGTGGTATATATCATTTTAAGAAGGACACTTTTAGCTTTAATTTGGTATATATCTCATCGAAAATGTTTTATATTTCCGTCTCAAGGACTTGCTTAAAATTAACGATTTTTTTACTTATACCAAATTGTAGTAAAAATCGCAAAAAACTTTTTGAACCAAATTTAAAATTATGAAACAAAGTGTTATATACCGTTTTAAAGATGATAGTTTGGCTTCAATTTGGTACATAACTCATTTTATAAGCTTTAAATTTAAGCCAACGACGATTGCTTAAAGTTACCGATTTTTTTACTTAAATCAAATTTTCATGAAAATTGCATCATTTTAGAAAATCATTTCTTTGAGTCAAATTTTTAATTAAACGATTAAATGGTATATATCATTTTAAAAAGGACACTTTTAACCTTAATTTGGTATATGTCTCATCTAAAAAGTTTTATATTTCGACCAAAAGGACTTGCTTAAAATTAACAATTTTTCTACTTATACCAAATTGTAGTAAAAATCGCAAAACACTTTTTGATCCAAATTTGAAGTTATAAAACAAAGTATTATATACCATTTTAAAGAAGACAGTTTTAGCTTCAATTTGGTATATAACTCATTTTATAAGCTTTAAATTTAAGCCAAAGACGATTGCTTAAAGTTACCGATTTTTTTACTTAAATCAAATTTTCATGAAAATTGCATCATTTTAGAAAATCATTTCTTTGAGCCAAATTATTAATTAAATTATTAAGTTATATATATCATTTTAAAAAGGACACCTTTAGCTTTAATTTGGTATATGTCTCATCTAAAAATTTTATATTTCGACCACAAGGACTTGATTAAAATTAACGATTTTTCTACCTATACCAAATTGTAGTAAAAATCGCAAAAAACTTTTTGAACCAAATTTAAAGTTATGAAACAAAGTGTTATATACCATTTTAAAGATGATAGTTTTGGCTTCAATTTGGTATATAATTCATTTTCTAAGCTTTAAATTTAAGCCAAATACGATTGCTTAAAGTTACCGATTTTTTTACTTAAATCAAATTTTCATGAAAATTGCATCATTTTAGAAAATCATTTCTTTGAGCCAAATTTTTAATTAAATGATTAAGTGGTATATATCATTTTAAAAAGGACACTTTTAGCTTTAATATGGTATATATCTCATCTAAAAAGTTTTATATTTCGGCCACCAGGACTTGCTTAAAATTAACGATTTTTCTACTTATACCAAATTGTAGTAAAAGTCGCAAAACACTTTTTGAGCCAAATTTAAAGTTATAAAATAAAGTGTTATATACCATTTTAAAGAAGACAGTTTTAGCTTCAATTTGGTATATAACTCATTTTATTAGCTTTAAATTTAAGCCAAACACGATTACTTAAAGTTACCGATTTTTTTGCTTAAATCAAATTTTCATGAAAATTGCATCATTTTAGAAAATCATTTCTTTGAGCCAAATTTTTAATTAAACCATTAAGTGCTATATATCATTTTAAAAAGGACACTTTTAGCTTTAATTTGGTACATGTCTCATCTAAAAAGTTTTATATTTCGGCCACAAGGACTTGCTTAAAATTAACGATTTTTCTACCTATACCAAATTGTAGGAAAAATGACAAAACACTTTTTGAGCAAAATTTAAAGTTACGAAACAAAGTGTTACATACCATTTTAAAGAAGACAGTTTTAGCTTCAATTTGGTATATAACTCATTTTATTAGCTTTAATTTTAAACCAAACACGATTACTTAAAGTTACCGATTTTTTTTAATTAAATCAAATTTTCATGAAAATTGCATCGTTTTAGAAAATCATTTCTTTGAACCAAATTTTTAATTAAACGATTATGTGGTATATATCATTCTAAAAAGGACACTTTTAGCTTTAATTTGGTATATGTCTCATCTAAAAAGTTTTATATTTCGGCCACAAGGACTTGCTTAAAATTAACGATTTTTCTACTTATACCAAATTGTAAAACACCTTTTGAACCAAATTTAATGTTACGAAACAAAGTGTTATATACCATTTTAAAGAAAACAGTTTTAGCTTCAATTTGGTATATAACTCATTTTATTAGCTTTAAATTTAAGCCAAACACGATTACTTAAAGTTACCGATTTTTTTGCTTAAATCAAATTTTCATGAAAATTGCATCATTTTAGAAAATCATTTCTTTGAGCCAAATTTTTAATTAAACCATTATGTGCTATATATCATTTTAAAAAGGACACTTTTAGCTTTAATTTGGTATATCTCTCATCTAAAAAGTTTTATATTTCGGCCACAAGGACTTGCTTAAAATTAACGATTTTTCTACTTATACCAAATTGTAGTAAAAATGACAAAACACTTTTTGAGCAAAATTTAAAGTTACGAAACAAAGTGTTATATACCATTTTAAAGAAGACAGTTTTAGCTTCAATTTGGTATATAACTCATTTTATGAACTTTAAATTTAAGCCAAGTACGATTACTTAAAGTTACCGATTTTTTTTAATTAAATCAAATTTTCATGAAAATTGCATCATTTTAGAAAATCATTTCTTTGAACCAAATTTTTAAATAAACGATTAGGTGGTATATATCATTTTAACAAGGACACTTTTAGCTTTAACTTGGTATATGTCTCATCGAAAAAGTTTTATATTTCGGCCAAAAGGACTTACTTAAAATCAACGATTTTACTGCTAATACCAAATTATAGTAAAAATCGCAAAAAACTTTTTGAACCAAATTTAAAGTTATGAAGCAAAGTGTTATATACCATTTTAAAGATGATAGTTTTGGCTTCAATTTGGTATATAATTCATTTTATAAGCTTTAAATTTAAGCCAAATACGATTGCTTAAAGTTACCGATTTCTTTACTTAAATCAAATTTTCATGAAAATTGCATCATTTAAAAAAACTTTTTTTTGAACCAAATTTTTAATTAAACGATTAAGTGCTATATATCATTTTAAAAAGGACACTTTTAGCTTTAATTTGGTACATGTCTCATCGAAAAAGTTTTATATTTCGGCCACAAGGACCTGCTTAAAATTAACGATTTTTCTACTTATACCAAATTGTAGTAAAAATCGCAAAACACTTTTTGAGCCAAATTTAAAGTTATGAAATAAAGCTTTATATACCATTTTAAAGAAGACAGTTTTAGCTTCAATTTGGTATATAACTCATTTTATGAACTTTAAATTTAAGCCAAGTACGATTACTTAAAGTTACCGATTTTTTTTAATTAAATCAAATTTTCATGAAAATTGCATCATTTTAGAAAATCATTTCTTTGAGCCAAATTTTTAATTAAACGATTAAGTGGTATATATCATTTTAAAAAGGACACTTTTAGCTTTAATTTGGTATATGTCTCATCGAAAAAGTTTTATATTTCGGCCAAAAGGACTTACTTAAAATCAACGATTTTACTGCTAATACCAAATTATAGTAAAAATCGCAAAAAACTTTTTGAACCAAATTTAAAGTTATGAAGCAAAGTGTTATATACCATTTTAAAGATGATAGTTTTGGCTTCAATTTGGTATATAATTCATTTTATAAGCTTTAAATTTAAGCCAAATACGATTGCTTAAAGTTACCGATTTCTTTACTTAAATCAAATTTTCATGAAAATTGCATCATTTAAAAAAAACTTTTTTTTGAACCAAATTTTTAATTAAACGATTAAGTGCTATATATCATTTTAAAAACGACACTTTTAGCTTTAATTTGGTACATGTCTCATCGAAAAAGTTTTATATTTCGGCCACAAGGACCTGCTTAAAATTAACGATTTTTCTACTTATACCAAATTGTAGTAAAAATCGCAAAACACTTTTTGAGCCAAATTTAAAGTTATGAAATAAAGTGTTATATACCATTTTAAAGAAGACAGTTTTAGCTTCAATTTGGTATATAACTCATTTTATAAGTTTTAAATTTAAG
This sequence comes from Onthophagus sagittarius, assembly GCA_036711965.1. Taxonomy (NCBI): domain Eukaryota; kingdom Metazoa; phylum Arthropoda; class Insecta; order Coleoptera; family Scarabaeidae; genus Onthophagus; species Onthophagus sagittarius. The sequence goes on from JASERS010000009.1 coordinate 15,519,177, forward strand.
CCAAACACGATTGTTTAAAGTTACCGATTTTTTTGCTTAAATCAAATTTTCATGAAAATTGCATCATTTTAGAAAATCATTTCTTCGAGCTAAATTTTTAATTAAACGATTAAGTGGTATATATCACATTAAAAAGGACACTTTTAGCTTTAATTTTGTATAGATCTCATCTAAAAGGTTTTATATTTCGGCTACAAGGACTTGCTTAAAATTAACAATTTTTCTACTTATACCAAATTATAGTAAAAATCGCAAAACACTTTTTGAGCCAAATTTAAAGTTATGAAATAAAGTGTTATATGGCATTATAAAGACAACAGTTTTAGCTTCAATTTGGTATATAACTCTTTTTATAAATTTTAAATTTAACCTAAATTCGATTGTTTAAATTTGCCGATTTCTTTGCTTAAATCATCAAAATTGCATCATTTTTTTGAGATAAATTTTAAATTAATTAGTTAAGTGTTACATTTCATTTTAAAGAGGACGTTTTTATCTTTAATATGATATATAGATATACATATAATTTCAATTCTTTTCATTCAATCCAGACAGACTTCGTTTTGTGTTCGAAATCGCAACATTTCATAGAATACTTAATTTCGAGCCATATTCAAAGTGATATGACAAAGTATTATACATCATTTTAAAGAGGACATTTTTATCTTTAATATGATATATAAATATCATTAAATATAATTTAAATTTTTTTTCTTTCATTCAACCCAAACAAACTTCTTTTTATATTCGAAATCCCAACATTTCAAAAAATCCTTAATTTCGAGCCACATTCAAAGTGATATAACAAAGTATTCTACATCATTTTAAAGAGGACACTCTCAGTTTTAATTTTTATATCATTCTTTATTCCACATCCATCTCGTATGAGACATTCTGTGTTAATTAAAATCGTTAATATTTTAACCAACATTAACGGTGTATTACGTAGCAAAATAAACATAAATTTATCCGGGATCCTGACGTTGCGCAAAACGAGTCGAAACGCGCGCGCTGCTACTGGAAATAAATATATAATGGCCGAATATAATGCATACTAATGCACTGGGGGGTGAGTTGGGATGGGGGCCCCCCACCAACGGTGTGTCCCACCCTTTCCCACGTCCGGGGCAAAAAATTGTTGTATGTGCATAGGAAATAACCGAACTACGAGTGCGTCAATACACACGCGGGTTGAGGGGGGTGGCGCGTGTTCCGGGGGTTGGGGATAGAAAAGGGGGACGCAGTGCGAGCGCTGTGCGTTTGTGTACGTATTGATCGGGAATAGTTACTATTTGAATTGATTTAAATTGCATTTGGAAAAAGGGATGAATAGGAACGGAGGATGGGGGGTGAATCGAAAAAGAATAAATAAATAAATAAATAAAAAAGTAAATAAGAGAAATAAGAAGAAGAAGGAGGGAAATTAGTGGGAGATGGGAGGGATGTTTTTAGATTTTAAAAGGGGTTACTAAAAAACAATTTGAAATCGTTCTCGGAGTAATTTTCGCTGAGGGAGAAAACGAGAAGTCGAGAAGAAGTCGCCCCCTCGATTAGTTACTAAAAATTAACAAACCTTTTAGCAGGAATACACCTTGTTTTTAATTTACCCCCTCGCCCAAGTCCGAAGTTTCAGCAAAAAACGACTTCGTAATTACCATGTATTCTTTAACTTTTGCCTTGACGCGATGGGGTAAAAATTTTTCGCCAATAAAAATCTGTGGGAGCCTTCCCCAACCAACTGGGAGCGTGGGATTTTTTCCCTCAGATCCCGGAAAAAACTCCACATACGTCGGTGGGAAAGTGGGAAAGTCCCACCCTCCTCTGCGTGCACGAGTGGGGAAAAAGAATCCGAGGGGGTTGGAAACGAGAAGGCGAGGGTGTTACCGATTTTTTAAAACCTCGCAAACGACCGGCTAAGGGCGTGGCTCGAAGAAAAAAATCCACCACTCGGGAAAAATCTGCTTCGGGGATGGTCAGAAATTTTAAACCAACCCTTTTAACTCAAAAAAATTCACATTACTTATTTCAAGTTTAACTCGAAAGAATATCTCGAAAGAATAACTCGAAAGAAGTTTAACTCGAAAGAAATCCGAGTCAAATAAGAAAAAGAAGGGTCATGATTTGACCCAGAAACCGAAAGGGTTGAATCATCCCCTAAGATATAACCCCTTCCCGCATAAAATGTGTGTTAGTAAGACCCCTCCGTTCGACTCGATTTAGGGTCATCTCAAATTTAATTTGGGATGATTCGATAGAAAAGAAACAATTTTTAATTATGGTTCATTAAGTTCCTCGCGTTTTTATTCGCGTATCGTCGAAATAATAGTTAATGATACCCTCCAACATCCGCTTTTTTCCATTTTCCTCGTAAATTATTCAAACTAATTGTGGTATTATTAAGTTACGTTCGATCCAATGAAAATATCGCGTCTTTTCGTTTAAATCAAAGGGTTTTAGATAAAAAGTTTTGGGGAAAAAGTTGTGGCAAATTTTGTTCTTAACAATATTGCTCTTTTGTATTTTTTTGTTACGTTCGTCGAAATTGAGAAAAGAACGAAAATGTAAAAATTTGAGGAAATTTTTTGCTTATAAGGACTTGATGGTGGTATTTGGGAATCGGGGGGTGTTACAAAAAAGCTGTTATAGTCAAAGTTGTCCTAATTTTTGTTCTTAACAATATTGCTCTCTTGTACATTTTTTGTTAGATTCGTCAAAATTGAGAAAAATGCGAAAATATGAAATTTGAGGAATTTTTTGCCTACAAAGACTTGATGGTAGTACTTTGGAATCGGGGGGTGTTACGAAAAAACTTTTATAAACAAAGTTGTTCCAAATTTTGTTCTTAATAATATTGCTTTCTTGTTCCTTTTTTGTTAGATTCGTCAAAATTGAGAAAAATGCGAAAATATGAAATTTGAGGAATTCTTTTGCTTACAAAGACTTGATGGTAATATTTGAGAATCGGGGGGTGTTACAAACAAACATTTATAACCATAGTTGTTCCAAATCTTGTTCTTAACAGTATTGCTCTCTTATACTTTTTTGTTAGATTCGTGAAAATTGAGAAAAATGCGAAAATATGAAATTTGAGGAATTCTTTTGCCTACAAAGACTTGATGGTAGTACTTTGGAATCGGGGGGTGTTACAAAGAAACTTTTATAGCCAAAGTTGTAGCAAATTTTGTTCTTAATAATATTGCTCTCTGGTAATTTTTTTGTTAGATTCGTTAAAATTGAGAAAAATGCGAGAATATGAAATTTGAAAAATTTTTTTGCTTACAAAGACTTGACGGTAGTACTTGGGAATCGGGGGGTGTTACAAAGAAACTTTTATGGCCAAAGTTGTAGCAAATTTTGTTCTTAACAATGTTGGTTTCGTGTACTTTTTTTGTTAGATTCGTTAAAATTGAGAAAAATGCGAAAATATTGAAATATGAGGTTTTTTTGCTTACTAAGACTTGATGGTAGTACTTTGGAATCGGGGGGTGTTACAAAAAAACTTTTATAACAAAAGTTGTTCCAAATTTTGTTCTTAATAATATTGCTCTCTTGTAATTTTTTTCTTAGATTTGTCAAAATTGAGAAGAATGCGAAAACATGGAATTTGAGGAATTTTTTTGCGTACTAAGACTTGATGGTAATACTTTGGAATCGGGGGGGTGATACAAAAAAACTTTTTTAGCAAAAGCTGTAGCAAATTTGGTCTTAACAATATTGCTCTTTTGTACCTTTTTTGTTAGATTCGTCAAAGTTGAGAAAAATGCGACAATATAAAATTTGAGGAATTTTCTTGCCTACAAAGACTTGATGGTAGTATTTGAGAATCGGGGGGTGTTACAAACAAACTTTTATAACCAAAGTTGTTCCAAATCTTGTTCTTAATAGAATTGCTCTCTTATACTTTTTTTGTTAGATTCGTTAAAATTGAGAAAAATGGGAAAATATGAAATTTGAAGAATTTGCTTACAAAGACTTGATGGTAGTAGTTTGGAATCGGGGGGTGTTACAAAAAAACTTTTATAACAAAAGTTGTTCCAAATTTTGTTCTTAATAATATTGCTCTCTTGCACTTTTTTGTTACATTCGTCAAAATTGAGAAAAATGCGAAAATATGAAATTTGAAAAATTTTTTTGCTTACAAAGACTTGATGGTAGTACTTTGGAATCGGGGAGTGTTACAAAAAAACTTTTATAACAAAAGTTGTTCCAAATTTTGTTCTTAACAATATTGCTCTCTTGTAATTTTTTTGTTAGATTTGTCAAAATTGAGAAAAATGCGAAAATATTGAAATTTGAAAAATTTGCTTACAAAAACTTGATGGTAGTACTTGGGAATCGGGAGGTGTTACAAAAAAACTTTTATAACAAAAGTTGTTCCAAATCATGTTCTTAGCAATATTTCTCTGCTGTAATTTTTTGTTACATTCGTCAAAATTGAGAAAAATGCGAAAATATGAAATTTGAGAAATTATTTTGCTGACAAAGACTTGACAGTAGTACTTGGGAATCGGGGGGTGTTACAAAAAAACTTTTATAACAAAAGTTGCTCCAAATCTTGTTCTTAACAATATTTCTCTCCTGTAATTTTTTGTTACATTCGTCAAAATTGAGAAAAATGCGAAAATATGAAATTTGAGAAATTATTTTGCTTACAAAGACTTGACAGTAGTACTTGGGAATCGGGGGGTGTTACAAAAAAACTTTTATAGCCAAAGTTGTAGCAAATTTTGTTCTTAATAATATTGCTCTCTTCTACTTTTTTTATTAGATTCGTTAAAATTGAGAAAAATGGGAAAATATGAAATTTGAAGAATTTGTTTACAAAGACTTGATGGTAGTACTTGGGAATCGGGGGGTTTTACAAAAAAACTTTTATAACAAATGTTGTTCCAAATTTTGTTCTTAACAATATTGCTTTCTTGTCATTTTTTTGTTAGATTCGTTAAAATTGAGAAAAATGCGAAAATATTGAAATTTGAGGTTTTTTTTGCTTACTAAGATTTGATGGTAATACTTTGGAATCGGGGGCTGTTACAAAAAAGCTTTTATAACAAAAGTTGTTCCAAATTTTGTTCTTAATAATATCGCTCTCTTGTACCTTTTTTGTTAGATTCATCAAAATTGAGAAAAATGTAAAAATATGAAATTTGAAGAATTTCTTCTCTTTGCTAAGACTTGATGGTAGTACTTGGGAATCGGGGGGTGTTACAAAAAAACTTTTATAACAAAAGTTGCTCCAAATCTTGTTCTTAACAATATTTGTCTCCTGTAATTTTTTGTTACATTCGTCAAAATTGAGAAAAATGCGAAAATATGAAATTTGAGAAATTATTTTGCTTACAAAGACTTGACAGTAGCACTTGGGAATCGGGGGGTGTTACAAAAAAACTTTTATAGCCAAAGTTGTAGCAAATTTTGTTCTTAACAATGTTGGTTTCGTGTACTTTTTTTGTTAGATTCGTCAAAATTGAGAAAAATGCGAAAATATGAAATTTGAGGAATTTTTTGCCTACAAAGACTTGATGGTAGTACTTTGGAATCGGGGGGTGTTGCGAAAAAACTTTTATAAACAAAGTTGTTCCAAATTTTGTTCTTAATAATATTGCTCTCTTGTAATTTTTTTGTTAGATTCGTCAAAATTGAGAAAAATGCGAAAATATTGAAATTTGAGGTTTTTTTTGCTTACTAAGACTTGATGGTAGTAGTTTGGAATCGGGGGGTGTTACAGAAAAGCTTTTATAACAAAAGTTGTTCCAAATTTTGTTCTTAATAATATTGCTCTCTTATACTTTTTTTGTTACATTCGTCAAAAATGAGAAAAATGCGAAATTATAAAATTTCAATAAATTTCGTTGCTTCTAAATGACTTGATGGTAAGATTTAGGAATCAAATTATGTTACAAAAAAATGTTTAGAATGAAAGTTGTAGCAAATTTGATTCTTAACAATATTGTTCTCTTGTACGTTTTTTGTTAGATTCGTTGAAATTGAGAAAGAGGCGAAAATATGAAAATTTGATAAATTTCGTTGCTTTCTACAAACATCAAGGTATTATTTGGAAATCGGAACATGTTACAAAAAAACTTTTAAAACAAAAAATGTAGCAAATTTAATTCTTAACAATTGCTCCTTTATAGTTTTATTATCAAATGCACGAAAATCCAGGAAAATGCGAAAATCTAAAAAATAGGTGAAATCGATTTGTTACCTATCAATGGCGGTAAATCTCGAGATTGAAGAGTTCTAGAAAAAAAGTTTTTGTACAAAACTTGTAGAAAATGTTGTTATTAACAATATTGTTATTTTATAGTTTTTCTCTCTCTTGAGTAAATATCCCAGAAAATGCGAATAAATAAAAATTAGTTTAAACGTAAATTTATCTTGATTAATTTCCGGTCAACAAATTTCGTTCTTGCAAAACTTGGAAAAACAAACCGCAAAGTTTCGAATGGAAAAAAAGTCAAAGTTTTCCCTCACCCCGATGCGAACCTCTCCACCTGTGTCTCAAAACGAACCCCTTTTCAACACCGCCCCATCCGATTTCTTCCCCTCTTTTATAATTCTTTTGAAAAGAATCCCGGATTAAAAATACTTATGGAATAATTATTACGATTTCTCATTTTCCCAATTTATTTTTAACTTAACCCTTAATATCGTTATTCGGCACGCTAAGGTCGTGTCGTCGTTTTTCTCCGGGCTTGTTTCCGGGGGCATCAAAAACTTTATACGTTCCACTTTAATTTTCAATTCGTCTTCACTTTTTCCTCCTTTTTTCTTTCCCTTTTTTGGTCGTGCCGCTTTGTACAAACGGTGAATCAAGTGAACAAAGGGTTTTATACAAGAAGGAATGAATGCCGATGATCATGCGATCATTTTTAATGCGTCCCGCTCACGCATACATTTTATATATCAACCGGAAAAAAGGGTTAAACAAGAAAAAATATATTAATTTTCGCGATCAATTAGAAAAGCACTTAGTTGGAAAAAGATGAAATTAAAAAAAGCTTCATCTCAGGCGACGTTTCCCCCCCCCAAACTCGCCCCCAACCCCACGAAAGGGGTCGAAAGGAGATCGAAAAGGGCGCAGGTGTCCGAGGCTTCTTCTTCACTCGGCCAGAGATTAATCCGAAAAAGTAATACTTTTCGAGTCAGTAAGAGGTTGTTATTTATACCCTCGTTTTCCTGGTGGCGGTGGCGGCGGCTGCGGTTAAAAAGGGGTGGGAAGCGATTTTAAAGCTTAGCGAGATTTTCGCGATTTTGCACCTGATTACACATTAAAACGTCTTAATGATTCTAACCTATCACAAAAAAGTGAATTTGAGCTAAACCAAAAATATTAGTTAATAATACCATATCACGTTGTAATCTGCATTAATTAAGCTTTTATTTGATATATATCATTTTAAAATATCTCATTTAATTGAGAAGATATCGAAAAATTAACCAAAGATTGATTTGATAATTTTGACTCATCAGATATATCATATTATGAGGGATATCAAAAATTCCTTGAGTACATATCATAGTATTATAGAATCCCCATTAAATAAGCTTTCTTTTAAAATATGAAACGTTAAAATATCTTAATTAATATGGATAATGTCGATATGCAATGATATGGTTTGATTTGAGCAATTTTAATCTGTTACGAAAAAGTGGATTTGAGCAAAACTAAAATTATCAATTAACGATATCATATCACGTTGTAATCTGTATTGATTCAGCTTTCTTTTGATATATATCATTTTAAGATATCTCATTTAATTGAGATGATATCGAAAAATTAACCATAAGTTGATTTGATAATTTTGACTCATCAGATATATCATGTTATGAGGGATATCAAAAATTCCGCTACTACATATCATAGCATTTTAGAATCGTCATTAAATAAGCTTTCATTTGAGATATGTCACGTTAAAATATCTTAATTAATATGGATAATGTCTAAATGCAATGATATGGTTTGATTTGAGCAATTTTGATCTTTTACGAAAACCTGGATTTGAGCAAAACTAAAAATATCGATTGACGATATCATATCGCGTTGTAATCTGCATTAATTTAGCTTTCTTTTGATATATATCATTTTAAGATATCTAATTTAATTCAGATGATATCGAAAAATTAACCAAAGGTTGATTTAATCATTTTGATACATCACATATATCATATTATGAGGGATATCAAAAATTACTTTGCTACATATAATAGCATTTTAGAATCCCCATTAAATAAGCTTTCATTTGAGACATGTCACGTTAAAATATCTTAATTAATATGGATAATGTCGATATGCAATGATATGGTTTGATTTGAGCAATTTTAATCTGTTACGAAAAAGTGGATTTGAGCAAAACTAAAATTATCAATTAACGATATCATATCACGTTGTAATCTGTATTGATTTAGCTTTCTTTTGATATATATCATTTTAAGATATCTCATTTAATTGAGATGATATCGAAAAATTAACCATAAGTTGATTCGATAATTTTGACTCATCAGATATATCATGTTATGAGGGATATCAAAAATTCCGCTACTACATATCATAGCATTTTAGAATCGTCATTAAATAAGCTTTCATTTGAGATATGTCACGTTAAAATATCTTAATTAATATGGATAATGTCGATATGCAATGATATGGTTTGATTTGAGCAATTTTAATCTATTACGAAAAAGCGGATTTGAGCAAAACTAAAAATATTAATTAACGATATCATACAGCGTTGTAATCTGCATTAATTTAGCTTTCTTTTAATATATATCATTTTAAGATATCTCATTTAATTGAGAAGATATCGAAAAATTAACCAAAGATTGATTTGATAATTTTGACTCATCAGATATATCATATTATGAGGGATATCAAAAATTCCTTTATTACATATCATAGCATTTAAGAATCCTCATTAAATAAGCTTTCATTTGAGATATGTCACGTTAAAATATCTTAGTTAACATGGATAATATCGATATGCAATGATATGGTTTGATTTGAGCAATTTTGATCTGTTACGAAAAAGTGGATTTAAGCAAAACTAAAAATATCAATTAAGGATATCATACCGTTTTGTAATCTGCATTAATTTAGCTTTCTTTTGATATGTATCATTTTAAAATATCTCAATTAATTCAGATGATATCGAAAAATTAACCAAAGATTGATTTGATAATTTTGCCTCATCAGATATATCATATTATGAGGGATATCAAAAATTCCGTTACTACATATCATGGCATTTTAGAATCTTCATTAAATAAGCTTTCATTTGAGATATCCTACGTTAAAATATCTTAATTAATATGGATAATATCGAAATGCAATGATATGGTTTGATTTGAGCAATTTTGATCTTTTACGAAAAAGTGAATTTGAGCAAAACTAAAAACATCAATTAACGATATCATACCGTTTTGTAATCTGCATTAATTTAGCTTTGTTTTGATATATATCATTTTAAGATATCTTATTTAATTGAGATTATATCGAAAAATTAACCAAAGATTGATTTGATAATTTTGACTCATCAGATATATCATATTATGAGGGATATCAAAAATTCCTTTATTACATATCATAGCATTTAAGAATCCTCATTAAATAAGCTTTCATTTGAGATATGTCACGTTAAAATATCTTAGTTAACATGGATAATATCGATATGCAATGATATGGTTTGATTTGAGCAATTTTGATCTGTTACGAAAAAGTGGATTTAAGCAAAACTAAAAATATCAATTAAGGATATCATACCGTTTTGTAATCTGCATTAATTTAGCTTCCTTTTGATATGTATCATTTTAAAATATCTCAATTAATTCAGATGATATCGAAAAATTAACCAAAGATTGATTTGATAATTTTGCCTCATCAGATATATCATATTATGAGGGATATCAAAAATTCCTTTACTACATATCATAGCATTTTAGAATCCTCATTAAAAAAGCTTTCACTTGAGATATGACGCGTTAAAATATCTCCATTATACGATGTATAAAAGTTAGATTTCGATTTTAGCAATTTTGACTTATTACAAAAAAGGAGATTTAAGGAAAACCAAAAATATCAATTAATGATATCATATTATATTAGAATTGTTATTAATTAAGCTGTCTTTTGACGTATATCGTTTTAAAATATTTAAATTTATTCAGATGATATCGAAAGATGAAACTAAAGTTGATTTGACAAGTCATGAGGGATACGGAGACGCGGATTCAAGCTAAACTATAAATTGTAATGAAATGGCTCATATCACGTTTAAAGTTGCATTAATTAAGGTTTCTTTTGAGATATATCACTTAAATTTATGTAAATTTTTGTGGGAGTTATTAGATGTTATAACAAGCTAAAATCTTCAAAAAAACACCGAGTTTTATAAACAAAAAAATGATTAAAAAAAATTGATTAATAAAACAACCCTTAAGAAAACAAAATCGAAATCATAGAAAGAACTTGTAGAACTAAAATTTTTGTTTAAAGCAAATGTAAGTACTGAAAGAAATAATCAAAATTACGTAATTATAATAATTACTTATTATATTTTTTTAGATTGGTTAAAATTAAAAGCAGAACCAAAAACCCACCACAATCTTAACTAAATAATAATAAAACAAACCAAAAAGAGAACTCGTGTCGTACGTACATGGCTTACTTTGGACGTATGCGTGCGCAAACTTGACTCGGTGGCGAAACCTTTGCCGCAAATGTTGCAATGAAAAGGACGGTTCTTCGCCCTTTCCACTTGGGCGTCGTGATTCCTCAAATGCTGCTGAAGATTGGACAGTTGGATGAAGGCTCTCCCACAATCCGGAAGGTGACATTTGTAAGGTCTTTCACCTAAAAACGCAACAATCATTAATTTGGCGGAGGAGCCGGAAAGAAATAATTTTTTTAAAAAATCATTTTCATTCAAAATCAAACGATTCTTAAATTTCTTAAATTCATCTTAAAGGGGATAGATTCGTTTCGACTTCATTTAGATTCGTTTTGACATGAAACTTTATAACAACGTTTCGGTGTCCCCGCCATCATCAGGACGATGACGATGGCGAAGAATGAAAAGGAAACGTAAAACATCACGTCGAATCTTGAAGGGTTTTAAATTTGAATTCTTTCTTTTTTTATTTCTTATTTCCTTTTTTACGAGCCCCACATCGTATGCAAATCGACATAACAGAAGCGGCGGCTACCGGTTATTCTTGTTGCTGTCGTCTTCTCCTCGGAACCCCATTTAAAAAATAATGTTACACCGAAAAAAAAAAAAACAAAGAAAAAGAGGAAGGGTTCAATAAGTAATTTTAATTTCTCCTCGATTCCCATATGTTCAACAAGACAACAACCGCTTATTCTTTTTTTGTAGTCTTAATTTTTTTTACTTAAACGGTGACCTCATTGTCTTCTTCGTTCCCCTCTTACCTGTTTAAGGAAGTAGTATTTAAAGGTTTAAAAAGACCGTTAGAAATTGGAGTTACTTATATATTTATAATATAATTTATTTGAGAAGTTTTTATATAAAATTTCGTTTCTTCGAAACCCGCTTTAAAAGCAAATTAAATATTTTCTTGATTTTTTTTATTATAAAAGTGATTTTTTCTTAAAAGAATCGAATAGGAAATTAAAAATCCTTTGAAATGAGCCCAAACTCGACCTATTTATCTCAAATCGTTTCCGAGATATCTTCGCTTTGACAAAAAGATGGCGGTTTTTTTGACATTGACATTTTACAGTTTATATCCTATTTTTTGTTTTTTAATATTTATGAAAATTTGCGACATTTAATTTTGACATTTGACAGATCAGATGATAAATATTTATATCATCATATAAATATTTATCAAAAATTCCCTTTTTTTTTAATATAAAAGTATATTCTTCTTAAAAGAATTAAATAGGAATTTAAAAATCCTTTAAAATGAACCCAAACTCGACGTACTTATCTCAAATAGTTTTCGAGATATCTTCATTTTTAACATAAGAAAAATGGCGGCTTTTTGACATTGACATTTGACAGTTTATAACCTAACTTTTTTATTTTTTAAATAGAATATATCGTGTTTGGTATCAATTTGAATGATTTTTGATTTTTATTCACATTAATTTAACGTTTATAAAAAAATCGTGACGTTTAATTTTGACATTTGACAGCTCATAACCTAATTTTTTCATTCATTAACCCAAATATGTCGTGTTTAGTCTCAAATTAAAGCATTTTTGCTTCTTATTAACATTATTGCAATATTTATCAAAAATCATTACATATAATTTTGACATTTGACAGTTTCCAATTTATGTTTCTACCGAAATTATTATGAAGTGTATTTTTCTTAAAAGAATTAGATAGGAAACAAAAAATCCGTTAAATTGAGTACAAACTCGACGTATCTATCTCAAATCGTTTTCGAGATATCTTCATTTTTAGCAAAACAAAATGGCGACTTTTTTGACATATGACATTTGACAGTTGATAACCTAAATTCTTCATTTCTTAACCCAAATATGTCGTGTTTGGTATCAAATTGAACGATTTTTGATGCTTATCAATATTATTTTAATGATTTTGGCAAAATTGTGACATTTAATTTTGACATTTGACAGTTCATCACTTAACTTTTTCATTTTTTAATCTAAATATGTCCTGTTTTGTATCAAATTAAACCATTTTTGATTCTTATTAACATTATGACCATATTTATAAAAAAATTATGACACAATTTTGACATTTGACAGTTTATAACCTAACTTTTTTATTTTTTAAGTAGAACATATTGTGTTTGGTATTAATTTGAATGATTTTTGATTCTTATTAACTTGATCGTATTCTCTATAAGAAAATCGTGATATTTAATTTTGACATTCGACAGTTTCCAACCTAACTTTTTAATTTTTTATCAAAACATATCATACAATGTTTGATATCAAATTAAATGATTTTTCATTTTTATTCACATTAATTTAACGTTTATAAAAAAAATTGTGACGTTTAATTTTGACATTTGACAGCTTATAACCTAATTTTTTCATTAATTAACCCAAATATATCGTGTTTAGTGTCAAATTAAAGCATTTTTGCTTTTTATTAACATTATTGCAATATTTATCAAAAAATCATTACATATAATTTTGACATTTGACAGATTCCAATTTATCTTTTTACCGAAGTTATTATTAGGTGTATTTTTCTTAAAAGAATTAGATAGGAAATAAAAAATCCTTTAAAATGAGTTCAAACTCGACGTATCTATCTCAAATCGTTTTCGAGATATCTTCATTTTTAGCAAAACAAAATGGCGACTTTTTTGACATATGACATTTGACAGTTGATAACCTAAATTTTTCATTTCTTAACCCAAATATGTCGTGTTTGGTATCAAATTGAACGATTTTTGATACTTCAATATTATTTTAATGATTTTGGCAAAATTGTGACATTTAATTTTGACATTTGACAGTTCATCACTTAACTTTTTCATTCATTAACCCAAATATGTCATATTTGGTATCAAATTAAACCATTTTTGGTTCTTATTAACATTATGACCATATTTATAAAAAAATTATGACATACAATTTTGACATTTGACAGTTTATAACCTAACTTTTTTATTTTTTAAGTAGGACATATCGTGTTTGGTATCAATTTGAATGATTTTTCATTTTTATTCACATTAATTTAACGTTTATAAAAAAATCGTGACGTTTAATTTTGACATTTGACAGCTTATAACCTAATTTTTTCATTAATTAACCCAAATATATCGTGTTTAGTGTCAAATTAAAGCATTTTTGCTTTTTATTAACATTATTGCAATATTTATCAAAAAATCATTACATATAATTTTGACATTTGACAGATTCCAATTTATCTTTTTACCGAAGTTATTATTAGGTGTATTTTTCTTAAAAGAATTAGATAGGAAATAAAAAATCCTTTAAAATGAGTTCAAACTCGACGTATCTATCTCAAATCGTTTTCGAGATATCTTCATTTTTAGCAAAACAAAATGGCGACTTTTTTGACATATGACATTTGACAGTTGATAACCTAAATTTTTCATTTCTTAACCCAAATATGTCGTGTTTGGTATCAAATTGAACGATTTTTGATACTTCAATATTATTTTAATGATTTTGGCAAAATTGTGACATTTAATTTTGACATTTGACAGTTCATCACTTAACTTTTTCATTCATTAACCCAAATATGTCATATTTGGTATCAAATTAAACCATTTTTGGTTCTTATTAACATTATGACCATATTTATAAAAAAATTATGACATACAATTTTGACATTTGACAGTTTATAACCTAACTTTTTTATTTTTTAAGTAGAACATATCGTGTTTGGTATCAATTTGAATGATTTTTCATTTTTATTCACATTAATTTAACGTTTATAAAAAAATCGTGACGTTTAATTTTGACATTTGACAGCTCATAACCTAATTTTTTCATTCATTAACCCAAATATATCGTGTTTAGTGTCAAATTAAAGCATTTTTGCTTCTTATTAACATTATTGCAATATTTATAAAAAAATCATTACATATAATTTTGACATTTGACAGATTCCAATTTATCTTTTTACCGAAGTTATTATTAGGTGTATTTTTCTTAAAAGAATTAGATAGGAAATAAAAAATCCTTTAAAATGAGTACAAACTCGACGTATCTATCTCAAATCGTTTTCGAGATATCTTCATTTTTAGCCAAAGGAAAAAGGCGACTTTTTTGACATATGACATTTGACAGTTGATAACCTAAATTTTTCATTTCTTAACCCAAATATGTCGTGTTTGGTATCAAATTGAACGGTTTTTGATGCTTATCAACATTATTTTAATGATTTTGGCAAAATTGTCACATTTAATTTTGACATTTGACAGTCCATCACTTAACTTTTTCATTCATTAACCCAAATATGTCATATTTGGTATCAAATTAAACCATTTTTGGTTCTTATTAACATTATGGCAATATTTATAAAAAAACTATGACATACAATTTTGACATTTGACAGTTTCCAGCTAATCTTTTTTCATTTTTTACGGAAATGTATTATTAGGTGTATTTTTCTTAAAAGAATTGGATGGGAAATAAAAAATCCTTTAAAATGAGTCCAAGCTCGACGTATCTATCTCAAATCGATTTCTAGATATCTTCATTTTTAGCAAAAGAAAAATGGCGACTTTTTTGACATATGACATTTGACAGTTTGTAACCTAACTTCTTTAGATTTTAACCCAAATATGTCGTGTTTGGTATCAAATTGAACGATTTTTGTTTCTTGTTTATATTATTTTAATGTTCATAAGAAAATCGTGACATTTAATTTTGACATTTGACGGATTACAGCCTAACTTTTTTGCTTTTTAACCCAAATATGTCGTGTTTGGTATCAAATTGAAGCATATTTGACTCTTATTAAGATCATTTCATTATTTATCAAAAAATCATTAAATTTAATTTTGACATTTGACAGTTTCAGATATAACTTTGTTATTTTTTAACGGAAATACATCATGTTTGGTATGAAATTAAAGCATTTTTGACCTATTTTAACACCGTGACAATATTTATCAAAAATCATGAATTTAAGATTTGACATTTGACAGTTTCCAACCCAATTTTATTATTTTTCTACAGAAACGTATCATTTTTTGTTCAAAACGTAACGAGTTTTGATCCGTATTAACATTTTTCTATTATTTATCAAAAAATCGTAACATTTAATTTTGACATTTGACAGTTTTCAACATAACTTACTTATTTTTTTTACCAAAATGTATTACTAAGTTTTTTTTTCTTAAAATAATTGAATGGGGAATTAAAAATCCTTTAAAATGAGTCCAAACTCGACGTGTTTATCTCAAATCGTGTTCGAGATATCCTCACTTTTAGCAAAAATATGGCGAATTTTGTTTTTTTTTGACAGATGACATTTGACAGCTCATAACCTAACTTTTTCATTTTTTAACCCAAATACGTCGTGTTTGGTATCAAATTAAAGCATTTTTAACCCTTATCACGATTTCTTCAACATTTATTAAAAAATCGTTATGTATAATTTTGACATTTGACAGTTTCTAACCTAACTTTTTTATTTTTTAACCAAAACATATCATGTTTGGTATCAAATTAAAGCATTTTTCATTTTTATTAAAATTATGTCATTATCCATCAAAAAATCATTAAACTTAATTTTGACATTTGACATATTCTAGCATATCTTTTTCATTTTTAATCCAAAATATATCATGTTTGGTATCAAATTAAAAGATTTTTCATGCTCATTAAGATAATTAAATTTATTTCGAAGTTTCCCAATTTTTCCTTTGACTTTTGGTAGATTTTAAACAAAAATAGGTAAGATTTGATGATTAATTGATTATAAAACGTGGTAAAAATCGTAAAAAAAATCCTTTTTAAAAAACGGTTCCGATAAAAAAGTCAAGATAGCCGCAAACGTGGTGCTCACGTGCACCGTTAACGAAATAATTACGCGCAGGGGGACGGAAATTGCAGCTTGTCGTACAAACTCCGGGAACGCCCATCGCCACAACTTGGTGGCTCCGCTTTCTTCCTCATTTTTACTTAAAGAAACATTCTTTAAACTCTCGTTTCTTCCTTTTTTTATTCGAGACTTTTTTTCCGATTTTTTTCCTCCGGGTGCAATCGAAGAACGCCATGTGGTAACTGTGAGTCCGTTTCGGGGTTTTTTCGATTTTTTTTTCTTTCTTTTAGCATTAACAAACCCTTTCCGGAACGGCGTACACGCGCTCGCCACACACACAATTTAAACCGTGTATACGCCCACGAAAACGTGACATTGTTTCTCGAATCACCTGCTGCAATCGGCCCGACGATTATTCGGAGTCTTCTTCGTCTAAGACTCCCCCTCAACGTTTGTTTAGACCGTTGCGAGGTGAAGATCTTTTTCGATAACGATTAAACTCGGGCCCCCGATCAACTACGACGCCACATGGCGTTTAAAACTCATCATCAGGATGTTCTTGGTTAGATTTTTTATTCCCTTTTCGACGACGGGTTGTTAGCCAGATTTACAAATTGGGGGTGGAGACCTATAATTTTCGTTCCGGGTGTCATAGCCGGAAACCGTTTGATTTTATCGAGATATATTAATTCTTAAAAAAACTTTTTTTCGTGGTAATTTTTAAAACCACAAACCCACTTATTACATTAACCTCTTTTTTGAGGGTTAAGCTTTCTCTTTTCCCTCTCTCTCATTCTAATTATGCTATTAATGAACGAAACATGACGCGGTTAAACTAAAAAGTAATAAACTTAGGTTAAAAAATAACGATATAATTAAAAATTCGTATTAAGAATAAAAAATCCTTTAATTTGATACCAAACATGACGTATTTCGGTTAAAAAATGCATAAGTTATAGTTAAAGCTGACATATGTCAAAATTAAATGACACGATTTTTTTATAAACATTAAAATAATGTTAATAAGGATCAAAAATGTGTTAATTTGATACCAAACACGACATATTTGGGTTAAAAAACAAAAAAGTTAGGTTAAGAACTGTCAATGTCAAAATTAAATTTAAAGATTTTTTGATAAATAATGAAATAATCTTAATAAGAGTAAAAAATGCTTTAATTTGACACCAAACAAGATATGTTTCGATTAAAAAATGAAAAAGTTAGGTTGGAAGCTGTCAAAATTAAAAATGACTGTCAAATGTCATCTGTCAAAACATCGCCATTTTTAGCTAAAAAGGACTTATTTTAAAGGATTTTTGATTTCCCATCTAATTCTTTTATGAATAAGACACCTAACATTATGTTTTGGTAAAAAATAATAAAATTAAGTTTGAAACTGTCAAATGTCAAAACTGAACTTCATGATTTTTTGATAAATACTTTCACGGTGTTAAAAAAGATTAAAAATACTCCAATTTGATACCAAACGTGATGTATTTTCGTTAAGAAACAACAAAGTTATATTGAAGACTGTCAAATGTCAAAATTAAATTTAATGTTTATTTGATAAATAATGAAATAATCTTAATAAAAGTCTAAAATGCTTCAATTTGATACCAAACACGACATATTTGGGTTAAAATCAAAAGAAGTTAGGTTATAAACTGTCAAGTATTATCTGTCAAAAAATCGCCATTTTTTTTTGTAAAAATGAAGATATCTCGAAAACGATTTGAGATAGATACGTCGAGTTTGGACTCATTTTAAAGGATTTCTTATTTCCTATCTAATTCTTTTAAGAAAAATACACTTAATAATACATTTTGGTAAAAAAAAATAAGTAATTTATGTTGAAAACTGTCAAATGTCAAAATTAAATGTCATGATTTTTTAATAAATAATAGAAAAATGTTAATACGGATCAATAATCGTTACGTTTAGAACTAATAATGATACGTTTCTGTAAAAAAATAATAAAATTAGGTTGGAAACTGTCAAATGTTAAAACTTAATTTCATGATTTTTGATAAATATTGTCACGGTGTTTAAATAGATCAAGAATGCTTTAATTTGATACCAAACGTGATGAATTTCCGTTAAAAAATAACAAAGTTAGGTTGGAAGCTGTCAAAATTAATAATGTCAAAATTATATGGACCGATTTTTTAATAAATATTAAAATAATCTTAATAAGAATCAAAAATGCTTTAATTTGATACCAAACACGACGTATTTGGGTTAAAAAATGAAAAAGATAGGATATGAGCTGTCAAATGTCATCTGTCAAAAAAAGAAAAAATCGCCATTTTTGTTTTGTTAAAAATGAGGATATCTCGAAAACGGTTTGAGATAAGCACGTCGAGTTTGGATTCATTTTAAAGGATTTTTAATTTCCTATTGAAATTTTTAAACAAAAACACACATTTACAATCAAAATTTAAAAAAAATTATTCTAAATTTATAGTTATTAAGCTGAACTATTTCTAAGAAACAATTTGTCATCGCTTACAACGTTACAAATCTAATCGTGTCATCGATTGTACCCAGGCAGATTAAAGAGATTAGATTCGAAAGATAGAATTCAACAACCTAAAATGATATGAACGTTTGTTTTTGCATTTTTGATTGTTTAATGTTAATAAGAATCAAAAATGCTTTAATTTGATACCAAACATGATATGCTTTTGTTAATAAGTAAGAAAGTTAGTTTAGAAACTGTCAAATGTCAAAATTTTATATAACGAGTTTTTAATAAATACTAAAATAGTGTTAATAAGCATAAAAAATGCTTTAATTTGATACCAAACACGACGTATTTGGGTTAAAAAATGAAAAAGTTAGGTTATGAGCTGCCAAATGTCATCTGTCAAAAAAAGAAAAATCGCCAATTTTGTTTTGCTAAAAATGAAGATATCTCGAAAACGGTTTGAGATAGACACGTCGAGTTTGGACTCATTTTAAAGGATTTTTTATTTCCTATTTAAATTTTTTAAGAAAAACATCCCTTTACAGTTAAAGTTAAAAAAAAGTATTCTAAATTAATAATTATTAAGCAAAATTGTTTCCAAGAAGCAATTTGTCATCGCTCACAACGTTACAACAGTAATCACGTCATCGATTGTACTCGTGCAGATTAAAGAGATTAGATTCGAAAGATAGAATTCAATAAAGCTAAATGATATGAACGTTTTTTTTTTGCATTTTTGATTCTTTATTGTGAATAATAATCAAAAATGCTCTAATTTGATGCCGAACATGATATGGTTTGGTTAAGAAATAAAAAAGTTAGGATAGAAACTGCCAAATGTCAAAATTATGTATAACGATTTCTTAATAAATATTAAAATAGTGTTAATAATCATAAAAAATGCTTTAATTTGATACCAAACACGACGTATTTGGTTTAAAAAATGAAAAAGTTAGGTTATAAACTGTCAAATGTCATCTGTCAAAAAAAGAAAAATCGCCATTTTTGTTTTGATAAAAATGAGGATATCTCAATAATGGTTTGAGATAAACATGTCGAGTTTGGACTCATTTTAAAGGATTTTTAATTTCTTATTTAAATTTTTTAAGGAAATCACACCTTCACAATCAAAATAAAAAAAATTAATTCTAAATTTATAGTTATTAAGCTGAATTATTTCCAAGAAGCAATTTGTCATCGCTCACAACGTTACAACAGTAATCACGTCATCGATTGTACTCGTGCAGATTAAAGAGATTAAATTCGAAAGATAGAATTCAATAAAGCTAAATGATATGAACTTTTTTTTACATTTTTGATTCTTTAATGTGGATAATAATCAAAAATGCTCTAATTTGATACCGAACATAATATGGTTTGGTTAAGAAATAAAAAAGTTAGGTTAGAAACTGTCAAATGTCAAAATTATGTATAACGATTTCTTAATAAATATTAAAATAGTGTTAATAAGCATAAAAAATGCTTTAATTTGATACCAAACACGACGTATTTGGGTTAAAAAATGAAAAAGTTAGGTTATAAGCTGTCAAATGTCATCTGTCAAAAAAAGAAAAATCGCCATTTTTGTTTTGCTAAAAATGAGGATATCTCAACAACGGTTTGAGATAAACATGTCGAGTTTGGACTCATTTTAAAGGATTTTTAATTTCTTATTTAAATTTTTTAAGGAAATCACACCTTCACAATCAAAATAAAAAAAATTAATTCTAAATTTATGGTTATTAAGCTGAATTATTTCCAAGAAGCAATTTGTCATCGCTCACAACGTTACAACAGTAATCACGTCATCGATTGTACTCGTGCAGATTAAAGAGATTAGATTCGAAAGATAGAATTCAACAAACCAAAATGATATGAACTTTTTTTTTTAATTCAAATCCAATTTGAATTCGAAATTGAATCGGGATTACGCGTTTCATTCGATTCGGAGAGATTTCGAAAAATTGCAACCCGGCGAATATTATATTTAATTAACCGAATTTACGGCCGGGTTTCGGACGAAATTTTACTAAATATATCGGCAATTATAGTGGCCGAAACGAACGTTAAATGCGAATTGGCGGCGGCCGCGTCCGCGTTGCGATTGGTCGCGATTTTTGCGAAAACGCGCCACCTATTGATCTGTGCACACGAGAACCACCCGTCGAAGCCTCCCGTTATATTGTTTAATTAAATTCGATAAATTATTGCCTCGGACGCACACCCACACACTTATACATACATAATCGAGTCAACACATACATACAAATAATACAAAATGCATTGTGTGAGGGAATATAATAATAATGTTTTTGAATACAAACAGATTTTTTTTGATTTGGTACAAAATATTGTTTATTTAGGCTTTGATTCTTCCCTACTTGTCATATATCATACGATTTTCCCCCCATTTCCCTTTCGCCGCCAATAATTCAAAAAGTTCTTGGATCATCGGTGGTGCGTATTTTTCAAAAATTCCAAATGATAGGACAAATTTTTTTGGATGAAAAATGTGTTAAATCATCCCAATAATTCATATCAATAATTGTATTTGTATAATATTCATTATTACCAACCCAAAATACCATAAAATTAACACTACAAAGTTGGCATTTTCGATATGATAGGGGGTTGTATCTCAAAAATTAAAACTGATGGAACGATTTTTTTTAACTAAAAATGTTCTAAATCATCCCATGAATTCATATCATTAACAAAATTTATGTATTAATTATTATTACCAACCCTAATTTCCATAACACATAAAACCCCAATATTGGTATTTCTGATATGATAGGGGACTGCATCTCAAAAATTAGACATGGTGGAACGATTTTTTTAGACAATAAATGTTGTAAACTATCCCAACAATTCGTATCATTAATAAAATTTATGTATTATTTATTATTACCAACCCAAATTTCCATAATTGTGAAAACCCCAAAGTTGGCATTTCTGATATGATAGGGGGTTGTAACTAAAAAATTAAATATGACAGAAAAAGCTTTTTAGGAGAAAAATGTTTAAAAACGTCCCAAGGATGTATACCATTAATAATATATACATATAACACATTATTACCAACCCAAGATTTAAAAATTGTTAAAAACTCCAAAATTGAACATTTAAATATAATATAGGGTTATATCTCAAGAATAAAAAATTATAGAAAAATTCTTTTTTGATAAAAAATATTCGAAATCATTCTAAGAATGCATATCATTAATAATATTTGCATATTATTCATTATTACCAATCCATGATTCAAAATTAGTTAAAAACATCAAATTTGAGGATTCTGATGCAATAGAAGATATCTCAAAAATTAAAAATGATGGAGAGAACATTTTTAGATGAAAAATGTTTCAAATCACTCTAAAAATACATATTATTAATAATATTTTGAAATTATTCATTATTACCAATTCACGATTCAAAATAAGTTAAAAACATCAAAATTGAGGATTTTGATGTAATAGAAGATATCTCAAAAAGTAGTAATGATGGGAAGAATCTTTTTGGACAAAAAATGTTTAAAATCATCCCAAGAACACATATCAATAATGATATTTCCATATTATTCATTATTACCAACCCAAGATTTAAAATTATTTAAAAACAACAAAATTGATTTGGGTTATATCTCAAAAATTAAAATTGATGGAAAGAATCTTTTTAGACAAAAAATATTTGACATCATCCCAAAAATGCATATCATTAATAATATTTCCATATTATTCATTATTATAAATCCAAAATTTAAAATTCGTTAGAAACAACAAAATTGACAATTTCGATAAAATGTAGGGTTATATCTCAAAAACTAAAAATGATGAAAAGAATCTTTTTAACCAAAAAATGTTTGAATTCATCCCAAGAATACATATCATTAATAATATTTGCAAATTAATTATTATTTCCAATACAAGATTCAAGAATTGTTAAAAACCCCAAAAATCAACATTTTAATATAACATAGGGTTATACCTCCAAAATAAGAAATGGTGGAAGGATTCTTTTTAGATAAAAAATCTTTGGCATCATCCCAAAAATGCATATCATTAATAATATTTGCAAATTAATTATTATTTCCAATCCAAAATTCAAGAATTGTTAAAAACCCCAAAAATCAACATTTTAATATAACATAGGGTTATACCTCAAAAATAAGAAGTGGTGGAAGGATTCTTTTTAGACAAAAAATATTTGGCATCATCCCAAAAATGCATATTATTAATAATATTTCCATATTATTCATTACTATAAATCCAAAATTTAAAATTCGTTAGAAACAACAAAATTGACAATTTCAATAAAATGTAGGGTTATATCCCAAAAACTAAAAATGATGAAAAGAATCTTTATAACCAAAACATGTTTGAACTCATCCCAAGAATACATATCATTAATAATATTTGCAAATTAATTATTATTTCCAATACAAGATTTAAGAATTGTTAAAAACCCCAAAAATCAACATTTTAATATAATATAGGGTTATACCTCAAAAATAAAAAATGGTGGAAATATTCTTTTTAGACAAAAAATATTCGAAATCATTCTACTAACACATATCATTAATAATATTTGCAAATTAATTATTATTTCCAATCCAAAATTCAAGAATTGTTAAAAACCCCAAAATTCAACATTTTAATATAACATAGGGTTATACCTCAAAAATAAGAAATGGTGGAAGGATTCTTTTTAGACAAAAAATATTTGGCATCATCCCAAAAATGCATATCATTAATAATATTTCCATATTATTCATTACTATAAATCCAAAATTTAAAATTCGTTAGAAACAACAAAATTGACAATTTCGATAAAATGTAGGGTTATATCCCAAAAACTAAAAATGATGAAAAGAATCTTTATAACCAAAACATGTTTGAACTCATCCCAAGAATACATATCATTAATAATATTTGCAAATTAATTATTATTTCCAATACAAGATTCAAGAATTGTTAAAAACCCCAAAAATCAACATTTTAATATAATATAGGGTTATACCTCAAAAATAAGAAATGGTGGAAAGATTCTTTTTAGACACAAAATATTCAAAATTATTCTAATAACACATATCATTAATAATATTTTCAAGTTATTAATTATTTGCAACCCAAAGTTCAAAAATTGCTAAAAACCCCAAAATTCAATTTTTTAATAAAATATAGGGTTATACTTCAAAAATCAGAAATGGTGGAAAGATGTGTTTTAGACAAAAAATATTCGAAATCATCCTAATAATACATATCATTAATAATATTTGAAAATTAATTATTATTTCCAACCCAAGATTCAAAAATTGTTAGAACCCCCCAAATTCAACTTTTCAATATAACATAGGGTTATACCTCAAAAATAAGAAATGGTGAAAAGATTCTTTTTAAACAAAAAATATTCGAAATCATTCTAATAATACATATCATTAATAATATTTGCAAGTTAATTATTATTTCCAACTCAAGATTCAAAAATTGTTAAAACCCCCAAAATTCAACATTTCAATATAACATAGGGTTATACCTCAAAAATAAAAAATGGTGGAAAGATTGTTTATAGACAAAAAATATTCGAAATCATCCTAATAATACATATCATTAATAATATTTTCAAGTTATTGATTATTTCCAACCCAAAGTTCAAAAATTGCTAAAAACCCCAAAATTCAACTTTTTAATAAAATATAGGGTTATACTTCAAAAATCAGAAAAGGTAGAAAGATTCTTTTTAGACAAAAAATATTCGAAATCATTCTAATAACACATACCATTAATAATATTTGCAAATTAATTATTATTTCTAAAACAAGATTCAAAAATTGCTAAAACCCCCCCAAATTCAACTTTTCAAAATAACATAGGGTTATACCTCAAAAATAAAAAATGGTGGAAAGATTGTTTTTAGACAAGAAATATTCGAAATCATTCTAATAATACATATCATTAATAATATTTGCATATTAATTATTATTTCCAACCCAAGATGCAAAAATTGTTAGAACCCCTCAAATTCAACTTTTCAATATAACATAGGGTTATACCTCAAAAATAGAAAATGGTGAAAAGATTCTTTTTAGACAAAAAATATTCGAAATCATTCTAATAACACATATCATTAATAATATTTGCAAGTTAATTATTATTTCCAACCCAAGATTCAAAAATTGTTAAAATCTCAAAATTCAACATTTCAATATAACCTAGGGTTATATCTTAAAAATTAAAAATGGTGGAAAGATTCTTTTTAGACAATAAATATTTGCGATCATTCTAATAACACATATCATTAATAATATTTTCATGTTATTAATTATTTCCAACCCAAAGTTCAAAAATTACTAAAAACCCCAAAATTCAACTTTTTAATAAAATATAGGGTTATACTTCAAAAATCAGAAAAGGTAGAAAGTTTCTTTTTGGACAAAAAATATTCGAAATCATTCTAATAACACATATCATTAATAATATTTGCAAGTTAATTATTATTTCCAACCCAAGATTCAAAAATTGTTAAAACCCCCAAAATTCAACATTTCAATATAACATAGGGTTATATCTTAAAAATTAAAAATGGTAGAAAAATTCTTTTTAGACAAAAAATATTCGAAATCATTCTAACAACACATATCATTAATAATATTTGCAAATTAATTATTATTTCCAATCCAAGATTCAAAAATTGTTAGAACCCCCCCAAATTCAATTTTTCAATACAATGTAGGGTTATATCTTAAAAATTAAAAATGGTAGAAAAATTCTTTTTAGACAAAAAATATTCGAAATCATTCTAACAACACATATCATTAATAATATTTGCAAATTAATTGCTATTTCCAATCCAAGATTCAAAAATTGTTAGAACCCCCCAAATTCAACTTTTCAATACAATGTAGGGTTATATCTTAAACATTAAAAATGGTAGAAAAATTCTTTTTAGACAAAAAATATTCGAAATCATTCTAATAACACATATCATTAATAATATTTGCAAATTAATTATTATTTCCAACCCAAGATTCAAAAATTGTTAAAACCCCCAAAATTCAACATTTCAATATAACATAGGGTTATATCTTAAAAATTAAAAATGGTAGAAAAATTCTTTTTAGACAAAAAATATTCGAAATCATTCTAATAACACATATCATTAATAATATTTGCAAATTAATTATTATTTCCAACCCAAGATTCAAAAATTTGTTAGAACCCCCAAATTCAACTTTTCAATACAATGTAGGGTTATATCTTAAAAATTAAAAATGGTAGAAAAATTCTTTTTAGACAAAAAATATTCGAAATCATTCTAATAACACACATCATTAATAATATTTGCAAATTATTCATTATTTCTAATCCAACATGCAGACATTGTTAAAAACTTAAAATTAATAATTTCATTAAAATAGATGGTTATATCTAAAAAATTAAAAATGATAGAAAGAATCTTTTTAGACAAAAAAGTTTTTAAATCATCCCAAAAATCCATCTCATTAATAATATTTGTAAATTATTACTAATTTCGAACTCAAGATATATATATTGTTGAAAACCCAAAATTAACGATTTTGATGCAATGATGGTTATATCTCAAAAATTAAAAACGATAGAAAGAATCTTTTAAGACAAAAAATGTTTTAAATCATCTCAAAAATGTATCTCATTAATAATATTTGCAAATTATTACTAATTTCGAGCTCAAGATGCAGATATTGTTGAAAACCCAAAATTAACGATTTTGATGCAATGATGGTTATATCTCAAAAATTAAAAATGATGAAACGAACTTTTTGAGACAAAAAATGTTTTAAATGATCTCAAGAAGGAATCTTTCATCCCAAGAGTCAAAAATTGTTAGTTATCACATGCATAAAAATCGTTTGAATAAAGGTTTTGTGAGTAAAACATTTTTTTGGATCGTGTACAAAACTTTGTTAAATTGAGCGCAATACTAGATTCCGAGGTTGCAGTACATAGAACCGCCTACTTGTTATATATCACACGACCTTCCCCCCTTTCGTTTGGGGGGTTCAGCCACCCCCTCGTCGTTTGCGTGCATTCGGCCATTTTGGACTTGGCGCAATTTTTCAACTTGGATCAAAATTGTAACGAAAAAGAATCAACTTCCGTTTATGGGGGCTCTCCGAAGGGGGTAAACAGCATTTTACACATGGTTAGGAAGCAGATGCGCCTCCACGATTCGGACAAAAAGGAGGAAGAAAACAAAGCGAGGCGCATATCGAATGAGAGGTAATTGGTTTTTATTGTGGCCTGCGACTTGACCCATATATTTAGTTGGGTAAATGTAATTGGGGTTCTTCCTCGCTTGGACGAAAAAAATAAATTAACATTTTTATAAAAAAGGGGTTCAAAAAAGGAACGAAGAAGCAAGGTGTTCGATGACTCCTCCGAAAAAAAAAAATTATTTTTTGTTATAAGAAATAATTCGATTTCTTTAAATTTTTTTTCGGTCAAAACGAAATTATTTTTTTCGATTTCGTTATTTCGTTTCTCCCCCCCGGTTTCTACACTACACATGCGTTGTATTCATCCGCATGTGTATGCATGCAACCCTTTATCGATCACCGGGAATCAAACGGCACAAACTCTGGCGAATTTCCATAGGCGTAGGCCCATGGAAATCAAACTCGAAGAGAACGTCTATGCAGGATGACCCCCTCGAAATCCATCCCGCACCAATTTTCCCACACGTGCTTCGAAATTGGATGCGCTTCTCTCCATGCAATTTCACCCCCTCCACTTTCAGCCACATATGTGCAAAATCGGTGTGGTGATGACGGTGGAGGGGGCTTCGCACAGCCGCAAAGGGGGCGCTGCTAATGATAATTTGTAGTTAAAAAATCCCTTTTTTTGGCTCATTAATATGCAACAGCACACTCGGCCTATTATCGGAAAATTTAAAATGTTCACCCCGACGAGGTCAATATTTCAAATTACGGGGAATCCCCCATATTTTTTCATTACACAACTTTTAATCTTAACTAAGTTAAGTTCGCTTTAGTGGTACAAATTTCGCGGCTCTTTTTTTGGCGTTATCAAAAGATAATCCCTTTTAATCGGCGTTTAATTAAAACGGAAAAAAATAACCCCCTTTCACCCATACGCTCCGTGAATGGGGGTTGTTGGTCCTCGAGCTCATCGAACGCGAAAGGAATTTAAATTGTTTTTTTTTTATCTTATTATATTTTTAATTTAATTTCGAATCGGGTTTTAATCGACTCTATCGTCGCGTTGCTCAAGGTTCGACTTTTATAACTTCTTCAATGTTGTTGCCGCGACTCACAAAGATGTGTGCTGCTTGCTGTTGCTGCCTTTTTTACGACCAACACGGGGAACAACCTTGTGCTCATTTAATCGGCGCAAACGATTCCGCTGCAACCTATCGAAGGCCCACTCTTCATTCCTTTTGTTTCCATTTTGTTAATCGTTTATTATGTTTAAAAACAAAAATAACACCGATTTTGGTGCAAGATTTAACCTGAACTTGGATTCAAATATGATTCAAGACAACAAATTTTGCATGTTCGATTTCAAGAAGGGAGGTATCGGGAAAATTAAGAATGATGCTAAGAAGTTTTTGGACGAAAAAGTTTCTAAATCATCCCAAGAATGTGTCTCAATAATAATATTTGCGTATTATTTGAAAAAATGAATGATTATCAAAAACTCGAACTTGGCATGTTTTAAATCAAAGGGGGTTATAACTCAAAAATTAAAAATGATGGAATAAAATTGTTTAAACAAAAATTGTGCTAAATCATCCCATGAATTCATATCATTAATCAAATTTATGTATTATTTATTATTACCACTCCAAATTTTCTTAATAGTAAGAAACCCAAAGTTTGCATTTTTGATATAATAGGGGATCGTATCTCATAAATTAACAATCATGGAATGATTTGTTTTAGACAAAAAATATTCTAAATTGTCTTAATAATTCATATCATTAATCATATTTGTTTATTATTTATTATTACCAACCCAAATTTCCTTAATAGTAAAAACCCCAATGTTGATATTTCTGACATAATAGGGGATCGTATCTCAAAAATTAAAAATGATGGAATGATTTTTTTTAGACAAAAAATATTCTAAATTCTCCTAACAATTCATATCATTAATTATTTTTGTTTATTATTTATTATTACCAACCCAAATTTCCTTAATAGTAAATACCCCAAAGTTGGCATTTTCGATATAATAGGGGATTAAATCTTAAAAATTAAAAATGACGGAATAAAATTGTTTAGGCAAAAATTGTGCTAAATCATCCCATGAATTCATATCGTTAATCAAATTTATATATTATTTATTATTACCAACCCAAATTTTCTTAATAGTTAAAATCCCAAAGTTTGCATTTCTGATATAATAGGGGATCGTATCTCATAAATTAACAATCATGGAATGATTTGTTTTAGACCAAAAATATTCTAAATTCTCCTAATAATTCATATCATTAATTATTTTTGTTTATTATTTATTATTACCAACCCAAATTTCCTTAATATTTAAAACCCCAAAATTGACATTTCTGATTTAATAGGGGATCATATCTCAAAAATTAAAAATGATGGAATGATCGCTTTTAGACAAAAAATATTCTAAACTGTCCTAACAATTCATATTATTAATTATTTTTGTTTGTTATTTATTATTACCAACCCCAATTTCCTTAATAGTAGAAACCCCAAAGTTGGCATTTTCGATATAATAGGGGATCAAATCTTAAAAATTAAAAATGATGGAATAAAATTGTTTAGGCAAAAATTGTGCTAAATCATCCCATGAATTCATATCGTTAATCAAATTTATATATTATTTATTATTACCAACCCAAATTTTCTTAATAGTTAAAATCCCAAAGTTTGCATTTCTGATATAATAGGGGATCGTATCTCATAAATTAACAATCATGGAATGATTTGTTTTAGACAAAAAATATTCTAAATTCTCCTAATAATTCATATCATTAATTATTTTTGTTTATTATTTATTATTACCAACCCAAATTTCCTTAATAGTAAAAACCCGAAAGTTGGCATTTTCGATATAATAGGGGATCAAATCTTAAAAATTAAAAATGATGGAATAAAATTGTTTAGGCAAAAATTGTGCTAAATCATCCCATGAATTCATATCGTTAATCAAATTTATGTATTATTTATTATTATCAACCCAAATTTCCTTAACATTAAAAACCCCAAAGTTGGTATTTTCGATATAATATGGGATCGTATCTCAAAAATTAAAAATGATGGAATGATTTGTTTTAGACAAAAAATATACTAAATTGTCCTAATAATTCATATCATTAATCATATTTGTTTATTATATATTATTACCAACCCAAATTTCCTTAATAATAAAAACCCCAATGTTGGCATTTCCAATATAATAGGGGACCGTATCTCAAAAATTAAAAATGATGCAATGATTTTTTTTAGACAAAGAATATTTTAAATTCTCCTAACAATTCATATCATTAATTATTTTTGTTTATTATTTATTATTACCAACCCAAATTTCCTTAATAGTAAAAACCCCAAAGTTGGCATTTTCGATATAATAGGGGATCAAATCTTAAAAATTAAAAATGATGGAATAAAATTGTTTAGGCAAAAATTGTGTTAAATTATCTCATGAATTCATATCATTAATCAAATTTATATATTATTTATTATTACCAACCCAAATTTCCTTAATAGTTAAAACCCCAAAGTTGACATTTCTGATTTAATAGGGGATCATATCTCAAAAATTAAAAATGATGGAATGATTTTTTTTAGACAAAAAATATT
Organism: Onthophagus sagittarius; assembly: GCA_036711965.1. Taxonomy (NCBI): domain Eukaryota; kingdom Metazoa; phylum Arthropoda; class Insecta; order Coleoptera; family Scarabaeidae; genus Onthophagus; species Onthophagus sagittarius. The sequence continues at coordinate 15,549,946 of JASERS010000009.1, forward strand.
CTAAACTGTCCTAACAATTCATATCATTAATCATAATTGTTTATTATTTATTATTACGAATCCAAATTTTCTTAATAGTAAAAACCCCAATGTTGGCATTTTCGATATAATAGGGGATCAAATCTTAAAAATTAAAAATGATGGAATAAAATTGTTTAGGCAAAAATTGTGTTAAATTATCTCATGAATTCATATCATTAATCAAATTTATATATTATTTATTATTACCAACCCAAATTTTCTTAATAGTAAAAACCCCAAAGTTTGCATTTTTGATATAATAGGGGATCGTATCTCATAAATTAACAATTATTGAACGATTTGTTTTAGACAAAAAATATTCTAAATTGTCCTAATAATTGATATCATTAATCATATCTGTTTATTATTTATTATTACCAACCCAAATTTCCTTAATAGTTAAAACCCCGAAGTTGACATTTCTGATTTAATAGGGGATCATATCTCAAAAATTAAAAATGATGTAATGATTTTTTTTAGACAAAAAATATTCTAAACAGTCCTAACAATTCATATTATTAATTATTTTTGTTTGTTATTTATTATTACCAACCCAAATTTCCTCAATAGTAAAAACCCCAGAGTTGGCATTTTCAATATAATAGGGGATCAAATCTTAAAAATTAAAAATGATGGAATAAAATTGTTTAGGCAAAAATTGTGCTAAATCATTCCATGAATTCATATCGTTAATCAAATTTATATATTATTTATTATTACCAACCCAAATTTTCTTAATAGTAAAAACCCCAAAGTTTGCATTTCTGATATAATAGGGGATCGTATCTCATAAATTAACAATCGTGGAATGATTTGTTTTAGACAAAAAATATTCTAAATTCTCCTAATAATTCATATCATTAATTATTTTTGTTTATTATTTATTATTACCAACCCAAATTTCCTTGGTAGTAAAAACCCCCAAGTTGGCATTTCCGATATAATAGGGGAACGTATCTTAAAAATTAAAAATGATGGAATGATTTTTTTAAGACAAAAAATATTCTAAATTCTCCTAATAATTCACATCATTAATCATATTTGTTTATTATTTATTATTACCAACCCAAATTTCCTTAATAGTAAAAACCCCAAAGTTGGCATTTTCGATATAATAGGGGATCAAATCTTAAAAATTAAAAATGATGGAATAAAATTATTTAGGCAAAAATTGTGTTAAATTATCTCATGAATTCATATCATTAATCAAATTTATATATTATTTATTATTACCAACCCAAATTTTCTTAATAGTAAAAACCCCAAAGTTTGCATTTTTGATATAATAGGGGATCGTATCTCATAAATTAACAATCATGGAATGATTTGTATTAGACAAAAAATATTCTAAATTGTCCTAATAATTCACATCATTAATCATATTTGTTTATTATTTATTATTACCAACCCAAATTTCCTTAATAATAAAAACCCCCAAGTTGGCATTTCCGATATAATAGGGGAACGTATCTTAAAAATTAAAAATGATGGAATGATTTTTTTTAGACAAAAAACATTCTAAATTCTCCTAATAATTCATATCATTAATTATTTTTGTTTATTATTTATTATTACCAACCCAAATTTCCTTAATAGTAAAAACCCCAAAGTTGGCATTTTCGATATAATAGGGGATCAAATCTTAAAAATTAAAAATGATGGAATAAAATTGTTTAGGCAAAAATTGTGTTAAATTATCTCATGAATTCATATCATTAATCAAATTTATATATTATTTATTATTACCAACCCAAATTTTCTTAATAGTAAAAACCCCAAAGTTGACATTTCCGATATAATAGGGGATAGTATCACAAAAATTAAAAATGATGAGATAATTTTGTTTATACAAAAAATGTTCTAAATCATTCCAAGAATACATATCATTAATAATATATACAAATTATTTATTGTTGCCAACCTAAGATTAAAAAATAGTAAAAAATCCCAAATTTTGATATTTTTGATAGAATAAATGGTAATATTTGAAAAAGTAAAAGTGATAGAAACGGTCTTTTTAGATAAAAAATATTCTAAATCATCCCAAGAATGCAACTCATTAATAATATTCTCGAATTAATCATTGTTACCAACCCAAGATACATAAAGAATTAAAATAACTAAAATTTAATAGTTTCAATTAAAAAATTGAGAATAATTCAAAAACTAAAACTGATTGAAAAGAAGTTTTCGAATAAAAAATATTCCAAATTAATTAAAATGTTTGCTATAATAACCGTTTTAATACATATTTCGTTTTTAGCTAAGTTGTTGGTTTAAAATGTTTGAAAAAGTTAAATTTACATATTTCAAACTTAACCTTTTATAAATTAGTTAGAATAAATAATAAAATAAAACCGTGTATTAAAAAAGATTTTAGGGATGAAATACTTTATTTTTTGTATATAAATCTTTTTTCGATCAAGATTCATTTTTGAGATATATCCATATAGTTCATAAAAAATTTAAATACATGCTTTTGATTAAAATTTGATACCTTAAAAAATAAATGGTATTATCAAAAACGAATTTGCTTTTTAGCAATAGAAAGGTCACACTTTTTCATGTATGTGATAAAAGTTTCAGAAAAAAATCAAAAAATCCGATCTTATAGAAATTTTTAAATTATTCTCAATATTATTAAAATTACTAAAGTTTATCGCTATGTTTAAGAGTGAATATCTTAAAAAGTAAACGATATATTCAAAAACGGTTTTTAATAATAAAAAGATCACACTTTTTTATGTATGTAACAAAAAGTTTCAGAAAAAAAATCGCAAAATCCGATTTTATAGAAATTTTTTAAATTATTCTAAATATTATTAAAGTTACCAAAATTTATCGCTACGTTTAGGAGTGAATATCTTAAAAAGTAAACGATATTTTCAAAACCGGTTTATAGCAATAAAAAGATCACACTTTCTTGTGTATGTAATAAAACTTTCAGAAACAAACCCGAAAAATCCGATTTTATAGAAATTTTCTAAATTATTCTAAATATTATTAAAGTTGCTAAAATTTATCGCTACGTTTAAGAGTCCATATCTTAAAAAGTAATCCATATTTTTAAAAGCGGTGTTTAGTAATAAAAAGGTCACATTTTTTTGTGTATGTGATAAAAGTTTTAGAAAAAAAATCAAAAAATCTGATTTTATAGAAATTTTCAAATTATTCTAATTATTATCAAAATTATTAAAATTTATTGCTACGTTTAAGAGTCAATATCTTAAAAAGTAATCGATATTTTTAAAAACGGTTTTTAGCAATAGAAAGAACACACTTTTTTATGTATGTGATAAAAGTTTCAGCAAAAAAAGTCGAAAAATCCGATTTTTAGAAATTTTTTTATTTATTTTAATTATTATCAAAGTTATTAAAATTTATCGCTACGTTTAGGAGTGAATATCTTAAAAAGTAATCCATACTTCCAAAAATGCTTTTTAGCAATAGAAAGGTCACACTTTTTTGTGTATGTGGTAAAAGTTTCAGAAAAAAAGTCGAAAAATCCGATTTTATAGAAATTTTTTTATTTATTTTAATTATTATCAAAGTTATTAAAACTTATTACTACATTGAGGAGTAAATATCTTAAAAAGTAATCGATATTTTTAAAAACGGTTTTTAGCAACAAAAAGGTCATACTTTTTTGTGTATGTGGTAAAAGTTTCAGAAAAAAAGTCGAAAAATCCGATTTTATAGAAATTTTTTAAATTATTCTAAATATTATTAATGTTGCTAAAATTTATCGTTACGTTTAAGAGTCCATATCTTAAAAAGTAATCCATATTTTTAAAAGCGGTTTTTAGCAATAAAAAGGTCACACTTTTTTGTGTATGTGATAAAAGTTTCAGAAAAAAAATCAAAAAATCTGATTTTATAGAAATTTTTAAATTATTCTAATTATTATCAAAGTTATTAAAATTTATTGCTACGTTTAAGTGTCAATATCTTAAAAAGTAATCGATATTTTTAAAAACGGTTTTTAGCAATAGAAAGAACACACTTTTTTATGTATGTGATAAAAGTTTCAGCAAAAAAAGTCGAAAAATCCGATTTTTAGAAATTTTTTTATTTATTTTAATTATTATCAAAGTTATTAAAATTTATCGCTACGTTTAGGAGTGAATATCTTAAAAAGTAATCCATACTTCCAAAAATGCTTTTTAGCAATAGAAAGGTCACACTTTTTTGTGTATGTGGTAAAAGTTTCAGAAAAAAAGTCGAAAAATCCGATTTTATAGAAATTTTTTTATTTATTTTAATTATTATCAAAGTTATTAAAACTTATTACTACATTGAGGAGTAAATATCTTAAAAAGTAATCGATATTTTTAAAAACGGTTTTTAGCAACAAAAAGGTCATACTTTTTTGTGTATGTGGTAAAAGTTTCAGAAAAAAAGTCGAAAAATCCGATTTTATAGAAATTTTTTAAATTATTCTAAATATTATTAATGTTGCTAAAATTTATCGTTACGTTTAAGAGTCCATATCTTAAAAAGTAATCCATATTTTTAAAAGCGGTTTTTAGCAATAAAAAGGTCACACTTTTTTGTGTATGTGATAAAAGTTTCAGAAAAAAAATCAAAAAATCTGATTTTATAGAAATTTTTAAATTATTCTAATTATTATCAAAGTTATTAAAATTTATTGCTACGTTTAAGTGTCAATATCTTAAAAAGTAATCGATATTTTTAAAAACGGTTTTTAGCAATAGAAAGAACACACTTTTTTATGTATGTGATAAAAGTTTCAGCAAAAAAAGTCGAAAAATCCGATTTTTAGAAATTTTTTTATTTATTTTAATTATTATCAAAGTTATTAAAATTTATCGCTACGTTTAGGAGTGAATATCTTAAAAAGTAATCCATACTTCCAAAAATGCTTTTTAGCAATAGAAAGGTCACACTTTTTTGTGTATGTGGTAAAAGTTTCAGAAAAAAAGTCGAAAAATCCGATTTTATAGAAATTTTTTTATTTATTTTAATTATTATCAAAGTTATTAAAACTTATTACTACATTGAGGAGTAAATATCTTAAAAAGTAATCGATATTTTGAAAAACGGTTTTTAGCAACAAAAAGGTCATACTTTTTTGTGTATGTGGTAAAAGTTTCAGAAAAAAAGTCGAAAAATCCGATTTTATAGAAATTTTTTAAATTATTCTAAATATTATTAAAGTTATTAAAATTTATCGCTACGTTTAAGAGTGAATATCTTAAAAAGTAATCGATATTTTTAAAAACGGTTTTTAGCAATAAAAAGGTCATACTTTTTTGTGTATGTGGTAAAAGTTTTAGAAAAAAAGCCGAAAAATCCGATTTTTTAGAATTTTTTTAAAATTATAAATGTTATTACATTTCATCATTACGTTTGAGCGTGAATATCTTAAAAACGAAACGATATTTTCAAAAACGGTTTTTAGCAATGAAAAGGCCACTTTTTTGTGTAAGCAGTAAAAAATTTAAAAAAAAAAAATAAAAAAAATCCGATTTTTTAGAATTTTTTTAAATTATAAAGATTATTACATTTCATCATTACGTTTAAGAGTGAATATCTTAAAAACAAAACGAGATTTTCAAAAACGGTTTTTAGCAATAAAAGATCATACTTTTTTGTGAAAGTGGTAAATATTACAAAAAAAAAATCATAATAAATCCGATTTTTCGAATTTTTTTAAATTATAAAATTTAATAAATTTCATCATTACGTTTGAGAGTGAATATCTTAAAAACGAAACGATATTCTCAAAAACGGTTTTTATCAATAAAAAGATCACACTTTTTTGTGTAAGTGAGAAAAATTTTTTAAAAAAATTTTAAAAATCCGATTTTTTAGAATTTTTTTTAAATCATAAAAGTTATTACATTTCATCATTACATTTGAGAGTGGATATCTTAAAAACGAAACGATATTTTCAAAAACGGTTTTTAGCAATAAAAAGATCACACTTTTTTCTGTATATGCTAATTCTTATAGAAAAAAATTTTAAAAATTTTAGAAATATTTTCAAATTATTCGAAGCATCATCAAAATTATTGCAAATCATTATCACGTTTAAGAATTAATATCTTCTAAACGGAACGATATTTTCAAAAACGGCTTTTGGGAATAAAAAGATCACTTTTTCTTGTGTACGTGGTAAAAATTTCAAAAAAAAAAATCAAAAATCCGATTTTTAAGAATTTTTTTAAATTATTCTATGTATTATCAAAGTAATTATATTTCATCACTATGTTTAAGAGGGAGCATTGCAAAAACGAAACGATTTTTTCAAAAACGGTTTTTAGCAATAAAAAGATCACACTTTTTTCTATATATGATAATAATTTCAGAGAAAAAAATAAACAATTCGATTTTTAAGAATTTTTTAAATTATTCTAAATATTATCAAAGTCATTATATTTCATCACTATGTTTAAGAGGGAGTATCTCCAAAACGAAACGATATTTTTAAAAACGGTTTTTAGCAATAAAAAGATCACACTTTTTTCTGTATATGCTAATTCTTATAGAAAAAAATTTTAAAAATTTTAGATATATTTTCAAATTATTCGAAGCATCATCAAAATTATTGCAAATCATTATCACGTTTAAGAATTAATATCTTCTAAACGAAACGATTTTTTCAAAAACGCTTTTCAGTAGCAAAGAGACCACAATTTTCTTAATATACGATAAAATTTTCAAAAAAATAAAATTGACTTACCCGTGTGTAATCTGGTGTGTTGCTGCACATGACTAAGCTGCTTAAACCTTCGATCGCAGTATGAGCATTTGTACGGTTTCTCCCCAGTATGGACCCTGATATGCTGGACGAGCTGATGATTGCTGCTGAACGATTTCAGACATTGCTGACATTGGTGCGGTTTGACTTCACTACGTCCCGTCAGTTCTCTTGCGTGTAGTTGCATCGCCGATTTCTGCATGAAAATCTGAAAGGCCAACACAAGGAAATAATTGAAAAGACGATCGTGAAATGACTCTGATTGCCGTAACGTGTTTAAAGTTTGTGTCTTTCTTTCTAAATTTATTTGAAGAAATTTCAAAAAAAATATTTTTTGTTAAGATGAGTTGAAAGTATTTTTAATTGTTATAATGATGGGATGATTTTTTTGTGTGGAGGGTTGATTTAATTAATCCCTCTGAACTAGTTCTTCCTCGTCGTCGTCGTTATTAAATCGCACCTTTTCCAAGTTAGATTAAATTTAATTTTTAGAGTCCTCTTAAAAGTGAAGGGGGAGGAGGAGGATGAGGATAAAGGGGGTGAGGAAATTGTGGAGGTAGGTTCAAGGTTCAGAATTTTCCCACCGAAAAACCTCATTTGTCGCGACACACGCCATTTACGATCATTTACGGTCGTTTATTGCGCCACGTTGCGGTTTCCACGTCTTTTATCGAAGTCTCTCTCTTCCCCACGGTCCAATTAATTGCTAATTTAGCTAAAGCATATAACAATGTAATCATCGGACCTCGTACGGCTCGGCTCGCTTTACTTTTCCAATCAACGTCGGCGCCATTTTACGACCTCACCCCATCTCAATTTGTACAACAAATAAAATAAGTATCAATTTTTAGTAATTTTCATTTTTATTAAGGAATTAGTATTAATAAACGGGCTTTTCCTTTGGGTTTATAACCGTTTAAAGTCGTGCAAAAGCATGAATGGAGCTTAGGGGCTTTGCCCCTGAGAACATTAAATGGCTAAACCGCAACGTGAGACAGGAAATTGCCCGTAAAAATGATGGCGTCACGAGTTTGTCTCGGTTCGAACAAAACGAAAATAAAGGAAAAATAAGGAATGATATCGGACCCCAAACAGAAATATAATGTCCTTTTTATCTCCGCTAAAACGTAGTTGTCCGGAAACTGGCCGTATTTATAAATCAACCCGGGAACGACCGCATCTTATTTCACGGCGCTTTCCCACTTTTTCACCCCCATCCCACCCCGCTTTTTTAACCCTTTAACTCGGTCTTCTTTATTACTTTCAACCCGACCGAAAATCACAAAATCGAACCTGACCTCGTATAACTTTAAAATTACCCAAAAGAATTTGATAATCGATACGTTAAAAACCAAATTGTATTTCTAAAAATGAATGTTATCAACTAAAACAGCACACTTTTTCTTATAAACGACCAACATTTCAAAATAATATCTTAATAATCTGATTTTTTATGATTTTTTAAAATTATATTAAAAAATGATAGTTTTATTAAAATTTTTCATCATGTTTTAGAATTAATATCTCGAAATCTAAATGATATTTATCAAAATAGATTTTCTTATTGAAAAAAGCACTCTTTTCTTTATAAATGAGCGGAATTTAAGAGCAATATCTTAAAAATCCGATTTTTTAGGATTTTTTGAAGTTATTTAAAAAAATGGAAATTTGATAAAAATTGTTCATCTTCTTTAAGACTTCATATCTCAGAATTTAAATAATATTTTTCAAAACTGATTTCACCAATGAAAAAAGTGCACTTTTATTTATAAATAACCAGAATTTAAGAGCAATATCATAAACATCCAATTTTTTATGATTTTTTGAAGTTATTCAAAAAAATGGAAATTTTATTAAAATTGTTCATCACGTTTAAGGGCTGATATCTTGGAATTTAAATGATATTTATCAAAACTGATTTCACCATTAAAAAAAGTACACTTTTATTTACAAATGACCAGAATTTAAGAACAATATGTCAAAAATCCGTTTTTTTTATGATTTTTTGAAGATATTCAAGAAATAAAAATTTTATTAAAATTGTTCATCATGTTTAAAACTTGATATCTCAGAATCTAAATAATATTTTTTAAAACTGATTTCACCAGCGAAAAAAGCACACCTTTATTAATAAATGACCAGAATTTAAGAGCAATGTCTTAAAAATTCGATTTTTTATGATTTTTTGAAGTTATTAAAAAAATGGAAATTTTATTAAAATTGTTCATCATGTTTAAGGGCTGATATCTTGGAATCTAAATAATATTTATCAAAACTGATTTCACCATTGGAAAAAGTATACTTTTATTTATAAATGACCAGAATTTAAGAGCAATATGTCAAAAATCCGTTTTTTTATGATTTTTTGAAGATATTCAAGAAATAAAAATTTTATTAAAATTGTTCATCATGTTTAAAACTTGATATCTCAGAATCTAAATAATATTTTTTAAAACTGATTTCACCAGCGAAAAAAGCACACCTTTATTAATAAATGACCAGAATTTAAGAGCAATGTCTTAAAAATTCGATTTTTTATGATTTTTTGAAGTTATTAAAAAAATGGAAATTTTATTAAAATTGTTCATCATGTTTTAGGGCTGATATCTTGGAATCTAAATGATATTTACCAAAACTGATTTCACCATTGAAAAAAGTATACTTTTATTTGTAAATGACCAGAATTTAAGAGCAATATGTCAAAAATCCGTTTTTTTATGATTTTTTGAAGATATTCAAGAAATAAAAATTTTATTAAAATTGTTAATCATGTTTAAAACTTGATATCTCAGAATCTAAATAATATTTTTTAAAACTGATTTCTCCAGTCTAAAAGGCACACCTTTATTAATAAATGACCAGAATTTAAGACCAATATCTTAAAAATTTGATTTTTTATGATTTTTTAAAATTATCTCAGAAAATGGTAAAATTGCTGCAATTCTTTATCATGTTCAAGAATTAATTTCTAGGAATCCACATAATATTCATAAAAACGGATCACACCAATAAAAAGTTCATGCTTTTCTGTATATATACTCAAAATTTGAGAATTATATCTTAAGAATCTGATTTCTTACGATTTTTTTAAATTATCTCAGATAATTGTAAAATTACCACAACTCTTTATCATATTTAAGAATTAATTGCTTGGAATGTAAATGATATTCTTAAAAACGGATGACACCAATAAAAAGTGCATGTTTTTCTGTATGTATAACCAGAATTTGAGAATTATACCTTAAGAATCCGAATTTTTACGATTTTTTAAAATTACCTCAAAAAATGGTAAAATTACCACTTTACTTATTATGTTTAAGAATTAATTTCTTCGAATCTAAATGATATTTTTAGAAACGGATCACACCAATAGCAAGAGCATGTTTTTCTGTATATATACCCAAAATTTGAGAATTGTATCTTAAGAATCCGATTTTTCATAATTTTTCAAAGTTATCTTAAAAAATGTTAACATCTACAATTCTTTATCATATTTATGAGTTGATATCTTCAAAATTAAATGATATTTTGAAGAATGAATTCCATCGGTTAAAAGAGCATACTTTTCTATATAAATGACCATAATTTCAAACATATATCTTAAGAATCCTATTTTTTAGGAATTTTTAAAGTTATCCAAAAAATATTTAAATTTACCATAATTGTTCTTCATGTTTAAGAATTGATATCTTCAACATTAAATGTTATTTTGACAATGGATTTCACCAATAAAAAGATCATGCTTTTTTGTACAAATAAACAGAATTTGAGGACAATATCTTAAGAATCCGATTTTGTGGAAATTTTCAAAATTATCTTAAAAAATTGAAAACGTTTAAGAATTGATTTCTTTAAAACGAAACGATCTTTTCGAAAACGGTTCTCATCATCAAAAAGAGGGCACTTTTCTTTATAAATATTCGAAATTAAAAAAAAAAAATTTTGAAAATCCGAATTTTTAGGAATATTTTAAGTTACTCAAAGAAATTTGTCAAAAATTCCTCATCGTGTTTAAGAACTGATATCTTCAAAACGAAATGATATTTCCAAAAACTTTTTTGGCCATCTAAAACAGCGCTCCTTTATAAACTAGCAAAATTTGAGAAATAAATTTAGAAAATCTAATTTTTCAGAAATTTTTATCTAAAAAGCATAAATTTGACTAAAATTCTTGATTACATTTAAACATTGATATCTCACAAACGAAATGATATTTTCAAAAACTGTTTTTTCCATCTTAAAAAGGACGCTTTTCTTAATAAATAACCAAAATTTGAGAAAAAAAATTTGAAAATCCGATTTTTTAAAAAATTTTTAAGTTTCCCAAAGAAATTTTACAAAAATTCCTCATCATGTTTAAGAACTGATATCTTCAAAACGAAATGACATTTACAAAAACTTTTTTGACCATCTAAAAGAGCACGCCTTCCATTATAAATTAGCAAAATTTGGGAACAAAATTTTGAAAATCTAATTTTTCAGAAATTTTTATCCAAAAAGCATAAATTTGACTAAAATTCTTGATTACATTTAAACATTGATATCTCACAAACGAAATGATATTTTCAAAAACGGTTTTTACTATCTTAAAAATGACGCTTTTCTTAATAAATAACCAAAATTTGAGAAAAAGAATTTTGAAAATCCGATTTGTCAAAAATTTTTTAAGTTACTCTAAGAAATTTAACAAAAATTCCTCATCATGTTTAAGAACTAATATCCTCAAAACGAAATGACATTTACAAAAACTTTTTTGACCATCTAAAAGAGCTCGCCTTTCTTTATAAATTAGCAAAATTTGAGAACAAGATTTTGAAAATCTAATTTTTCAGAAATTTTTATCCGAAAAGCATAAATTTGACTAAAATTCTTCATTACATTTAAACATTGATATCTCACAAACGAAATGATATTTTCAAAAACTGTTTTTTCCATCTTAAAAAGGACGCTTTTCTTAATAAATAACCAAAATTTGAGAAAAAAAATTTTGAAAATCAGATTTTTTAAAAAATTTTTAAGTTACTCCAAGAAATATAACAAAAATTCCTCATCATGTTTAAGAACTGATATCTGCAAAACGAAATGATATTTCCAAAAACTTTTTTGACCATCTAAAAGTGCACGTCTTTCTTTATAAATTAGCAAAATTTGAGAAAAAATTTTGAAAATCTAATTTTTCAGAAATCTTTATCCAAAAAGCATGAATTTGACTAAAATTCTTCATCACGTTTAAACATTGATATCTCACAAACGAAATGATATTTTCAAAAACGGTTTTTTCCATCTTAAAAAGGACGCTTTTCTTAATAAATAACCAAAATTTGAGAAAAAATTTTTGAAAATCCAATTTTTAAAAAATTTTTAAGTTACTCGAAGAAATTTAACAAAAATTCCTCATCATGTTTAAGAACTGATATCTTCAAAACGAAATGATATCTCCAAAAACTTTTTGGACCATCTAAAAGTGCACGTTTTCTTTATAAATTAGCAAAATTTGAGAAAAAAATTTTGAAAATCTAATTTTTCAGAAATTTTTATCCAAAAAGCATGAATTTGACTAAAATTCTTCATCACGTTTAAACATTGATATCTCACAAACGAAATGATATTTTCAAAAACGGTTTTTTCCATCTTAAAAAGGACGCTTTTCTTAATAAATAACCAAAATTTGAGAAAAAAATTTTTGAAAATCCAATTTTTTAAAAAATTTTTAAGTTACTCGAAGAAATTTAACAAAAATTCCTCATCATGTTTAAGAACTGATATCTTCAAAACGAAATGACATTTACAAAAACTTTTTTGACCATCTAAAAGTGCACGTCTTTCTTTATAAATTAGCAAAATTTGAGAAAAAAATTTAGAAAATCTAATTTTTCAGAAATCTTTATCCAAAAAGCATGAATTTGACTAAAATTCTTCATCACGTTTAAACATTGATATCTCACAAACGAAATGATATTTTCAAAAACGGTTTTTTCCATCTTAAAAAGGACGCTTTTCTTAATAAATAACCAAAATTTGAGAAAAAATTTTTGAAAATCCAATTTTTTAAAAAATTTTTAAGTTACTCGAAGAAATTTAACAAAAATTCCTCATCATGTTTAAGAACTGATATCTTCAAAACGAAATGACATTTACAAAAACTTTTTTGACCATCTAAAAGAGCACGCCTTTCTTTATAAATTAGCAAAATTTGAGAACAAGCTTTTGAAAATCTAATTTTTCAGAAATTTTTATCCAAAAAGCATAAATTTGACTAAAATTCTTCATTACATTTAAACATTGATATCTCACAAGCGAAATGATATTTTCAAAAAGGGTTTTTCCATCTTAAAAAGGACGCTTTTCTTTATAAATAGTCAAAAGTTTAAAAAAAATTTTTGAAAATTCGATTTTTTAGGAATTTTTTAAGTTACTCAAAGAATTTTTACAAAAATTCCTCATCATGTTTAAGAACTGATATCTCCAAAACGAAATGATATTTCCAAAAAATTTTTTGAACCTCTAAAAGAGCGTGTCTTTTTTTATAAATTAGCAGAATTTGAGAACAAGATTTTGAAAATCTAATTTTTGAGAAATTTTTATCCAAAAAGCATAAATTTGACTAAAATTCTTCATTACATTTAAACATTGATATCTCACAAACGAAATGATATTTTCAAAAAGGGTTTTTCCATCTTAAAAAGGACGCTTTTCTTTATAAATAGTCAAAAGTTTAAAAAAAATTTTTGAAAATTCGATTTTTTAGGAATTTTTTAAGTTACTCAAAGAATTTTTACAAAAATTCCTCATCATGTTTAAGAACTGATATCTCCAAAACGAAATGATATTTCCAAAAAATTTTTTGAACCTCTAAAAGAGCGTGTCTTTTTTTATAAATTAGCAGAATTTGAGAACAAGATTTTGAAAATCTAATTTTTGAGAAATTTTTATCCAAAAAGCATAAATTTGACTAAAATTCTTCATCACATTTAAACATTGATATCTCACAAACGAAAAGATATTTTCAAAAACGGTTTTTTCCGTCTTAAAAAGGACGCTTTTCTTAATAAATAACCAAAATTTGAGAAAAAAATTTTTGAAAATCCGATTTTTTAAAAAATTTTTAGGTTACTGGAAGAAATTTAACAAAAATTCCTCATCATGTTTAAGAACTGATATCTTCAAAACGAAATGATATCTCCAAAAACTTTTTAGACCATCTAAAAGTGCACGTCTTTCTTTATAAATTAGCAAAATTTGAGAAAAAAATTTTGAAAATCTAATTTTTCAGAAATTTTTATCCAAAAAGCATGAATTTGACTAAAATTCTTCATCACGTTTAAACATTGAAATCTCACAAACGAAATGATACTTTCAAAAATGGTTTTTTCCATCTTAAAAAGGACGCTTTTCTTAATAAATAACCAAAATTTGAGAAAAAAATTTTTGAAAATCCAATTTTTTGAAAAATTTTTAAGTTACTCGAAGAAATTTAACAAAAATTCCTCATCATGTTTAAGAACTGATATCTTCAAAACGAAATGACATTTACAAAAACTTTTTTGACCATCTAAAAGAGCACGCCTTTCTTTATAAATTAGCAAAATTTGAGAACAAGATTTTGAAAATCTAATTTTTCAGACATTTTTATCCAAAAAGCATGAATTTGACTAAAATTCTTCATCACGTTTAAACATTGATATCTCACAAACGAAATGATATTTTCAAAAATGGTTTTTTCCATCTTAAAAAGGACGCTTTTCTTAATAAATAACCAAAATTTGAGAAAAAAATTTTTGAAAATCCAATTTTTTGAAAAATTTTTAAGTTACTCGAAGAAATTTAACAAAAATTCCTCATCATGTTTAAGAACTGATATCTTCAAAACGAAATGACATTTACAAAAACTTTTTTGACCATCTAAAAGAGCACGCCTTTCTTTATAAATTAGCAAAATTTGAGAACAAGATTTTGAAAATCTAATTTTTCAGACATTTTTATCCAAAAAGCATGAATTTGACTAAAATTCTTCATCACGTTTAAACATTGATATCTCACAAACGAAATGATATTTTCAAAAACGGTTTTTCCATCTTAAAAAGGACGCTTTTCTTTATAAATTAGCAAAATTTGAGAACAAAATTTTGAAAATCTAATTTTTCAGAAATTTTTAACCAAAAACCATTAATTTGACTAAAATTCTTCATAACATTTAAACACTGATATCTCACAAACGAAATGATATTTTCAAAAACTGTTTTTTCCATCTTAAAAAGGACGCTTTTCTTAATAAATAACCAAAATTTGAGAAAAAAATTTTTGAAAATCCGATTTTTTAAAAAATTTTTAGGTTACTCGAAGAAATTTAGCAAAAATTCCTCATCATGTTTAAGAACTGATATCTTCAAAATGAAATGATATTTCCAAAAACTTTTTTGACCATCTAAAAGAGCTCGCCTTTCTTTATAAATTAGCAAAATTTGAGAACAAGATTTTGAAAATCTAATTTTTCAGAAATTTTTATCCGAAAAGCATAAATTTGACTAAAATTCTTCATTACATTTAAACATTGATATCTCACAAACGAAATGATATTTTCAAAAACGGTTTTTTTTCCATCTTAAAAAGGACGCTTTTCTTTATAAATAATCAAAAGCTTAAAAAAAATTTTTGAAATTCGATTTTTTAGGAATTTTTTAAGTTACTCAAAGAATTTTTACAAAAATTCCTCATCATGTTTAAGAACTGTTATCTCCAAAACGAAATGATATTTCCAAAAAATTTTTTGAACATCTAAAAGAGCATGTCTTTTTTTATAAATTAGCAGAATTTGAGAACAAAATATTAAAAATCTAATTTTTCAGATATTTTTATCCAAAAAGCATAAATTTGACTAAAATTCTTCATCACGTTTAAACATTGATATCTCACAAACGAAATGATATTTTCAAAAACGGTTTTTTCCATCTTAAAAAGGACGCTTTTCTTTATAAATAATCAAAAGTTTAAAAAAAATTTTTGAAAATTCGATTTTTTAGGAATTTTTTAAGTTACTCAAAGAATTTTTACAAAAATTCCTCATCATGTTTAAGAACTGATATCTCCAAAACGAAATGATATTTCCAAAAACTTTTTTGAACATCTAAAAGAGCGTGTCTTTTTTTATAAATTAGCAGAATTTGAGAACAAAATTTTGAAAATCTAATTTTTCAGAAATTTTTATCCAAAGAGCATAAATTTGACTAAAATTCTTCATCACGTTTAAACATTGATATCTCACAAACGAAATGATATTTTCAAAAACGGTTTTTTCCATCTTAAAAAGGACGCTTTTTTTTATAAATAACCAAAATTTGAGAAAAAATTTTTGAAAATCCAATTTTTTAAAAAATTTTTAAGTTACTCGAAGAAATTTAACAAAAATTCCTCATCATGTTTAAGAACTGATATCTTCAAAACGAAATGATATCTCCAAAAACTTTTTGGACCATCTAAAAGTGCACGTCTTTCTTTATAAATTAGCAAAATTTGTGAAAAAAATTTTGAAAATCTAATTTTTCAGAAATTTTTATCCAAAAAGCATGAATTTGACTAAAATTCTTCATCACGTTTAAACATTGATATCTCACAAACGAAATGATATTTTCAAAAACGGTTTTTTCCATCTTAAAAAGGACGCTTTTCTTTATAAATAATCAAAAGTTTAAAATAAATTTGAAAATCAATTTTTTCAGAAATTTTCAGTTTCGTCGTTTCGAAAATAAAATTTTTTGTCTCCAACTTTATCTTCTTGATAATTTAAAACGACGTGAAAATAAGAAAACCAAATCGAGAGAGAGACCACTGACCTTGCGTAATTTGCGCTCGTACATTTTATTATTATCGCGTCGTGTTTCGGATTGTGTGTTAAGGATGACGATGACGTATCGCGTTTTGTTTTTAATTACCTGTTGATATTCAAACGGAACCGGCATCGAAGGATACGTGGGAAATTGAAAAAATGGCGTCGGGTGCATCCCTGAGGATGTGCTCGGCCCCGGGTCGAAACCGGCGTAAGAATGAACCGCGGGCGTCGAGTAAACGGGGGGAGTATTCGTCCAATTCGTGGTATCTCCACTACCGTACATTAGGAGTTATTTTTTTTAAGAGTCGATACAAAAAAATTCTCGCTCTATTTAATGCGCGGAATTCAAAAATTATCAATTAAAACCCGTTCACTTAGTTAAAATCATTTACATAATTCATTAAAAATGATTAATAAAAAAAATAAGATTGAATTTAGATTTTTTTTGAGTAAAAAAAATTGTTTCAAGAAAGAAATAAAAACAAATCGATAAACAACAAAAGAATGATTGGTTAGCACGTTGGTGATTGGAGAGAGCGGTAAAACAAACGAGAGTCGTTCGGGTCTGGTTTGCGGTGAGGCCACCACCACACGATTAACGCGCTTTTCCGCCGCCAGACGGCGCTAAACCGATCCGGGAATCGTCGCGAAGCTTAAACACATCTCACAATACGATAAACGACACAAAATAGTTTGTGTAACAAAAAAACTCGAAAAAAAAATTCTTTTCTAAGCGGGATAAAACTTAAACGTAAACTTATTGAAAGAACATTTCGAACTGGTCCAAGATTTAAATAACAGCCGTATATTTATAATAATTAATACGACGATGTGGTTGTTTTTTGACGTTTTGCATTTTGTGTCGGAACCCGACCGCGGTACGATTTACGCAAATACCCGCTCATTACTAGCAAGTTCTATTCGGTTCTGATAATATCCATTCGAAAATTATTAGAAATCCGGTCAGATAAGTCGCGGTCGAAGTTTAATCTTTCAGTTTGCGTAGATGGTTTCGTCTGGCCGACTGCAATTAGGTCAGTTCGCAACGATATCAATGCAACTTGGTACCGTTTTTTTTTATTCGAATTCCCCCTCGATGTAGATCGTGTCTCGGACTCTAGTCTCGAATCACGATTGGACCGAACTTACACACGTTCGAAGGTGTTTACTATTTCAGACTCAATAATTCCACTCAAATTATAACGTCATCGTTGCATCGTCATTCTTCTTATCTATCACTAAAATTAACTCCGAAATTTCACTTTCTTATGACGTTTTACACCGAATTTATAACATATTTTAATCAATATCGCAATTTTAATCGCATTTTTCAAATCGGCGGAAAATTTCACGAATTTTGATACCAAACACGACTCATCTATCTTTATAAACAAAAAAGTTATCATAAAATTAAAAAGAAAACAAAAGAATAACGACAAAATGATTTTTTCGAATTTCTCGATGACGCTTTAAGATAAATATGACGTGTTTGGTATCAAAATTCGTCATTTTTTATTGTCCATCACTCTAAATACATAAAATAACAAAAAAATATAAAATCAACGCATTTAAGAAATAAAATAAAGGATGTTTTTCTTAAAAAATCGCCAAAATATTTAGTTATGTTAAATTTTATGTAGTTATGAAGATGTTGTTGGGAGTAATGAAATTTAAAGAAATTTTATCGCTAATTTGACGTTTTATTATTTCTTAAAAATCGTTGTAAATGCAAAAAGTGTCGATTTAACATCTTCATTAAATTAAGAGAAAAATTTCGTGAATTTTGATACCAAACTCGACCCATTTATCTTTATAAACAAAAAAGTTATAAAAAAAATTTAAAAAAACAAAAGAATAACGACAAATTGATTTTTTTGAATATCTCGTAAATGCTTTAAGATAAATATAGCGTGTTTGGTATCAAAATTCATCATTTTGAATTCTCCATCATCTAAATTCATAAAATAACAAAAAATTATAAAATTAACGCATTTTTGAAAAAATTAAAGGACTTTTTTTCTTAAAAAATCCCCCAAAAACATTTAATTATGGTAAATTTTATGTAATTATGAAGATATTGTTGGGATTAATGAAATTTAAAGAAAATTTACCCCCAATTTGACGCTTTAATATTTCTTAGAAATCGTTGTAAAGGTAAAAAGTATCAATTTCATATTTTTATCTGATTAAGCGAAAAATTTCGTGAATTTTGATACCAAACTCGACCCATTTATCATTATAAACAAAAAAGTTATCAACAAAAATTTAAAAAAACAAAAGAATAACGACAAAATCGTTTTTTTTTGAATATCTCGAAGACGCTTTAATATAAATATGGCGTGTTTGGTATCAAAATTCATCATTTTTAATTCTCCATCGATCTAAAAACATAAAATAACAAAAAAATACAAAATTAACAAATTTTTGAAAAAAAATAAAGGGCTTTTTTTCTTAAAAAATCCCCCAAAAACATTTAATTATGGTAAATTTTATGTAATTTTGAAGATATTGTTGGGATTAATGAAATTTAAAGAAAATTTGCCTGCAATTTGAAGTCTTAATATTTCTTAAAAGTCGTTGTAAAGGTAAAAAGTATCAATTTCATATTTTTATCTGATTAAGCGGAAAATTTTGTGAATTTTGATACCAAACTCGACCCATTAATCTTTATAAACAAAAAAGTTATTAGCAAAAATTCAAAAAAACAGAAGAATAACGACGAAATCATTTTCTTTGATATCTCGAAGACGCTTTAAGATAAATATGGCGTGTTTAGTATCAAAATTCATCATTTTGAATTCTCCATCGTCTAAATTCATAAAATAACAAAAAATTATAAAATTAACGCATTTTTGAAAAAATTAAAGGACTTTTTTTCTTAAAAAATTACCCAAAAACGTTTAATTGTGGTAAATTTTATGTAATTATGAAGATATTGTTGGGATTAATGAAATTTAAAGAAAATTTGCCTCCAATTTGACGTTTTAATATTTCTTAAAAGTCGTTGTAAAGATAAAAAGTATCAATTTCATATTTTTATTTGATTAAGCGGAAAATTTTGTGAATTTTGATACCAAACTCGACCCATTCATCATTATAAACAAAAAAGTTATTAACAAAAATTCAAAAAACAGAAGAATATCGACAAAATCGTTTTTTTGAATATCTCGAAGATGCTTTAATATAAATATGGCGTGTCTGGTATCAAATTTCATCATTTTTAATTCTCCATCGATCTAAATGCACAAAATAACAAAAAACTACAACATGAACGCATTTTTGAAAAATTTAAATGACTCTTTTTCTTAAAAAATTCCCCAAAACATTTAATTATGCTAAATTTTATGTAGTTACGAAGATATTGTTGGAAATAATGAAATTTAAAGCAAATTTATCGCTAATTTGACGTTTTATTATTTCTTAAAAATCGTTTTAAAGGTAAAAAGTATCGATTTAATATCTTTATCTGATTAAGCGGAAAATTTCGTGAATTTTGATACCAAACTCGACCCATTTATCATTATAAACAAAAAAGTTATCAACAAAAATTTAAAAAACAAAAGAATAACGACAAAATCGTTTTTTTTTAATATCTCGAAGACGCTTTAATATAAATATGGCGTGTTTGGTATCAAAATTCATCATTTTGAATTCTCCATCGTCTAAATTCATAAAATAATAAAAGATTATAAAATTAACGCATTTTTGAAAAAATTAAAGGACTTTTTTTCTTAAAAAATCCCCCAAAAACATTTAATTATGGTAAATTTTATGTAATTTTGAAGATATTGTTGGGATTAATGAAATTTAAAGAAAATTTGCCTCCAATTTGACGTTTTAATATTTCTTAAAAGTCGTTGTAAAGGTAAAAAGTATCAATTTCATATTTTTATCTGATTAAGCGGAAAATTTCGTGAATTTTGATACCAAACTCGACCCATTTATCATTAAAAACAAAAAAGTTATTAACAAAAATTCAAAAAAACAAAAGAATGACGACAAAATCATTTTTTTTTGAATTTCTCGATGACACTTTAAGATAAATATGGCGTGTTTGGTATCAAAATTCATCATTCTTAATTCTCCATCGATCTAAAAACATAAAATAACAAAAAAATACAAAATTAACGAATTTTTGAAAAAATTAAAGGGCTCTTTTTCTTAAAAATCCCCCAAAAACATTTAATTATGGTAAATTTTATGTAGTTATGAAGATATTGTTGGGATTAATGAAATTTAAAGAATATTTGACTCCAATTTGACGTTTTAATATTTCTTAAAAGTCGTTGTAAAGGTAAAAAGTATCAATTTCATATTTTTATCTGATTAAGCGGAAAATTTCGTGAATTTTGAGACCTAACTCGACCCATTTATCTTTATAAACAAAAAAGTTATTAGCAAAAATTCAAAAAAACAAAAGAATAACGACGAAATCATTTTTTTTGATATCTCGAAGATGCTTTAAGATAAATATGGCGTGTTTGGTATCAAAATTCATCATTTTAAATTCTCCATCGATCTAAAATCATAAAATAACAAAAAAATACAAAATTAACGAATTTTTGAAAAAATTAAAGGGCTCTTTTTCTTAAAAAATCCCCCAAAAACATTTAATTATGGTAAATTTTACGTAATTTTGAAGATATTGTTGGGATTAATGAAATTTAAAAAAAATTTGCCTCCAATTTGACGTTTTAATATTTCTTAAAAGTCGTTGTAAAGGTAAAAAGTATCAATTTCATATTTTTATCTGATTAAGCGGAAAATTTCATGAATTTTGATACCAAACTCGACCCATTTATCATTATAAACAAAAAAGTTATCAACAAAAATTAAAAAAACAAAAGAATAACGACAAAATCGTTTTTTTTTGAATATCTCGAAGACGCTTTAATATAAATATGGCGTGTTTGGTATCAAAATTCATCATTTTGAATTCTCCATCGTCTAAATTCATAAAATAACAAAAAATTATAAAATTAACGCATTTTTGAAAAAATTAAAGGACTTTTTTTCTTAAAAAATTACCCAAAAACATTTAATTATGGTAAATTTTATGTAATTATGAAGATATTGTTGGGATTAATGAAATTTAAAGAAAATTTGCCTCCAATTTGACGTTTTAATATTTCTTAAAAGTCGTTGTAAAGATAAAAAGTATCAATTTCATATTTTTATTTGATTAAGCGGAAAATTTTGTGAATTTTCATACCAAACTCGACCCATTTATCATTATAAACAAAAAAGTTATCAACAAAAATTTAAAAAAACAAAAGAATAACGACAAAATCGTTTTTTTAAATATCTCGAAGACGCTTTAATGTAAATATGGCGTGTTTGGTATCAAAATTCATCATTTTTAATTCTCCATCTGTCCAAATAGAGGAAATAATCAAAATCGATTACTTTATTTATCTTAAAAATGTCCACGAAAGCAAAAAGTGATGATTTAATATTTTTAAGTGATTAAGCGAAAAATTTCATGAATTTTGATACGAAACTCGACACCTTTATTTTTATAAACAAAATAATTATGAATAAAATTTAAAAAAAACAATTGAATTACGTAAAATTTATTTTTTGGATATCTCGAAAACTATTTGAGATAAATACGTCGTGTTTGGTATCAAAATTTGTATTTTTTAATTCTCTATCGATCTAAATACAGAAAATATTACCTTTATTATATAAAAAATATTGATTTAGTTTAATACTTCTTATTTTGTAGCAAAAAAATCAAACCAACCTAACGTATATATCATACAAGATAATATTGACCCCGATCATTAATAATAAACTTTGAGCGAACGAAAAACGAAATAAAAAAGGCGGGCTTGTTTCTTTATTCGAACGTCCTTCGTTCGAAACCATAACCTTCCTCAACGCAGAAATATTTTCGGCCCCGGAAAAGAAAAACGAAAGCAACCCGAAGACGAAACGAACCGAAAAAAAAGATCTCGAGTTTAAAAATCGCAGCAGCCGTAGTCGCAAGGCCGCCTGAGTTTATTGACTTTTTTATATGCACTCTCGCTTTTTCCAAGGCGAATCGTGGGCGGCTGCGGTTATATGTGACGACAAAAGACGACGAGAACGATTTTATCAACGCCTACGTCACGAAACTGATAACGAACGTTTATGCCGATAAATTTTGGACACCACGTCAAAACGTTCGATGTGACGACGAATTACGTAAGGAAGCGATTAAAGTAAAACGGAAAAAAAAAGAACAACGAAAGTGATTTGATTAAATGTGCATTAATGAGGCGGAATCGAATCGATGAATGAAAACGCGTTTGTGTATAAATAGAGGCGTAAAGATGTGAACGAACGTTTAAAAAATGCGCGTTTTAAAAATACTATCGCATAATAGGCGATGATTCCGAGAAAAATACGTGACGAATTCTGATTTAATAAACGTCCTCGCGAGGACGTTTATTTTTAATTCTTCTTTTTCAGCCGAGAATCCCGAAAAAGAATCAAAAGAAGTTATACATATTAAGTATCACACAGAATAATAGAATCGAAATAATTATAATTGGTGTGTTAAAAGTAGATTAAATTTGCTTCAAAATGATTTTTATTTCATAATAATATCTCAATTCGTTTTTGAGATATGATGATGTAAATTAGATTATTTAATTTAACCTCAATAACAAGAGAGGTGATTTAAAAAAATTGTATCTTTTTAATTTATGGAATCGAAATAATTATGATTGGTGTGTTAAAACTAGATTAAATTTGCTTCAAAATGATTTTTATTTCATAACAATATCTCAATTCGTCTTTGAGATATGATGATGTAAATTAGATTATTCAATTTAACCTCAATAACAAGAGTTTATACTTTATCTCACTTGAGTTAGAATTTATATAAGGCATAATTTAGACGTAATCGTTCGATTTTTGGTTTAATAATATTCTTAAATATTTCAAATTTTTGAGTTTAAAAGGAAAGACCCCGAAAACGAATAATTTTTTTAATGAAACATCGATAAATCGTTGGTTTAAAGATAAGATAGATCTGAAATAAAGACATAAATAAGAGACAATATAAAAAAAAGTATATAAAAGAAACGTTTAAAAGCCGCGCATCTCGAAGGCTACTAATTGTGCGCTGTTAGCGGATACGCTCAGAATTTGAACGACCGCATTAAAGTCGCGTTGGCACGAAGGATATTTTATCGGGCAACTTTTTCTGAACGGTCGCAGAAAAGATACCTTAAACGGACCGGAGTTGAGTTGGTACGATCTTAAATAACGACTCCGGGGCTCCGGGACACCGCCGCGGACGAGGACGCGAAAGAAGTCGCTAAATTAGTTCTAAACAATTTTAATTGCGCGCGAACGCGCCCGTTCGGATTGTTTATTGTATTGGCGTTTCAGCAGGTCGTTACAAACACTTTTTTCTTTTTTCCTTTTCTTTTCGTTCGCAACTCGTAACTCTTTCCAATTCCGATCTTTCCCCGTAGGGAGGAGCGGTTTTTTTTTCACGAGATTCCAAATTTGGGAGAAATAATTGGATGATTACTAAATTTGAGTGCTAATTTTGTCATTAACAACGATTGAAATTTTTTAATTAATCTTGATACTTCTTTATTTAGTTCGCTTTTTTAGTTGAAATCGATTTTTGGACGCGTCGTTGTGAATATTATACAGGGTGATTCATAAATAACTTTTATTAATGATTTTTTTTTAAACGATTTTGTATCTTAATAATTATTGCTTATATCAATTTTTTTATTAATAAAGTGTGTTCCCAACGACATAACAAATAACTTTTATTAATAAAGTTTTTTAGAAAAACGAAATTTTAATTTTTCACTGAATGATATGGTTATTTTGTATTTTAATAATTATTGATTATATCAAATTTTTTTATTAACAAACTGTCTTCCTGATAAAATAACAAACAACTTTTATTAATGACATTTTTTTGAAAAACGAAATTTTAATTTCCCACTAAAAACTGCGTTGATATAGCATTCTTATATCTTAATAATTATTGATTATATCAAATTCTATTATTAACAAAATGTGTTCCTGATGATATTACAAACAACTTTTATTCATGAATTTTTTTGAAATAACGAAATTTTAATTTTTCACTGAAAAGTATGATGATATATCATTTCCGTATCTTAATAATTATTGATTATATCAAATTTTTTTATTAACAGTGTCTTCCTTATGCAATTCTAAGCAACTTTTGTTAATAAATTTTTTTGAAATGACGAAATTTTAATTTCCCACTGAACAACACTGTGATGATATATCTTAATAATTATTGATTATATCATGTTTTTTTATTAACAAAGTGTGTTCCTGATGATACTACAAACAACTTTTATTAATGAAATATTTTGAAATAACGAAATTTTAATTTTTCACTGAAAAGTATGATGATATATCATTTCCGTATCTTAATAATTATTGATTATGTCAAATTTTTTTATTAACAAAGTGTGTTCCTGATGATATTACAAACAACTTTTATTAATGAAATTTTTTAAAATAACGAAATTTTAATTTCTCACTGAAATGTATGATGATATATCATTTCCGTATCTTAATAATTATTGATTATATCAAATATTTTTATTAACAGTGTCTTCCTTATGCAATTCTAAGCAACTTTTGTTAATAAATTTTTTTGAAATGACGAAATTTTAATTTCCCACTGAATAATACGGTGATAATATATCTTAATAATTATTGATTATATCATGTTTTTTTATTAACAAAATGTGTTCCTGATGATATTACAAACAACTTTCATTAATGAAATATTTTGAAATAACGAAATTTTAATTTTTCACTGAAAAGTATGATGATATATCATTTCCGTATCTTAATAATTATTGATTATATCAAATTTTTTTATTAATAAAGTGTCATCCTTATGCAATTCTAAGCAACTTTTGTTAATAAATTTTTTTGAAATGACGAAATTTTAATTTCCCACTGAACAATACGGTGATGATATATCTTAATAATTATTGATTATATCATATTTTTTTATTAACCAAGCGTGTTCCTGATGATATTACAAACAACTTTTATTAATGAAATTTTTTGAAATAACGAAATTTGAGTTTTTCACTGAAAAGTATGATGATATATCATTTCCGTATCTTAATAATTATTGATTATATCAAATTTTTTTATTAACAAAGTGTGTTCCTGATGATATTACAAACAACTTTTATTAATGAAATTTTTTGAAATAACGAAATTTGAATTTCTCACTGAAAAGTACGGTGATATATCATTTCCATACTTTAGTAATTATTGATTATGTCATATTTTTTATTAACAAAGTGTGTTCCTGGCGATATTACAAACAACTTTTATTAATGAAATTTTTTGAAATAACGAAATTTTAATTTATCACTAAAAAGTATGATGATATATCATTTCCGTATCTTAATAATTATTAATTGTATCAAATTTTTTTATTAATAAAGTGTCATCCTTATGCAATTCTAAGCAACTTTTGTTAATAAATTTTTTTGAAATGACGAAATTTTAATTTCCCACTGAACAATACGGTGATGATATATCTTAATAATTATTGATTATATCATATTTTTTTATTAACCAAGCGTGTTCCTGATGATATTACAAACAACTTTTATTAATGAAATTTTTTGAAATAACGAAATTTTAGTTTTTCACTGAAAAGTATGATGATATATCATTTCCGTATCTTAATAATTATTGATTATATCAAATTTTTTTATTAACAAAGTGTGTTCCTGATGATATTACAAACAACTTTTATTAATGAAATTTTTTGAAATAACGAAATTTTAATTTATCACTAAAAAGTATGATGATATATCATTTCCGTATCTTAATAATTATTAATTGTATCAAATTTTTTTATTAATAAAGTGTCATCCTTATGCAATTCTAAGCAACTTTTGTTAATAAATTTTTTTGAAATGACGAAATTTTAATTTCCCACTGAACAATACGGTGATGATATATCTTAATAATTATTGATTATATCATATTTTTTTATTAACCAAGCGTGTTCCTGATGATATTACAAACAACTTTTATTAATGAAATTTTTTGAAATAACGAAATTTTAATTTTTCACTGAAAAGTATGATGATATATCATTTCCGTATCTTAATAATTATTGATTATATCAAATTCTTTTATTAACAAAGTGTGTTCCTGACGATATTACAAACAACTTTTATTAATGAAATATTTTGAAATAACGAAATTTTAGTTTTTCACTGAAAAGTATGATGATATATCATTTCCGTATCTTAATAATTATTGATTATATCAAATTTTTTTTATTAATAAAGTGTCATCCTTATGCAATTCTAAGCAACTTTTGTTAATAAATTTTTTTGAAATGACGAAATTTTAATTTCCCACTGAACAATACGGTGATGATATATCTTAATAATTATTGATTATATCATATTTTTTTATTAACCAAGCGTGTTCCTGATGATATTACAAACAACTTTTATTAATGAAATTTTTTGAAATAACGAAATTTTAGTTTTTCACTGAAAAGTATGATGATATATAATTTCCGTATCTTAATAATTATTGATTATATCAAATTTTCTTATTAATAAAGTGTCATCCTTATGCAATTCTAAGCAACTTTTGTTAATAAATTTTTTTGAAATGACGAAATTTTAATTTCCCACTGAACAATACGGTGATGATATATCTTAATAATTATTGATTATATCATATTTTTTTATTAACAAAGTATGTTCCTGATGATACTATAAACAACTTTTATTAATAAAATTTTTTGAAATAACGAAATTTTAATTTATCACTGAAAAGTATGATGATATATCATTTCCGTATCTTAATAATTATTGATTATATCAAATTCTTTTATTAACAAAGTGTGTTCCTGATGACATTACAAACAACTTTTATTAATGAAATTTTTTGAAATAACAAAATTTTAATTTTTCACTGAAAAGTATGATGATATATCATTTCCGTATCTTAATAATTATTGATTATATCAAATTTTTTATTAACAAAGTGTGTTCCTGATGATATTACAAACAACTTTTATTAATGAAATTTTTTGAAATAACAAACTTTTAATTTTTCACTGAAAAGTACGGTGATATATCATTTCCGTATCTTAATAATTATTGATTATATCATATTCTTTTATTAACAAAGTGTGTTCCTGATGATACTATAAACAACTTTTATTAATGAAATTTTTTGAAATAACGAAATTTTAATTTTTTACTGAAAAGTATGGTGACATATCATTTCCATATCTTAATAATTATTAATTATATCAAATTTTCTTATTAACAAAGTGTCTTCCTTATGCAATTCTAAGCAACTTTTGTTAATAAATCTTTTTGAAATGACGAAATTTTAATTTTCCACTGAACAATACGGTGATATATCTTAATAATTATTGATTATATCATATTTTTTTATTAACAAAGTGTGTTCCTGATGATACTATAAACTACTTTTATTAATGAAATTTTTTGAAATAACGAAATTTTAATTTTTTACTGAAAAGTATGGTGACATATCATTTCCATATCTTAATAATTATTAATTATATCAAATTTTCTTATTAACAAAGTGTCTTCCTTATGCAATTCTAAGCAACTTTTGTTAATACATTTTTTTGAAATGACGAAATTTTAATTTCCCACTGAACAATACGGTGATGATATATCTTAATAATTATTGATTATATCGTATTTTTTTATTAATAAAGTGTGTTCCTGATGATACTATAAACAATTTTTATTAATGAAATTTTTTGAAATAACGAAATTTTAATTTTTCGCTGAAAAGTATGATGATATATCATTTCCGTATCTTAATAATTATTGATTATATTAAATTTTTTTATTAACATAGTATGTTCCTGACCAAATAACAAACAACTTTTATTAATAAAATTTTTTAGAAAACCGAAATTTTAATTTCTCATTGAATGATATGGTTATTTTATATCTTAATAATTATTGATTATATTAAATTTTTTTATTAACAAAGTATGTTCCTGACCAAATAACAAACAACTTTTATTAATAACATTTTTTAGAAAACCGAAATTTTAAATTCTCACTAAATAACACGTTGATATATCATTTTTATATTTTCATAATTATTGATTATATCAAATTTTTTTATTAACAAAGTGTGTTCCTGATGATATTACAAACAACTTTTATTAATGACATTTTTGCAAAAAACAAAATTTTAATTTCTCACTGAATGATATGGTTATTTTATATCTTAATAATTATTGGTTATATCAAATTTTTTTAATAACAAACTGTCTTCCCTACGGAATAACAAACAACTTTCATTAATAAAACTTTTTAGAAAAACGAAATTTAGTATAATCATATTAAGTGTCATACAGATTTCGAAATTCGACATCTTCATCTTCAATTTTCAAGCAATTTTTCGATGATTCAATTCGCTTAATAAACGCATTTTAGAAAGTGAAAGAAACCGTAAACTTTAAAATCCTTTCTTTACCGGGGTTAACACAATAGAAGTTCTACTTGACGAAACGGTCGTCGTCGTCGTCGTTGTATTATTATTATACAGTGTCACATATCGTGCCCGTTTTTTTTCTTCTATCGCCGTATAGATTACACTTAACGTTTGTTGTCGGGTCACTGTACTTTTATCTTTCGGATATATTATTTATTATGAATGGTTTACAGGATAATCCCGTATTCTTCATCTTCTCGTTTAATAAACCAAAAAAACTTAATAAATTTTTTTTATATATAAAGGCGAAATTGAGAGATCTTTTTTTCGTTGGATCCCTCTGATTGAGTCGTCAACGAAATCGTAAATCCAAAAAGCTAATTGCCCATTTCGAAGTAATTACTCTTAACTTGATTTTTTTTGAAATTTTTTTAATATATATTTATTTTTTTTATCTTTTTTCCTTGAGGTCTATTTCCGATAGATAAAAAAACTGGGACGTTGTCTTCTTATCGTTAAACAAAGTCATCTCTGTATTATTCGTTGTCGTAGGTTAGTGATCCTTTTTATCTCAAGGATGAAGAGAAAAATTCTTATTGATATATATATTGTGGAGAAAAAATGGCCCAATCAAAACCGAACGTTTCTTCCCTACTTTTCTCGATTTCCTCAACCGTGAACTTCCTTCCTACCACCATCATCATCGTATACGAATCGAGGATTAAAAAAAAGAAATGGTGGCCTTCTTTCGTTTAAAGCAGAATTAAATGTATATTTATCTTGTTTATTGAGCATGGCGCGCACAAAGAAGTGGAGGTAATCGAAAATTATGGTGTTGGGGCCGAAATTGAATAAATTTAGCGAAATAATAAATTGAATATAATAAGTGTGTCATAGAATCGGAGATATTCGCCGGAGAGAATGAGAAAAGAGAGATTTCTTCGCGTATGCTGATTCAGGCTCACCGCTTGAGGCGAAGTTGCCGAAGGTGCGCGGGGGGGAAAAAGAAAAAATAAAAAATAAATAAACAAGCATAAAAAATGCGAGAAAAAGACGGAGAGATACTAAGAGGGCGCTGTGTGTAGCCGGCGGTCTCTCTTAGCCAGAACACCACAGCACACCACACCACGATGTTGGTTGTTACTCTGAGGCTATCCTTATCCTTTTACTTTTTTATTTTTATTTGTTTTCGAAACGGGCCTGTTTTTCAAAGTATGTTAACCCGGAGTCGGCCAGACTGAGTCATTGGCGTCGCATTCGCTTTCCCCCCACGGTTAACGAGCTGGTCCGTTGCGCGGCCATAACCTATCTTAACGCTGAAAATGTTGTACGGTCCGCAAAAATAGACTTTAATCTCGCTTACAATAAGCAGCCCGGCCGGCCCTGGAAAAGGGGGGAAGAATTAAGAGAGAGAGGAGAGGTGAGGCGGTGGAAGGGGGGCGGTTGCGACTCTGTCTCTACACGGCCCGGTGAAATACTACTTCTCGGAGTCGCGCGCGTTTTGTGATTCGATTCGATTTTGTTTCAAAACAAAAAAAAAACAAAAATTAAACATTAGAAAGTTTTATTATCCCCCCTCTATCTCTCTCAATCTCACTCACTCAATCTAAATCTAAATCAATTCCACCAAGTTATATTATTTCATAAAAAAAATTTTTTATTAATCTTAAGTTGTATCAACACGAAAATATTCCTCATGTTGTAGGTTAGAGTTGATGGGGAATCATGAGAGAAAGAGAGAAGTTTAAAACAAGAAAGTTGACCGTAAAAATAGCCACTCGACTCGGATGTGAGTGCCCTCCACCGGACGCGAAATCGAAACCAGAAAGATATTCTATTATGTATATAGTATACATTTATTTTACATTTCTAGTATACATTTATTGTATAAACAGTATAAACATCATGTATGAATATATCGATGTATTTGATTTTTTTAATGGTCATTAAAAGAAAAAAGCGAGCGATAACGATCATTATTTAGATTTTTTGCATTTTTTTTAAATTATTTACGTTAATTATGGATAAAAAGGTAAAAAAAGAAAAACAAAATTTGTTTGAAAATTTTTTAAAAATTAAAAATTCGGTAAAAGTCGATTTTTAAGGAAATCGTAACGAAAAATTTACCTAATATTAATTAAAATGTCTATTATTTGATGAAAAAAATCGTTTTGTAATATCACTTTTAGTTTTTGAGAAAAAAATTTTTTAATGATACAACGATTTTTTTAATAAATTGAAAATTGATATAAAATCGATTCTTTCGATTATTATTATGAAATATTTATCAATTAATTAATTAATGTGTCTATTTTATGAAGAAAAAATTAGTGTAATAATATCACTTTTCACTTTTGAGAAAAAAAATTTTTAATGATACGACTTTTTTACGTAAATGTATTAATCGATTAAGTTTAAAAATTGTTATAAAATCGATTTTTTCGATTATTATTATGAAATGTTTATCAATTAATTAATTAATGTGTCTATTTTATGATGAAAAAATCCGTGTAGTAATATCACTTTTCACTTTTGAGAAAAGAATTTTTTAATATGACGTTATTTTTTTTAC
The DNA here is from genome assembly GCA_036711965.1 of Onthophagus sagittarius. NCBI lineage: Eukaryota > Metazoa > Arthropoda > Insecta > Coleoptera > Scarabaeidae > Onthophagus > Onthophagus sagittarius. Next base: position 15,581,572 of record JASERS010000009.1, read on the forward strand.
GAAAATGTATTAATCGATTAAGTTTAAAAATTGTTATAAAATCGATTTTTTCGATTATAATTATGAAATATTTATCATTTAATTAATTGATGTGTCTACTTTTTGATAAAAATTTCCATTTTGTAATATTACTTTTAGTTTTTGAGAAAAAAAGAATTAAAGACATCGCGGTTTTTTGATATTAATCGAATAAATTTAAAAAGTGATTTCAATTCGATTTGTTCAACTGTAGTTTTGAAATATTAAGCACTTATTCATTAAAGTATCTACTTTTTAATGATATAATCCGTTTTGTGATATCACTTTTTGTTTTTGAGAAAAAATTGTTTAATGATATGACGATTTTTTTAATAAATATATTAATTGAATAAGATGATATAAAATCGATTTTTTAGTCAATCATAACGAAAAATTTACCAATTATTAATTAAAGTGTCTATTATTTGATGAAAAAAGCCGTTTTGTAATATCACTCTTAATTATTGAGAAAAAAATTTTTAATGATATGACGATTTTTTTAAATAAATATGTTAATCGAATAAGTTGATATAAAGTCGAATTTTTGGTCAATCATAACGAAAAATTTACCAATTATTAATTAAAGTGTCTATTATTTGATGAAAAAAGCCGTTTTGTAATATCACTCTTAATTATTGAGAAAAAAAAATTTAATGATATGACGATTTTTTAAATAAATATATTAATCGAATAAGATGATATAAAATTGATTTTTTAGTCAATCATAACGAAAAATTTACCAATTATTAATTAAAGTGTCTATTATTTGATGAAAAAAGCCGTTTTGTAATATCACTCTTAATTATTGAGAAAGAAAATTTTAATGATATGACGATTTTTTTAAATAAATATGTTAATCGAATAAGTTGATATAAAATCGAATTTTTAGTCAATCATAACGAAAAATTTACCAATTATTAATTAAAGTATCTATTATTTCATGAAAAAAGCCGTTTTGTAATATCACTCTTAATTATTGAGAAAAAAATTTTTAATGATATGACGATTTTTTAAATAAATATGTTAATCGAATAAGTTGATATAAAATCGAATTTTTAGTCAATCATAACGAAAAATTTACCAATTATTAATTAAAGTATCTATTATTTCATGAAAAAAGCCGTTTTGTAATATCACTCTTAATTATTGAGAAAAAAATTTTTAATGATATGACGATTTTTTAAATAAATATGTTAATCGAATAAGTTGATATAAAGTCGAATTTTTGGTCAATCATAACGAAAAATTTACCAATTATTAATTAAAGTATCTATTATTTCATGAAAAAAGCCGTTTTGTAATATCACTCTTAATTATTGAGAAAAAATTTTTTAATGATATGACGATTTTTCTAAATAAATATGTTAATCGAATAAGTTGATATAAAGTCGAATTTTTGGTCAATCATAACGAAAAATTTACCAATTATTAATTAAAGTGTCTATTATTTGATGAAAAAAGCCGTTTTGTAATATCACTCTTAATTATTGAGAAAAAAATTTTTAATGATATGACGATTTTTTAAATAAATATGTTAATCGAATAAGTTGATATAAAGTCGAATTTTTGGTCAATCATAACGAAAAATTTACCAATTATTAATTAAAGTGTCTATTATTTGATGAAAAAGGCCGTTTTGTAATATTACTCTTAATTATTGAGAAAAAAATTTTTAATGATATGACGATTTTTTAAATAAATATGTTAATCGAATAAGTTGATATAAAGTCGAATTTTTGGTCAATCATAACGAAAAATTTATCAATTATTAATTAAAGTGTCTATTATTTGATGAAAAAGGCCGTTTTGTAATATCACTCTTAATTATTGAGAAAAAAATTTTTAATGATATGACGATTTTTTAAATAAATATATTAATCGAATAAGATGATATAAAATTGATCTTTTAGTCAGTCATAACGAAAAATTTACCAATTATTAATTAAAGTGTCTATTATTTGATGAAAAAAGCCGTTTTGTAATATCACTCTTAATTATTGAGAAAAAAATTTTTAATGATATGACGATTTTTTAAATAAATATGTTAATCGAATAAGTTGATATAAAGTCGAATTTTTGGTCAATCATAACGAAAAATTTACCAATTATTAATTAAAGTGTCTATTATTTGATGAAAAAAGCCGTTTTGTAATATCACTCTTAATTATTGAGAAAAAAATTTGTAATGATATGACGATTTTTTAAAATAAATATGTTAATCGAATAAGTTGATATAAAATCGAATTTTTAGTCAATCATAACGAAAAATTTATCAGTTATTAATTAAAGTGTCTATTATTTGATGAAAAAAACCGTTCTGTAATATCACTCTTAGTTTTTGAGAAAAAAATTTTTAATGCTATGACGATTTTTTTAATAAATATATTAATCGAATAAGATGATATAAAATTGATTTTTTAGTCAATCATAACGAAAAATTTACCAATTATTAATTAAAGTGTCTATTATTTGATGAAAAAAGCCGTTTTGTAATATCACTCTTAATTATTGAGAAAAAAAATTTTTAATGATATGACGATTTTTTAAATAAATATGTTAATCGAATAAGTTGATATAAAGTCGAATTTTTGGTCAATCATAACGAAAAATTTACCAATTATTAATTAAAGTGTCTATTATTTGATGAAAAAAGCCGTTTTGTAATATCACTCTTAATTATTGAGAAAAAAATTTGTAATGATATGACGATTTTTTAAAATAAATATGTTAATCGAATAAGTTGATATAAAATCGAATTTTTAGTCAATCATAACGAAAAATTTATCAGTTATTAATTAAAGTGTCTATTATTTGATGAAAAAAACCGTTCTGTAATATCACTCTTAGTTTTTGAGAAAAAAATTTTTAATGCTATGACGATTTTTTTAATAAATATATTAATCGAATAAGATGATATAAAATTGATTTTTTAGTCAATCATAACGAAAAATTTACCAATTATTAATTAAAGTGTCTATTATTTGATGAAAAAAGCCGTTTTGTAATATCACTCTTAATTATTGAGAAAAAAAATTTTTAATGATATGACGATTTTTTAAATAAATATGTTAATCGAATAAGTTGATATAAAGTCGAATTTTTAGTCAATCATAACGAAAAATTTACCAATTATTACTTAAAGTGTCTATTATTTGATGGAAAAACCCGTTTTGTAATATCACTCTTAGTTATTGAGAAAGAAATTTTTAATGATATGACGATTTTTTTAAATAAATATGTTAATCGAATAAGCTGATATAAAATCGAATTTTTAGTCAATCATAACGAAAAATTTACCAGTTATTAACTAAAGTGTCTATTATTTGATGAAAAAAGCCGTTTTGTAATATCACTCTTAGTTATTGAGAAAACATTTTTTAATGATATAACGATTTTTTAAAATAAATATGTTAATCGAATAAGTTGATATAAAATCGAATTTTTAGTCAATCATAACGAAAAATTTACCAGTTATTAATTAAAGTGTCTATTATTTGATGAAAAAAACCGTTTTGTAATATCACTCTTAGTTTTTGAGAAAAAAATTTTTAATGATATGACGATTTTTTTAAATAAATATGCTAATCGAATAAGTTGATATAAAGTCGAATTTTTGGTCAATCATAACGAAAAATTTACCAATTATTAATTAAAGTGTCTATTATTTGATGAAAAAGGCCGTTTTGTAATATCACTCTTAATTATTGAGAAAAAAATTTTTAATGATATGACGATTTTTTTAAATAAATATGTTAATCGAATAAGTTGATATAAAATCGAATTTTTAGTCAATCATATCGAAAAATTTACCAGTTATTAATTAAAGTGTCTATTATTTATCGAAAAAAACCGTTTTGTAATATCACTCTTAGTTTTTGAGAAAAAAATTTATAATGATATGACGATTTTTTTAAATAAATATATTAACCGGATAAATTGATATAAAATCGAATTTTTAGTCAATCATAACGAAAAATTTACCAATTATTAATTAAAGTGTCTATTTTTCGATCAAAAAACCGTTTTGTTATATCACTTTTAGGTTTTGAGAAAAAAATTTTTTAATGATATGACGATTTTTTTAAATAAATGTAATAATCGAATAAGTTGATATAAAATCGATTTTTTAGTTAATCATAACGAAAAATTTACCAATTATTAATTAAAGTGTCTATTTTTCGATGAAAGAAACCGTTTTGTAATATCACTCTGAGTTTTTCAGAAAAAAAATATTTAATGATATGACGATTTTTTTAAATAAATAATTTTAAAAATTGATATAAAATCGATTTTTCCTTTTATAATCATGACGTATATATCATTTAATCAATTAATGTGTCTATTTTATGATAAAAAGTGTAGTAATATCACTTTTTGCTTTTGAGAAAAAATTTTTTAATGATATGACGTTTTCTTACGTAAATTAAATCGAATAAGTTTAAAAATTGATATAAAATCAATTTTTTGGATTATAATTATGAAATATTCAGCATTTATTAATTAAAGTACCTACTTTTTAATGAAAAAGCCCGTTTTATTATATCGCGTTTAGTTTTTGAGAAAAAAAATATATAATATATCACAATTTTTGATATTAATCGAATAAATTTAAAAATTGATTTAAAGTCGATTTGTGCAAGTGTAGTTTTGAAAAATTAAGCATTTATTAATTAAAGAATTTGCTTTTTAATAAAAAAGCCCGTTTTGTAATATCACTTTTTGTTCTTGAGAAAAAAAAATTTTAAGAAATCACGATTTTTTAATATTAAGCGAATAATTTTAAAGATTGATAGAAAATCGATTTTTTGAAATGTAATTATGAAATATTAAGCTCTTATTAACTAAAGCATCCACTTTTTAATGCAAAAGTCCGTTTCATTATATCATCTTTAATTTTTGAGTAAAACACATTTAAAGATATCGCAATTTTTTAATATTAATCGAGCAAATTTAAAAATTGATATAAAATCGATTTTTTCAATTATAGTTATGAAACATTTACTGTTTATAATTTAAAGTATCTACTTTTTAATGAAAAAGTCTGTTTTGTAATATCGATTTTGGTTCTCGAGAAAAACATCTTAAGATGTCGTAATTTTTTGATATTAATTGAATAACTTTAAAACTTGATTTAAAATCGATATTTTCGATTATATCACTGACACATTAATCATTAATTAATTAAAGTGTCTACTTTTTGTTAATAAAGCCCGTTTTGTAATATCACTTTTCGTTTCTAACAAAAAAAATTATAATATCTCTTTTTTTTTTAAATTGAATAATTTTAAAAATCAATACAAAATCGATTTTTTCGATTATATCATTAACCATTACTTAATTAAAGTGTTTACTTTTTAATAAAAAATCCCATTTTGTAATATCACTTTTCGTTTTTGAGAGAAAATCATTTTAATGATGTCACGATTTTTTTGATATCAACGATATTAATCGAATTACTTTAAAAATCGGTATAAAATCGGTTGTTTCGATGATATTTACGAAACATTCATCATTTATTAATTGAAGTACCTATTTTTTAACGAAAAAATCCGTTTTGTAATATCACTTTTAATTTTGAAGAAAACAGTATTTAAATACGTACCAAAAATAATGATATAAAAATTTGAGTTGAGATTAACAATTATTATCTCAAAAACGAAACGTGAATTTCAAATGGAACCTTTTTCATGAAAAAGTACATACTTTAATCTATAAATGATAACAGTTTCATCACAATATCTTGCGAATTCGATTTTATTAATTTTTTTTAAATAACAATGAAAAATTGGTCATTTAAATTTGGGTTGAGTTTAAGTATTAATATCTCAAAAACGAATTAAGATTTTTAAATGTGGCTTTTTTCACGAAAAAGTACATACTTTAATCTATAAATGACAACAGTTTCATCACAATATGTTACGAATTCGATTTTATTAATTATTTTTTTAAATAGCAATGAAAAATTGGTCATTTAAATTTGGGTTGAGTTTAAGTATTAATATCTTAAAAACGAATTGAGATTTTTAAATGAAACATTTTTCATGAAAAAGTACATACTTTAATCTATAAATGATAACAGTTTCATCACAATATCTTGCGATCTTCGATTTTATTAATTTTTTTTTAAATAGCAATGAAAAATTGGTTATTTAAATTTGGGTTGAGTTTAAGTATTAATATCTCAAGAACGAATTGAGATTTTTAAATTAAACATTTTTCATGAAAAAGTACATACTTTAATCTATAAATGATAACAGTTTCATCACAATATCTTGCAATCTTCGACTTTATTAATTTTTTTTAAATAGCAATGAAAAATTGGTCATTTAAATTTGGGTTGAGTTTAAGTATTAATATCTCAAAAACGAATTGAGATTTTTAAATGAAACATTTTTCATGAAAAAGTACATACTTTAATCTATAAATGATAACAGTTTTATCATCATATCTTGCGATCTTCGATTTTATTAATTTTTTTTAAATAGCAATGAAAAATTGGTCATTTAAATTTGGGTTGAGTTTAAATATTAATATCTCAAAAACGAATTAAGATTTTTAAATGGGGCTTTTTTTATAAAAAAGTACATACTTCAAGCTATAAATGATAACAGTTTCATCACAATATCTTGCGAATTCGATTTTATAAATGTTTTTAAATGGCAATGAAAAATTAGTCATTTAAATTTGGGTTGAGTTTAAGTATTAATATCTCAAAAACGAATTGAGATTTTTAAATGAAACATTTTTTATAAAAAAGTACATACTTTAATCTATAAATGGTAACTGTTTCATCATCATATCTTGCGAATTCGATTTTATTGAATTTTTTTTTTAAATAGCAACGAAAAATTGGTCATTTAAATTTGGGTTGAGTTTAACTATTAATATCTCAAAAACGAATTGAGATTTTTAAATGAAACATTTTTCATAAAAAAGTACATACTTTAATCTATAAATGATAAATATTTCATCATCATATCATTCGAATCCGATTTAATTGATTTTCTTTTAAATAATTGTATAACATTCATCAAATTAAATTTGGGTTGAGTTTGAACGTTATTATCTCAAAAACGAATTGAGATTTTTAAATTCGGTCTTTTTTATAAAAAAGTCCATACTTTAATCTATAAATAACGAGTCTCTTACTATCATATCTTGCCAAATCAATTTTTTGCGATTTTTTAAACATGGTTATAAAAATTCTTAATTTTATGAAGAAACAAAAATTTGGGTTGAATTTAAAAATTTATTGATGGATGGTTTATATGAATTAATAATCAAGTTTTATATCAAATTAAAGCTTAATTTCTCCTTTTTAATATGATATATAAAACGTATTAAAAAATTTTAAGAAAAAACATTAAATAAATATTTTGTAATTTTATAAATTTTTAATGAATTATAAAACGAATTTATCATCAAATTAAATATAATTTCATCTCTTTAAAACGAGACATAACATGCATTCCATTGTATGATGAAAATTTTAAGAAAAATGAGCCGATTTGTGTTTACAAATTCGTAACTGTCAAGTTATACTGCATCGTTGGGAAAGTGGTAATTCTATTAAACGAAATAAAAATGGTTGAATGGAATTTCCAGTTCGATATCGTTTATATCTAAAACCGTGTTACTATTCATAAGAAAATACCCTTGAGCAGCAAAACCAACAAGGTAAAAAGTGACGTGTGCAAAATTACAACTTACATTTTGTACACATTGAGGTATCAAGCACTCGATTATTAATTGGACTTGAAACACACTTGGTTGATTGATTATACTTATATATGTATAAATATTGAGAATAATAATGAAATACTAACCCCAGTTTGTTCTGTTTCCATCATTTTTGGTAAAAAGAAATTTTAGAATTTTTCCAAAATACAATAACAATCACAACCGAGGTCGATTTCTCGTAACTGTAATAGTTCTCTTGGGGCGATTCATCTCCTCAGAGTTTAAAAAAACGTCCCCGCGTCGTATCAGCGCCCTCTAACGGCGCCGTCACGAGAACGATCCCGGCACGATGATTTCATCTAACTCATTTCACCCCGAATTAGTCCACTTCAAATTAATTTGTTGTAAACATTCGAAACAAAAAAAATTTTTTTTGAGTAACTTATTAACTTTTTTTAAAAAATTAATTATTTTTTTGATTTTCACGAACGTTACGCGAAAAGGAGCGCCTCGGGACGCGGTCTGAGGCAGTTTGAACGCGCGGCGTTGGCTCGTTCCGTCGTCGTCGCCGTCGCAAGGACGATCGAGACGACGACGACGGCAAACAGGAGGAGAAGCCCTGAATAAAGGACTCTGATGACGACGAAAAACGACGATAACAAAGTGGGGTTTAACATTATTATTATTACCGACTTTTTTTTTCCCTCTCTCTCTCACCATTTTGTTTTTCGAAATACAACGAAAATACGAAATGGTAATAAAATGAGAGAATTGAAAAGATCTCCAAGGGTAAAACGTTACGATCGCGACCTTACCGGGTTTGTACCGCATCGATGATGAAGGCGAAAGAAAAAGGCCGCTGTTGCGGTTTAGAGAGAAAATCTAGGACAAATTTTAAAATTTATCCAACGATTATTTCTGTTTTTTATGTAGAATTAAAGATTCTTTAAAATGATATCATCTAATTCAGAACACCCTGTATATCTAATAAGATTAAATTCAAGATAACTTAAAACAACTTATTGATTTAATTTTTTGGGTTAATTTAATCAATTTTATCTTAATAAAAAAAATTCTCATCACTTTTCGTTTTTGAGTTATCCCAAAATGTTCAAAATCTAAATTTTTTTAAAAATTGGTGTTTTTAACCGATTTAAGGCGAAGTGTACGAAAAGAAGTGATTCAAATACATCATTTTAAAGCTAAAACATTCTAGAATTAAAGTTAATTATTAATTTAATTAAAAAATAATTCATTTCGGAGATATTTGCTTTAAAAATTAAAATTTCGATGACGTAATTTAAAGAAATTTCGAATTTTACCTGGATTAATTTCGAATTATTCAAGATAAGTTAAAATAACTTATTGATTTAATTTTTTGGGTTAATTTAATCAATTTTATCTTAATAAAAAATTTCCCATCACTTTTCGTTTTTGAGTTATCCCCCAAAGTTCAAAATCGAAATTTTTTAAAAAATTTGTCTTTTTAATCGATTTAAGGCGAAGTGTACGACAAGAAGTGATTCAAATACATCATTTTAAAGCTAAAACATTCTAGGATTAAAGTTAATCAATAATTTAATTAAAAAATAAATCATTTCGGAGATATTTACTTTAAAAATTAAAATTTCGGTGATTTAATTTAAAGAAATTTCGAATTTCACCTGGATTAATTTCGAATTATTCAAGATGAGTTAAAATAACTTATTGATTTAATTCTTTGGGTTAATTTAATCAATTTTATCTTAATAAAAAAATTTCCCATCACTTTTCGTTTTTGAGTTATCCCCCAAAGTTCAAAATCGAAATTTTTTAAAAAATTTGTCTTTTTAATCGATTCAAGGCGAAGTGTACGAAAAGGAGTGATTCAAATACATCATTTTAAGGCTAAAACATTCTAGGATTAAAGTTAATCAATAATTTAATTAAAAAATAAATGATTTCGGAGATATTTGCTTTAAAAATTAAAACTTCGATGACTTAATTTAAAGAAATTTCGAATTTCACCTCGATTAATTTCGAATTATTCAAGATAAGTTAAAATAACTTATTGATTTAATTCGTTGGGTTAATTTAATCAATTTTATCTTAATAAAAAGATTTCCCATCACTTTTCGTTTTTGAGTTATCCCCCAAAGTTCAAAATCGAAATTTTTTAAAAATTTGTTTTTTTTAATCGATTTAAGGCGAAGTGTACGAAAAGGAGTGATTCAAATACATCATTTTAAAGCTAAAACCTTCTAGGATTAAAGCTAATCATTAATTTAATTAAGAAATAAATCATTTCGGAGATATTTGCTTTAAAAATTAAAATTTCGGTGATTTAATTATTCAAGATAAGTTAAAATAACTTATTGATTTAATTTTTTGGGTTAATTTAATCAATTTTATCTTAATAAAAATATTTCCCATCATTTTTCGTTTTTGAGTTATCCCCCAAAGTTCAAAATCGAAATTTTTAAAAAAATGGTGTTTTTAATCGATTTAAGGCGAAGTGTACGAAAAGGAGTGATTCAAATACATCATTTTAAAGCTAAAGCATTCTAAAATTGTAGTTAATCAATAATTTGATTAAAAAATAAATCATTTCGGAGATGTTTCCTTTAAAAATTAAAATTTCTATAACTTAATTTAAAAAAATTTCGAATTTCACCTGGATTAATTTCGAATTATTCAAGATGAGTTAAAATAACTTATTGATTTAATTTTTTGGGTTAATTTAATCAATTTTATCTTAATAAAAAAATTTCGCATCACTTTTCGTTTTTGAGTTATCCCCCAATGTTCAAAATCGAAATTATTTAAAAATTTGGTGTTTTTAATCGATTTAAGGCGAAGTGTACGAAAGGGAGTAATTCAAATATATCATTTTAAAGCTAAAACATTTTAGGATTAAAATTAATCATTAATTTAATTAAAAAATAAATCATTTCGGAGATATTTCCTTTAAAAATTAAAATTTCGATGATTTAATTTAAAGAAATTTCGAATTTCACCACGATTAATTTCGAATTATTCAAGGTAGGTTAAAACGACTTATTGATTTAATTTTTTAGGCTAATTTAATCAATTTTATCTTAATAAAAAAAATTCGAATCACTTTTCGTTTTTGAGTTATCCCCCAATGTTCAAAATCGATTTTTTTTAAAAAATTGTTGTTTTTAATCGATTTAAGGCGAGCTGTATGAAAAGGAGTGACTCAAATACATCATTTTAAAGCTAAAACATTCTAAGATTACAGTTAATCATTAATTTAATTAAAAAATAAATCATTTCGGAGATATTTCCTTTAAAAATTAAAATTTCGATGATTTAATTTAAAGAAATTTCGAATTTCACCACGATTAATTTCGAATTATTCAAGGTAGGTTAAGACGACTTATTGATTTAATTTTTTAGGCTAATTTAATCAATTTTATCTTAATAAAAAAAATTCGAATCACTTTTCGTTTTTGAGTTATCTCCCAATGTTCAAAATCGAATTTTTTAAAAAAATTGGTGTTTTTAATCGATTTAAGGCGAGCTGTATGAAAAGGAGTGACTCAAATACATCATTTTAAAGCTAAAACATTCTAAGATTACAGTTAATCATTAATTTAATTAAAAAATAAATCATTTCGAAGATATTTCCTTTAAGAATTAAAATTTCGATGATTTAATTTAAAGAAATTTCGAATTTCACCTCGATTAATTTCGAATTATTCAAGGTAGGTTAAAACGACTTATTGATTTAATTTTTTAGGCTAATTTAATCAATTTTATCTTAATAAAAAAAATTCGCATCACTTTTCGTTTTTGAGTTATCCCCCAATGTTCAAAATCGATTTTTTTTAAAAAATTGTTGTTTTTAATCGATTTAAGGCGAGCTGTATGAAAAGGAGTGACTCAAATACATCATTTTAAAGCTAAAACATTCTAAGATTACAGTTAATCATTAATTTAATTAAAAAATAAATCATTTCGGAGATATTTCCTTTAAAAATTAAAATTTCGATGATTTAATTTAAAGAAATTTCGAATTTCACCACGATTAATTTCGAATTATTCAAGGTAGGTTAAAACGACTTATTGATTTAATTTTTTAGGCTAATTTAATCAATTTTATCTTAATAAAAAAAATTCGAATCACTTTTCGTTTTTGAGTTATCTCCCAATGTTCAAAATCGAATTTTTTAAAAAAATTGGTGTTTTTAATCGATTTAAGGCGAGCTGTATGAAAAGGAGTGACTCAAATACATCATTTTAAAGCTAAAACATTCTAAGATTACAGTTAATCATTAATTTAATTAAAAAATAAATCATTTCGGAGATATTTCCTTTAAAAATTAAAATTTCGATGATTTAATTTAAAGAAATTTCGAATTTCACCACGATTAATTTCGAATTATTCAAGGTAGGTTAAAACGACTTATTGATTTAATTTTTTAGGTTAATTTAATCAATTTTATCTTAATAAAAAAAATTCGCATCACTTTTCGTTTTTGAGTTATCCCCCAAAGTTCAATATCGAATTTTTTTAAAAAATTGGTGTTTTTAATCGATTTAAGGCGATCTGAATGAAAAAGAGTGACTCAAATACATCATTTTAAAGCTAAAACATTCTAGGATTACAGTTAATCATTAATTTAATTAAAAAGTAAATCATTTCGGAGATATTTCCTTTAAAAATTAAAATTTGGATGATTTAATTTAAAGAAATTTCGAATTTCACCTCGATTAATTTCGAATTATTCAAGGTAGGTTAAAACGACTTATTGATTTAATTTTTTAGGTTAATTTAATCAATTTTATCTTAATAAAAAAATTCGCATCACTTTTCGTTTTTGAGTTATCCCCCAATGTTCAATATCGAATTTTTTTAAAAAATTGGTGTTTTTAATCGATTTAAGGCGATCTGAATGAAAAAGAGTGACTCAAATACATCATTTTAAAGCTAAAACATTCTAGGATTACAGTTAATCATTAATTTAATTAAAAAGTAAATCATTTCGGAGATATTTCCTTTAAAAATTAAAATTTGGATGATTTAATTTAAAGAAATTTCGAATTTCACCTCGATTAATTTCGAATTATTCAAGGTAGGTTAAAACGACTTATTGATTTAATTTTTTAGGTTAATTTAATCAATTTTATCTTAATAAAAAAATTCGCATCACTTTTCGTTTTTGAGTTATCCCCCAATGTTCAAAATCGATTTTTTTTAAAAATTGGTGTTTTTAATCGATTTAAGGCGATCTGTATGAAAAGGAGTGACTCAAATACACAAAATCAAGTGATTTTATTTTGTGAAAGATAAGAAAATACACAGAATTTTTGGAAATCAGCCGTTTTAGATGATGTGTCTCTATTGGCCGTGCCAAATGTCAAGGCCCCACATTTTAGGGATTGATATCTTCGAAATCACTCGAAAAAGAAAATTAAGTTCTGATTTATTGTAATCAATGAACATTTTTGTGTATCATAAGTTAATTTCGAAATTTTTTAATCCCCGGTTTTTCTTTTATCGCGAGTTAATTGAAAAAAGTACCCGATTTTTGAGGGTGAAGACAACTTTGTCTATTTTGCAATTTTCTTTCTGAAAAACTATTTAACGAAAAAATTTCAAATTTGAATTGTTGATAACCCAATATACTCTTAATGTTTTTATCATATTTTGTTTTATCGGTATTCCATATAATTTCTCGGAAAATTGCGGTTTAGTAAGATGAGGTTACCTCGAAAACAATCGGACGGCGATTTTTAATGAAATGTGTTAAAGAATGTCATTTGTAGGATTCCGTAATCAGTCAGAAAGGTTTTTTAACACATTTTGGTAAAAATCGCGTTGAAATCGGCGTGGTCGTTTTCGAAATAACTGCATTTTATTAAACCGCGTTTTTGCGCGGAACTATATCGAATATCGATAAAATGAAACAATCCACACATTAAGAACACATCAGGCTACCATTAAGTCAAAATTGAATTCTTTTGGTAAAATCGTTTTTAAGAAAAAAAAATCGCAAAGACGACAAAGTTTTGGGCACTCTCAAAAATCGAGTACTTTTTTCAGTTGACTCGCCATACAAGAAAATCTGCGCATTCGAACATTTCCAAATTAACCTATGACACACAGAAATGTTCACAGATTACAATAAACTTAACCGAAATTTTCTTCATCGAACGATTTCGAAGATATCGATCTCTAAACTGAGGGTCCTTGACTTTTGGCACGGACAATAGACACATCGTCGCTATGATAGGATTTTTGCGATATATTTAAATAAAATTACATAAATAACAAAATAAACTTAAATGTATTTGTTTAAACATTTCTTCTTCATTTAAGAAAATTAAAAAAATACATTCTGTATATCTTATATCTTATAACTTGAGACACCCTGTATATATATATTCGCAATAACGATACTAGATATATACAGGGTGATTAAAAAAACCGCGAATAGGTTTCTAGGCTAGATAATACCATGAACCATGGGTGTATTTATACAAATTAAGGAACGAATTTATGGTGATATTTAAAATATCCTTTCTATATTTATTATTGAGAGTTATAAAATGATTTTGATATTAAATGAAAGTTTAATTTCTCCTTTTTAAAATGATGCATGATACGTATTAAGTTAAATAAAAAAATTTGGAGTAAATCGAATAAATAACAGCAAAATGATGAAGGAGTTTCCTCTAAATGGAAATTAAAGTGGCTCCTTGCTAATTCTGTTTAATTTTTTCTTATTGTGCCTTTTTTATTTTTTCCTCCTTATTTATCCGAACCGAGGGCGCGCTTTTAAAAGCAATCTCAAACTGTCCGGTAATTAGATTTCGCAGTAAGTGCCTCGTTCTTTGCTTTTGTGCTGGCCGCGAACTGAGCTCCTCCCGACGAGTCGCCTCTGGTTTCCGTCCCTCCACAACACTTTTTCTAACCTCCCCAGCCGATTGTCTTCTTAGTTTACTTTTCTTTTTACTCCTTTTATTGTTTAGTATCGAATTTTCGTTAATTCGGTTACAACCGCCAAAAAAAAAAAAAATTTAAAAAGAAAAAAATTAACCCTCCGTCGTTTTGTTTCGTTAATTATTCCAGGGTGAAACACAACTTTTTAATTTTTGAACAGTCACGACATGAGTATTTGTCTAAGCGTTTTTTCTTCTCGATTCTCAAACGGCGAAACGAGGGTTGGGACGAAAAAAAAATTATGAATAGTGTATTAAATTTTCATTATTCGAAACCATAACATAAAGCGGCGAAGAGTATAACTAGTTTCTTTTCAATAAGGGTGCAACCCCTTTTATATATATCTATATGTTATACAAGATATAACATATATATAAGGAAAGTTAAAAATTATTTTTAGATACTAAAATAATATTTTAAAAATGACTGAATGGGCCATTGAAAATATTCTTTGGTTCGAAGGCCATTAAACATTCGCGAATAAAACTTTGAACAGAGAGACGATGAAAGAAACGGAATCCGAGTTCTCTCCACCGAAGGGGGGAGTCATTGGCTTTTGACTAGTATAGAGAAGAGAACCTCGAGTGTAAAAAACCGGTTCGAGATGGAGATCCAAAAGGAAAAATGTCAAAAAAATAAGAATTAAAAAAGATCGCCAAGTCGACAATAACTTCGTATGAGAAATTCAAATCCGGCTCCGATCGCGATTTTATTACCAAAAATGACACGTTAAAGCCGCCGCCGAAACGAAATAACCCCCGAAACGAAAATTATTCCTTTGAGAGAGCATAGTTCGGAACTGTTCCGAACCATGAAATCACTTCCTGTTATTTACACCCTTGAAATACAAATCGAAAACTCGTCGAATCGTTACGTTCAAATTAAGGGCTAATTTTGTGCAAATCTCCATACAATTGGTGTATTACTTTCAATCACGAAGGGGGTTAGCAATTAAAATTTTTTTAAATATCGAATTTAAGATAATTTGTTTGTTTACTCACGTAACGTGGTAATTATTTGAGATACGTTAAAATAGTTTATTGATTTAATTTCTTGAGTCAATTTAACCCAATTTTTATTAATAAAAAAAATTCGTATCGCTTTTAATTTTTGAGTTATCTCGTAATGTTTAAAATCGAAATTTTTTGAAAAATTTATGATTTTAATCGCTTTAAGGCAAAGTGCAGAAATTGGGTGAAGAGAAAAATGATTTTAATGCATCATTTATAATCTAAATCCCAAAATATAATTAATTTCGGAGATTTTTGCTTTCAAAATTTAAATTTCAATAATTAAATTTGAGGAAATTTCGAATTTCACCTCGACTAATTCCGAATTAATCAAGATGGGTTAAGATACCTTATTGATTTAATTTCTTGAGTCAATTCGTGCCATTTTTTATTAAGAAAAGAATTTCGTATCACTTTTAATTTTTGAGTTATCACGTAATGTTTAAAATCGAAATTTTTCGAAAAATTTATGATTTTAATCGCTTTAAGGCAAAGTGCAGAAAATTGGTAAAGAGAAAAATGATTTTAATGCATCATTTGAGAACTAAAATTATATCTAAACATTGAATTAATCAAAATATAATTAATTTCGGAGATTTTTGCTTTCAAAATTTAAATTTCAATAATTAAATTTGAGGAAATTTCGAATTTCACCTCGACTAATTCCGAATTAATCAAGATGGGCTAAGATACCTTATTGATTTAATTTCTTGAGTCAATTCGTGCCATTTTTTATTAAGAAAAGAATTTCGTATCACTTTTAATTTTTGAGTTATCACGTAATGTTTAAAATCGAAATTTTTCGAAAAATTTATGATTTTAATCGCTTTAAGGCAAAGTGCAGAAAATGGGTAAAGAGAAAAATGATTTTCATGCATCATTTGAGAACTAAAATTATATCTAAACATTGAATTAATCAAAATATAATTAATTTCGGAGATTTTTGCTTTTAAAATTTAAATTTCAATAATTAAATTTGAGGAAATTTCGAATTTCACCTCGACTAATTCTGAATTAATCAAGATGGGTTAAGATACCTTATTGATTTAATTTCTTGAGTCAATTCGTGCCATTTTTTATTAAGAAAAGAATTTCGTATCACTTTTAATTTTTGAGTTATCACGTAATGTTTAAAATCGAAATTTTTCGAAAAATTTATGATTTTAATCGCTTTAAGGCAAAGTGCAGAAAATGGGTAAAGAGAAAAATGTTTTTAATGCATCATTTGAGAACTAAAATTATATCTAAACATTGAATTAATCAAAATATAATTAATTTCGGAGATTTTTGCTTTCAAAATTTAAATTTCAATAATTAAATTTGAGGAAATTTCGAATTTCACCTCGACTAATTCCGAATTAATCAAGATGGGTTAAGATACCTTATTGATTTAATTTCTTGAGTCAATTCGTGCCATTTTTTATTAAGAAAAGAATTTCGTATCACTTTTAATTTTTGAGTTATCACGTAATGTTTAAAATCGAAATTTTTCGAAAAATTTATGATTTTAATCGCTTTAAGGCAAAGTGCAGAAAATTGGTAAAGAGAAAAATGATTTTAATGCATCATTTGAGAACTAAAATTATATCTAAACATTGAATTAATCAAAATATAATTAATTTCGGAGATTTTTGCTTTCAAAATTTAAATTTCAATAATTAAATTTGAGGAAATTTCGAATTTCACCTCGACTAATTCCGAATTAATCAAGATGGGCTAAGATACCTTATTGATTTAATTTCTTGAGTCAATTCGTGCCATTTTTTATTAAGAAAAGAATTTCGTATCACTTTTAATTTTTGAGTTATCACGTAATGTTTAGAATCGAAATTTTTCGAAAAATTTATGATTTTAATCGCTTTAAGGCAAAGTGCAGAAAATGGGTAAAGAGAAAAATGATTTTCATGCATCATTTGAGAACTAAAATTATATCTAAACATTGAATTAATCAAAATATAATTAATTTCGGAGATTTTTGCTTTCAAAATTTAAATTTCAATAATTAAATTTGAGGAAATTTCGAATTTCACCTCGACTAATTCCGAATTAATCAAGATGGGTTAAGATACCTTATTGATTTAATTTCTTGAGTCAATTCGTGCCATTTTTTATTAAGAAAAGAATTTCGTATCACTTTTAATTTTTGAGTTATCACGTAATGTTTAAAATCGAAATTTTTCGAAAAATTTATGATTTTAATCGCTTTAAGGCAAAGTGCAGAAAATGGGTAAAGAGAAAAATGATTTTCATGCATCATTTGAGAACTAAAATTATATCTAAACATTGAATTAATCAAAATATAATTAATTTCGGAGATTTTTGCTTTTAAAATTTAAATTTCAATAATTAAATTTGAGGAAATTTCGAATTTCACCTCGACTAATTCTGAATTAATCAAGATGGGTTAAGATACCTTATTGATTTAATTTCTTGAGTCAATTCGTGCCATTTTTTATTAAGAAAAGAATTTCGTATCACTTTTAATTTTTGAGTTATCACGTAATGTTTAAAATCGAAATTTTTCGAAAAATTTATGATTTTAATCGCTTTAAGGCAAAGTGCAGAAAATGGGTAAAGAGAAAAATGTTTTTAATGCATCATTTGAGAACTAAAATTATATCTAAACATTGAATTAATCAAAATATAATTAATTTCGGAGATTTTTGCTTTCAAAATTTAAATTTCAATAATTAAATTTGAGGAAATTTCGAATTTCACCTCGACTAATTCCGAATTAATCAAGATGGGTTAAGATACCTTATTGATTTAATTTCTTGAGTCAATTCGTGCCATTTTTTATTAAGAAAAGAATTTCGTATCACTTTTAATTTTTGAGTTATCACGTAATGTTTAAAATCGAAATTTTTCGAAAAATTTATGATTTTAATCGCTTTAAGGCAAAGTGCAGAAAATTGGTAAAGAGAAAAATGATTTTAATGCATCATTTGAGAACTAAAATTATATCTAAACATTGAATTAATCAAAATATAATTAATTTCGGAGATTTTTGCTTTCAAAATTTAAATTTCAATAATTAAATTTGAGGAAATTTCGAATTTCACCTCGACTAATTCCGAATTAATCAAGATGGGCTAAGATACCTTATTGATTTAATTTCTTGAGTCAATTCGTGCCATTTTTTATTAAGAAAAGAATTTCGTATCACTTTTAATTTTTGAGTTATCACGTAATGTTTAGAATCGAAATTTTTCGAAAAATTTATGATTTTAATCGCTTTAAGGCAAAGTGCAGAAAATGGGTAAAGAGAAAAATGATTTTCATGCATCATTTGAGAACTAAAATTATATCTAAACATTGAATTAATCAAAATATAATTAATTTCGGAGATTTTTGCTTTCAAAATTTAAATTTCAATAATTAAATTTGAGGAAATTTCGAATTTCACCTCGACTAATTCCGAATTAATCAAGATGGGTTAAGATACCTTATTGATTTAATTTCTTGAGTCAATTCGTGCCATTTTTTATTAAGAAAAGAATTTCGTATCACTTTTAATTTTTGAGTTATCACGTAATGTTTAAAATCGAAATTTTTCGAAAAATTTATGATTTTAATCGCTTTAAGGCAAAGTGCAGAAAATGGGTAAAGAGAAAAATGATTTTCATGCATCATTTGAGAACTAAAATTATATCTAAACATTGAATTAATCAAAATATAATTAATTTCGGAGATTTTTGCTTTTAAAATTTAAATTTCAATAATTAAATTTGAGGAAATTTCGAATTTCACCTCGACTAATTCTGAATTAATCAAGATGGGTTAAGATACCTTATTGATTTAATTTCTTGAGTCAATTCGTGCCATTTTTTATTAAGAAAAGAATTTCGTATCACTTTTAATTTTTGAGTTATCACGTAATGTTTAAAATCGAAATTTTTCGAAAAATTTATGATTTTAATCGCTTTAAGGCAAAGTGCAGAAAATGGGTAAAGAGAAAAATGTTTTTAATGCATCATTTGAGAACTAAAATTATATCTAAACATTGAATTAATCAAAATATAATTAATTTCGGAGATTTTTGCTTTCAAAATTTAAATTTCAATAATTAAATTTGAGGAAATTTCGAATTTCACCTCGACTAATTCCGAATTAATCAAGATGGGTTAAGATACCTTATTGATTTAATTTCTTGAGTCAATTCGTGCCATTTTTTATTAAGCAAAGAATTTCGTATCACTTTTAATTTTTGAGTTATCACGTAATGTTTAAAATCGAAATTTTTCGAAAAATTTATGATTTTAATCGCTTTAAGGCAAAGTGCAGAAAATGGGTAAAGAGAAAAATGATTTTCATGCATCATTTGAGAACTAAAATTATATCTAAACATTGAATAAATCAAAATATAATTAATTTCGGAGATTTTTGCTTTCAAAATTTAAATTTCAATAATTAAATTTGAGGAAATTTCGAATTTCACCTCGACTAATTCTGAATTAATCAAGATGGGTTAAGATACCTTATTGATTTAATTTCTTGAGTCAATTCGTGCCATTTTTTATTAAGCAAAGAATTTCGTATCACTTTTAATTTTTGAGTTATCACGTAATGTTTAAAATCGAAATTTTTCGAAAAATTTATGATTTTAATCGCTTTAAGGCAAAGTGCAGAAAATGGGTAAAGAGAAAAATGATTTTAATGCATCATTTGAGAACTAAAATTATATCTAAACATTGAATTAATCAAAATATAATTAATTTCGGAGATTTTTGCTTTCAAAATTTAAATTTCAATAATTAAATTTGAGGAAATTTCGAATTTCACCTCGACTAATTCCGAATTAATCAAGATGGGTTAAGATACCTTATTGATTTAATTTCTTGAGTCAATTCGTGCCATTTTTTATTAAGAAAAGAATTTCGTATCACTTTTAATTTTTGAGTTATCACGTAATGTTTAAAATCGAAATTTTTCGAAAAATTTATGATTTTAATCGCTTTAAGGCAAAGTGCAGAAAATGGGTAAAGAGAAAAATGATTTTCATGCATCATTTGAGAACTAAAATTATATCTAAACATTGAATTAATCAAAATATAATTAATTTCGGAGATTTTTGCTTTTAAAATTTAAATTTCAATAATTAAATTTGAGGAAACTTCGAATTTCACCTCGACTAATTCTGAATTAATCAAGATGGGTTAAGATACCTTATTGATTTAATTTCTTGAGTCAATTCGTGCCATTTTTTATTAAGAAAAGAATTTCGTATCACTTTTAATTTTTGAGTTATCACGTAATGTTTAAAATCGAAATTTTTCGAAAAATTTATGATTTTAATCGCTTTAAGGCAAAGTGCAGAAAATGGGTAAAGAGAAAAATGATTTTAATGCATCATTTGAGAACTAAAATTATATCTAAACATTGAATTAATCAAAATATAATTAATTTCGGAGATTTTTGCTTTCAAAATTTAAATTTCAATAATTAAATTTGAGGAAATTTCGAATTTCACCTCGACTAATTCCGAATTAATCAAGATGGGCTAAGATACCTTATTGATTTAATTTCTTGAGTCAATTCGTGCCATTTTTTATTAAGAAAAGAATTTCGTATCACTTTTAATTTTTGAGTTATCACGTAATGTTTAGAATCGAAATTTTTCGAAAAATTTATGATTTTAATCGCTTTAAGGCAAAGTGCAGAAAATTGGTAAAGAGAAAAATGATTTTAATGCATCATTTGAGAACTAAAATTATATCTAAACATTGAATTAATCAAAATATAATTAATTTCGGAGATTTTTGCTTTCAAAATTTAAATTTCAATAATTAAATTTGAGGAAATTTCGAATTTCACCTCGACTAATTCTGAATTAATCAAGATGGGTTAAGATACCTTATTGATTTAATTTCTTGAATCAATTCGTGCCATTTTTTATTAAGAAAAGAATTTCGTATCACTTTTAATTTTTGAGTTATCACGTAATGTTTAAAATCGAAATTTTTCGAAAAATTTATGATTTTAATCGCTTTAAGGCAAAGTGCAGAAAATGGGTAAAGAGAAAAATGATTTTAATGCATCATTTGAGAACTAAAATTATATCTAAACATTGAATTAATCAAAATATAATTAATTTCGGAGATTTTTGCTTTTAAAATTTAAATTTCAATAACTAAATTTGAGGAAATTTCGAATTTCACCTCGACTAATTCCGAATTAATCAAGATAGGTTAAGATACCTTATTGATTTAATTTGTTGAGTCAATTCGCGCAATTTTTTATTAAGAAAAGAATTTCGTAACACGTTCAATTTTTGAGTTATCACGTAATGTTTAAAATCGAAATTTTTCGAAAAATTTATGATTTTAATCGCTTTAAGGCAAAGTGCAGAAAATGGGTAAAGAGAAAAATGATTTTAATGCATCATTTATAATCTAAATCCCAAAATATAATTAATTTCGGAGATTTTTGCTTTCAAAATGAAAATTTCAATAATTAAATTTTAGGAATTTCGAATTTCACCTCGACAAATTCCGAATTAATCAAGATGGGTTAAAATAACTTATTGATTTAGTTTCTTGAGTCAATTCTATATATTTTTTAATGATAAAAAAATTTTGTATCACTTTTAATTTTTGAGTTATGCCGTAATGTTTAAAATCAAAATTTTTCGAAAAATTTGTATATTCTAGATGAGTTAAAATAGCTTATTGATTTAATTTTTTTGGTTAATTTAAAACATTTTTTAGTAATAAAATAATTTTACATCGCTTTTAGTTTTTGAGATATCCCGCAATATTTAATCGAAAAAAATTTAAAGTTTTTAATCGCTTAATGGAGAATTTCTCAAAAACGAGTGATGATAAAAATGTTTTTTATACATCATTTGAGAGATAAAACATTCGGGATTATATTTAATCAATAATTTAATCAAAAAATAATTAATTTGAGATATTCGCATTAATATTCAAAATTTCGTTAATGTAATTTAAAGAAATTTTGAATTTCGTCTCAATAAAATTGAAATTAATCAAGATGAGTTAAAATGTCTTATTGATTTAATTTTTTGAGTCAATTTGAACCATTTTCTATTAATAAAAAGATTTCGTATCGCTTTTAATTTTTGAGTTATCCCATAATGTTTAAAATCGAAATTTTTTGAAAATTTTGTTTATTCAAGATGGGTTAAAATAGCTTATTGATTTAATTTCTTGGATTAATTTAAAACATTTTTTATTAACAAAATAATTTCGCATCGTTGTTAATTTTTGATTTATCCCCCAATGATTTATCGCAAAAATTTAAAGTTTTTAATCGCTTAATGGAGAATTTCCCAAAAACGAGTGATGATAAAACTGGTTTTTATACATCATTTGAGAAACAAAACACTCAGAATTATATTTAATCAATAATTTAATCAAAAAATAATTAGTGTTTGAGATATTCGCGTTAATATTCAAAATTTCGTTAATGTAATTTAAAGAAATTTCGAATTTCGTCTCAATAAATTTGAAATTAATCAAGATGAGTTAAAATGTCTTATTGATTTAATTTTTTGAGTCAATTCGAATCATTTTTTATTAATAAAAAAATTTCGTATCGCTTTTAATTTTTGAGTAATCCCATAATGTTTAAAATCGAAATTTTTTCAAAATTTTGTTTATTCAAGATGGGTTAAAATAGCTTATTGATTTAATTTCTTGGATTAATTTAAAACATTTTTTATTAACAAAATAATTTCGCATCGCTGTTAATTTTTGATTTATCCCCCAATGATTTATCGCAAAAATTTAAAGTTTTTAATCGCTTAATGGAGAATTTCCCAAAAACGAGTGATGATAAAAATGGTTCTTATACATCATTTGAGAAACAAAACACTCAGGATTATATTTAATCAATAATTTAATCAAAAAATAATTAGTGTTTGAGATATTCGCGTTAATATTCAAAATTTCGTTAATGTAATTTAAAGAAATTTCGAATTTCGTCTCAATAAATTTGAAATTGATCAAGATGAGTTAAAATGTCTTATTGATTTAATTTTTTGAGTCAATTTGAACCATTTTCTATTAATAAAAAGATTTCGTATCACTTTTAATTTTTGAGTTATCCCGTAATGTTTAAAATCGAAATTTTTTGAAAATTTTGTTTATTCAAGATGGGTTAAAATAGCTTATTGATTTAATTTCTTGGATTAATTTAAAACATTTTTTATTAACAAAATAATTTCGCATCGCTGTTAATTTTTGATTTATCCCCCAATGATTTATCGCAAAAATTTAAAGTTTTTAATCGCTTAATGGAGAATTTCCCAAAAACGAGTGATGATAATAATGGTTCTTATACATCATTTGAGAAACAAAACACTCAGGATTATATTTAATCAATAATTTAATCAAAAAATAATTAGTGTTTGAGATATTCGCGTTAATATTCAAAATTTCGTTAATGTAATTTAAAGAAATTTCGAATTTCGTCTCAATAAATTTGAAATTAATCAAGATGAGTTAAAATGTCTTATTGATTTAATTTTTTGAGTCAATTCGAACCATTTTTTATTAATAAAAAAATTTCGTATCACTTTTAATTTTTGAGTTATCCCGAAATGTTTAAAATCGAAATTTTTCGAAAAATTTATGTAATCAAGATGGGTTAAAATATCGTATTGATTTAATTTTTTGGGTTGATTTAAAACATTTTTTATTAATAAAATAATTTCGTATCGCTTTTAATTTTTGAGTTATCCTGTAATGTTTAAAATCGAAATTTTTCGAAAAATTTATGTATTCAAGATGGGTTAAAATATCTTATTGATTTAATTTCTTGGGTTGATTTAAAACATTTTTTATTAATAAAATAATTTCGTATCGCTTTTAATTTTTGAGTTATCCTGTAATGTTTAAAATCGAAATTTTTCGAAAAATTTATGTAATTAAGATGGGTTAAAATATCGCATTGATTTAATTTCTTGGGTTGATTTAAAACATTTTTTATTAATAAAATAATTTCGCATCGCTTTTAATTTATGATTTATCCCTCAATATTTAATCGCTGATGATAAAAATGTTCTTTATGCATCATTTGGGAAGATAATAATTAATTTGATTGAAGAAAAATAATATTTGAGATACATCCTTACAAAATAAAATAAAAAATTTTCTCATACCGTTATCTCGATCAATCCCTTAAGGGACGTCAAAAGAATTAAAATCTAACCTGAGAACTTAATTTTTTTTAACGAGAAGAAAAGAAGTGCATCGTAACCGAATTTAATTTGCATAAAGGGTTAATTTTTTTGTTGAAACAATGCTCGCAACGGGGTGAGTGGGGTGAGTTCGACCCCCTTTTCTCTCCAAACCCGGTTGTTGACACAACGGCTCAACCGATCCTTATGAATTTATATTAATACCATTTTTTGCTTCGACACAATTTTTTTTATTAATTCTTTCAGTTGTTTTCAATTCACATCCCCTAAACGTGTGAGAAACTCACCCTTACCCATTTCCCGATTTTTTCTGCATTTTTCGTTACAATCCTAATTCGTTTCGAAGAAGGCCGAATCAAAAAAGAAACTTTATAATTTATTTACAAAACGGGGTGAGTTTGAGTTTTCTCCCCCCTTTTTTTCACGCATACGTTGTACCAAGTTGTGCCAAGCGAGGAATCGCTCGATAAGGAGACTATTTTTATGTGAGGGATTTAAGTTTTTCTCGGATTGATTCGATTCACCCCTTTTTTCGGCGATTTCGTTTTCTGGGCCTCGCCTACTTCGTCCTGAAATATTACAGGAAACCGGAAGTCCCCGCCACCTCGAAAACGCCCGCTGTTTACTTTACTTTCTTTAATTTCTGGTAGATGGTGCGATAAAGAGGGGACGGTTTAAGGAGATTAAATTTGAATAAAATTGAGGGGATTTTTTTTCTTTCTTTTTTAAATAAGAAGGTGTTGATGCTGCGATTTTCATTTTATTTAAAACAATTTTAAAATTGTTGCGAAAAGTCGATTAATGATAAAGAAAAATTTCATTTTTTCTTTATTTTTAAAAAAAGGAAAGTATCTAGGTCGAACGGATACGACGTAAAGGTATTTTTGCGTTATTTAAATAAGTAGTGAACCCTGAGGTCAGTCGTTGACTCGTTTTAACAATTCTTTCTTATCCTTATTTTTATTTATTTTTATTTATTTATTTATTTAACTTTGTGGGCGAAATGAGGCGATAAATCACCCTCAAAAAAGTTCAAATTGAGGAAAAAGCTCCCAAAAAAAGTGAGCAACAACCTTACAAACTTGTTATAGGCGGCCCGTTTTCGTGTTTTAAAGCAGTTAAGGCCCAAAAATGCACGATCTAATTTTATAAAACAATCTCGCATGTCAATATTCTTCGACCCGAACTCACCCCCGATTTCTCTTCATCGCGTTCCTTTTGCAGGGGCGAGTATTAAAGAGGATAATTTCCTCGCGAGTCTCTTTTAAAAGACCAAGACGAGAACGTGATGACCGGGGTCAGTCCTTAATAAAATGTTCTTTGAGGGAAAATGTTTTCATTAAAACATTCTTCCATAAAAAAAATTGATTGTGTATTAAATAATGGATTGTATCTCAAAAATTATTGGCGATACAAATTTTTATTAAAAGACATTTTTTGTTCGAAATATTATGAGGAATTCGAAAATGTGCTCGGACGCAAAATCGAATCAACAAAAAGGATGTGATAAGCTTTAATGTGATGTCACCTTAAATTGGGTTATTTTATTAAGCTATCATTCATATCTTAAAAATGATTGGGGTTATGAATTTTTATTAAGAGAAATTTTTTACGCACAAAACTCTTACAAATCCGAATTAATACTTAAAAATAAAATTTAATTAACATATTAGAAGATATCGAGTCAGAATTAAGATATACCTAATTTTGTGAATTTTTAGTGATTATTGAGACGAAATTTTTTTTATCTCGAAATAAAATTGAATCATAAAAGTATTTTTTTGTTCAAAATTTCGCGGGAAATCAAAAAATGTGCTCAGAATTAAAATCGGGTTCATATAATGGATGTTGTAAGCCTCAAAATGATCATATCCTTAATTTTTGCAATTTTTATTAAAATTAATTCATAACATCGAAACTAATCATGATTCAACTTTTTATTAAGAGTACTTTTTTACGCAAAATACTCCTAAGAATCCGAGTTAATACCCAAAAATAAAATTTAATTAATATAATAGGAGATATCAAGTTCAAATTAGGATTTATCAAATTTTATGAAATTTTAGTGATTATCGAGACGAAATTTTTTTATCTCGAAATACAACCTAATCATACAAGTATTTTTTATTCAAAATTTCGCGGGAAATTCAAAAATGTGCTCAGAATTAAAATCGGGTTCATAAAACAGAAGTTGTAAGTCTCAAAATGATCATATCCTTAATTTTTGCAATTTTTATTAAAATTAATTCATAACATCGAAACTAATCATGATTCAACTTTTTATTAAGAGTACTTTTTTACGCAAAATACTCCTAAGAATCCGAGTTAATACCCAAAAATAAAATTTAATTAATATAATAGGAGATATCAAGTTCAAATTAGGATTTATCAAATTTTATGAAATTTTAGTGATTATCGAGACGAAATTTTTTTATCTCGAAATACAATTTAATTATAAAAGTATTTTTTTGTTCAAAATTTCGCGGGAAATTCAAAAATGTGCTCAGAATTAAAATCGGGTTCATAAAACAGAAGTTGTAAGTCTCAAAATGATCATATCCTTAATTTTTGCAATTTTTATTAAAATTAATTCATAACATCGAAATTAATCATGATTCAACTTTTTATTAAGAGTACTTTTTTATGCAAAATACTCCTAAGAATCCGAATTAACACTCAAAAATAAAATTTATTAAATATAATAGAAAATATTGAGTCGAAGTTAAGATATATCCAATTTTATGAAATTTTAGTGATTATTGGGACGAAATTTTTTTTATCTCGAAATACAATTTAATTATAAAAGTATTTTTTTGTTCAAAATTTCGCGGAAAATTCAAAAATGCGCTCAGAATTAAAATCGGGTTCATATAACGGAAGTTGTAAGCCTCAAAATGATCATATCCTTAATTTTTGCAATTTTTATTAAAATTAATTTATAACATCGAAACTAATCATGATTCAACTTTTTATTAAGAGTACTTTTTTACGCAAAATACTCCAAAGAATTCGAGTTAATACCCAAAAATAAAATTTAATTAATATAATAGGAGATATCAAGTTCAAATTAGGATTTATCAAATTTTATGAAATTTTAGTGATTATCGAGACGAAATTTTTTTATCTCGAAATACAACCTAATCATACAAGTATTTTTTATTCAAAATTTCGCGGGAAATTCAAAAATGTGCTCAGAATTAAAATCGGGTTCATAAAACAGAAGTTGTAAGTCTCAAAATGATCATATCCTTAATTTTTGCAATTTTTATAAAAATTAATTCATAACATCGAAACTAATCATGATTCAACTTTTTATTAAGAGTACTTTTTTACGCAAAATACTCCTAAGAATCCGAATTAATACTCCAAAATATAATTTATTTAATATAATAGAAAATATTGAGTCGAAATTAAGATATATTCAATTTTATGAAATTTTAGTAATTATTGGGACGAAATTTTTTTATCTCGAAATACAATTTAATTATAAAAGTATTTTTTTGTTCAAAATTTCGCGGGAAATTCAAAAATGTGCTCAGAATTAAAATCGGGTTCATATAATGGAAGTTGTAAGCCTCAAAATGATCATATCCTTAATTTTTGCAATTTTTATCAAAATTAATTCATAACATCGAAACTAATCATGATTCAACTTTTTATTAAGAGTACTTTTTTACGCAAAATACTCCTAAGAATCCGACTTAATATTCAAAAATAAAATTTATTAAATATAATAGAAAATATTGAGCCGAAATTAAGATATATCCAATTTTATGAAATTTTAATGATTATTGGGACGAAATTTTTTCATCTCGAAATAGAATTGAATCATAAAAGTATTTTTTAGTTCAAAATTTTGCGAAAAATTAAAAAATGCGCTCAGAATTATAATCGGGTTCATATAACGGAAGTTGTAAGTCTCAAAATGATCATATCATCAATTTTTGCAATTTTTATAAAAATTAATTCATAACATCGAAACTAATCTTGATTCAACTTTTTATTAAGAGTACTTTTTTACGCAAAATACTCCTAAGAATCCGACTTAATACTCAAAAATAAAATTAATTTAATATAATAGAAAATATTGAGTCGAAGTTAAGATATATCCAATTTTATGAAATTTTAGTGATTATTAAGACGAAATTTTTTCATCTCGAAATAGAATTGAATCATAAAAGTATTTTTTAGTTCAAAATTTTGCGAAAAATTAAAAAATGCGCTCAGAATTATAATCGGGTTCATATAACGGAAGTTGTAAGTCTCAAAATGATCATATCATCAATTTTTGCAATTTTTATCAAAATTAATTCATAACATCGAAACTAATCATGATTCAACTTTTTATTAAGAGTACTTTTTTACGCAAAATACTCCAAAGAATCCGAATTAATACTCAAAAATAAAATTTATTTAATATAATAGAAAATATTGAGTCGAAATTAAGATATATCCAATTTTATGAAATTTTAGTGATTATTGGGACGAAATTTTTTTTATCTCGAAATACAATTTAATTATAAAAGTATTTTTTTATTCAAAATTTCGCGGGAAATCAAAAAATGTGCTCAGAATTAAAATCGGGTTCATATAATGGAGGTTGTAAGCCTCAAAATGATCATATCCTTAATTTTTGCAATTTTTATCAAAATTAATTCATAACATCGAAACTAATCATGATTCAACTTTTTATTAAAAGTACTTTTTTACGCAAAATACTCCTAAGAATCCGAATTAATACTCAAAAATAAAATTAATTTAATATAATAGAAAATATTGAGTCGATATTAAGATATATCCAATTTTATGAAATTTTAGTGATTATTGAGACGAAATTTTTTCATCTCGAAATAGAATTGAATCATAAAAGTATTTTTTAGTTCAAAATTTTGCGAAAAATTAAAAAATGCGCTCAGAATTATAATCAGGTTCGTATAACGGAAGTTGTAAGTCTCAAAATGATCATATCATCAATTTTTGCAATTTTTATCAAAATTAATTCATAACATCGAAACTAATCATGATTCAACTTTTTATTAAGAGTACTTTTTTAAGCAAAATACTTCTAAGAATCCGACTTAATACTCAAAAATAAAATTAATTTAATATAATAGAAAATATTGAGTCGATATTAAGATATATCCAATTTTATGAAATTTTAGTGATTATTGAGACGAATTTTTTTTATCTTGAAATACAATTTAATTATAAAAGTATTTTTTTGTTCAAAATTTCGCGGGACATCAAAAAATGTGCTCAGAATTAAAATCGGGTTCATATAATGGAAGTTGTAAGCTTCAAAATGATCATATCCTTAATTTTTGCAATTTTTATCAAAATTAATTCATAACATCGAAACTAATCATGATTCAACTTTTTATTAAGAGTACTTTTTTAAGCAATATACTTCTAAGAATCCGACTTAATACTCAAAAATAAAATTAATTTAATATAATAGAAAATATTGAGTCGATATTAAGATATATCCAATTTTATGAAATTTTAGTGATTATTGAGACGAATTTTTTTTATCTTGAAATACAATTTAATTATAAAAGTATTTTTTTGTTCAAAATTTCGCGGGACATCAAAAAATGTGCTCAGAATTAAAATCGGGTTCATATAATGGAAGTTGTAAGCTTCAAAATGATCATATCCTTAATTTTTGCAATTTTTATCAAAATTAATTCATAACATCGAAACTAATCATGATTCAACTTTTTATTAAGAGTACTTTTTTACGCAAAATACTCCAAAGAATCCGAATTAATACTCAAAAATAAAATTTATTTAATATAATAGAAAATATTGAGTCGAAGTTAAGATATATCCAATTTTATGAAATTTTAGTGATTATTGAGACGAAATTTTTTTTATCTCGAAATAAAATTGAATCATAAAAGTATATTTTTGTTCAAAATTTCGCGGGAAATTAAAAAATGTGCTCAGAATTAAAATCGGGTTCATATAATGGAAGTTGTAAGCCTCAAAATGATCATATCCTTAATTTTTGCAATTTTTATTAAAATTAATTCATAACATCGAAATTAATCATGATTCAACTTTTTATTAAGAGTACTTTTTTACGCAAAATACTCCTAAGAATCCGAATTTACACCCAAAAATGAAATTTAATTAATATAATAGGAGATATTAAGTTCGAATTAAGATATTTAATTTTATGAGTTTTTTTGTGACAAAATCTCAAAATATTTTAATCATAAAGGTACTTTTTTGTTCAAAATTCAACATTAAAACTGAGTTCGCGTGAGTGATGTTACAAGCCCCAAAATAATATAATTTTTTCAAAAAAGCTCTTTATTATCGATCACAACCATTTTTTGTGGGGCGTCGTCGAATGAAAGGAGGGTGCTTCCCCAAAAAATGAGGGTCCCAGTCAATTGGTCATAATCGAAGGGTGAATCTATATCGCGATGAACAACTTAAACACTTTCAACTCATTCTTACAAAAAAATTCTGCCAAAAAGCGCCGATTTTGATGCTATCAATACAAATATGGTGTCGTGTTAATCTGTATCTTTGTCTACCTACCTTTTCTTAATATTGACATTTTCCAATACCCCAAAATCGAAATGTCAATCTCAATTATATACTTTCGTTCATAAAATTCGGTTTAAGTCGATTTTATGTTTTGTACACTCTTATTTTTTTTGTAATATGGGATTTGTTCGAGAAAAAATCGTAAAAATTACATTGAAATAGCATGCGAGTTACGAAAAGGAAATTTAACGTACAAGGTCGAAAAGATGCTTAACGTGCTTGGTCGAAAAGGCGCTTATCGTACTCGGTCGAAAAGTGACGTCCCAACTTTGTAAGTTAATGATTCCTTTCTTAACGAGAGTAAAAAACATCGATAAGAACACAAAAAAAAACGTTAAATTAAAAATTAAATTAAAAAAACGAACGAAAAACCGATCTATAGAAAAAATGTTAGAAAAAATTAGACAAGAAAAGAAAAATTTCTACTTTTGAGGGGATTTCGGGTAAAAAATTGTTTGGGGGGACTTTCCATTGGAATAATACACTACACGGTCGAAAAGTATCCAACTCACTCGTTGTAGGGTCGTCCAGCATTCTTCCAAGGTTCGTTCGGAAATCGCCGACGAAGAGGTGTTCCTCTGCAGTTGATTAAAATCCGGCAGCGTTAAGAAAAAATTGAATTGTTTAATATCAACTCACTATCTCTAAAAATCTCTAAATAGACCAATATCAATAGGATATTGCACAAGAAAAACACTTTCCTTTATCTAAATCTAGACTTCAAAAAAAGTATTAATAATCATTCTTTTTTTATCGAACACATGCCCTTTATGAAACGAAACGAAACGAAACGAAACGATCGACGAAACACAAAAACAGATGTTCAAAAGAAATACACCCTCAATCAAAAAAAAGTTTACCAAACGAGAGAAACGAAAACAAAAAAGATTTGAACCGAACGGAAAGGGTTGAACCACTTGTTGTTTAAATTGGGGTCTAAACGTTCCAATTTCGCGTTTCCGCCGATTAACAAAAAAATAGCCCTCCTATAGATATTTTCGGCACACTTCCGGTTCGTACTAATACGTACAATTAGATAATTACGAGTTCTGTTCGATTAATAACTCTAAATTATGAATGGGAACTAAATGATTAATAACATCTATTTGATTAATAAGATCTAAATGATTAATCAGATTTAAATAATTCGTTTTATCTGTATCGATGTTGCTTTGTATTGAGTGTGTATGAATGGAGATGGGGTAAAAAAATAAAAATAAAAATGAACTTACAATCGATGATGCACCGCTAACCGTTTTTGATTAAAAACTAAAAATGCAGTTTTAGGTGCAATCAAAAAACCGAGGCAGATGTTATCGAATAATCGCGTAAGATAAGATTATTTTAGTTGATATAATGCGAGATGGGGAAATCGCGCTTACTAATAACTATATAACTATATAAATATATCCATATATATATATATATATATATATATATATATATATATATAAGTTGGGATAAAAAATTTAATTTATTGATTTAAATAACGGGTATTCAATAATTATTAATTTTTTTGTTTTAATATTTATGTTTTATAAAAAAAGAGATTTTTGGCTTTAATTTGGTGCAAAAATTGTTTCTTTATTTTAATAAATAAAGAAGATATGATTATTTGAAATTTAACAATTTTGTTTTAATCAATTAAGTTATCGAATAAAGGTTATTGGCTGTTATCTCAAATTTTTTTTGTATAAACTTTATAAGTATTATATAGATTTCGAAAGAAGACTTTTTCAGGTTTAATTTGAGATATGAGTCATCTCTTCATTTTCATAAATAAATATGTTATGATTTTTTGAAAATTACCTAATTTTTTAATCGATCATGAATTGTGTAATAAATAATTTAAGTTTTTCTCAAAATCTTTTTAAATAAAATTATTAAATGCTGTACAGGTTTCGAAAGATGACATCTTTAGCTTTAATTTGAGATACAAATCAACTTTTTATCTTTAAAAATAAAGAAGTTATTATTTTTTGAAAATTAACTATTTTTTAAATCAAATTTTTGTTAAGAAGATTATTACCTATTTTCTCAAAACTTTTTTATATAAACGTATTAACTATCATACAGATTCCCAAAAAGGACATCTTCAGTTTCAATTTAAAACTGAAATCAACTTTCTATCTTTACAAATAAGAATGTCATGATTTTTTGAAAATTAACTCTTTTTAAATTTTTTGATTTAGGTTAATAGCTGCTTTCTCAAAAGTTTTTCAGACAAACGTACTAATTATTATGCAGATTTCGAAAAAGGACATCTTCAGCTTCAATTTAAAACTGAAATCAACTTTCTATCTTTACAAATAAGAATGTCATGATTTTTTGAAAATTAACTAATTTAAAATTTTTTGATTTAGGTTAATAGCTGCTTTCTCAAAAGTTTTTCAGACAAACGTACTAATTATTATGCAGATTTCGAAAAAGGACATCTTCAGCTTCAATTTAAAACTGAAATCAACTTTCTATCTTTACAAATAAGAATGTCATGATTCTTTGAAAATTAACTAATTTTAAATTTTTTGATTTAGGTTAATAGCTGCTTTCTCAAAAATTTTTCAGACAAACGTACTAATTATTATACAGATTTCGAAGAAGGACATCTTCAGCTTCAAGTTGAAATTGAAGTCAACTTTTTATCTTTACAAATAAGAATGTCATGATTTTTTGAAAATAAACTAATTTCAAATTTTTTGATTTAGGTTAATAGCTGCTTTCTCAAAAATTTTTCAGACAAACGTACTAATTATTATACAGATTTCGAAAAAGGACATCTTCAGCTTCAATTTGAAACTGAAATCAACTTTTTATCTTTACAAATAAGAATGTCATGATTCTTTGAAAATTAACTAATTTAAAATTTTTTAATTTAGGTTAATAGCTGCTTTCTTAAAAATTTTTCAGACAAACGTACTAATTATTATACAGATTTCGAAAAAGGACATCTTCAGCTTCAATTTAAAACTGAAATCAACTTTTTATCTTTACAAATAAGAATGTCATGATTTTTTAAAAATTAACTAATTTTAAATCTTTTGATTTAGGTTAATAGCTGCTTTCTCAAAATTTTTTCAGACAAACGTATTAATTATCATACAGATTTTGAAAACGGACATCTTCAGCTTCAATTTGAAACTGAAATCAACTTCTTATCCTTACAAATAAGGATGTCATGATTTTTTGAAAATTAACTCATTTTAAATTTTTTGATTAAGGTTAAGAGCTGTTTTCTCAAAATTTTTTTAAACAAATGTGTTAATTATCATATAGATTTTGAAAAAGCACATCTTCAGCTTCAATTTGAGACACCAATCAACTTTTCATCTTTAAAAATAAGGAAGTTATTGTCTTTTAAAAATTAACTATTTTTTTCAATCAAATTAAAAAAGGCGATTAGCTGTTTTCTCAAAAGTTTTTCATATAAACATAACAAGTATCACACAGATTTCGAAAAAAGGGCATCTTCAGCTTCAATTTGAAACTGAAATCACCTTTTTATCTTTACAAATAAGAATGTCATGATTCTTTGAAAATTAACTAATTTTAAATTTTTTGATTAAGGTTAATAGCTGCTTTCTCAAAAAATTTTCAGATAAACGTACTAATTATTATACAGATTTCGAAAAAGGGCATCTTCAGCTTCAATTTGAAACTGAAATCAACTTTTTATCTTTACAAATAAGAATGTCATGATTTTTTGAAAATTAACTAATTTTAAATTTTTTGATTAAGGTTAAGAGCTGTTTTCTCAAAATTTTTTTAGACAAATGTATTAATTATCATACAGATTTTAAAAAAGCACATCTTCAGCTTCAATTTGAGATACAAATCAACTTTTCATCTTTAAAAATAAGGAAGTTATTGTCTTTTAAAAATTAACTATTTTTTTCAATCAAATTAAAAAAGGCGATTAGCTGTTTTCTCAAAACTTTTTCATATAAACATATTAAGTATCACACAGATTTCGAAAAAGGGTATCTTCAGCTTCAATTTGAAACTGAAATCAACTTTTTATCTTTACAAATAAGAATGTCATGATTCTTTGAAAATTAACTAATTTTAAATTTTTTGATTAAGCTTAATAGCTGTTCTCTCAAAATTTTTTCAAACAAACGTATTAAGTATCATACAGATTTTGAAAAAGCACATCTTCAGCTTTAATTTGAGATACAAATCATCTTTTCGTCTTTAAAAGTAAAGAAGTTATTGTTTTTTGAAAATTAACTTATTTTAAATTTCTTGATTAAGGTTAATAGCTGCTTTCTCAAAATTTTTTCAGACAAACGTATTAATTATCATACAGATTTTGAAAACGCACATCTTCAGCTTCAATTTGAAACTGAAATCAACTTCTTATCCTTACAAATAAGGATGTCATGATTTTTTGAAAATTAACTCATTTTAAATTTTTTGATTAAGGTTAAGAGCTGTTTTCTCAAAATTTTTTCAGACAAACGTACTAATTATTATACAGATTTCGAAAAAGGACATCTTCAGCTTCAATTTAAAACTGAAATCAACTTTCTATCTTTACAAATAAGAATGTCATGATTCTTTGAAAATTAACTAATTTTAAATTTTTTGATTTAGGTTAATAGCTGCTTTCTCAAAAATTTTTCAGACAAACGTACTAATTATTATACAGATTTCGAAGAAGGACATCTTCAGCTTCAAGTTGAAATTGAAATCAACTTTTTATCTTTACAAATAAGAATGTCATGATTCTTTGAAAATTAACTAATTTAAAATTTTTTAATTTAGGTTAATAGCTGCTTTCTTAAAAATTTTTCAGACAAACGTACTAATTATTATACAGATTTCGAAAAAGGACATCTTCAGCTTCAATTTAAAACTGAAATCAACTTTTTATCTTTACAAATAAGAATGTCATGATTTTTTAAAAATTAACTAATTTTAAATCTTTTGATTTAGGTTAATAGCTGCTTTCTCAAAATTTTTTCAGACAAACGTATTAATTATCATACAGATTTTGAAAACGGACATCTTCAGCTTCAATTTGAAACTGAAATCAACTTCTTATCCTTACAAATAAGGATGTCATGATTTTTTGAAAATTAACTCATTTTAAATTTTTTGATTAAGGTTAAGAGCTGTTTTCTCAAAATTTTTTTAAACAAATGTGTTAATTATCATATAGATTTTGAAAAAGCACATCTTCAGCTTCAATTTGAGACACCAATCAACTTTTCATCTTTAAAAATAAGGAAGTTATTGTCTTTTAAAAATTAACTATTTTTTTCAATCAAATTAAAAAAGGCGATTAGCTGTTTTCTCAAAAGTTTTTCATATAAACATAACAAGTATCACACAGATTTCGAAAAAAGGGCATCTTCAGCTTCAATTTGAAACTGAAATCACCTTTTTATCTTTACAAATAAGAATGTCATGATTCTTTGAAAATTAACTAATTTTAAATTTTTTGATTAAGGTTAATAGCTGCTTTCTCAAAAATTTTTCAGACAAACGTACTAATTATTATACAGATTTCGAAAAAGGACATCTTCAGCTTCAATTTAAAACTGAAATCAACTTTTTATCTTTACAAATAAGAATGTCATGATTTTTTAAAAATTAACTAATTTTAAATCTTTTGATTTAGGTTAATAGCTGCTTTCTCAAAATTTTTTCAGACAAACGTATTAATTATCATACAGATTTTGAAAACGCACATCTTCAGCTTCAATTTGAAACTGAAATCAACTTCTTATCCTTACAAATAAGGATGTCATGATTTTTTGAAAATTAACTCATTTTAAATTTTTTGATTAAGGTTAAGAGCTGTTTTCTCAAAATTTTTTCAGACAAACGTACTAATTATTATACAGATTTCGAAAAAGGACATCTTCAGCTTCAATTTAAAACTGAAATCAACTTTCTATCTTTACAAATAAGAATGTCATGATTCTTTGAAAATTAACTAATTTTAAATTTTTTGATTTAGGTTAATAGCTGCTTTCTCAAAAATTTTTCAGACAAACGTACTAATTATTATACAGATTTCGAAGAAGGACATCTTCAGCTTCAAGTTGAAATTGAAGTCAACTTTTTATCTTTACAAATAAGAATGTCATGATTTTTTGAAAATAAACTAATTTCAAATTTTTTGATTTAGGTTAATAGCTGCTTTCTCAAAAATTTTTCAGACAAACGTACTAATTATTATACAGATTTCGAAAAAGGACATCTTCAGCTTCAATTTGAAACTGAAATCAACTTTTTATCTTTACAAATAAGAATGTCATAATTCTTTGAAAATTAACTAATTTAAAATTTTTTAATTTAGGTTAATAGCTGCTTTCTTAAAAATTTTTCAGACAAACGTACTAATTATTATACAGATTTCGAAAAAGGACATCTTCAGCTTCAATTTAAAACTGAAATCAACTTTTTATCTTTACAAATAAGAATGTCATGATTTTTTAAAAATTAACTAATTTTAAATCTTTTGATTTAGGTTAATAGCTGCTTTCTCAAAATTTTTTCAGACAAACGTATTAATTATCATACAGATTTTGAAAACGGACATCTTCAGCTTCAATTTGAAACTGAAATCAACTTCTTATCCTTACAAATAAGGATGTCATGATTTTTTGAAAATTAACTCATTTTAAATTTTTTGATTAAGGTTAAGAGCTGTTTTCTCAAAATTTTTTTAAACAAATGTGTTAATTATCATATAGATTTTGAAAAAGCACATCTTCAGCTTCAATTTGAGACACCAATCAACTTTTCATCTTTAAAAATAAGGAAGTTATTGTCTTTTAAAAATTAACTATTTTTTTCAATCAAATTAAAAAAGGCGATTAGCTGTTTTCTCAAAAGTTTTTCATATAAACATAACAAGTATCACACAGATTTCGAAAAAAGGGCATCTTCAGCTTCAATTTGAAACTGAAATCACCTTTTTATCTTTACAAATAAGAATGTCATGATTCTTTGAAAATTAACTAATTTTAAATTTTTTGATTAAGGTTAATAGCTGCTTTCTCAAAAATTTTTCAGATAAACGTACTAATTATTATACAGATTTCGAAAAAGGGCATCTTCAGCTTCAATTTGAAACTGAAATCAACTTTTTATCTTTACAAATAAGAATGTCATGATTTTTTGAAAATTAACTAATTTTAAATTTTTTGATTAAGGTTAAGAGCTGTTTTCTCAAAATTTTTTTAGACAAATGTATTAATTATCATACAGATTTTAAAAAAGCACATCTTCAGCTTCAATTTGAGATACAAATCAACTTTTCATCTTTAAAAATAAGGAAGTTATTGTCTTTTAAAAATTAACTATATTTTTCAATCAAATTAAAAAAGGCGATTAGCTGTTTTCTCAAAACTTTTTCATATAAACATATTAAGTATCACACAGATTTCGAAAAAGGGCATCTTCAGCTTCAATTTAAAACTGAAATCAACTTGTTATCTTTACAAATAAGAATGTCATGATTCTTTGAAAATTAACTAATTTAAAATTTTTTGATTTAGGTTAATAGCTGCTTTCTCAAAAATTTTTCAGACAAACGTACTAATTATTATACAGATTTCGAAAAAGGACATCTTCAGCTTTAATTTGAAACTGAAATCAACTTTTTATCTTTACAAATAAGAATGTCATGATTCTTTGAAAATTAACTAATTTAAAATTTTTTGATTTAGGTTAATAGCTGCTTTCTCAAAAATTTTTCAGACAAACGTACTAATTATTATACAGATTTCGAAAAAGGACATCTTCAGCTTCAACTTAAAACTGAAATCAACTTTTTATCTTTACAAATAAGAATGTAATGATTTTTTGAAAATTAACTAATTTTAAATTTTTTGATTAAGGTTAAGAGCTGTTTTCTCAAAATTTTTTTAGACAAATGTATTAATTATCATACAGATTTTAAAAAAGGACATCTTCAGCTTCAATTTAAGATATAAATCAGTGTTTTATCTTCACAAATAAAGAAGTTATTGTTTTTTGCAAATTAACTATTTTTTCGATCAAATTAAAAAAGGCGATTAGCTGCTTTCTCAATTTTTTTTGTATTAACTTATTGAGTATGATACAGATTTCTAAAAAGGACATCTTCAGCTTCAATTTGAGACAAAAATCAACTTATCATCTTCAAAAATAAAGACGTCGTAATGATGTCAAAATTAATTAATCTTAAGTTATCTAATTAAGGCTAATATCAAATTTCTAAAATTTTTGTCATATAAACGTGTTATGTATCATATAAGTTTTAAAATAAGACATCTTTAGCTTCAATTTAAGATCAAAATCGACTCTTTATCTTCAAAAATAACAACGTCGATAATGTCAACATTAATTAAGCTTAGGTTATATAATTAAGGTTAATAGCTGATTTCTCAATTTTTTTTATATAAACGTATTACGTGTCATACAGATTTCAAAAGAAGACATCTTTAGCTTTAATTTGAGATATAAATCGTCTCTTCAATTTACTTTACTTAAGTTATCTGATAAAGTTCTTTTCTCAAAATTTTTTATATACATTTTTAAAAACGATAATAATTCCAAAAGAAGACATGTTTAGCTTTAATTTTAATTTAAGATATAAATTGTGTCTTCATTTTCAAAAATAAAAAAGTTATGATTTTTTAAAAATCACATCGTTTTTCTAATTAAGTTCTTTCTCAAAACTTTTTTATATAAAGTTTATAAACGTTGTGTACGCTTTGAAAGAAGATATTTTAAACTTTAATTTCCCACATAATTCAAGTCTTCATTTTTATAAATAAAGGAGATAGATTTTTTTTAAATAACCAATTTTTCATTCATTTTTAAATAAAGCAAAAATCATCATTGTACTAATTAACTTTTCTCTCAAAACTTTTTTATATGACCTATATAAATGTTATATATGCTTCGAAAGAGGACATTTCAAACTTTAATCTCTGATATAAGGCAGTTCTTCAATTTAATAAATAAAGCAGATGTGATTTTTCAAAAGTCACCTATTTTTTATAAATTTTTAGATGAAGTCAAAAATCATCATTTTACTAATTATTTTTTTTCTCAAAACTTTTTTATATAAACTATATATGCATTATATACGCTTCGAAAGAAGACATTTCAATCTTTAATTTCCGATATAAACGATGTCTTTAACTTCACAAATAAATACGTTTCGATTTCCTTAAAAATCAAGTATTTTTTATTAATTTTTAGGAAAAGCAAAAATCGTCATTTTACTAATTCATTGTTTTCTCAAAACTTTTTTATATAAACTATATACGCATTATATACGCTTCGAAAGAAGACATTTCAAACTTTAATTTCCTATACAAGTTAACGTTTCATTTTCAAAAATAAAGAAGATATGATTTTTCAAAACTACCTATTTTTTATTAATTTTTAGATGAAGTTAAAAATCATTATTTTACTAATTAATTTTTTTCTCAAAACTTTTTTATATAAACTATATATGCATTATATACGCTTCAAAAGAAGACATTTTAATCTTTAATTTCCGATATAAACGATGTCTTTAACTTCACAAATAAATACGTTTCGATTTCCTTAAAAATCAAGTATTTTTTATTAATTTTTAGGTAAAGCAAAAATCGTCATTTTACTAATTCATTGTTTTCTCAAAACTTTTTTATATAAACTATATACGCATTATATACGCTTCGAAAGAAGACATTTCAAACTTTAATTTCCTATACAAGTTAACGTTTCATTTTCAAAAATAAAGAAGATATGATTTTTCAAAATCACCTATTTTTTATTAATTTTTAGATGAAGTCAAAAATCATCATTTTACTAATTAATTTTTTTCTCAAAACTTTTTTATATAAACTATATACGCATTATATATGCTTCGAAAGAAGACATTTCAATCTTTAATCTCCGATATAAACGATGTCTTTAACTTCACAAATAAATACGTTTCGATTTCCTTAAAAATCAAGTATTTTTTATTAATTTTTAGGTAAAGCAAAAATCGTCATTTTACTAATTCATTGTTTTCTCAAAACTTTTTTATATAAACTATATACGCATTATATACGCTTCGAAAGAAGACATTTCAAACTTTAATTTCCTATACAAGTTAACGTTTCATTTTCAAAAATAAAGAAGATATGATTTTTCAAAATCACCTATTTTTTATTAATTTTTAGATGAAGTCAAAAATCATCATTTTACTAATTAATTTTTTTCTCAAAACTTTTTTATATAAACTATATACGCATTATATATGCTTCGAAAGAAGACATTTCAATCTTTAATCTCCGATATAAACGATGTCTTTAACTTCACAAATAAATACGTTTCGATTTCCTTAAAAATCAAGTATTTTTTATTAATTTTTAGGTAAAGCAAAAATCGTCATTTTACTAATTCATTGTTTTCTCAAAACTTTTTTATATAAACTATATACGCATTATATACGCTTCGAAAGAAGACATTTCAAACTTTAATTTCCTATACAAGTTAACGTTTCATTTTCAAAAATAAAGAAGATATGATTTTTCAAAATCACCTATTTTTTATTAATTTTTAGATGAAGTCAAAAATCATCATTTTACTAATTAATTTTTTTCTCAAAACTTTTTTATATAAACTATATACGCATTATATATGGTTCGAAAGAAGACATTTCAATCTTTAATTTCCGATATAAACGATGTCTTTAACTTCACAAATAAATACGTTTCGATTTCCTTAAAAATCAAGTATTTTTTATTAATTTTTAGATAAAGTCAAAATCATCATTTTACTAATTCACTATTTTCTCAAAACTTTTTATATAAACTATATACGCATTATATACGCTTCTAAAGAAGACATTTCAAACTTTAATTTCCTATACAAGTTAACGTTTCATTTTCAAAAATAAAGAAGATATGATTTTTCAAAATCATCTATTTTTTATTAATTTTTAGATGAAGTCAAAAATTATCATTTTACTAATTAATTTTTTTCTCAAAACTTTTTTATATAAATTATATATGCATTATATACGCTTCGAAAGAAGACATTTCAATCTTTAATTTCCGATATAAACGATGTCTTTAACTTCACAAATAAATACGTTTCGATTTCCTTAAAAATCAAGTATTTTTTATTAATTTTTAGATAAAGTCAAAATCATCATTTTACTAATTCACTATTTTCTCAAAACTTTTTTATATAAACTATATACGCATTATATACGCTTCTAAAGAAGACATTTCAAACTTTAATTTCCTATACAAGTTAACGTTTCATTTTCAAAAATAAAGAAGATATGATTTTTCAAAATCACCTATTTTTTATTAATTTTTAGATGAAGTCAAAAATCATCATTTTACTAATTAATTTTTTTCTCAAAACTTTTTTATATAAACTATATACGCATTATATACGCTTCGAAAGATGACATTTCAAACTTTAATTTCCTATACAAGTTAACGTTTCATTTTCAAAAATAAAGAAGATATGATTTTTCAAAATAACCTATTTTTTATTAATTTTTAGATGAAGTCAAAAATCATTATTTTACTAATTAATTTTTTTCTCAAA
Organism: Onthophagus sagittarius; assembly: GCA_036711965.1. Classification (NCBI taxonomy): domain Eukaryota; kingdom Metazoa; phylum Arthropoda; class Insecta; order Coleoptera; family Scarabaeidae; genus Onthophagus; species Onthophagus sagittarius. The sequence continues at coordinate 15,624,497 of JASERS010000009.1, forward strand.
ACTTTTTTATATAAACTATATATGCATTATATACGCTTCGAAAGAAGACATTTCAATCTTTAATTTCCGATATAAACGATGTCTTTAACTTCACAAATAAATACGTTTCGATTTCCTTAAAAATCAAGTATTTTTTATTAATTTTTAGATAAAGTCAAAATCATCATTTTACTAATTCACTATTTTCTCAAAACTTTTTTATATAACCTATATAAATGTTATATATGCTTCGAAAGAGGACATTTCAAACTTTAATCTCTCATATAAGGCAGTTCTTCAATTTAATAAATAAAGCAGATGTGATTTTTCAAAAGTCACCTATTTTTTATTAATTTTTAGATGAAGTCAAAAATCATCATTTTACTAATTAATTTTTTTCTCAAAACTTTTTTATATAAACTATATATGCATTATATACGCTTCGAAAGAAAACATTTCAATCTTTAATTTCCGATATAAACGATGTCTCTAACTTCACAAATAAATACGTTTCGATTTCCTTAAAAATCAAGTATTTTTTATTAATTTTTAGGTAAAGCAAAAATCGTCATTTTACTAAATCATTGTTTTCTCAAAACTTTTTTATATAAACTATATACGCATTATATACGCTTCGAAAGAAGACATTTCAAACTTTAATTTCCTATACAAGTTAACGTTTCATTTTCAAAAATAAAGAAGATATGATTTTTCAAAATCACCTATTTTTTATTAATTTTTAGATGAAGTCAAAAATCATCATTTTACTAATTAATTTTTTTCTCAAAACTTTTTTATATAAACTATATATGCATTATATACGCTTCGAAAGAAGACATTTCAATCTTTAATTTCCGATATAAACGATGTCTCTAACTTCACAAATAAATACGTTTCGATTTCCTTAAAAATCAAGTATTTTTTATTAATTTTTAGGTAAAGCAAAAATCGTCATTTTACTAATTCATTGTTTTCTCAAAACTTTTTTATATAAACTATATACGCATTATATACGCTTCGAAAGAAGACATTTCAAACTTTAATATCCTATACAAGTTAATGTTTCATTTTCAAAAATAAAGAAGATATGATTTTTCAAAATCACCTATTTTTTATTAATTTTTAGATGAAGTCAAAAATCATCATTTTACTAATTAATTTTTTTCTCAAAACTTTTTTATATAAACTATATACGCATTATATACGCTTCGAAAGAAGACATTTCAATCTTTAATTTCCCATATAATCGAAGTCTTTAACTTTACAAATAAATACGTTACGATTTTCTTAGAAATCACCTATTTTTTATTAATTTTTACATAAGTTATAAATCATCATTTTACTAAATACTCTTTTTCTCAAAACTTTTTTATATAAACCCTATAAATATTATATACGATTCAAAAGAAGACATTTCAATCTTTAATTTCTCACATAACTCAAATTTTCATTTTCACAAATAAAGAAGATACGATTTTTTAAAAATTACGTATTTTTTATTAATTTTTAGATAAACCAAAAATCATCATTTTACTAATTAATTTTTTTCTCAAAACTTTTTATGTAACCTATACAAACATTATATACACTCTAAAAGAAAACATTTTAACCTTTAATTTCCTACATAAATCAAGCTTTTAATTTCGCAAATAAAAAAGTTACGATTTTTTAAAAATTACTTATTCCTTATTAAATTTTAATTTAACCAAAAATCATCTTATTAATTAATTTTTTTCTTAAAACTTTTTTATACAATATATAAATATTATGTAAATTTCGAAAGAAGTCGTTTCAACCTTTAATTTCCTACATAAATCAAATCTTCATTTTCACAAATAGATTATGATTTTTTAAAAAAATATTTTTTTAAACTTATTCAAATAACACATTTTTATCTTCAATTTATGGCACAAAAGTAAATTGTTAAAGTCTTAATTATTGAATACCCGCAATTAATTAATAAATTAATAAAATAAATAAATAAAATTTAGGTTGGTTTGATTTCTCTTATTATAATTATCTCAAAAAATAGCAAATTTAGCACCTTACCTGCAAATCATTAACGAACTTCTCCGTCATTTTATCCGGCGAATTTTGCCCGCTGGGCAACCCCTGCTGTTGAGACATCTGCACCAGCGAATGTTGAGCAACTTGCGCCAAAGCGTGAACGTGAGCCTGTTGTTGTTGCACAATTTGTTGCTGCTGTTGCTGCTGTTGAGTGGGACTCCCAATTTGTTGATTTTGAATCGAGTTGGGATTCTGTTGCTGCACCATGGGGTTTTGCGGAACGGGACTTTGATTGTGCTGATTTTGTTGATTTTGTTGCTGCTGTTGCAGCAATTTTTGCTGAATCGAATCTTTGAATGTATCTTTAAAAGAGTCTTTAAACGAATCTTTAAATGAATCTTTAAAGGAGTCTTTAAAGGTGTCTTTGAAGGTGTCTTTGAAGGTGTCTTTAAACGTGTCTTTGAACGAATCTTGCATCCCGGGTTGGTTTTGTTGGTTTTGCTGGTTTTGTTGGGTTTGTTGGGTTTGTTGATTTTGTTGGGTTTGTTGATTTTGTTGGTTTTGTTGGACTTGGGCGTGAGCTTGTTGTAAGGCTAAAGCCCCTTGGGTGATGACATGGTTTTGGCTGCTGTTGCTTTGCTGAGATGGGGAATGCGACGGGACTGAGTTGTTCGAGCCAGGAACTGGGCTGTTTTGGTTCGAATTCGACAGGTTTTGAGCTATGCTTTGCGGAGGGCCTCTCGGCTGGTTCCAAAAGTCGTTGTTCATTTTGAAGACGGGCCTGTTATTGACCTCGGCCATGGGTATTTGGAGGCTGAGGGGGGCCGCGCGGAGATCCAGGGCTGCTGCTGATTCCTGGACCTTAAACGAACTCTGCAGCCACTTGGCCACTAAGTTTTCATGTTCGACCTTCAGGTTGTTCAACAAATGTTGATCGTCCGTGGTTGCAGGATCTGGTGCGCGAAGGCGAAGAATGAAATCGTTTCGCGTCTTCGACGCGTTTTATCTAGTTTCGAGGAAAAAATCGTTTTTGATTTTTTTCTTTTTATCCGGGTTATTTTGTCGGGTGGTGAGATAGTCGGTGATTCTCTTTGTATTTGAGGATCGTTCTGCAAACAATTTTTAATTTATTATTAAATTGTTTGAATCTGGTTAGATCCAGTTAAATACAATTCGATCTAATCTAATTATTTTCGAGATAAAATTTTCGCCGAAACTTAACTTTATCTGTTACTCCACGTGTTAAGAAAATTTATTTTGCAAAAATTACTCACTCGGATTTTAATTTTTTTATAAATGAGATCGTCTAAACCACAAATTCGATTTATTTCAATTTTGTTAAATTCGCGCACTTCACTTTTTTATTTTATTTTATTTTATTTTATTTTGTTTTGTTTTATTTTATTTTTCGAGGGGGTGGCTCAAATTTGTTTTCTGAATTTGCTTCAAACTTGCGTTATTATTATTTGTTATTTAATACAATACACGATGTGTTTTAATGTTAGTGTTAATTTAAAGTGTGTTTGTTTCTATCTCTTTTTCGGTGAGAAGAAGAACTCGGATGTCGTGCGGAGGGGGCGTCCTGACGCCAAGAACAGCCGTTGATAACTAAGAAAAGCGGGCGTCGTAGGAGGCCGCGGAAGACGGCGTCGGTCGCCTCACGACGTCGTCGCCGGGCGTCGCGGGCCGCCGCCGACGCCAACTAAGATCAGCCCGGCGCGTCGAGACGCCGGGGGGGCGCGGGGCGTTCTACACAGACGGAGACGCCCTTACGACCCTCCGATTATGCGGAAGGAGGACGCCCTGCAAACAGCCGCGACGCCAAAGCGAGAGGAACGAAAAGAGACGCAACCAGAAGAAGAAGAAGGAGGAGAGAATTTCGAGGGGAGCCTTAGATCCCCGACGACGGCGTCTTCGAGGGAGGGGCGCCTGCGCGATTCTCCAACCTCCATCCCCACCTCTTACGATTTTCCCGAGGACCGCGACGACGACGGGGAAAAAGAAAACGAGGATGGGGTTTTTTTCGGAGGGTTCTTCACGACCCCCTCCACGAGCAACCCTCGCTTCCCCCACCATCTTCACCCCTCCTTCTTAGATATTCCCCTACCACGATTATTACAATTTTTTCCCCCCCAATTTTTTATCACCTCAAAAAAGGAGTGTCTCCCTCCTCCTCCTCCTTTTCTCCCACCCCCACCCCAAAAAACAAAGCACAAAAAACAAAAAAAACAAATTCGTTTCCACCCCCTTACATTATTCTTTTTTTTCTTGTTGAATTGAATCGAAACGGAACATGTGGCTTCTTTCTCCGCTTATAAATCATAAATAATTGATTAAAAAGTCCCAACGATATCATAATGGTAGTGGAGTTAAAACGAAGGTATGGTACAAGTACAATTTTTCTTAAATATTTAACGGAAATGAATACGAAGCCGAGTTGAAATTTAAAAGAGGCGAGTTTGAGAGAGTTTTAAGAACATGTGTCGATAATAAACGGTTCGAAAAACGAAACGCGACGTTCGAATGGGGGTGGAGTTGTGAATTTTTTATAACAACAATCGTGTGGGTGAAATTTTTCCCCAAACCATCTGTTCTAAACCAAAAATTACAACCGGAAATTCCCCATTAACCCAAAACGTTTTACCCCCTTCCTCCATATCACCCAGCATATCTAATTACTCGAAAAAAATCAAGAAACGAAGAAACCGACTCTGATAGTCGGTTGTGGTTCAAAGGTGGTCATAAATAAAAGCTCCCCTTTTCGATTCGTTACTATGTGTATGTGAGGTTTAATAGGAGGGCCTTAAAATGCAGATTTTTATCGCTTTTCAACATGACTTACCCACCAAGCATACGTGTACCAACTTACGTCAGGTGCTAATTTGAAATTCAAGGAGGGTTTCGACCGACTAACTACGTTTTAATTACACCGAATTCTTTCTATTTCAAATAAATCTTTTTAATAATAATAATAAAGGTGTGATGTCACCCCTCGGGTTGAGATGGCGCCACCTTTACGAAAAGGGGATGAAAAAGCTCGCTCAAAATGAGGGTAGGTTTAACGGAGTTTGGTTTAGTTCGTTCCCGTTCGTCTCAAAGGGCGGTTGTATCGTCTCGAAATTTTAATACGAGTTTTCGATCGTAATATGTCTCATTTTAAAATAAACGATATTAATTCGAATAAGAAGTAAGTTTTTCTTATTGATTTTAAGTCAATTTTTTCTTTTGAAAGAAAGAAAACATCTTCAACTTTATTTTGAGATATTACTCATTTTGTTATCATCAAAAAATTTTCCAAAAAGAATATCTTCATCTTCAATTTAAGATATAAGTCGTCTCTTCGTTTCTATAAATGGAAATATTATGATGTTTTTATAAATTAATTGTTTTAAAAATGGAATTAATAAACTTCATCATAATTATAGATGCTTTTTTTCAAAATTTTTTTATACAAATTTTTTATGTATCATACAGATTTCGAAAGAGAATATCTTCGTCTTCAATTTGAGATATAACTCATTTCTTTAATTTCATAAATAAACAAATTATGATTTTTTTAAAATTAATTGTTCTAAAATGGAATTAATAAACATCGTCATAATATTGGATGCTTTTTTCAAAATTTTTTTATACAAATTTTTTATTTACCATACAGATTTCGAAAGAGGATATCTTCGTCTTCAATTTGAGATATAACTCATTTCTTTAATTTCATAAATAAACAAATTATGATTTTTTTAAAATTAATTGTTCTAAAATGGAATTAATAAACATCGTCATAATATTGGATGCTTTTTTCAAAATTTTTTTATACAAATTTTTTATTTACCATACAGATTTCGAAAGAGGATATCTTCGTCTTCAATTTGAGATATAACTCATTTCTTTAATTTCATAAATAAACAAATTATGATTTTTTTAAAATTAATTGTTCTAAAATGGAATTAATAAACATCGTCATAATATTGGATGCTTTTTTCAAAATTTTTTTATACAAATTTTTTATTTACCATACAGATTTCGAAAGAGGATATCTTCGTCTTCAATTTGAGATATAACCCATTTCTTTATTTTCATAAATAAACATTTTATGATTTTTTTAAAATTAATTGTTCTAAAATGGAATTAATAAACATCATTATAATTATGGATGTTTTTTCAAAATTTTTTATACAAATTTTTTATGTATCATACAGATTTCGAAAGAGGGTATCTTCGTCTTCAATTTGAGATATAACTCATTTCTTTATTTTCATAAATAAACAAATTATGATTTTTTAAAAATTAATTGTTCTAAAATGGAATTAATAAACATCGTCATAATATTGGATGCTTTTTTCAAAATTTTTTATACAAATTTTTTATTTACCATACAGATTTCGAAAGAGGATATCTTCGTCTTCAATTTGAGATATAACCCATTTCTTTATTTTCATAAATAAACATTTTATGATTTTTTTAAAATTAATTGTTCTAAAATGGAATTAATAAACATCATTATAATTATGGATGTTTTTTCAAAATTTTTTATACAAATTTTTTATGTATCATACAGATTTCGAAAGAGGGTATCTTCGTCTTCAATTTGAGATATAACTCATTTCCTTATTTTCATAAATAAACAAATTATGATTTTTAAAAATTAATTGTTCTAAAATGGAATTAATAAACATCATCATAATTATCGATGTTTTTTCAAAATTTTTTTGTACAAACTTTTTATTTTGTCATACAGATTTCGAAAGGAGATACCTTCATCTTCTGTTTGAGATATAATTCATTTCTTTATTTACGTAAATAAAAAAGTTATGATTATTTAAAAATTAATTGTTTTGAAATGGAATTAATTAATAAACATCATCATAATTATGGATGCTTTTTCAAAATTTTTTAACTTTTTGTGTCATACAGATTTCAAAAGAAGATATCTTCTTTTTTAATTTGAGATACAAGTCGTCTCATCATTTTAATAAATAAAAAAGTTATGATTTTTAAAAAATTAATTGTTTTAAAATGGAATTAATAAACATTATCATACTTATGGATGCTTTTTCAAAATTTTTGTATACACACTTTTTATGTGTCATACATATTTCGAAAGAAGACATCTTTATCTTCAATTTGAGATATGGATCATCTCTGCATTTTCATAAATAAAGAAGTTATGATTTTTTGAAAATTAATAATTTCATCATCAATTAATTAAGTAATCAAGCTTGTTGGCTAATTTCTCAAAATTTGTTTGTACAAATTCTTAAATACAATACAGATTTCGAAGGAAGACATCTTCAGCTTTAATTTGAGATATAAATCGTTTCTTCATATTCATCAACAAAGAAGTTATGATTTTTTAGAAATTTATCATTTTGCAATCAATTAATTAAATTACCTAATCAAGTTTATTGGCTATTTTCTCAATTTTTTTTGTACAAATTTATAAGAACCATACATAGTTCGAAAGAAGACATCTCCAGCTTTAATTTGAGATATAAATCATTTCTCCATTTCCATTAATAAAGTTACGATTTTTTAGAAATTTACGATTTTACAAAGTTATCAAATCGAGCTTATTGGCTGATTTCTCAATTTCTCTTTATACAAATTCTTAAGTACCATACAGATTTCGAAAGAAGACATCTTCAGCTGTTATTTAAGATATAAATCATCTCTCCATTTCCATTTATAAAGAAGTTATGATTTTTTAGAAATTTACAACTTTACTAAGTTATCTAATGAAGCTTTTTGGCTAATTTCTCAAACTTTTTTTTATAAATTCATAAGAACCATACAGATTTCGAAAGAAGACATCTTCAGCTTTAATTTGAGATATAAATCGTTTCTTCATATTCATCAACAAAGAAGTTATGATTTTTTAGAAATTTACAATTTTACAAAGTTATCAAATCGAGCTTATTGGCTGATTTCTCAATTTCTCTTTATACAAATTCTTAAGTACCATACAGATTTCGAAAGAAGACATCTTCAGTTTTAATTTGAGATATAAATCGTTTCTTCATATTCATCAACAAAGAAGTTATGATTTTTTAGAAATTTATCATTTTGCAATCAATTAATTAAATTACCTAATCAAGTTTATTGGCTATTTTCTCAATTTTTTTTGTACAAATTTATAAGAACCATACATAGTTCGAAAGAAGACATCTCCAGCTTTAATTTGAGATATAAATCATCTCTCCATTTCCATTAATAAAGTTACGATTTTTTAGAAATTTACAATTTTACAAAGTTATCAAATCGAGATTATTGGCTGATTTCTCAATTTCTCTTTATACAAATTCTTAAGTACCATACAGATTTCGAAAAAAGACATCTTCAGCTTTAATTTGAGATATAAATCGTTTCTTCATATTCATCAACAAAGAAGTTATGATTTTTTAGAAATTTATCATTTTGCAATCAATTAATTAAATTACCTAATCAAGTTTATCGGCTATTTTCTCAATTTTTTTGTACAAATTTATAAGAACCATACATAGTTCGAAAGAAGACATCTCCAGCTTTAATTTGAGATATAAATCATCTCTCCATTTCCATTAATAAAGTTACGATTTTTTAGAAATTTACAATTTTACAAAGTTATCAAATCGAGCTTATTGGCTGATTTCTCAATTTCTCTTTATACAAATTCTTAAGTACCATACAAATTTCGAAAGAAGACATCTTCACCTTTAATTTGCGATATAAATTATTTCTTCATTTTCAGAAATAAAAAAGTTATGATTTTTTGAAAATTCATCTTTTCCCAATTAATTACTTAAGTAACCTAATAAAGCTCATCAGCTATTTTCTCAAAACTTTTTTATAAAAATTATTAAGTACTATACAAATTTCGAAAGAAGACATCTCCAGCTTTAATTTGCGATATAAATTATTTCTTCATTTTCAGAAATAAAAAAGTTATGATTTTTTGAAAATTCATCTTTTCCCAATTAATTACTTAAGTAACCTAATAAAGCTCATCAGCTATTTTCTCAAAACTTTTTTATAAAAATTATTAAGTACTATACAAATTTCGAAAGAAGACATCTTCAGCTTTAATTTGCGATATAAATTATTTCTTCATTTTCAGAAATAAAAAAGTTATGATTTTTTGAAAATTCATCTTCTCCCAATTAATTACTTAAGTAACCTAATAAAGCTCATCAGCTATTTTCTCAAAACTTTTGTATAAAAATTATTAAGTACTATACAAATTTCGAAAGAAGACATCTTCACCTTTAATTTGCGATATAAATTATTTCTTCATTTTCAGAAATAAAAAAGTTATGATTTTTTGAAAATTCATCTTTTCCCAATTAATTACTTAAGTAACCTAATAAAGCTCATCAGCTATTTTCTCAAAACTTTTTTATAAAAATTATTAAGTACTATACAAATTTCGAAAGAAGACATCTTCAGCTTTAATTTGCGATATAAATTATTTCTTCATTTTCATAAATTAAAAAGTTATGATTTTTTGAAAATTCATCTTTTCCCAATTAATTACTTAAGTAACCTAATAAAGCTCATCAGCTATTTTCTCAAAACTTTTTTATAAAAATTATTAAGTACTATACAAATTTCGAAAGAAGACATCTTCAGCTTTAATTTGCGATATAAATTATTTCTTCATTTTCATAAATTAAAAAGTTATGATTTTTTGAAAATTCATCTTTTCCCAATTAATTACTTAAGTAACCTAATAAAGCTCATCAGCTATTTTCTCAAAACTTTTTTATAAAAATTATTAAGTACTATACAAATTTCGAAAGAAGACATCTTCAGCTTTAATTTGCGATATAAATTATTTCTTCATTTTCAGAAATAAAAAAGTTATGATTTTTTGAAAATTCATCTTCTCCCAATTAATTACTTAAGTAACCTAATAAAGCTCATCAGCTATTTTCTCAAAACTTTTTTATAAAAATTATTAAGTACTATACAAATTTCGAAAGAAGACATCTTCAGCTTTAATTTGCGATATAAATTATTTCTTCATTTTCATAAATTAAAAAGTTATGATTTTTTGAAAATTCATCTTTTCCCAATTAATTACTTAAGTAACCTAATAAAGCTCATCAGCTATTTTCTCAAAACTTTTTTATAAAAATTATTAAGTACTATACAAATTTCGAAAGAAGACATCTTCAGCTTTAATTTGCGATATAAATTATTTCTTCATTTTCAGAAATAAAAAAGTTATGATTTTTTGAAAATTCATCTTCTCCCAATTAATTACTTAAGTAACCTAATAAAGCTCATCAGCTATTTTCTCAAAACTTTTGTATAAAAATTATTAAGTACTATACAAATTTCGAAAGAAGACATCTTCACCTTTAATTTGCGATATAAATTATTTCTTCATTTTCAGAAATAAAAAAGTTATGATTTTTTGAAAATTCATCTTTTCCCAATTAATTACTTAAGTAACCTAATAAAGCTCATCAGCTATTTTCTCAAAACTTTTTTATAAAAATTATTAAGTACTATACAAATTTCGAAAGAAGACATCTTCAGCTTTAATTTGCGATATAAATTATTTCTTCATTTTCATAAATTAAAAAGTTATGATTTTTTGAAAATTCATCTTTTCCCAATTAATTACTTAAGTAACCTAATAAAGCTCATCAGCTATTTTCTCAAAACTTTTTTATAAAAATTATTAAGTACTATACAAATTTCGAAAGAAGACATCTTCAGCTTTAATTTGCGATATAAATTATTTCTTCATTTTCATAAATTAAAAAGTTATGATTTTTTGAAAATTCATCTTTTCCCAATTAATTACTTAAGTAACCTAATAAAGCTCATCAGCTATTTTCTCAAAACTTTTTTATAAAAATTATTAAGTACTATACAAATTTCGAAAGAAGACATCTTCAGCTTTAATTTGCGATATAAATTATTTCTTCATTTTCAGAAATAAAAAAGTTATGATTTTTTGAAAATTCATCTTCTCCCAATTAATTACTTAAGTAACCTAATAAAGCTCATCAGCTATTTTCTCAAAACTTTTTTATAAAAATTATTAAGTACTATACAAATTTCGAAAGAAGACATCTTCAGCTTTAATTTGCGATATAAATTATTTCTTCATTTTCATAAATTAAAAAGTTATGATTTTTTGAAAATTCATCTTCTCCCAATTAATTACTTAAGTAACCTAATAAAGCTCATCAGCTATTTTCTCAAAACTTTTTTATAAAAATTATTAAGTACTATACAAATTTCGAAAGAAGACATCTTCAGCTTTAATTTGCGATATAAATTATTTCTTCATTTTCAGAAATAAAAAAGTTATGATTTTTTGAAAATTCATCTTCTCCCAATTAATTACTTAAGTAACCTAATAAAGCTCATCAGCTATTTTCTCAAAACTTTTTTATAAAAATTATTAAGTACTATACAAATTTCGAAAGAAGACATCTTCAGCTTTAATTTGCGATATAAATTATTTCTTCATTTTCAGAAATAAAAAAGTTATGATTTTTTGAAAATTCATCTTCTCCCAATTAATTACTTAAGTAACCTAATAAAGCTCATCAGCTATTTTCTCAAAACTTTTTTATAAAAATTATTAAGTACTATACAAATTTCGAAAGAAGACATCTTCAGCTTTAATTTGCGATATAAATTATTTCTTCATTTTCAGAAATAAAAAAGTTATGATTTTTTGAAAATTCATCTTCTCCCAATTAATTACTTAAGTAACCTAATAAAGCTCATCAGCTATTTTCTCAAAACTTTTTTATAAAAATTATTAAGTACTATACAAATTTCGAAAGAAGACATCTTCAGCTTTAATTTGCGATATAAATTATTTCTTCATTTTCAGAAATAAAAAAGTTATGATTTTTTGAAAATTCATCTTCTCCCAATTAATTACTTAAGTAACCTAATAAAGCTCATCAGCTATTTTCTCAAAACTTTTTTATAAAAATTATTAAGTACTATACAAATTTCGAAAGAAGACATCTTCAGCTTTAATTTGCGATATAAATTATTTCTTCATTTTCAGAAATAAAAAAGTTATGATTTTTTGAAAATTCATCTTTTCCCAATTAATTACTTAAGTAACCTAATAAAGCTCATCAGCTATTTTCTCAAAACTTTTTTATAAAAATTATTAAGTACTATACAAATTTCGAAAGAAGACATCTTCAGCTTTAATTTGCGATATAAATTATTTCTTCATTTTCAGAAATAAAAAAGTTATGATTTTTTGAAAATTCATCTTCTCCCAATTAATTACTTAAGTAACCTAATAAAGCTCATCAGCTATTTTCTCAAAACTTTTTTATAAAAATTATTAAGTACTATACAAATTTCGAAAGAAGACATCTTCAGCTTTAATTTGCGATATAAATTATTTCTTCATTTTCAGAAATAAAAAAGTTATGATTTTTTGAAAATTCATCTTCTCCCAATTAATTACTTAAGTAACCTAATAAAGCTCATCAGCTATTTTCTCAAAACTTTTTTATAAAAATTATTAAGTACTATACAAATTTCGAAAGAAGACATCTTCAGCTTTAATTTGCGATATAAATTATTTCTTCATTTTCAGAAATAAAAAAGTTATGATTTTTTGAAAATTCATCTTTTCCCAATTAATTACTTAAGTAACCTAATAAAGCTCATCAGCTATTTTCTCAAAACTTTTTTATAAAAATTATTAAGTACTATACAAATTTCGAAAGAAGACATCTTCAGCTTTAATTTGCGATATAAATTATTTCTTCATTTTCAGAAATAAAAAAGTTATGATTTTTTGAAAATTCATCTTCTCCCAATTAATTACTTAAGTAACCTAATAAAGCTCATCAGCTATTTTCTCAAAACTTTTTTATAAAAATTATTAAGTACTATACAAATTTCGAAAGAAGACATCTTCAGCTTTAATTTGCGATATAAATTATTTCTTCATTTTCAGAAATAAAAAAGTTATGATTTTTTGAAAATTCATCTTTTCCCAATTAATTACTTAAGTAACCTAATAAAGCTCATCAGCTATTTTCTCAAAACTTTTTTATAAAAATTATTAAGTACTATACAAATTTCGAAAGAAGACATCTTCAGCTTTAATTTGCGATATAAATTATTTCTTCATTTTCAGAAATAAAAAAGTTATGATTTTTTGAAAATTCATCTTCTCCCAATTAATTACTTAAGTAACCTAATAAAGCTCATCAGCTATTTTCTCAAAACTTTTTTATAAAAATTATTAAGTACTATACAAATTTCGAAAGAAGACATCTTCAGCTTTAATTTGCGATATAAATTATTTCTTCATTTTCAGAAATAAAAAAGTTATGATTTTTTGAAAATTCATCTTCTCCCAATTAATTACTTAAGTAACCTAATAAAGCTCATCAGCTATTTTCTCAAAACTTTTTTATAAAAATTATTAAGTACTATACAAATTTCGAAAGAAGACATCTTCAGCTTTAATTTGCGATATAAATTATTTCTTCATTTTCAGAAATAAAAAAGTTATGATTTTTTGAAAATTCATCTTTTCCCAATTAATTACTTAAGTAACCTAATAAAGCTCATCAGCTATTTTCTCAAAACTTTTTTATAAAAATTATTAAGTACTATACAAATTTCGAAAGAAGACATCTTCAGCTTTAATTTGCGATATAAATTATTTCTTCATTTTCAGAAATAAAAAAGTTATGATTTTTTGAAAATTCATCTTCTCCCAATTAATTACTTAAGTAACCTAATAAAGCTCATCAGCTATTTTCTCAAAACTTTTTTATAAAAATTATTAAGTACTATACAAATTTCGAAAGAAGACATCTTCAGCTTTAATTTGCGATATAAATTATTTCTTCATTTTCAGAAATAAAAAAGTTATGATTTTTTGAAAATTCATCTTCTCCCAATTAATTACTTAAGTAACCTAATAAAGCTCATCAGCTATTTTCTCAAAACTTTTTTATAAAAATTATTAAGTACTATACAAATTTCGAAAGAAGACATCTTCAGCTTTAATTTGCGATATAAATTATTTCTTCATTTTCAGAAATAAAAAAGTTATGATTTTTTGAAAATTCATCTTTTCCCAATTAATTACTTAAGTAACCTAATAAAGCTCATCAGCTATTTTCTCAAAACTTTTTTATAAAAATTATTAAGTACTATACAAATTTCGAAAGAAGACATCTTCAGCTTTAATTTGCGATATAAATTATTTCTTCATTTTCAGAAATAAAAAAGTTATGATTTTTTGAAAATTCATCTTCTCCCAATTAATTACTTAAGTAACCTAATAAAGCTCATCAGCTATTTTCTCAAAACTTTTTTATAAAAATTATTAAGTACTATACAAATTTCGAAAGAAGACATCTTCAGCTTTAATTTGCGATATAAATTATTTCTTCATTTTCAGAAATAAAAAAGTTATGATTTTTTGAAAATTCATCTTTTCCCAATTAATTACTTAAGTAACCTAATAAAGCTCATCAGCTATTTTCTCAAAACTTTTTTATAAAAATTATTAAGTACTATACAAATTTCGAAAGAAGACATCTTCAGCTTTAATTTGCGATATAAATTATTTCTTCATTTTCATAAATTAAAAAGTTATGATTTTTTGAAAATTCATCTTTTCCCAATTAATTACTTAAGTAACCTAATAAAGCTCATCAGCTATTTTCTCAAAACTTTTTTATAAAAATTATTAAGTACTATACAAATTTCGAAAGAAGACATCTTCAGCTTTAATTTGCGATATAAATTATTTCTTCATTTTCAGAAATAAAAAAGTTATGATTTTTTGAAAATTCATCTTCTCCCAATTAATTACTTAAGTAACCTAATAAAGCTCATCAGCTATTTTCTCAAAACTTTTTTATAAAAATTATTAAGTACTATACAAATTTCGAAAGAAGACATCTTCAGCTTTAATTTGCGATATAAATTATTTCTTCATTTTCAGAAATAAAAAAGTTATGATTTTTTGAAAATTCATCTTCTCCCAATTAATTACTTAAGTAACCTAATAAAGCTCATCAGCTATTTTCTCAAAACTTTTTTATAAAAATTATTAAGTACTATACAAATTTCGAAAGAAGACATCTTCAGCTTTAATTTGCGATATAAATTATTTCTTCATTTTCAGAAATAAAAAAGTTATGATTTTTTGAAAATTCATCTTCTCCCAATTAATTACTTAAGTAACCTAATAAAGCTCATCAGCTATTTTCTCAAAACTTTTTTATAAAAATTATTAAGTACTATACAAATTTCGAAAGAAGACATCTTCAGCTTTAATTTGCGATATAAATTATTTCTTCATTTTCAGAAATAAAAAAGTTATGATTTTTTGAAAATTCATCTTCTCCCAATTAATTACTTAAGTAACCTAATAAAGCTCATCAGCTATTTTCTCAAAACTTTTTTATAAAAATTATTAAGTACTATACAAATTTCGAAAGAAGACATCTTCAGCTTTAATTTGCGATATAAATTATTTCTTCATTTTCAGAAATAAAAAAGTTATGATTTTTTGAAAATTCATCTTTTCCCAATTAATTACTTAAGTAACCTAATAAAGCTCATCAGCTATTTTCTCAAAACTTTTTTATAAAAATTATTAAGTACTATACAAATTTCGAAAGAAGACATCTTCAGCTTTAATTTGCGATATAAATTATTTCTTCATTTTCAGAAATAAAAAAGTTATGATTTTTTGAAAATTCATCTTCTCCCAATTAATTACTTAAGTAACCTAATAAAGCTCATCAGCTATTTTCTCAAAACTTTTTTATAAAAATTATTAAGTACTATACAAATTTCGAAAGAAGACATCTTCAGCTTTAATTTGCGATATAAATTATTTCTTCATTTTCAGAAATAAAAAAGTTATGATTTTTTGAAAATTCATCTTCTCCCAATTAATTACTTAAGTAACCTAATAAAGCTCATCAGCTATTTTCTCAAAACTTTTTTATAAAAATTATTAAGTACTATACAAATTTCGAAAGAAGACATCTTCAGCTTTAATTTGCGATATAAATTATTTCTTCATTTTCAGAAATAAAAAAGTTATGATTTTTTGAAAATTCATCTTTTCCCAATTAATTACTTAAGTAACCTAATAAAGCTCATCAGCTATTTTCTCAAAACTTTTTTATAAAAATTATTAAGTACTATACAAATTTCGAAAGAAGACATCTTCAGCTTTAATTTGCGATATAAATTATTTCTTCATTTTCAGAAATAAAAAAGTTATGATTTTTTGAAAATTCATCTTCTCCCAATTAATTACTTAAGTAACCTAATAAAGCTCATCAGCTATTTTCTCAAAACTTTTTTATAAAAATTATTAAGTACTATACAAATTTCGAAAGAAGACATCTTCAGCTTTAATTTGCGATATAAATTATTTCTTCATTTTCAGAAATAAAAAAGTTATGATTTTTTGAAAATTCATCTTTTCCCAATTAATTACTTAAGTAACCTAATAAAGCTCATCAGCTATTTTCTCAAAACTTTTTTATAAAAATTATTAAGTACTATACAAATTTCGAAAGAAGACATCTTCAGCTTTAATTTGCGATATAAATTATTTCTTCATTTTCATAAATTAAAAAGTTATGATTTTTTGAAAATTCATCTTTTCCCAATTAATTACTTAAGTAACCTAATAAAGCTCATCAGCTATTTTCTCAAAACTTTTTTATAAAAATTATTAAGTACTATACAAATTTCGAAAGAAGACATCTTCAGCTTTAATTTGCGATATAAATTATTTCTTCATTTTCATAAATTAAAAAGTTATGATTTTTTGAAAATTCATCTTTTCCCAATTAATTACTTAAGTAACCTAATAAAGCTCATCAGCTATTTTCTCAAAACTTTTTTATAAAAATTATTAAGTACTATACAAATTTCGAAAGAAGACATCTTCACCTTTAATTTGCGATATAAATTATTTCTTCATTTTCATAAATAAAAAAGTTATGATTTTTTGAAAATTCATCTTTTCCCAATTAATTACTTAAGTAACCTAATAAAGCTCATCAGCTATTTTCTCAAAACTTTTTTATAAAAATTATTAAGTACTATACAAATTTCGAAAGAAGACATCTTCAGCTTTAATTTGCGATATAAATTATTTCTTCATTTTCATAAATTAAAAAGTTATGATTTTTTGAAAATTCATCTTTTCCCAATTAATTACTTAAGTAACCTAATAAAGCTCATCAGCTATTTTCTCAAAACTTTTTTATAAAAATTATTAAGTACTATACAAACTTCGAAAGAAGACATCTTCAGCTTTAATTTGCGATATAAATTATTTCTTCATTTTCAGAAATAAAAAAGTTATGATTTTTTGAAAATTCATCTTTTCCCAATTAATTACTTAAGTAACCTAATAAAGCTCATCAGCTATTTTCTCAAAACTTTTTTATAAAAATTATTAAGTACTATACAAATTTCGAAAGAAGACATCTTCAGCTTTAATTTGCGATATAAATTATTTCTTCATTTTCAGAAATAAAAAAGTTATGATTTTTTGAAAATTCATCTTCTCCCAATTAATTACTTAAGTAACCTAATAAAGCTCATCAGCTATTTTCTCAAAACTTTTGTATAAAAATTATTAAGTACTATACAAATTTCGAAAGAAGACATCTTCACCTTTAATTTGCGATATAAATTATTTCTTCATTTTCAGAAATAAAAATGTTATGATTTTTTGAAAATTCATCTTTTCCCAATTAATTACTTAAGTAACCTAATAAAGCTCATCAGCTATTTTCTCAAAACTTTTTTATAAAAATTATTAAGTACTATACAAATTTCGAAAGAAAACATCTCCAGCTTTAATTTGCGATATAAATTATTTCTTCATTTTCAGAAATAAAAAAGTTATGATTTTTTGAAAATTCATCTTTTCCCAATTAATTACTTGAGTAACCTAATAAAGCTCATCAGCTATTTTCTCAAAACTTTTTTATAAAAATTATTAAGTACTATACAAATTTCGAAAGAAAACATCTCCAGCTTTAATTTGCGATATAAATTATTTCTTCATTTTCAGAAATAAAAAAGTTATGATTTTTTGAAAATTCATCTTTTCCCAATTAATTACTTGAGTAACCTAATAAAGCTCATCAGCTATTTTCTCAAAACTTTTTTATAAAAATTATTAAGTACTATACAAATTTCAAAAGAAGACATCTTCACTTTTAATGTGCGATATAAATTATTTCTTCATTTTCAGAAATAAAAAAGTTATGATTTTTTAAAAATTCATCTTTTTCCAATTAATTACTTAACCTAATAAAACTTAATGCCTGTTTTCTCAAAAGTTTTTATACAAACTTCTTAGATATCATACAGATTTCGAAAGAAAACATCCTCAGGTTTAATTTGAGACATAATTCGATTTTTAATTTCGACAAATATAGAAGTTATTATATATATAGTTTGGGATATTTTTTTGGTGTTACCAAGCGGCTTCGTATTTCTGATTGGACGAATTTTTTCGTCTAGATTAGATTAAATTTTATCGGTGAGTCTCAATGAAACGAAGCCGCGCCGTTTGAGATAAAAAAAAATGGCTCAAATAAAGTTTACGTGGTTAAATATTAAAAAAAATCGCTTTTCTAGATTCGTATCGTTTTGGAATTTATGAACTTTTCACGCTCCGGCGGTTTTCTGTCTTAAATTTGTTTCGTAAAATCTAAACTTTCCTTTCCTTGCTTATATATTTATTTCAAAAATCAATCTATAAATATATTGTATATATTTAAGAGAAAAAAAAAGGAATCATTCATAACCTTACTCATAGATGGAGTTAATAACTAATTGGAAATTATTAATTACCTGATTAAGATGTAAATCATCGTAGATTTGGGTGGAAAAAAAAGTTTAATCAATAACAGTCCGCCATTGGTAAATTTTAAAATAGTACTAAATAATAAATTTTTACACAAGGAGTTAAAAGAGCGCAAAAAATCGCGCTTCTGAACTTGGTACTAATGTTATCTCCGTCGGTTGAGATAAGATTTTTTAAAAATCCACCCCAGTTCGAGAGATTAAACCGACGGGGAATTTAGTTTTGATAACTTCCCATTTATACAAACCACTCAGAATACCGAGACCAATCGAAACTCAAAACTTATTTCGCGCTCTTGTTGATCTTTTCGTTTGTTTATACTGTTAGAAAGATCTAATAATAAGTGGAAAAAAGTGCGAAAAGTTGAAGATATCAAGGCAAAATAACTAAAGTATTATACGGGATAAACAAAAACAGCAAAACTTATTACTCCAATATAAAACAAAATCGGAAAATTTAAATTTTTTTTTTCGAAATTTCGAAAATAATAAAGTTTATAAAAGTTTTACGGTTTATAAAACGTGTAGAGGTCGAGTGGTCGAGTGGCCGAGTCTAAATTTAGCCAAATTAACGCAATAAAAACGCCACCAGAAGGCGATGTACGATGTCGATCAGAAACAGAAATGAATTTGCACCGAAAAATTCACTTTTTTGCCAAAATCTAACTCGATTTTCCATTAGGCGCAACTTTATTTTTGTGGTTATAAATAAAAAGTTTCTGGCAGTTAATCTTAACGAGATCATCACGATCTATATAAAGTATTCAACAAAATCCTGCTCAACAAAACATACTTTAAGTATAAAATTAGAGAATTAAAGTATTTATACGTCAATAAAATTGAGAAAATATCAAGCTCATAAAGGTTCATTTTATGAATTAATTTAAATCATTTTTTGTATGAAAAGTTTTTTTTTCCTATTTTTGGTTTTTGAGTTATAACCGAAAATGGACAAGATGTAAAAAATTTTTAATATTTCAATAAATTTCGACGAATTTCGCACTTTAAAAGATTTTTTTGTCCATTTTTCCAAAACATCAAATTTTATAGGTTTGATTTTTTTGGATACAACTTCTCACTTTGAAAATAAAAATAATGAAGGTTTAGAATCAAAATTAAAGGATCTATATCTCAAGAACCAAGTTACATATTACGTTGAAATAAGAAGCATTTTGAAGAAAATTTGATAAATATTTGGCATGATAAAGCCCATTTTTTCAATCCTTCAAATCTTTTCATTACGATTTTTTAAATACAACCCCTCATCTAGAAAATTAAAATAACTAATTTTTTAAACATCAAAATTAAAGGGATCATATCTCGAGAACTAATTGAGGTATCACGTTGAAATAAAAAGCATTTTGAAGAAAGTTTTATAAATATTTGGCATGATAAAGCCCATTTTTTCAATCCTTCAATTCTTCTCGTTACGATTTTTTAAATACAACCCTTCATTTCGAAAATCAAAATAACTAATTTTCTAAACATCAAAATTAAAGGGATCATATCTCGAGAACCAATTGAGGTATCACATTGAAATAAGAAGTATTTTGAAGAAAATTTGATAAATATTTAGCGTAATAAAGCCCATTTTTTTAATAATTCAAACCTTTTCATTACGATTTTTTAAATTCAACCCCTCAACTCGAAAATCAAAATAACTAATTTTTTAAACATCAAAATTAAAGGGATCATATCTCGAGAACTAATTGAGGTATCACGTTGAAATAAGAAGCATTTTGAAGAAAATTTGATAAATATTTGGCATGATAAAGCGCATTTTTTCAATCCTTCAATTCTTCTCGTTACGATTTTTTAAATACAACCCTTCATTTCGAAAATCAAAATAACTAATTTTCCAAACATCAAAATTTAAGGGATCATATCTCGAGAACCAATTAAGGTACCACGTTGAAATAAGAAGCTTTTTGAAGAAAATTTGATAAATATTTGGCATGATGAAGCCCATTTTTTCAATCCTTCAAACCTTTTCATTACGATTTTTTAAATACAACCCCTCATCTCGAAAATCAAAATAACGAATTTTTTAAACATCAAAATTAAAGGGATCATATCTCGAGAACTAATTGAGGTATCACGTTGAAATAAGAAGCATTTTGAAGAAAATTTGATAGATATTTGGCATAATAAAGCCCATTTTTTCAATCCTTCAATTCTTTTCGTTACGATTTTTTAAATACAACCCTCATCTAGAAAATTAAAATAACGAATTTTCTAAACATCAAAATTAACGGGATCATATCTCGAGAATTAATTGAGGTGTCACGTTGAAATAAGAAGCATTTTGAAAAAAATTTGATAAATATTTGGCATGATAAAGCCCATTTTTTTCAATCCTTCAAACCTTTTCATTACGATTTTTTAAATTCAACCCCTCAACTCGAAAATCAAAATAACTAATTTTTTAAACATCAAAATTAAAGGGATCATATCTCGAGAACTAATTGAGGTATCACGTTGAAATAAGAAGCATTTTGAAGAAAATTTGATAAATATTTGGCATGATAAAGCGCATTTTTTCAATCCTTCAATTCTTCTCGTTACGATTTTTTAAATACAACCCTTCATTTCGAAAATCAAAATAACTAATTTTCCAAACATCAAAATTAAAGGGATCATATCTCGAGAACTAATTGAGGTATCACGTTGAAATAAGAAGCATTTTGAAGAAAATTTGATAAATATTTGGCATGATAAAGCGCATTTTTTCAATCCTTCAATTCTTCTCGTTACGATTTTTTAAATACAACCCTTCATTTCGAAAATCAAAATAACTAATTTTCCAAACATCAAAATTTAAGGGATCATATCTCGAGAACCAATTAAGGTACCACGTTGAAATAAGAAGCTTTTTGAAGAAAATTTGATAAATATTTGGCATGATGAAGCCCATTTTTTCAATCCTTCAAACCTTTTCATTACGATTTTTTAAATACAACCCCTCATCTCGAAAATCAAAATAACGAATTTTTTAAACATCAAAATTAAAGGGATCATATCTCGAGAACTAATTGAGGTATCACGTTGAAATAAGAAGCATTTTGAAGAAAATTTGATAAATATTTGGCATGATAAAGCGCATTTTTTCAATCCTTCAATTCTTCTCGTTACGATTTTTTAAATCCTTCAATTCTTTTCGTTACGATTTTTTAAATACAACCCCTCATCTAGAAAATTAAAATAACGAATTTTCTAAACATCAAAATTAACGGGATCATATCTCGAGAATTAATTGAGGTATCACGTTGAAATAAGAAGCATTTTGAAGATAATTTAATAAATATTTGGCATGATAAAGCACATTTTTTCAATCCTTCAATTCCTTTCGTTACGATTTTTTAAATACAACCCCTCATCTCGAAAATCAAAATAACTAATTTTCTAAACATCAAAATTAAAGGGATCATTAAGAACAAATTAAGATATCGCGATGAAATAAGAAGCATTTTAAAGGAAATTTTATAGATATTTAACACGATAAAGCCCATTTTTTCGATCCCTTAAATTTTATAGTTACAATTTTTTAAATACAACCCCTCACCTCAATTATTAAAATAACGGTGTTAGTAAACATCAAAACTTAAACAATCATATCTCAAGAACCAATTGAGATATTAGGATGAAATAAGAAGCAAATTATAGGAAATTTTATTAATGTTTAAGGTGATAATGCCCGATTTTTCAATCCTTCAAATTTCATCGCCACAATTTTTTAAATAAAACCACTCATTTCAATAAATCAAAATGATGAAGCTTCGAAACGTCAAAATTGAAATAATCATATCTTGAGAACCAATTGACATATTAGGATAAAATAAGAAGCATTTTAAAGGAAATTTTATAAATATTTAACACGATAAAGCCCATTTTTTCCATCCTTTAAATTTTGTAGTTACAATTGTTTAAATACAACCCCTAACCTCGATAATTAAAATAAAGTTGTTAGTAAACATCAAAACTTAAACAATCTTATCTCAAGAACCAATTGAGATATTAGGATGAAATAAGAAGCAAATTATAGGAAATTTTATTAATGTTTAAGGTGATAATGCCCGATTTTTCAATCCTTCAAATTTCATCCGCACAATTTTTTAAATAAAACCACTCATTTCAATAAATCAAAATGATGAAGCTTCGAAACGTCAAAATTGAAATAATCATATCTTGAGAACCAATTGAGATATTGGGATAAAATAAGAAGCATTTTAAAGGAAATTCTATAAATATTTAACACCATAAAGCCCATTTTTTCGATTCTTTAAATTTTATAGTTACAATTTTTTGAATACAACCCCTAACCTCGATTATTAAAATAATGGTGTTAGTAAACATCAAAACTTAAACAGTCATATCTCAAGAACCAATTGAGATATTAGGATGAAATAAGAAGCAAATTATAGGAAATTTTATTAATGTTTAAGGTGATAATGCCCGATTTTTCAATCCTTCAAATTTCATCGGCACAATTTTTTAAATAAAACCACTCATTTCAATAAATCAAAATGATGAAGCTTCGAAACGTCAAAATTGAAATAATCATATCTTGAGAACCAATTGAGATATTGGGATAAAATAAGAAACATTTTAAAGGAAATTTTATAAATATTTAACACAATAAAGCCTACTTTTTCGATCCTTTAAATTTTATAGTTACAATTTTTTAAATACAACCCCTAACCTCGATAATTAAAATAACGGTGTTAGTAAACATTAAAACTTAAACAATCATATCTCAAGAACCAATTGAGATATTAGGATGAAATAAGAAGCAAATTATAGGAAATTTTATTAATGTTTAAGGTGATAATGCCCGATTTTTCAATCCTTCAAATTTCATCCGCACAATTTTTTAAATAAAACCACTCATTTCAATAAATCAAAATGATGAAGCTTCGAAACGCCAAAATTGAAATAATCATATCTTGAGAACCAATTGAGATATCGGGATAAAATAAGAAGCATTTAAATGGAAATTTTATAAATATTTAACACGATAAAGCTCATTTTTTCGATCCTTTAAATTTTATAGTTACAATTTTTTAAATATAACCCCTCACCTCGATTATTAAAATAACGGTGTTAGTAAACATCAAAACTTAAACAATCATATCTCAAGAACCAATTGAGATATTAGGATGAAATAAGAAGCAAATTATAGGAAATTTTATTAATGTTTAAGGTGATAATGCCCGATTTTTCAATCCTTCAAATTTCATCGGCACAATTTTTTAAATAAAACCACTCTTTTCAATAAATCAAAATGATGAAGCTTCGAAACGTCAAAATTGAAATAATCATATCTTGAGAACCAATTGAGATATTGGGATAAAATAAGAAACATTTTAAAGGAAATTTTATAAATATTTAACACAATAAAGCCTACTTTTTCGATCCTTTAAATTTTATAGTTACAATTTTTTAAACACAACCCCTCACCTCGATTATTAAAATAACGGTGTTAGTAAACATTAAAACTTAAACAATCATATCTCAAGAACCAATTGAGGTATTAGGATGAAATAAGAAGCAAATTATAGGAAATTTTATTAATGTTTAAGGTGATGATGCCCGATTTTTCAATCCTTCAAATTTCATCCGCACAATTTTTTAAATAAAACCACTCATTTCAATAAATCAAAATGATGAAGCTTCGAAACGTCAAAATTGAAATAATCATATCTTGAGAACCAATTGAGATATTGGGATAAAATAAGAAACATTTTAAAGGAAATTCTATAAATATTTAACACCATAAAGCCCATTTTTTCGATCCTTTAAATTTTATAGTTACAATTTTTTGAATACAACCCCTAACCTCGATAATTAAACTAACGGTGTTAGTAAACATTAAAACTTAAACAAACATATCTCAAGAACCAATTGAGATATTAGGATGAAATAAGAAGCAAATTATAGGAAATTTTATTAATGTTTAAGGTGATAATGCCCGATTTTTCAATCCTTCAAATTTCATCGGCACAATTTTTTAAATAAAACCACTCATTTCAATAAATCAAAATGATGAAGCTTCGAAACGTCAAAATTGAAATAATCATATCTTGAGAACCAATTGAGATATTCGGATGAAATAAGAAGCATTTTAAAGGAAATTCTATAAATATTTAACACGATAAAGCCCATTTTTTCCATTCTTTAAATTTTGTAGTTACAATTTTTTAAATACAACCCCTAACCTCGATTATTAAAATAACGGTGTTAGTAAACATCAAAACTTAAACAATCATATCTCAAGAACCAATTGAGATATTAGGATGAAATAAGAAGCAAATTATAGGAAATTTTATTAATGTTTAAGGTGATAATGCCCGATTTTTCAATCCTTCAAATTTCATCGGCACAATTTTTTAAATAAAACCACTCATTTCAATAAATCAAAATGATGAAGCTTCGAAACGTCAAAATTGAAATAATCATATCTTGAGAACCAATTGAGATATTGGGATAAAATAAGAAACATTTTAAAGGAAATTTTATAAATATTTAACACAATAAAGCCTACTTTTTCGATCCTTTAAATTTTATAGTTACAATTTTTTAAACACAACCCCTCACCTCGATTATTAAAATAACGGTGTTAGTAAACATTAAAACTTAAACAATCATATCTCAAGAACCAATTGAGGTATTAGGATGAAATAAGAAGCAAATTATAGGAAATTTTATTAATGTTTAAGGTATTAATGCCCGATTTTTCAATCCTTCAAATTTCATCCGCACAATTTTTTAAATAAAACCACTCATTTCAATAAATCAAAATGATGAAGCTTCGAAACGTCAAAATTGAAATAATCATATCTTGAGAACCAATTGAGATATTGGGATAAAATAAGAAACATTTTAAAGGAAATTTTATAAATATTTAACACAATAAAGCCTACTTTTTCGATCCTTTAAATTTTATAGTTACAATTTTTTAAACACAACCCCTCACCTCGATTATTAAAATAACGGTGTTAGTAAACATTAAAACTTAAACAATCATATCTCAAGAACCAATTGAGGTATTAGGATGAAATAAGAAGCAAATTATAGGAAATTTTATTAATGTTTAAGGTATTAATGCCCGATTTTTCAATCCTTCAAATTTCATCCGCACAATTTTTTAAATAAAACCACTCATTTCAATAAATCAAAATGATGAAGCTTCGAAACGTCAAAATTGAAATAATCATATCTTGAGAACCAATTGAGATATTGGGATAAAATAAGAAACATTTTAAAGGAAATTCTATAAATATTTAACACCATAAAGCCCATTTTTTCGATCCTTTAAATTTTATAGTTACAATTTTTTGAATACAACCCCTAACCTCGATAATTAAACTAACGGTGTTAGTAAACATTAAAACTTAAACAAACATATCTCAAGAACCAATTGAGATGTTAGGATGAAATAAGAAGCAAATTATAGGAAATTTTATTAATATTTAAGGTGATAATGCCCGATTTTTCAATCCTTCAAATTTCATCGGCACAATTTTTTAAATAAAACCACTCATTTCAATAAATCAAAATGATGAAGCTTCGAAACGCCAAAATTTAAATAATCATATCTTGAGAACCAATTGAGATATCGGGATAAAATAAGAAGCATTTTAAAGGAAATTCTATAAATAATTAACACCATAAAGCCCATTTTTTCGATTCTTTAAATTTTATAGTTACAATTTTTTGAATACAACCCCTAACCTCGATTATAAAAATAATGGTGTTAGTAAAGATCAAAACTTAAACAATCATATCTCAAGAACCAATTGAGATATTAGGATGAAATAAGAAGCAAATTATAGGAAATATTATTAATATTTAAGGTGATAATGCCCGATTTTTCAATCCTTCAAATTTCATCGGCACAATTTTTTAAATAAAACCACTCATTTCAATAAATCAAAATGATGAAGCTTCGAAACGTCAAAATTGAAATAATCATATCTTGAGAACCAATTGAGATATCGGGATAAAATAAGAAGCATTTTAAAGGAAATTATATAAATATTTAACACGATAAAGCCTATTTTTTCGATCCTTTAAATTTTATAGTTACAATTCTTTAAATACAACCCCTAACCTCGATAATTAAAATAATGGTTTTTAATCATATCTCAAGAACCAATTGAGATATTAGGATGAAATAAGAAGCAAATTATAGGATTTATTAATATTTAAGGTGATAAAGCTCATTTTTTCGATCCTTCAAATTATATCATTACGATTTTTTAAATCATCTCGAAAATCAAAATAACGATATTCGTTAACATAGAATTAAAAGTATCATATCTTGTATCTCAAGAAGCAAAAGGAATTTTTAAAAGCGGTTTATTTTACTAAAAAGAAGACACTTTGTTTTATTAATGGTGATGGTTTCAAAATAATTAAGTAAGAAATCGATTTTATCCGAATTTTTAAACTTAATTAAAAAAATATGTGAGAAAATTCGAATTACTTAAAAAGATTGTATCTCAAGAAGCAAAAGGAATTTTTTAAAATGGTTTATTTTATTAAAAAGAAGAAAGTTTGTTTTATTATTGGTGATGGTTGCAAAGAAATTAAATAAGAAATCGATTTTATTCGAATTTTTTATGTTAATTGAAAAAAATGTGTTAAAAAAATTGAATTAATTTCAAAAGCTTGTATCTCAAGAAGCAAAAGGAATTTTTAAAAGCGGTTTATTTTACTAAAAAGAAGACACTTTGTTTTATTAATGGTGATGGTTTCAAGATAATTAAGTAAGAAATCGATTTTATCCGAATTTTTAAACTTAATTAAAAAAATGTGTGAGAAAATTCGACTTACTTAAAAAGCTTGTATCTCAAGAAGCAAAAGGAATTTTTAAAAGCGGTTTATTTTACTAAAAAGAAGATACTTTGTTTTATTAATGGTGATGGTTTCAAAATAATTATGTAAGAAATCGATTTTATTCGAATTTTTAAACTTGATTAAAAAAATGTGTGGGAAATTTCTAATAACTTAAAAGCTTGTATCTCAAGAAGCAAAAGGAATTTTTAAAAGCGGTTTATTTTACTAAAAAGAAGACACTTTGTTTTATTAATGGTGATGGTTTCAAGATAATTAAGTAAGAAATCGATTTTATCCGAATTTTTAAACTTAATTAAAAAAATGTGTGAGAAAATTCGACTTACTTAAAAAGCTTGTATCTCAAGAAGCAAAAGGAATTTTTAAAAGCGGTTTATTTTACTAAAAAGAAGATACTTTGTTTTATTAATGGTGATGGTTTCAAAATAATTATGTAAGAAATCGATTTTATTCGAATTTTTAAACTTGATTAAAAAAATGTGTGGGAAATTTCTAATAACTTAAAAGCTTGTATCTCAAGAAGCAAAAGGAATTTTTAAAAGCGGTTTATTTTACTAAAAAGAAGACACTTTGTTTTATTAATGGTGATGGTTTCAAGATAATTAAGTAAGAAATCGATTTTATCCGAATTTTTAAACTTAATTAAAAAAATGTGTGAGAAAATTCGACTTACTTAAAAAGCTTGTATCTCAAGAAGCAAAAGGAATTTTTAAAAGCGGTTTATTTTACTAAAAAGAAGATACTTTGTTTTATTAATGGTGATGGTTTCAAAATAATTATGTAAGAAATCGATTTTATTCGAATTTTTAAACTTGATTAAAAAAATGTGTGGGAAATTTCTAATAACTTAAAAGCTTGTATCTCAAGAAGCAAAAGGAATTTTTAAAAGCGGTTTATTTTACTAAAAAGAAGACACTTTGTTTTATTAATGGTGATGGTTTCAAGATAATTAAGTAAGAAATCGATTTTATCCGAATTTTTAAACTTAATTAAAAAAATGTGTGAGAAAATTCGACTTACTTAAAAAGCTTGTATCTCAAGAAGCAAAAGGAATTTTTAAAAGCGGTTTATTTTACTAAAAAGAAGATACTTTGTTTTATTAATGGTGATGGTTTCAAAATAATTATGTAAGAAATCGATTTTATTCGAATTTTTAAACTTGATTAAAAAAATGTGTGGGAAATTTCTAATAACTTAAAAGCTTGTATCTCAAGAAGCAAAAGGAATTTTTAAAAGCGGTTTATTTTACTAAAAAGAAGACACTTTGTTTTATTAATGGTGATGGTTTCAAGATAATTAAGTAAGAAATCGATTTTATCCGAATTTTTAAACTTAATTAAAAAAATGTGTGAGAAAATTCGACTTACTTAAAAAGCTTGTATCTCAAGAAGCAAAAGGAATTTTTAAAAGCGGTTTATTTTATTAAAAAGAAGAAAGTTTGTTTTATTAATGATGAAGGTTTCAAAATATTTAAGTAAGAAACTGATTTTATCCGAATTTTTTAAACTTAATTAACAAAATGTGTGAGAAAATTCGAATTACTTAAAAAGGTTGTATCTAAAGAAGCAAAAGGAATTTTTAAAAGCGGTTTATTTTACTAAAAAGAAGACACTTTATTTTATTAATGATGAAGGTTTCAAGAAAATTAAATAAGAAATAGATTTTATTCGAATTTTTTTATGTAAATTAAAAAAATGTGTTAAAAAATTTATTAATTTCAAAATCTTGTATCTTAAGAAGCAAAAGGAATTTTTAAAAGCGGTTTATTTTCTTAAAAAGAAGACACATTGTTTTATAAATGTTGAGGGTTTCAAAATAAGTAAATCGATTTTATCCGAATTTTTAAATTTAATTGAAAAAAAATGTGAGAAAATTCGAATTACCTAAAAAGCTTATATCTCAAGAAGCAATTTTTAAAAGCGATTTATTTGAGTAAAAACAAATTATTTTCTTTTATTAATCGTTAAAATTTTTAAAAATTTAACCAATTATGATTAAAAATCGAATATTTTTAAAATAACCAAAAACATCAACAAAAGCGATTACAAATTAAGTTAATACCAATTTTTTCTAACGATCATTAAATTTCGAGATAAAGCTTTCGAACAATCCAACATAGAGAAAGTTTTCGCAACAATTTTTGAATAACGTTTTGATTCGATCGAGTTTAACAGTTTAAGAGAAAGTGATTACATCTCTTCGGGTTATTTTTACGTTAATTGCACATAATGTTTCTTTTACATTTTAATCATTTTTTTTTTCTTCATCTTAACTATCTTATACGACCGCCGGCGGTGGTTAGAATGCACATTTTTAACTTTACAAACTCGTTCATCTCGAAGAATGCAGTCGGCTGCGGAGGCGTCTCCGAAGAATAAAGACAGAAAGAAGAGAAAGAAATATATATGTAGTTATAGTAAGAAGATTTTGGAATAAAATGAAATGAAATGAAATGAAATGAAATAAAATGAAATAAAATCGTTTAAGTTAAAGGGTAAAAAAGGAGGTTTTGCGCTTTTGCGCTTCGGCGTCTTCTACTAGCTGTTAATGGTTGCGGTTTGGCCATTAAGCCCGATAACACGGTGAACGACGCTGGTTTAGCTTTATTCTTTCTTGGTCGAATCTTTTTAATACGACTCTAACCCTAACGAGATATTGGTTTGACAATGTAACGAGGCGAAGTGTTTAATAAAAAAGTGGCCTTCGCCGTTCATTGTGGCCCATTTAATTTAATAAGAAGATTCAAGAATTGTTATTTTTAAATTTTCTTGGATTTCGTCCAAACCACTTTCATTCAGGAGGCCGAATTCACCAATGTCGCGAATAACCCAACATAACTCGTACAACAACAACAACAACAAAAGAGGCTTTGAGCTGGAAGCTGCGAGCTCGAAAGCTCGAAGAGGTCCAATGAAATTCATCGTTTTACGTCCGTGTCGGATGGATCCGGCACATTAATTACTGATTAGAGACGCGAGATTTAAAATTTAATTGCTAAAACCGTCTTTGGCCACCGGACGAATCTATTTTCAAAAAAGAATAATCGCTAAGTTCTTGGGTTTTAGTTGAGGTTGAGGTTTCGGATCTTGCTTCGTTTTGAATCGTTTCAAAGTTTTAAACTTAAGCACGGGGAGCGTGTAGAGAGGCGAAGGTTAATGTACTCTATGCAGGAACGAAACCAGATTTGCAAAGAGTTGCTTAGAGTACAAAAGGCGAGCGGAGTAAGAAGAGTACTCTTCTATGGGAGTTGCGTATATATATGTATACGTGTAATATAAGATGTATATGTTTTAAAAAAATTTTGGGTTAAAAATCAAAATGGCCGTGCAAATATACAGAACGACCGTGTCGCGGTTATTTTTATCTCAACCATGGCCCAATATTTACAAAAGATATTTGTGAACATCCCGTCCAATCCGAGCCGATTCAATAAAGCAACATTTTTCTTGCACATTTCGTTTAGTACTTAACTAATCTAAGAAATAAGCTTAAGTGGTAATACAAACCTAAAAAAGTGTTTCCTTAAAATCCTCGGGTAATAACTCACAAACTAATTTAATCATTAATAATCATTTCATCAAAAATTAATTCAAATTACATTAAAAATCCACACCACAACAATGTTTAAAACGAAACACACGTGATCGCAAAACACAATAATAATAATAATAATGATAATAACGGGGGAGGTCGCGAAACAAAAAGGTAACGAAAAATGAACCCACCAAAAACAACATTCAAAAAAAAAAAAAAAATGAAAAATTAATATTAACTTATTATTATTAACTTAATTTTTTTGTTGACCGATTAAATAAAAAGAAGAGTAGTTGAGGTGATTTAACCGGATTTAAGCAGCGGCGTTCGCGTCGCAGTCGAGCGGAGTATTGGGCTCATTTTATCAAAGCCATCTATGATTTAACTATTAGGAAGCCGCTGGCATCTCGGCGGATCCGAGCCCGCACTTGGGATCGCGGTGTGCTATGAAAATGCTCAGCGACATGCTGTGGTGGGGGGGATCAGCGGCGTGCGAATTGCATAAGCCGAACTAAGGCGTTCGCTCATTGCTTAAGTTGAATGCTTTGGAGAGGGGAATAGTAGGAGAAATTTTTGGGTGGGGGCAAATAGTATAGGAAGGAAACTATAGCAACGAGAGGAACGATGACAACAATGATGACAATGAGCGACATCTTAAAAAAAAAGAATTTTTACTAAAAAAAAAGAATAAAATTCGATTGTTTTGAGATTAATAACAACGCCTAAACTATAATCAAGTAAATCATATCATATCAATGCTATTACTACAAAAAAAAAACATCAAAATAACTTTTTATTTTTTTTATCACTATTAACCCTCCAGTACACGCGCATTTTTTTTTTGACGTGAGTGCTCGCACCGGACTGAGAGTCCGGGTTTCTTTGCCAAATAAGAGATTTGTATTAAACTCCCTAGATTACTAAAGTACCGCGGTTCATGATATCTATGTATTCAAACGATTCGAGCCAAAATGGTGATTTGACAGCATGTCAGTGACCAGGTGTACGAATAGGGAGTTTATTTATTGCTGCCAGTAGACACAAAACGGGACAAACCCAAAAGATTGTGTCACTACATTGACAAAAACTACTATATTACAAATACATTGTGCGGTTAATTACGAATAAATTAACTAAAAACAAAAAGAAAATAAAATTAAGAAAAATAAAACATACATTTGTTTACGCTACAGTAATGTTGATCAATGCTTTCTGTAACTCAACGGCAGTTATCAAGCTCTTAAATCTAATATATGTATTACTAAACATATCTATACCGTTGCCAGTAGTATGGAACCGATCACAAGCAATCGCCATCCGAATCATAGGAGAATTTTGAAATAAATTTGTTCTCGGAATGGGAGTATAAAAAATTGACTCATGCCTTAAAGATCGGGAAGGTATACGTATATTCACACATCCCAATAATACCGAGGAGGCACATCTATTGTTGACAATCTTATGAAATGTAAGAGCATCGTTACAAAAGCGGCGCTGGTGAAGTGGAAGAAGTTGGAAAGAGCTGCACGCAGAATTATAATCTTTATAGCTTAAATTAAATTTATAGGCTAAGTGCTTTAGAAACTTCTTTTGAATTCTTTCAATTCTGTTTATATAAGTGTGATACTGCGGATTCCAAATGGTAGTGCAAAAATTTAGTACACTGAATACGTAAGCAAAATATAAAACTTTTACTGCTTCTACGCTTTTGAAACATTCTGTGGATCTTATGACAAAGCCCAACATTCGCAGCGCCTTTCCAACCACTCCATCAACGTGACCAGAAAATGTAAGCTTGTTGTCAAATGTAACACCAACATCTTTAATTTGAGATGCTCTAGGTAAGACATAGTTTTCCAATTTGTACTCATATCTGATGGCATTCGAACTCCTTGAAAAAGATATAACATTACATTTAATAGGATTGAGTGTCATAAAATTGTCATTGCAATAGACTCGCAGTGCGTCAATGTCACGCTGCATCCTCGAGCAGTCGAGTGGAGAGGAAATACGTGCAAACAACTTCAAATCATCAGCATACATTAAGCACTGGGAGTGTTTTATGACTGCGAAAATGTCATTGATGTAAATATTGAAAAGGAGAGGGCCAAGATGGCTACCTTGAGGTACACCTGACGGGACGAACATTACATCAGAATAGTATCCATTAATAGATACTACCTAAGTTCTTCCACGTATATAAGAAGCAATCAATCGCAACAAATAGTTATCAATTCCCATAAACCGAAGCTTTGACAACAGAAGATTGTGATCAACACGATCGAAAGCCTTACTGAAGTCAGTATAAACGGCATCCACTTGAGTTACTTGATCAAGAGAAGTAAAAATATAATTACTGTACTCAAGCAAGTTACTCTCGACCGAGCGACCCGCAAAAAAGCCATGCTGTCTTGTATCAATTTTATTTTTAGTAAAAAAAATAGCCGTTTATAAATTAGCTTTTCAAAGATTTTGCTTAACACCGATAATAAAGATATTGGTCTATAATTGGATACATCACTTCTATTACCAGACTTAAAGATAGGAACTATATGTGCCTGCTTCCAAAGACGTGGAAAAACTCCAGATTCAATGGATTTGTTCAGTATAATGGTTACAGGTAGCGACAAAGACGCGTAACATTCTTTAATAAAAATTGCTGGTATACCATCCGGACCCGGGCCCTTTGAAGCATCAATTCCTGCCAGTACCTCCTCAACCTCAATCTGATCGAAGCAAGTTACAACTGTACCACTGATGTCGGACGTGACACCAGACACCGCATCAGTCTGGTGGATTGAGTACACAGAATGAAAAAAATCTGCGAACAATAAGCAGATGGACGAAGGATCGGAAGCTGTGCAATCATCCAGGTGTACCGCAGACGGTATATTATTACTGCCCTTTCTTCGTTTTAAGAATGTCCAGAAATGTTTGGGATTGTGTGTTATATTTATTTCTGCCTGGCTAACATAATTTTTATAATCCCGATCAATAAGGAATTTTGCTCGCCCTCTCAGCAGAGAAAAGATAAGATAATCAACGTGATTTCCATAACGCTTCCATTTCCTATGCGCCTTCCTCTTTTCATTAATCGTCCGCACAGCACTGAACGAAAACCACACGGGAAAACCACTCTCTCTCTTATGCATTTTGGGAATATGTTTCTCAAAACCGCGATGCAAGTGAGCATAAAATGCATCCACAGAATCATTAACATCATCGCACTCCAACTCTCTTTCCCAGTTAACCCCATTAAAATGTGAATTGAGTAAATCAAATTTTGCTTTTTTGTAGTTATAGCAAGCGGGAGAGTTATACTTAAGATTTGGAGGTGCGATTACCTGACAGGAAAACTCAAGAGTGGTGTGAGATATCTTCACGAATTAAAGGGCTATCGCTGAGCGCTATGTCAGAGATAGAACAAAAATTTGCAATAATAAGATCCAAAGTATGGTTGTAAGCATTAAAATGGCGATTAAATTAATTAAGGCGGCAGAGGAACAGGGCATCCAGAAAATCACGAGATCGAGTACTACTGCATGATGGTACACAATGACGAAGGCAGAGATCAATCTCCCATTTAATTTCAGGCAAGTTAAAATCGCCACATATAAGAAATTTGTCGTCAGGATATCGCCGTGTGAGTACAGTAAGTTGATCTATGAATGAATAGAGTGCTAAGTTATCATTTGGACGAATATATACACAGCAAACATGTAGCGAAGAACCCCCGGTCTTAAGCGTTACACTCACTACCTCAAGATTCACAAACCAGTCAGCATGGGCTACCGCCGGTATAGCAGTAGATACCCCAATTAAGACACCCCCACCCTTCGAAAGGTCCTCATCGTTGCCGTTTGTCCTGTCGCGCCTAAAAACATTATAAAGATCCGGAGACAGTTCTGCCGAGTATATGCCAGGATGCAACCAGGTTTCGGTTATGCAAACAAGATCAAAATCAAAATTTAATAAGCTAGTGAAAAAAGATTTCAACTTAGTTCTTAGACCACGCACGTTCTGATAGTAAACGCTAATCGAAGACATTGTGAACAGTAACATTTAATTGAATATAAATTTATGAATAATTTAGTGTCGCCAAAACCGATCACATCCTGTCCACATCGGCCTCACTCCTGATGGGCAAAAGACGTGCGTATGTGTGAGAAAAACGTTTTGCTCCGCCCCCGATTCGAGACCATTATTAAACTTCACCTTTCGTTTCTTCGGTGGCTGATACTGCTTAAAACAAACTTGATAAGCTACCAGGAGCCTTGAACTGCTTTCAAAAATGTTGATACTACCTCTGGAAGACTTGATAAAGCTTCTAGAAGCCTTAACATAGCTTTCAGAAGGCTTGAACTGCTTCCACAAGATTTTATGCTGCAGCTGAAAGACTTGATACTATTTCTAGAAGATTTTAAATGATTCCAAAAGACTTGATACCGTTTGTAAAACTACTGGCAAAAAGATGTTTGAAAATGAAAAGTCTTAAAGAAGACATTTTTATTGCAACAGGCACGAAATTGTTAATACAATTTGATTTTGCTTCCAAAATACCAAATACTGCTAGGATACAAAATGTTCATTTCAAAAGTTCAAAAAATTTCAATTATAGACCAAATATTGCTTGTGAAGGTGTAAGCACTGTTGATATAAGGCATTTCTATTGCAAATTAACCATAATCGCCAGATACATGGACGTTTTTCATATCACTTTTGTTTTGAGAACAGTCATTCGTCGTTTGAATCTTTTCCCAATTCAGTTTTTTCACTATCCAGCACCCATACTTATTTTCAAAAACCGGCGCTTATGAAGCTACGAAGATTGTGTTAGATGTACCACTGACGATCTAAAGATAAATCAATTAGCTGCAGAATTCTTCGAATCCTCTATTTGGGCATCGTAAATCTTACACAAATTGCTGGTTCTGGTCCTAAAAACGTTTTAGCACTAGCTCATCTGCCGTTTCATTGGCAGCACTTCCAGAGCGACCTCAGTGTAGTTAAAACGACGAACCGTTTGAGCTATCTGTATTTCCACATAAATTTTGATAATTCTCTACTTGATTTCGAGCTTTGTGGAGATGAGTTACTCAGCTTGTGTTCTCATTTAATCCCAAGATTATTCCTCACCTGCGCAATCAGTAATAAAATGTCCAATATAATTATAATTACAAACTCACTTCTACAGTATTATATATTTAGAAATCTGAAACCAGCAACTAACGCCATTAACAACGACAACATTCTGATCTGAAATAATACTTTGACGTCCTTCAACATCGGCAAATACAGAAAAAAGGGATTAACTAACTAGAAACTGACGAAATAACCTATTTACCTTTATTAGCTGTTTCCACCAAAACTTATTTTCGAAAGTAAGTCCTTTTTTCGTAGACAAGAACGGATATATTAAAAAAAAATGTTAACTTGAATGGTTGCGGTCCGCCGAACCAGCGGTTGCAAATTGCTGAAAGACTCTGTAAGTCGATAGTTAAACTTGCAGGAAAAGATTTTATTAATCATAAAATCGTGGCTATGAGAAAATACTGGAAATTATTTTCAGGATTCTGAGATGACCACTAGGAGGTGCAAATACCATCTTTAATGCCTTGAAATCTTAACAATTAAACAATTAGTCATCTTAGGAATGGTATCTCAATTTTAAGATACTTGTACATTTCAGTTTCAGTCCAGTCCCAGTATATTCCGGGTTCATGCCGGGATTTCATGAAAGAAGATTTATCGTTTAGAAGTCTGGGAGCATTAAGAAAGATTTGCAATGAAAATACGATTGGCACCAAATAAATTAATTTTCTGGACGCATTTCAAGCCTTATAGACGCAATGTCAAGTATTCTGACAGCAATATCAAATCTTTTGTTAGCATTCCAAATGTTTTGAAAGCAATTTAGATCTTCTAGAAGCAATATTAAGCCTACCTGAGCCAATTTCGAGACTTTTGTAACCATTTTAAATCTTCTAGAAGTAGTATCAAGTCTTCTGGAATCTTGTCGAGTCTTCTGAAAGCATTTCAAATCTTCCAGAAACAGTATAAAGTCTTACAGGGGCTATATCTAATCTTTTGGAAGCATTTTAAAATATCTAGAAGCAGTATCATGTCTTAATTATTAAAATCTTCTAGAAGCAGTATCAAGTCTTTTGGAAACTTCTCAAGTCTTCTGAAAGCATTTGAAATCTTCTGGAAGCAGTATAAAGTCTTACAGGGACAGTATCAAGCCTTTAGGAAGCATTTTAAAACATCTAGAAGCAGTATCAAGTCTTCTGGAATCTTCTCGAGTCTTCTGAAAGCATTTCAAATCTTCCAGAAATAGTATAAAGTCTTACAGGGGCTATATCTAATCTTTTGAAAGCATTTTAAAATATCTAGAAGCAGTATCGATTCTTAATTATTAAAATTTTCTAGAAGCAGTATCAAGTGTTTTGGAAACTTCTCAAGTCTTCTGAAAGCATTTGAAATCGTCTAGAAGCAGTATAAAGTCTTATAGGGGCAGTATCAAAGCTTTAGGAGGCATTTTAAAACATCTAGAAGCAGTATCAAGTCTTCTGGAATCTTGTCGAGTCTTCTGAAAGCATTTCAAATCTTCCAGAAATAGTATAAAGTCTTACAGGGGCTATATCTAATCTTTTGGAAGCATTTTAAAATATCTAGAAGCAGTATCATGTCTTAATTATTAAAATCTTCTAGAAGCAGTATCAAGTCTTTTGGAAACTTCTCAAGTCTTCTGAAAGCATTTGAAATCTTCTGGAAGCAGTATAAAGTCTTACAGGGACAGTATCAAGCCTTTAGGAAGCATTTTAAAACATCTAGAAGCAGTATCAAGTCTTCTGGAATCTTCTCGAGTCTTCTGAAAGCATTTCAAATCTTCCAGAAATAGTATAAAGTCTTACAGGGGCTATATCTAATCTTTTGGAAGCATTTTAAAATATCTAGAAGCAGTATCATGTCTTAATTATTAAAATCTTCTAGAAGCAGTATCAAGTCTTTTGGAAACTTCTCAAGTCTTCTGAAAGCATTTGAAATCTTCTGGAAGCAGTATAAAGTCTTACAGGGACAGTATCAAGCCTTTAGGAAGCATTTTAAAACATCTAGAAGCAGTATCAAGTCTTCTGGAATCTTCTCGAGTCTTCTGAAAGCATTTCAAATCTTCCAGAAATAGTATAAAGTCTTACAGGGGCTATATCTAATCTTTTGGAAGCATTTTAAAATATCTAGAAGCAGTATCATGTCTTAATTATTAAAATCTTCTAGAAGCAGTATCAAGTCTTTTGGAAACTTCTCAAGTCTTCTGAAAGCATTTGAAATCTTCTGGAAGCAGTATAAAGTCTTACAGGGACAGTATCAAGCCTTTAGGAAGCATTTTAAAACATCTAGAAGCAGTATCAAGTCTTCTGGAATCTTCTCGAGTCTTCTGAAAGCATTTCAAATCTTCCAGAAATAGTATAAAGTCTTACAGGGGCTATATCTAATCTTTTGGAAGCATTTTAAAATATCTAGAAGCAGTATCATGTCTTAATTATTAAAATCTTCTAGAAGCAGTATCAAGTCTTTTGGAAACTTCTCAAGTCTTCTGAAAGCATTTGAAATCTTCTGGAAGCAGTATAAAGTCTTACAGGGACAGTATCAAGCCTTTAGGAAGTATTTTAAAACATCTAGAAGCAGTATCAAGTCTTCTGGAATCTTCTCGAGTCTTCTGAAAGCATTTCAAATCTTCCAGAAATAGTATAAAGTCTTACAGGGGCTATATCTAATCTTTTGGAAGCATTTTAAAATATCTAGAAGCAGTATCATGTCTTAATTATTAAAATCTTCTAGAAGCAGTATCAAGTCTTTTGGAAACTTCTCAAGTCTTCTGAAAGCATTTGAAATCGTCTAGAAGCAGTATAAAGTCTTATAGGGGCAGTATCAAAGCTTTAGGAGGCATTTTAAAACATCTAGAAGCAGTATCAAGTCTTCTGGAATCTTGTCGAGTCTTCTGAAAGCATTTCAAATCTTCCAGAAATAGTATAAAGTCTTACAGGGGCTATATCTAATCTTTTGGAAGCATTTTAAAATATCTAGAAGCAGTATCATGTCTTAATTATTAAAATCTTCTAGAAGCAGTATCAAGTCTTTTGGAAACTTCTCAAGTCTTCTGAAAGCATTTGAAATCGTCTAGAAGCAGTATAAAGTCTTATAGGGGCAGTATCAAAGCTTTAGGAGGCATTTTAAAACATCTAGAAGCAGTATCAAGTCTTCTGGAATCTTGTCGAGTCTTCTGAAAGCATTTCAAATCTTCCAGAAATAGTATAAAGTCTTACAGGGGCTATATCTAATCTTTTGGAAGCATTTTAAAATATCTAGAAGCAGTATCATGTCTTAATTATTAAAATCTTCTAGAAGCAGTATCAAGTCTTTTGGAAACTTCTCAAGTCTTCTGAAAGCATTTGAAATCGTCTAGAAGCAGTATAAAGTCTTATAGGGGCAGTATCAAAGCTTTAGGAGGCATTTTAAAACATCTAGAAGCAGTATCAAGTCTTCTGGAATCTTGTCGAGTCTTCTGAAAGCATTTCAAATCTTCCAGAAATAGTATAAAGTCTTACAGGGGCTATATCTAATCTTTTGGAAGCATTTTAAAATATCTAGAAGCAGTATCATGTCTTAATTATTAAAATCTTCTAGAAGCAGTATCAAGTCTTTTGGAAACTTCTCAAGTCTTCTGAAAGCATTTGAAATCTTCTGGAAGCAGTATAAAGTCTTACAGGGACAGTATCAAGCCTTTAGGAAGCATTTTAAAACATCTAGAAGCAGTATCAAGTCTTCTGGAATCTTCTCGAGTCTTCTGAAAGCATTTCAAATCTTCCAGAAATAGTATAAAGTCTTACAGGGGCTATATCTAATCTTTTGGAAGCATTTTAAAATATCTAGAAGCAGTATCATGTCTTAATTATTAAAATCTTCTAGAAGCAGTATCAAGTCTTTTGGAAACTTCTCAAGTCTTCTGAAAGCATTTGAAATCTTCTGGAAGCAGTATAAAGTCTTACAGGGACAGTATCAAGCCTTTAGGAAGCATTTTAAAACATCTAGAAGCAGTATCAAGTCTTCTGGAATCTTCTCGAGTCTTCTGAAAGCATTTCAAATCTTCCAGAAATAGTATAAAGTCTTACAGGGGCTATATCTAATCTTTTGGAAGCATTTTAAAATATCTAGAAGCAGTATCATGTCTTAATTATTAAAATCTTCTAGAAGCAGTATCAAGTCTTTTGGAAACTTCTCAAGTCTTCTGAAAGCATTTGAAATCTTCTGGAAGCAGTATAAAGTCTTACAGGGACAGTATCAAGCCTTTAGGAAGTATTTTAAAACATCTAGAAGCAGTATCAAGTCTTCTGGAATCTTCTCGAGTCTTCTGAAAGCATTTCAAATCTTCCAGAAATAGTATAAAGTCTTACAGGGGCTATATCTAATCTTTTGGAAGCATTTTAAAATATCTAGAAGCAGTATCATGTCTTAATTATTAAAATCTTCTAGAAGCAGTATCAAGTCTTTTGGAAACTTCTCAAGTCTTCTGAAAGCATTTGAAATCGTCTAGAAGCAGTATAAAGTCTTATAGGGGCAGTATCAAAGCTTTAGGAGGCATTTTAAAACATCTAGAAGCAGTATCAAGTCTTCTGGAATCTTGTCGAGTCTTCTGAAAGCATTTCAAATCTTCCAGAAATAGTATAAAGTCTTACAGGGGCTATATCTAATCTTTTGGAAGCATTTTAAAATATCTAGAAGCAGTATCATGTCTTAATTATTAAAATCTTCTAGAAGCAGTATCAAGTCTTTTGGAAACTTCTCAAGTCTTCTGAAAGCATTTGAAATCGTCTAGAAGCAGTATAAAGTCTTATAGGGGCAGTATCAAAGCTTTAGGAGGCATTTTAAAACATCTAGAAGCAGTATCAAGTCTTCTGGAATCTTGTCGAGTCTTCTGAAAGCATTTCAAATCTTCCAGAAATAGTATAAAGTCTTACAGGGGCTATATCTAATCTTTTGGAAGCATTTTAAAATATCTAGAAGCAGTATCATGTCTTAATTATTAAAATCTTCTAGAAGCAGTATCAAGTCTTTTGGAAACTTCTCAAGTCTTCTGAAAGCATTTGAAATCGTCTAGAAGCAGTATAAAGTCTTATAGGGGCAGTATCAAAGCTTTAGGAGGCATTTTAAAACATCTAGAAGCAGTATCAAGTCTTCTGGAATCTTGTCGAGTCTTCTGAAAGCATTTCAAATCTTCCAGAAATAGTATAAAGTCTTACAGGGGCTATATCTAATCTTTTGGAAGCATTTTAAAATATCTAGAAGCAGTATCATGTCTTAATTATTAAAATCTTCTAGAAGCAGTATCAAGTCTTTTGGAAACTTCTCAAGTCTTCTGAAAGCATTTGAAATCTTCTGGAAGCAGTATAAAGTCTTACAGGGACAGTATCAAGCCTTTAGGAAGCATTTTAAAACATCTAGAAGCAGTATCAAGTCTTCTGGAATCTTCTCGAGTCTTCTGAAAGCATTTCAAATCTTCCAGAAATAGTATAAAGTCTTACAGGGGCTATATCTAATCTTTTGGAAGCATTTTAAAATATCTAGAAGCAGTATCATGTCTTAATTATTAAAATTTTCTAGAAGCAGTATCAAGTCTTTTGGAAACTTCTCAATTCTTCTGAAAGCATTTGAAATCTTCTGGAAGCAGTATAAAGTCTTATAGGGGCAGTATCAAAGCTTTAGGAGGCATTTTAAAACATCTAGAAGCAGTATCAAGTCTTCTGGAAGTAGTATCCAGTCTTTTGGAAGCACTTCAAGTAATTTTGAAGTATTTCAAGTCTTCTAAAAGTAAGTATAAGGTCTTCTGGAAACATTGTAAGTCGTCTGGAAGTATTGTAAGTCATCTGGAAATATTTTAAGTTTTCTAGAAGCAGTATCAGTCTTCTGGAAACATTCCAAGTATTCTGGAAACCATATCAAGTTTCTTAGATACAATATCAAGTCTTCTGGAAGCATCTTCAGTCTTCTAACAGCGACCTAAAGTACTTTGGAAGCATTGTAGGTCGTCTGGACACACTTCAAGTCCTCTAGATGCAATATCAAGGCTTCTAAAAGCGTTGTAAGTCATCTGTAAGCATTGTAAGTCGTCTGAATGCATTGTAAAACATCTGTAAATTCATCATTTTAAGTCTTCTAGAAATATCAGTCTAGAAATTCAAGTCTTCTGAAAGCAATATAAAGTTTTCTTAAAACAGTATCAAATCATCTAGAGGTAACAACATCAAGTCTTCTGGAAACATTTTAAGTTTTCTAGATGCTATATCAAGTTATCTGAAAGCATTGTAAGTCGTCTGGAAGTATTTTAAATCCTCTAGAAGCAGTAACAGTCTTCTGGAAGCCGCGGTACTTTATAAATGTAGACTTTAATTTGTATTCTTTTTAAGACAATAATTTAAAAAAAAAATTTATCATCATAAAATTTCCGATAGGCAAATAAATGCCCGCGTTGAATACGCTGCACATTTTTCGGGGCATTTATGTTCTACAGCTTTCATTATCTTCTTCGTTTCTTCTAATCAGATAAGAAGCCATTTTGAACGGAAAAAAACATCTTACCGTCTGCAAAACTTTTTGAAAAGCTTCAGTCTTCACCTTCAAAGAGTATTTTTCTTCACTATCGTATTCATATTCGTATTTTACTGTGTTGTACACTAAGAAATTTTTGACACAAAAATGACATAATTATGTCGTTAAAAAAGTTGCCTTTTCTGTTAAACAATGGAGGGTACAGAACCCGGAGTGAGAGTCCGGCGCGTGTACCGAAAGGTTAAGTATTCTAAAGAAAGATATTTTGAGTCAAACAGAATCATTTTGAATTGAATGAACTTCTCATTTCTTAATACGAGAATAACCACATCCCCTAGATACATTTCAAAATCTTAAGAAAGTTGGAACTATCCGAATCAACGTAACGATAATTTCTAAGTCGCATCTTCGTGGATGTTAGGAAAACATTCGACTCAACTTGTTAAAAGAATTTTTTTCAAATCGCTTCTCATCGCTTAATATAAAAAAACTGTAAAAGAAGAAGAAAGCTCCTCCCAAAAAAGATGAGGGATTTAGGGAGGAGATTCAACTTATTTAGATTTGTGCCATAAGCAGGGTTGAAAAAAAAAACAGTTTTTTTAATTTTTGAACAAAGTACCTGTTTTTAATTGTTTTAAACTTATTTTACGTTGCTACCAAAAAATTGTATTTTAAACCTGTTTTAAGATGTCTTTTAAACAAGCTGTTGGAAATAAATGAAATATTTTGGAATATTTTTAAACCAAAAAACGTCCAAATTAAGCCTTATGTAAACTCTAACTCAATTGAGATAAACTATAAACTCTTGTCATTGAGGTTAAATTGAATAATCTGATTTATATCGTTATATCTCAAAGACGAATTGAGATATTATTATGAAATAAAAATCATTTTGAAGCAAATTTAATCTAGTTTTAACAAACTAATTATAATTATTTTGATTTCATAAATTAAAAAGATAATTTTTTTTTAAATCACCTCTCTTATTATTAAGGTTAAATTGAATAATCTAATTTACATCATTATATCTCAAAAACGAATTGAGATACTATTATGAAATAAAATTCTCTTCTAGGAACATCATCAAGTATGTAGTAGTAATAGTCAAGAAATGCTTCCAGAGGAAGCATTTCAACTCTTCTAGAAGCGGTATCAAGTTTTGTGGAAAGATTTGAAGTTTTTTAGAAGAAGTATCAAGTCTTCTGGAAGCATTTCATGTTCTTTCGAATATGCTATATATCTATAGCATTTATAACTATTGATATTAGTTTATATTGTAAATAAGTTGGCAGACTTCAAAGTGATGACCAAGAGTTTTTACACATAAAAGCTCCTGCTGAGAAATAGGCAGACTTTAAAGTAATATATAATATGTGGAATAATAGTAATTCATGCTACCAACAAGTTGGTAGACTTTAAGTTGATCACCAGAACTTTGGAGAGATAATAAGTAATGTTGTCAACAAGTTGGCAAACTTTAAGCTGATGAGCAGGATT
Organism: Onthophagus sagittarius; assembly: GCA_036711965.1. NCBI lineage: Eukaryota > Metazoa > Arthropoda > Insecta > Coleoptera > Scarabaeidae > Onthophagus > Onthophagus sagittarius. The sequence goes on from JASERS010000009.1 coordinate 15,668,831, forward strand.
TTAGAGACACAATTTCTAAGTACTACGATAGCAGAATTTTTGTCTGTCCTGGCAAATAGAACTGGGTATAACATCTCTGATTCCTTCTCATTCAGACGTCTTCGATCCAAAGTCCTCTGCTTTACGCTGATGATACTACTTTTGTAGCTCATATTATTTTTAACTCAGATCTAGATTTTGATTGAAAAAGAGAATTTTACGAGCAGTTTGAAGAATCAGTCATTTGACATGTAAAATTCGATTTTGCATGTCATAATTTGCTCAAAAAGCTTTGAAAAATTCTTCGAAAAGTTTAAAAGTTTTTGATTATATATGCGTGAATGCCATCTAGACCAGTCGTAGCTTTTGTCTTAAACTTATTCAAGTTCTCATTATGACTGACTTTTGAGATGATCAAAGAGGCACCATACCGGTTATTACGAATTTGGGCATTGTTAATATGGACTTCTGGAGCAGAAAAATTCAAAATATATAAGGTTCAATACGGTAACCGAAACATCAAACAATTTTTCAAAAAATTTATGTCAATATCTTTCTGGTTTTAAATCTAATATATCTTCGTATAAATAAATAATAGATCTTAGTAAAAAATAGTTTGCGTCTTTGTAATGCATCCTTAAGTCATTTTGATTCATTAAAATCAGCTTTGATTCACACTAATCAGCTAATATTGTAATTTAAGGTCTTTGATTTTTTTTGACATGATATCTTGGCATGCCATAAGCAAAAATTTAGAATCATTTTGACACTCATCAACTCATTTTGATGCTTTTGTCTTTATTATGTATGCTTCTGATTCATTTAAATCAGTTTTGATTCACACTAATTAACTTTTCTTGCATTCTAACGTCTTTGAACTTTCTGGAAAAAATGTCCTGTCATGCCAAAGCCTGTTTTTATTCATATATAACATCTTTAAGTTCTTTTTTTTATCATTTTGCAGCATTTTAACAATCGCCAATAAGGTTTTTCAACTTTTTTGTCTCATAATTGCACTTTTTTAATAAGCCTATTTTGATGTTTTCGACTTTGTTATGAATCCTTGAGATATTTAAATCAGTTTTGATTCATACCAATTGACTTCTCTCGTATTCTCCGTCTTTAAACTTACTGGAAAAAATATCCTTTTATGCCAAAAACTTTTCTTGTTCATATATAACATTTTTAAGTCATTTTTAATCATTTAGTACCATTTTGACACTCACTAATAAGATCTTTTAATTCATTAGTACCATTGATACACTATTTTAGTAAATCAAAATCGCTATTTTAATGTTTTCATCTTTTTTATGTATCTATGAGTCAGTAATTTAAGGTTTTTAAATTTTCTGGACAAATTATCTTGACATACCAAAGACTTTTCTTGTACTTAAGTAACATCGTTAAGTTGTTTTCAATCATTTACCACAATTTTGACACTCGCCAATAAGGTTTTCTTATTTTTTATCCTAATTAATACACTTTTTAAGTAAACCAAAATTGTTCTTAAAATCTAAAATCTTTAAATTTTCTGGCTCCTTTGACACCAAAGACTTTTCTTACCCTTATATAACATCTCTAAGTTATTTTCAATCATTTGATATCATTTTGACACTCACCAATGAGGATTCTCTATTTTTTATTCTCATTGGTATACTTTTTTAATAAACCAAAATCGTTCTTTTAATACATTCATCTTTGTTATGTGTCCTAGATAAATTTTGAATCATTTAAATTCTTTTTGTCTCACACCAATCAATTCTTTTTACAATCTATAGTTTTTGAGTCTTCACAATATTCATCAACAATATTTTTTATCTTCATATATCATTCTAAAGCTATTTTCAATCATTTGGTACCATTTTGACATTTACCAATCAGCTTTTCTTATTTCTAACTGTCATAAATTCATTATGATATTAATCAATAAGGGTTTTCTACATTCTAGTATCATTGATGAATTTCTGTACTAAACCAAAATCATTCTTTTTAGATTTTCATCCTTATTGTGCATCCTGGAGATATTTTGAATCATTTAAAACCATTTTGACTCACACTAATCAGCTTTTCTTGCATTCTAAAGTTTTTAAACTTCCTGGAAAAGATGTCCTTTTATAGCAAAAACTTTTCTTGCCTATATACAATATCCTTAAGTTGTTTTCAATCATTTGCTATCATTTATCATCTTAAATCATTGCAAAACATTTTGACTCACACCAATGAGTTTTTTTTAGATTCTAAAGTCTTTGAATTTTCTGGACAAAACATCCCTATATGCCAATCACTTTTCTTGCCCATATATAACATCTTTAAGTTACTCTTAATCATTTAGTATCATTATGACATTAACCAATAAGGTTTATCTACATTCTAGCATCATTGATAAATTTTTCTAATAAACCAAAATCATTTTTTTGAGACATTCATATTTATAATGCATCCAAGAGACATTTTGAATCATCTAAAACCATTTTGACTAACACTAATAAGCTTTTCTTGCATTCTAAAGTCTTTGAACTTCTTGGAAAAAATGTCCTTTTATGCCAAAGAGTTTTCTTGCTTATATACAACATCTATAAACTGTTCTCCATCATTTGGTGTCATTTTGACATTCACCAATCAGCTTTTCCTATTCCTCTATGTCATTTATACAATTTCTAGTAAACCAAAATCATTCTTTTGATACCTTCGTCTTTGTTATGAATCCTAGAGACGTTTTGTGTCATTTAAAACCATTTTGACTCATACCAACCATCTTTTCTTGCAATCTAAAACTTTTGAATTTCCTGAAGAAGATATCTTTTTATGTCAAAAACTTTTCTTGTCCATATATAACTTCTTTAAGTAATTTTCAATCATGGGCATTCATTTTGACACTCATCAATCAGCTTTTTCTATTTCTTAGTCTCATAAACACACTTTCTTAGTAAACCAAAATCATTCTTTTGATGCTTTCATCATTATTATTCATCCTAGAGACATTATGAATCATTTAAAACCGTTTTGACTCACACCAATCATCTTTTTTTCCTTTAATACCTCTTTCAAAATTATGGAAAAAATATCTCTTTGTGCCAAAAACTTTTCTTGTCTTTATAAAACATCCTAAAGTTGTTTCTAATCATTTCGTACCATTTTGACACACACCAATCAGCTTTTGATTGGTCTTTATGCCAATTTTGATTGTTTTTTACTAAAGTGATGAGTTTGTTTACAATAATGACTCAAAATGAGTGTGTTTACATAACCTCATTTTTGATAGGACCACTTTTTTCTCGTTTCTATTGGTTGATGAAAGAAAAAAAATTCGGCCCGTTACTGGTCTAGGAGGCTCCGCCTCCAAAACAAAAAAAAGCGGGGCCCACACCGCCGAAAAAAATCTTAGATCTCATTGGTTAGGATATTTCGGGACTCCAAATTCATTTTTTTTTTTTGATGCCGTTTTGTTCGATAGTTAAATTTTTTTGTTTTTTGTTTTGTTTTGATTAGCTAGGAATGTATTCAATTTTAGGTAAATGGATGTTTGGGAGGTAGGAATTTTACGAGTGTGGTGTAAAGTCGTAAAAATATCACGTTTCATTTCCGTAGAAAAGTAATTAATGTCTCGGGCGAGCTTTTCAGCTTTTTCCCGTTCGGTTTGATGCTAAAGCCCGGCAACTAATAATAGCCGCGCAAATCGCGTTTCTGCGCACAGATCGATTGCCTCGATTGCTTCGATTGCCTCGATACTACACCGTTGGGATTCGATTTTATCAACTCGATATTATCGATTGGATCTATGTACTTATATACAATATAAATTCTATTTTTATTTTCCTTTCAATTCTGCTTTCTTAACACTTTTATGTCAAATTGACTCAAATTCGTAAATGTGAAAATGAAGGAAAGTTTCTTTTAACGAAGATATGCAATTAGTCTCAAATAAAAACTGAGCATCTGTACTTTAAAATGATATATAATACATTATAGGTTATATCATGAAAATTTTTAGAAATAAATCGTAAAATTTTCTCAATTTTTCTTCTTAATGTCAGATTGATTAAATGCAGGGCGAAACTCAAATACACATGGATGGGTTATTTATGATAACTAAAGAATGAAATTGATCTCAAATTAGAGCTGACGATTTCTTCTTTAAAATGATGTATGATACAATATGGATTAAATAATAAAAATATTAATAAAATGAATTGCGAAGTTGTTTGAAAGATTTGAAAGATCGTAAATTTCTTATTTTTGAAAATGACTTGTATATCAAATTGAAGGTTGAATCTTCTTTTTTAAAATGATATCTAACTCGCTGTTTCAATTTGAAATTGATTCCATTTAAGAAATGCTAAAATATGATAAAAACGTTTTAATGAAATTAGAATGAAAAAGATAAAATTTGAAATATTGCGGATGGCTTCTTTTTTAAAATGAAGAAATGACTTTTATATCAAATTGAAAATTGAAGTTTCTTTTTTAAAATGATATATAACCCGTTGTTTCGATTTGAAACTAAATTCATTTAAGAAATGTTAGAGGATGCTGTGTTTTTGAGGTTTTAATATAATAATGAAAAAAAATGATAAAATTTGAAAGATTGTGGATAGCTTATTTTTTAAATTGAAGAAACGGCTTGTATATCAATTTAAAGCTTGAACCTTTCTCTTTCAAATAATGTATAATTCATTGTTTCAAATTGAAATCGATTCTACTTAAGAAATGTTAAAGGATGCCGTGTTTAGTAGAAGCACGAAAAAATGATAAAATTTGAAAGATCGTTAAGGCCTCGTTATTTTGAAAATGATGAAATGACTTGCACACCAAATTAAAGGCTGAACCATCCTCTTTCAAATGATGTATAACTCGTTGTTTCAATTTAAAATCGATTCTATCTCAGAAATGTTAAAAGGATTGACGTTTTAGTAGAATCACGAAAATTCATAAACTTTGAAAAATCGTGGAGGTCTTATTTTTGAAAATGAAGATATAACTTATGTATCAAATTGAAGGCTAAATCTTCTTCTTTAAAATGATGTATATATCGTTGTTTCAATTTTAAACTGATTCGACCTAAGAAATGTTGAAGGAATTGACGTCTTAATAGAATCATGAAAAAATGATAAGATTTGAAAGATCGTGGAGATTTTATTATGGGAAATGAAGAAATGACTTATACATCAAATTGAAGATTAAATCTTCTTCTTTATAATGATGTATCAATTATTGTTTCAATTTGAAATTGAATCTACCTCTGAACTGTTAAAGGAATTGACATTTTAATAGAATCACAAAAAATGATAAGATTTGAATAATCGTGGAGGTCTTATTTTTGAAAATGAAGAAATGACTTATATATCAAATTGAAGGCTAAATCTTCCTCTTTAAAATGATGTGTAAATCATTGTTTCAATTTGAAACAGATTCTACTCCAGAAATATTAAAAGAATTGACGTTTTAAGAAAATCACGAAAATTAAAAAGATTTGAAAGATCGTGGAAGGTTTAATTTTTGAAAATGAAAAAATGAATTATGCATCAAATTGAAGATTAAACCTTGTTCTTTAAAATGATGTATAAATCTTTGTTTCAATTTGAAATCAATTTCAGCTAAGAAATGTTGAAGGTATTGGCGTTTTAGTAGAATCACGAAAAAATGATAAGATTTGATAGATCGTTTAGGTCTTATTTTGGAAAATAAAGAAATGACTTATACATCAAGTTGAAGATTAAATCTTCTTCTTTAAAATGATGTACAAACCGTTGCTTCAATTTGAAGTCAGTTCCATCGCAGAAATGATAAATGTATTGACGTTTTCATAAAATCGTGTAGAAATGATAAGATTTGAAAGATTGTAGAGGTCTCATTTTTGAAAATGAAGAAATGACTTATACATCAAATTAAAGGTTAAATCTTCCTCTTGAAAACGATGTATGAATGGTTGTTTCAATTTGAAACCAATTCTATCCCTGAACTCTTAAAGGGATTGATGTTTTAGTAGAATCACGAAAAAATGATAAGATTTGAAAGATCGTTTAGGGCTTATTTTGGAATATAAAGAAATGACTTACACATCAAATTGAAGATTAAATCTTCTTCTTTAAGATGATGTATAAACCGTTGCTTCAATTTGAAGTCAGTTCCATCGCAGAAATGTTAAATGTATTGACGTTTTAATAAAATCGTGTAGAAATGCTAAGATTTGAAAGATTGTGGGGGTCTCATTTTTGAAAATGAAGAAATGACTTATACATCAAATTAAAGGCTAAATCTTCCTCTTGAAAACGATGTATGAATGGTTGCTTCAGTTTGAAACCAATTCTATCCCTGAACTCTTAAAGGGATTGATGTTTTAGTAGAATCACGAAAAAATGATAAGATTTGAAAGATCGTTTAGGGCTTATTTTGGAATATAAAGAAATGACTTACACATCAAATTGAAGATTAAATCTTCTTCTTTAAGATGATGTATAAACGGTTGCTTCAATTTGAAGTCAGTTCCATCGCAGATATATTAAATGTATTGGCGTTCTGTCGTGTAGAAATGATAAGATATAAAAGATTGTGAAGGTCTCATTTTTGAAAATGAAGAAATGACTTATATATCAAATTAAAGGTTAAATCTTCCTCTTTAAAATGATGTGTAAATCATTGTTTCAATTTGAAACAGATTCTACTCCAGAAATATTAAAAGAATTGACGTTTTAAGAAAATCACGAAAATTAAAAAGATTTGAAAGATCGTGGAGGGGTCTCATTTTTGAAAATGAAGAAATGACTTATACATCAAATTAAAGGTTAAATCTTCCTCTTGAAAATGATGTATCAATGGTTGCTTCAGTTTGAAACCAATTCTATCCCTGAACTCTTAAAGGGATTGATGTTTTAATAGAATCACGAAAAAATGATAAGATTTGGAAGATTGTTTAGGTCTTATTTTGGAATATAAAGAAATGACTTACACATCAAATTGAAGATTAAATCTTCTTCTTTAAGATGATGTATAAACCGCTGCTTCAATTTGAAGTCAGTTCCATCGCAGATATGTTAAATGTATTGGCGTTTTAATAAAATCGTGTAGAAATGATAAGATTTAAAAGATTGTGTAGGTCTCATTTTTGAAAATGAAGAATTGAGTTATACATCAAATTAAAGGTTAAATCTTCCTCTTGAAAACGATGTGTGAATTCAGTTTGAAACCAATTCTATCCCTGAACTCTTAAAGGGATTGATGTTTTAGTAGAATCACGAAAAAATGATAAGATTTGAAAGATCGTTTAGGGCTTATTTTGGAATATAAAGAAATGACTTACACATCAAATTGAAGATTAAATCTTCTTCTTTAAAGTGATATATAAACCGTTGCTTCAATTTGAAATCAGTTCCACCGCAGAAATGATAAATAAATTGAGATTTTAGTAGAATCATGAAAAATTGAAAAGATTTGAAAGATCGTGGAGGTTTTATTTTTAAAATTGAAGAAATAACTTATATATCAAATTGAAGGTTAAATCTTCTTCTTTAAAATGATGTATAAGTCGTTGTTTCAATTTGAAATATGTTCTACCTAAGAAGTGTTAAAAGAATTGACGTTTTCGTAGAATCGCGAAAATTGATAAGATTTGAAATATCCTAGAGATATTATTTTTGAAAATTAAGATATAACTTATGCATCAGATTGAAGGCTAAATTTTCTTCTTTAAAATGATGTATATATCGTTATTTCAGTTTTAAATGGATTCGACCTAAGAAATGTTGAAGGAATTGACGTTTTAATAGAATCATGAAAAAATGGTAAGATTTGAAAGATCGAGGAGGTCTTATTATGGCAAATGAAGAAATGACTTATACATCAAATTGAAGATCAAATTTTCTTCTATAAAATGATGTGTCAATCGTTGTTTCAATTTGAAGTTGAATCTACTTCTGAACTGTTAAAGGAATTGACATTTTAGTTGAATCACAAAAAAAAATGATATGATTTGAAAGATCGTGGAGATCTTATTTTTGAAAATAAAGAAATGACTTATACTTCAAATTGAAGATTAAATCTTCTTCTTTAAAGTGATATATAAACCGTTGCTTCAATTTGAAATCAGTTCCACCGCAGAAATGATAAATAAATTGAGATTTTAGTAGAATCATGAAAAATTGAAAAGATTTGAAAGATCGTGGAGGTTTTATTTTTAAAATTGAAGAAATAACTTATATATCAAATTGAAGGTTAAATCTTCTTCTTTAAAATGATGTATAAGTCGTTGTTTCAATTTGAAATATGTTCTACCTAAGAAGTGTTAAAAGAATTGACGTTTTCGTAGAATCGCGAAAATTGATAAGATTTGAAATATCCTAGAGATATTATTTTTGAAAATTAAGATATAACTTATGCATCAGATTGAAGGCTAAATTTTCTTCTTTAAAATGATGTATATATCGTTATTTCAGTTTTAAATGGATTCGACCTAAGAAATGTTGAAGGAATTGACGTTTTAATAGAATCATGAAAAAATGGTAAGATTTGAAAGATCGAGGAGGTCTTATTATGGCAAATGAAGAAATGACTTATACATCAAATTGAAGATCAAATTTTCTTCTATAAAATGATGTGTCAATCGTTGTTTCAATTTGAAGTTGAATCTACTTCTGAACTGTTAAAGGAATTGACATTTTAGTTGAATCACAAAAAAAAATGATATGATTTGAAAGATCGTGGAGATCTTATTTTTGAAAATAAAGAAATGACTTATACTTCAAATTGAAGATTAAATCTTCTTCTTTAAAATGATATAAAAACCGTTGCTTCAATTTGAAATCAGTTCCACCGCAGAAATGTTAAATGAATTGACGTTTTAATAAAATCACGAATGAAATGATAAGATTTGAAAGATCGTGGAGGTCTTATTTTTAAAAATGAAGGAATGAGTTGTATATCAAATTGAAGGTTGGACCTTTCTTTTTAAAACGGTGTATAAATCGTTGTTTCAATTTGAAATCAGTTCTATCTAAGAAATGTTAAAAGAATTGACGTTTTAGTAGAATCACGAAAAAATGATAAAATTTAATAAATCAAATTAAAACTGAAGATTTCTTTTTTAAAATAATATGTAATGTGTTATAAGGTACATAAAAAATTTTTTTAGGAAATAAGTCGTGAAATTTTTTTAATTTTTCATCTTAACGTCAAATTGATTAAATGCAGAGCTAAACTCGAAGAATCCAAGAAGAGTTATTTATGTCAACTAAGAAACAGAATTGGTCTGTAATTAAAGACAATGATTTCTTCTTTAAAATTATGTATGATACATGTTGGGTTGAATTATAAAAATTGCGAGGAAATAAATCGTGAAGTTATTTTTTCGTTTTCACCAAAATCAAAAATTGCAAAAACTTCAAATCAATAACAAAAAAAGCAAAAAAATCGCGAAATATTAATATTAAGAAATTATTTTAAAACCAAATTAAAGCCGAAGATTTCTTCTTTATAATGATACGTAATACGTTATAGACTATCTAAAGAAAATTTTTAGAAAAAAATGGGTTGTTTATAATGATTAGGAAATATCATTGTTATTAAATTAAAGTTTATGATTCCTGTTTTAATATAATATATAATATGCTCAAATTATGTTGAGGAATAATGAAAACATTTTTGTTAATTTTTTCAACAATTAAGTTTCAATTTTTCGTCCCCATACTATTTACTCTTGCTGTATATTATACAGAGTGAGCGTAAAGTAAGGAAACATGAAAAAATCTTGACCAATTTGGACAAAAATTTGTGTTTATACTTTGCGAATTCGAGTTTTTTTATAGACAATGTTATTAAGAGATATAATTATTAGCTTAGAAATTACGATTTACAATTTTTTCTTCAATAAATGAGACAGTAAAAGTAAAATAAACTGAATTTATGCAGCAAATATCACTTTTGACTCAATTTGGCCCCCTTTTTTATTATTTCAACAAATTTATCACAGCTCTGATAGACTCCCAAGGAGTTCCAAGGTTCTCTGTTGAGTCCAACTCAACTCAAGTCTCAGGGAGATAAGAATATTAGGGTTATGATAAGAGGTTCGATAGTTCCTTACTGTTTCTATAATTTATGCGCATACTGTATAATATACAGGGTGAGTTAAAAAATTTTACTGTTGAAACTAAATAAAAATGCTTAAAATATAGTATTTTTTTATATATGATAATTACTTGATTTAAATATTATAAGTGTGTATGTTATTTTCAAATTTTGAATGCAAAATCGTCAAGTTATTAACAAAGAATGTGGTCTCAGCACCCTGTATATTGAGACGTATTATAAAAATAGTTAAAATGACGTCTTAGAATGTCTATTAATAAAAAGCTTTTTGCAAAATCACCTGTCGATTACGCGTTTTACAAACTGGACAGATGTCTTTACATCTCGTTAATCGAGTCGTTTAATGGTCATCGATATCTCTTGGATCGCCGAGATGGGAATTGAAGCGATTTTAAGATAGAGAAATGAATCGAAAAAGTTAAAAGAAGTATTTTGTTTTTTGGTTTTGGCAAAAGTACAAGTGCGTTTTTTCTGGTAACGCTGCGAACGGAAAAGTATTCAAAATAGATTTTGGCACGGGGCAAAGATTTTTTACGGCCTTTTTTCCGTCGGTCTAAAGTAAACGGAAAAATGGGCGGACCTCTTAATAGAAAATGCTCGCGAAAAAGATGGCCGCGGGAAATTTAAGGCGAGCCGAGGCGATATTTTAGAGACCTAACGCAAATACGGGCGGAAGATGTTTATTTTTCGAGCCGGGTTCTATTTTTACGCGTTACTTTGCCGATGGATATATTTTCGGTTTTATTATTAGTAGTATGGTCTACTAAGCAAAAATTCACTCTACAAACGCGAAATCATTCCCGATTATTTTAAATTAAACCGACTCTCCCGGCCCGAACTACTCCTTTGGGAAAACGATCCATTATTTCAACCGCTGAATACAGACAAAGATTCATGCATAACCACACCACAACTCTCCACAACAGTTGTGTGTATGTACGTGTCGTTTAAAAATCATGATATGGAATGTTCGTTAAGCCTCGAGGAAGTAGCACAAGATGCAGAACGAGGAACGAGGAACGATTCGATCTCTGCATCGCTCGCCAATCCATACCTACATGTAGATGTTAGGTGACTTTCCCGTTTTTATTTTCTTTCCTTTGCTTTTTTCTTCATAATTTCGTCGAGCCCGCACTCTATACACGCGTAATTACCAATATCCGAGGTGCGCGAAATCTAAAACGTGGGAAAAGTCGACGACGTAGTTGCGACCTCGTCTTATAACTGTGCAAGCCGTTTCCTTTTTCGACGTTTTGCTCCTGTTTTGTTCTGCCTTACCTCTGTATACACCGCACTTCATACGTCGACTAACACATTAACAATTATTCGAGAAATTATTCTATTTGGATTTAGGTGAAATAACTTTTTTGAATTATACATCAACTTAAACAATGAATCATCAGCTTTAATGTTATGATACAATCATATTTTGATGTTTAAACGAATCAATTTAAGCCATACCCAAAAAAAATTTCGAATTATTCGTAAATAATTGCTCATACAACGTTTTAATTGAAGTTTCTTAACAAAACGAGAACATGACAAATAAGCTTCCTTTTTTCTATCTCTTTTAGTTGCGAAGATAGCCTATCCAGATAATCGAATTGGGACACCCTGTACATTTTTGCAATTACTCATTTAGGTAAAAATGTAAAGATAATTTCACGATTATTTTTTCATTATTTTTATGATTCAACTTAATATGAATCATACATCATTTTAAAGATGAAATTTTGTGCTTTAATTTGAGACCAATTTCATTTCTTAATTTTCATAAATAAGTCTACAATCTCTTTTTGAGTATAATGAATTTGACGTTAAGATGAAGAATCGAAAAAACTTTATAACATGTTGTACACCCTTTTAAAGAAGAAATCTTCAGCTTTAATTTGATAATAGAATTATCTTTTAATATTCATAAATAACTCATTCGCGAATCTTTTAATTTTAGTATATCGTATATCATTTTAAAGAACTCATCAGTTTTAATTTGAGTTTAACCCAATTTCTTAGTTTTCCTAAATAAGCCGCCCAAATCCTTTTGAATCTCACCCTGTATTTAATCCATTTGATATTTTTTCGTAATTCTACCAAAACGTCATAAATTATCTTTAACATTTCATAGGTCGAATCGATTTCAAATCGAAACAACGAGTTATACACGATTTGAAAGAAAAAGATTTAATCTTCAATTTATTTTATTTTCATGATTTTTTTTTTGATTTCACTAACACGTCAAAAAACACACCATCTTTTAATATTTATTAAGTGGAATCGATCTAAAATTAAAACTACTAGTTATACATCATTTGAAAAAAGAAGGTTTAGTCTATAATCTGATATATAAGCTGTTACTTCATTTTCAAAAATAAAACCTCCAGAATCTTTAAAATTTTATCATTTTTTTCGTGATACTACTAAAGTGCTAAAAACACATCATCCTTTAACATTTGTTAGGTCGAATAGATTTCAAACCGAAACAACGAGTTATACATCATTTGAAAGAAGAAGGTTCAATCTTCAATTTGATATACAAGTCGTTTCTTCATTTTCAAAAATAAGACCTCAACGATTTTTCAAATCTTATCATTTCTTCGTGATTTTACTAAAACGTCAATACATTTAACATTTTGTGGTGAAGTCAATTTCAAATTGAAACAACGGTTTATACATCATTTTAAAGAGGAGGATTTAATCTTCAATCTGATACACAAGCCATTTCTCCAGTTTCAAAAATATGACGTTAACGATCATTAAAATTTTATCATTTTTTTATAATTCTACTAAAACGTCAATTCCTTTAACATTTCTTAGGTGGAATTGGTTTCAAATTGAAGTAACGCTTTATACATCATTTTAAAGAGGAAGATTTAGTCTTTAATTTGATATGCAAGTCATTTCTACAGTTTCAAAAATATGACGTCAACGATCGTTCAAATTTTATCATTTTTTCATAAATCTACTAAATCGTCAATACCTTCAACATTTCTTAGGTGGAATTGATTTTAAATTGAAGTAATGGTTTATATATCATTTTAAAGAGGAAGATTTAGTCTTCAATTTGATATATACGCCATTTCTTCAATTTCAAAAATATGACGTCAGCGATCGTTCAAATTTTATCATTTTTTCATAAATCTACTAAATCGTCAATTCCTTTAACATTTCTTAAGTGGAATTGATTTCAAATTGAAGTAACGCTTTATATATCGTTCTAAAGAGGAAGATTCAATCTTCAATTTGATGTGTAACTCACTTCTTCATTTTCATAAATCAGACCTCCACGATCTTTCAAATCTTATCATTTTTTCGATATTCTACTAAAACGTCAATTACTTTAATATTTCTGAGGTAGAATCGATTTCAAATTGAAGCAACAGTTTATACATCATTTTAAAGAGGAAGATTTAATCTTCAATCTGATACACAAGCCATTTCTCCAGTTTCAAAAATATGACGTTAACGATCATTAAAATTTTATCATTTTTTTATAATTCTACAAAAACGTCAATTCCTTTAACGTTTCTTAGGTGGAATTGGTTTCAAATTGAAGTAACGCTTTATACATCATTTTAAAGAGAAAGATTTAGTCTTTAATTTGATATACAAGTCATTTCTACAGTTTCAAAAATATGACGTCAACGATCTTTTAAATTTTATCTTTTTTTCATAATTCTGCTAAATCTTCAATTCTTTTAATATTTCTTAGGTGGAATTGATTTCAAATTGAAGTACCGCTTTATACATCATTCCAAAGAGGAAGATTTGATCTTCAATTTGATAAATAAGTCATTGCTTCATTTTCAAAAATATGACTTTCACGATCTTTTAAATTTTATCATTTTTTCATAATTCTATTAATACATCAATACCTTTAACATTTCTTAGGTGGAAATAATTTCAAATTGAAGTAATGTTTTATACATCATTTTAAAGAGGAAGATTTAATCTTCAATTTGATATATACGCCATTTCTTCAATTTCAAAAATATGACGTCAGCGATCGTTCAAATTTTATCATTTTTTCATAATTCTACTAAAACGTCAATTCCTTTAACATTTCTTAGGTGGAATTGGTTTCAAATTGGAGTAATACTTTATACATCATTCTAAAGAGGAAGATTTAATCTTCAATTTGATACATAAGTCATTTCTCCAGTTTCAAAAATATGATGTCAACGATATTTTAAATTTTATCATTTTTTCATAATTCCGCTAAATCTTCAATTCCTTTAACATTTCTTAGGTGGAATTGATTTCAAATTGAAGTAACGTTTTATGTATCATTTTAAAGAGGAAGACTTAATCTTCAATTTAATATATAAGTCATGTTTCCAGTTTCAAAGATATGACATCAACGATCTTTCAAATTTTATCATTTTTTCATAATTCTACTAAAACGTCAATTAGTTTAATATTTCTTAGGTTGAATCGATTTCAAATTGAAATAACGAGTTATACATCATTTTAAAGAGGAAGATTTAACCTTCAAATTGATGTATATCTCATTTCTTCATTTTCAAAAATAAGGCTGCCACGATCATTCAGTTCTTATCATTTTTTCTTAATTCTACTAAAACATCAATTTTTTTAACATTTCTTAGATGGAATTGATTTCAAGTTGAAACAAAGAGTTATACATCATTTCAAAGAGGAAGATTTAACCTTCAATTTGTTGTACATCTCATTTCTTCATTTTCATAAATAAGACCTCCACGATCTCACAAATTTTATAATTTTTTCGTGATTCTACTAAAACGTCAATTCCTTTAACATTTCAGAGGTAGAATCGATTTCAAATTGAAACAACGATTTATACATCATTTTAAAGAGGAGGATTCAACCGTTAATTTGATGTATAACTCATTTTTTCATTCTCAAAAATAAGACCTATACCATCTTTCAAATCTTATCATCTTTTCGTGATTGTACTAAAACGTTAATCCTTTTAACATTTCTTAGGTAAAAACCATTTTAAATTGAAACAACGAGTTATACATCATTTAAAAGAAGAAGATTCAGCTTTCAATTTGATACATAAGTCATTTCTTCATTTCCAAAAATAGAACCTCCACGATCCTACAAATTTAATCGTTTTTTTCGTGATTTAATAAAATATTAAAAACTCATCATGGCTTAAGATTTCTTAGATGGCATCGATTTAAAATCGAAACAACAATTTATATATCATTAGAAAGAGGACGGTTCAACGTTTAATTTGACATATAAGTCATTTCTTCATTTTCAAAAATATGACCTCTATGACTTTAAATTCCTTTATGCAGGAAATTTAATCAATTTAATATTATGATGAAAAATCAAGAAATATTTTTTTCAAAATATTTTCATAGAACGTATTACATATCATTTTAAAGAAGAAATTTTCACCTTTAATTTTGTGGTTGAATCATTGCAATTCGTTTACTTTTATTGCAAATTTTTATTATTAGTATATAACGATTCATTTCCTCATTACTTTTATAATCCAACTCAATGTGTATCATACATCATTTTAAAGAAGAGATCATCACCTTTAATTTAAGACTGATTAAATATCTTATGGGGTGATTCATTTACGTTATGAAATTAATAAAAAATTCAATTTGAATATGGTAATCATTTTTGATGAAATCGAAATGTTATTTTTTTCCAATATGATATAGAGTGGCAAATTTAAATATGCAATTATAAGGTAGGTTTGCAAATGATCGGAAAGAGTGTTTAAAGTGGAGGAATAAAGACCACCAAAGAAGGAAGTCCCGAGACACAACAGTTTTCGATTTATCGAGGGTTTTTTTGAGTCGATTTCTTTGGAGGTTTAATTCAAAGGCGAGTTCGTTCTGCCGGTGTGCGTCCAATAGGAACAAAACTAATAGAATAGCGTGCACTCGAGGAATAGCGTTGAGAGTTGCGAGAGAGCCGCTATCCGGCTGAGTATCCGAGTATCTGAGTATCCGAGTATCCGGGGCTATCCTCGGAGCAGCGCTTAATTTTCCATCGCAATTACTGGTACACCGCCGTTCGGAGGTCGTCCTTTTTTTCGGGGCGTTACCGCCAACTAGCGCTGGTCTCGCCAGTCATAAGCTAACGTTCGTAAGATAGTCGGACGCGGTCCGACAACTACTTTGACGTGGCAGCGTGCAAAGGTCCAAGAGTTCAAATACCATGTGCAACACCACTTCGTTTCTTCTACCAGAGGTAGAATATAGGTACCAACCAGGATCGGTACCAGGAACTTTTTTCTCCTCCAACGATCCGTTCGAATCTCTCCTGTTCCGAAAGAAAACTTTCGGAGAAAAGTTATTACGGTCCTGATTCTTGTTCTCCTCCTCCTGGAAGGATGCGGAGGACCCTTGTAGCGCACCGACTTAGATTAATAGTTCGTTTATTTATTATAAATGCATCTGCGAAGCGGCGAGCGGCCGCCGCGCCATCTACCGGGGAGAAAAACCGCGGCGGCCAGAATGCGAATTTACAACCTGCCGTTTCGTAGAAGACGCTTCTCGCTCTGATCTTCGCTTGCCTATCGGAATTTTCTTCTTTTCCAGGAAGCATATTAAACCACATTTATTATCATTTTTTACAATCGAATAAATATTTTCATAAAAAGAATCTCCGCCGGCAATCTTTCATCTCATTGTCATCTAAAGTCGTCTAAATGCAAGCTTTTAATAAAAGATTGAAGAAACGTAGTTAGTCTAAAATTAGAATGAAAGGTTTCTTCTTTAAAATGATGTATAATAATACTGTTTTAATGAGTACAAATTTTCAGTCTAAATCATCCAACCCACACTCAATCTTTGAGATGGCTAATTGGCTGATTTCTGAGTCAGATTGATCGATATGTGGGTATCCCATTTGAAGAGTGTTTCGTTACCAAATACAAGACACTTCTCTTCGTCGATGATCATCTTGATCTCTTCAAATTTCTTCTTAAATGACGATCAAATTCGTCGAAGATATGCTAGCGAGTAATTCATGGAAGTTTTGAAGAAATCTTGTTCCTTTCTGTGTTCTTGTTGACTCTTAGTTGTAGCTTCTCGATGATCTCAGGAAAATTGTGCTGGGTTAAAAAGTACGAAGTTATAGAATATAGAAAATTCAGATCGATTTTGTCAATTTCAAGATTATCCAAACACAAACATTTCATAAATTCTAGACGTTCTAATGAAGTCTGCTAGTTTGGAAAGAAATTCCTCTTAATCAAGTTTTATTTTATGATATCAGTCATGAAAATATCCTTATTCGGTCAAAAGATATCAAGAAGATGGAGAGGTTATGATTCTAGCAAATGGAACCTGTACCAAGAAGGAGATTTGAGAGATTCTAAGAGTTTGGCTAATCAACTTAAAATTGATATGAATTCAGCATTTTTTTGAGATATTAATCACGAAAATATCTTCATTTTCTCAAAAGTTATGAAATACAAAGGATTTAAGTAAATTTAGCCAATTTCAAGGCCTTCTAAACACCCGTACTTCAAAAATTCTAGACATTGTAATGAAGTCTACTATATCAGGGTGAAATTATTCTTAATTAAGCTTTATTTTAAGATATCAATCATGAAAATATTTTTATTCTGTCAAAAGATATCAAAGAGATGTAGAGGTTATGCTTCCAACAAATGGAACCTGCACTTAGAAGGAGATTTGAGAGATTCTAAGAGTTTAGCTAATGCGCACAATATCAACATAGAATTGATATGAATTCAGCATTTTTTTGAGATATGAATCACCAAAATATCTTCATTTTCTCAAAAGTTATGAAATACAAAGAATTTAAATAAATTTTGCCAATTTCAAGGCCTTCCAAACACCCATATTTCAAAAATTCTAGACATTGTAATGAAGTCTACTATTTCAGGGTGAAATTCTTCTTAATTAAGCTTTATTTTAAGATATCAATCATGAAAATATCTTTATTCTGTCAAAAGATATCAAAGAGATGTAGAGGTTATGCTTCTAACAAATGGAACCTGAACTGAGAAGGAGATTTGAGAGATTCTAAAAGTTTGGCTAATGCGCACAATATCAACTTAGAATTGATATGAATTCAGCATTTATTTGAGATATGAATTACCAAAATATCTTCATTTTCTCAAAAGTTATGAAATACAAAGGATTTAAATAAATTTTGCCAATTTCAAGGCCTTCCAAACACCCATATTTCAAAAATTCTAGACATTGTAATGAAGTCTACTATTTCAGGGTGAAATTCTTCTTAATTAAGCTTTATTTTAAGATATCAATCATGAAAATATTTTTATTCTGTCAAAAGATATCAAAGAGATGGAGAGATTATGATTCTAACAAATGGAACCTATACCAAGAAGGAGATTTGAGAGATTCTAAGAGTTTGGCTAATGCGCACAATATCAACCTAAAATTGATATGAATTCAGCATTTTTTTGAGATATGAATCACCAAAATATATTCATTTTCTCAAAAGTTATGAAATACAAAGGATTTAAGTCAATTTTGCCAATTTCAAGGCCTTCCAAACACCCATATTTCAAAAATTCTAGACATTGTAATGAAGTTTACTATTTCAGGGTGAAATTCTTCTTAATTAAGCTTTATTTTAAGATATCAATCATGAAAATATCTTTATTCTGTCAAAAGATATCAAAGAGATGTAGAGGTTATGCTTCTAATAAATGGAACCTGAACTGAGAAGGAGGTTTGAGAGATTCTAAGAGTTTGGCTAATGCGCCAAACTCAGCTTAAAATTGATATGAATTAAGGATTCTTTTGAGATATTAATCACCAAAATATCTTCATTTTCTTAAATGTTATGGAATATAAAGGATTTTAGCCAATTTTGGCAACTTCAAGATCATCGAAGTACCCATATTTCAAAAATCCTAGTCGTTGTAATAAAGTCTACTATTTCTGGGTGAAATTCTTCTTAACTAAGCTTTATTTTAAGATATCATTTATAAAAATATCTTTATTCGCTTAAGAGATATCAAGGAGATGAAGAGGTTATACTTCTAACAAATTGAACCTATACTAAGAAGGGGATTTGAGAGATTCTAGGAATTCGATTAATGCGAACTATATCAGCTTTAAATTGATACGAATTGAGGATTCTTTTGAGATATTAATCACCAAAATATATTTATTTTCTCAAAAGATATGAAATACACAGGATTTAAGTCAATTTTGTCAATTTCAAGACCTTTCAAATACCCATATTTCAAAAATTCTAGACGTTGTAATGAAGTCTACTAGTTTTGGGTGAAATTCTTCTTAATCAAGGTTTATTTTAAGATATCAATCATAAAAATATCCTTATTCGCTTAAAAGATATCAAGGAGATGGAGAGGTTATGCTTCTAACAAATGGAACATGTACTAAGAAGGAAATTTGAAAAGTTCTAAGAATTTGGCTAATGCGCACAATATCAACCTAAAATTGATATGAATTAAACATTCTTTTGAGATATTAATCACCAAAATATCTTTATTTTCTAAAAAGTTATGGCAGACAAAGGATTTAAGTCAATTTTGACGATTTCAAGATCATCTAAATACCCATATTTTAAAAATTCTAGACGTTGTGATAAAGTCTACTAGTTTTGAGTGAAATTCTCCTTAATCAAGCTTTATTTTAAGATATCAATCAAGAAAATATCTTTATTCACTCAAAAGATATCTAAGAGAAAAGTAGTTTTGCTTTTAAGAAATAGAACCTATACTTAGAAGAAGATTTGAGGGATTGTAGGAATTTGATTAATCTGCACAATATTGGCTTTAATGTTATATGAATCACGGATTCTTTTGAGATATTAACCAACAAAATATCTTCATATTCTCAAAAGATATGGAATACGATATTTCAAGTAGATTTTGTCAATTTTAAGATAATCCAAGTATCCATATTTCAAAAATTCTAGACATTGTAATTAAGTCCACTAGTTTTGAGTAAGATTGTTCTTAATCCAGCTTTATTTTAAGATATCAGCAAGAAAATATTTTTATTCGCTCAAGAGATATCTAAGAAAAAGATATTTTTGCTTCTAACAAATGGAACCTGTACTAAGAAGCAGATTTGAGAGATTCTAGAAATCTGATTAATATGCATAATATCGGCTTTAAATTGATATGGATTAGGGATTCTTTTGAGATATTAATCACCAAAATATCATTATTTTCTTAAAAGATATGGAATATAAGAAATTCAACTCAATTTTATCAATTTCAAGATCGTTCAAAGACCCATATTTCGAAAATTCTAGACGTTGTAATGAAGTCTACTAGTTTTGAGTGAAATTCTCCTTAATCAAGGTTTATTTTAAGATATGAGTCAAGAAAATATCTTCATTCCCTCAAAAGATATCTAAGAGAAAGGTATTTTTGCTTCTAACAAATGGAACCTGCACTAAGAACGAAATTTGAAAGATTCTACGAATTTGATTATTATGCGCAATTTCAGCTTTAAATTGATAAGAATTAAAGATTCTTTTTAGATATTAATAATCAAAATATCTTTATTTCTCAAAACTTGACATCACATCAAAAACTGTCAAGAGCGGGAAATTTAAAAAATGCACCTAGCGATGTGAATTAAAACTACATGTGTAAATTATTGGTTGCCTACATCATCTAGCATCAATTTTAGAGGATATGTAGTTTCCTGAATCCAATCAATATTTATATGATATATAATGTAAATATTTTAGGCGTAAAATAAATATTTAAACGTTTTAAAATAAATTCCATTAGATGACTAAATTAACCAAGAATTTGTGTATATGTAATGTTAGTTATCTATTAAATAGCGTTAATTCACACCGATAGGTGAAATTTTTAATTTTCCCGCGTTTGATTGTTTCCATTGTGACGTCAGAGGGAGCAAATTCCGGTTTAGAACCGGTATTATTATGCTACTTATAACTCTACATCAAAATTAAACTCTTAGAGCCTTTGAATTCATCTTATAACCTGAAACTCGAGATTTTTGAACTGGAGGAGCTTCTTTAACAAAAATTTGCAACAATCGACAAGAATTTCTTTCAAGTTATGTAAATATGTCCCAGATATTAGATTTCCTATTGAATGAAGTTATATTTCTTTGAATTTAGCTTCAATTCTTAAGATTCTTAAGATGCTTTTTGAAACATTAACAGTATGTCGTCGAGGTACACTAAATGAGTCAACTAATGTGTCATCAATTCTTGGGAGAGTGTAGCTATCTTTTTCATCATGTTATTGACCTCTTCTTCTTCAGTCTTCTGTATCAAAATTGTAGATGAAACCCTTTATTCTTAGGTAATAAGTAATCTTCTCATTGCAAGCTGCTTATTCGTTGTTGTTGATGCATCTTCTTTCCAACGAATGCCATTGACACCATCAATGTTAGTAGGTATCAAGGTTTTATACGATCTCTTCATCATTTGGCCTAGGTTCGAACATCATGGTGTATCCTTCATTAGTCGTGTCGTTTAAATTGCCATTTAGAATGACTTTACTTCATTTTGCTAAGGAGGTATTTATGCCCAAATTAATCTTCATTCTTTTGCATCACCATTTATTATCAAAACGTCACGTTTTAAATTTAAAGTCTTCTGCCAAAAATGTTTTCAGAATCTGATGCAACGTATCTACCGCTTATGGTTGATTTCCAATGGAAATGGCTTCTACCAGCAGCATCCAGTCTTAATTTGGCAGTTTCAGAACTTCTAACATAAAGATATTATATCTTGCCAATACTAATTAATATTTTAAAAGCAAAATCGACATGTTCCTCCCTTTTGCAATATGAGTGTCTTCTGCCAATAACATTCAGTCTTTAATTAACAGTTTGTGGACCATTTAAGTCAAGATTTTGAAATTTGTCCAATGGTATTTAATGCGATGAAAATAATCGAGTCCAAGTTAATCATCATAACTTTTCGACGTCACCGAATAACGTAAAGAAAACGGTACTCGATCGAGGTATAATAACGCGTTACTCGACCTGTTGGCGTTTTTCCTAAGATTTCCTGCCGCCCGATGTACCCAATGTGATGCAGGAAGAAGAGAAGATTGGGGAGGAGATCGAAACGAACCGAGAGGATTGCGAAAGAAGGTGGTTGGAAAGAGATACGGTAAAGAGTGAAGATAAGAAGAGGATGAGGATGAGGGGGGGATAAACAACAATCTCTTACGTAAGGTTCATTAGGGAGATGTTAAAAATGAGCGCTCAGCGTGCGGCTATGTTTTCTTTAATAACGTCCCGACGCTCCGGCGTGTAATTTCAATGGAATAATCTATTTGCTGAAACTTTTATGGTGATGAGGAGGCTGGGGGGGATCGGTTAGGGGGGGAATGAGTCCGGCAACGGTACAGCGCTCCTCCGGAGTGTACTGACCATCCATTCGCCGAGAAGAACGCCTTCGAAACCAACAAACCGTGAACCACCGGGGAGTTATTCCATCTTGGGTTCTATTTATACCCAAATAAGAATCTCCATCTTTTTTTAAAAACATTCAAGTTTAAATTTCTTGTAATCTTGCAGATTTTGGTGTGACATCCAGCAGTAATCGGTTCGGGTTAATTATGCTAATGAAATCGACGTGATTGTTGTTACATCGTACCGTGAATAACTTAAACCGATCTATAAATAGAATCGCGCGTCGTTTCCATCGCTCTAAATATAGATTGAGTTCGCGACGTCGTCTTTTCGTCGTCGTCTTCTTCGACGCCCAACTTTTTCTTCTTTCTTCCACCACTTTCTATCCATCTTTCTATCCGTCTGCCAATATTATAGTTGATGGACGTTGATGGAGACGGCCATCAACTCAACCGAAGAAAAGTCTCTTTAAATAAAAATCTCTTTTCTATTCAAGACTTCCTCGCGGTCCGGTAATTATCAATTGTTAAAAGCGCTTACGTTGCAGGATCCTTCTTCTACCACACTGAGAGACCTCTCGAGACTCTCTTATTGCTTCGAGTTTCTAATAGTGTTAATAAACGCTTCGAAATCGAAAAGAACGGGATGAAAGAATTTCGTTACCAGCTGTCAGCTGTGTTGCGATTACTTTTTCGTAAATATTTCTTTTATTTGCCATTGAGACGTTTCTTTTTGGTTGGGCTCTTTGTTTAAAAGTTTGTTTCGACGCGATAAAAAAACCTTGAGATTAGATAAGTTTGTTTTTGAAATGATATATTCGTGCTCGTATTTGTTGGGTTATTGATAATTTTTTTTTTGCTTCACGTCAAAACTTTTTTTATCTTCATTTTTTATTATATAATACACATATTAACAATATTAAGAAATTATAATAATTCAAATCTCTAAACTATTGCAGTTTCAATTACATATAGTGATAAAACCGAGGTCGTTTGCGACCGAGGCAGTGGATTAATGCTTTGACGATCTTGAACTATTGCATTTTCAATTATATATACTGATAAAGCCGAGGTCGCTTGCGGCCGAGGCAGTGCGATAATGCTGCCTCGGCCAGAAAATTTCCAAATACCTACAGAACATCATAAAATCATATCTAAGCAGAAGAACAATCGAATATGATGGTGATACGTACATGATAAATAGAGGAGTCCCACAAGGTTCTGTACTATATTGTGGAATATTTTCTTTGACCAGATCCTCGAATTGGAGGCAGATAACAGGAGAGTAAAACTCATCGCGTATCCGACGACCTGGCAGTTGTAGTAAGCGGATGGGAGATCGAGGATATTGAACGAACTGCTCAATTAGTACTTGACAAAATTGTGGAGAAGATGAAAGAACTGGATTTAGAGGTGGCTCCGGAGAAAACAGAAACCGTACCGATAAGGAGTAGGAAATGCGGCAGAGAGGCTCTAGTCAGAGTTAAAGATCAAGTTGTGCAATCCAAAGATTCCCTTAAATACCTTGGCGTGATAATTGGAGAGCGCAAATAGAATATATTGAAGGGAAAACGAATAGAACGGTGAATGCTCTGAATCGAATCATGGGAGCGACATATGGATCAAGGGCACAGAAGAGGATGATGATAGCCACAGTAATATATTCACAGATCTTTTATGCATCGAGGGCATGGAACGAAGCTTTTAAAATTAAAAAATATGTAGAGAGACTCACAAGAATCCAAAGAAGAATACCTATTAGAATCACTAGTGCGTACAGAACCACATCGACAGAAGCACTACAGGTGATGGGTGGTACATATCCAGTAGACTTGATGTATCAAAGGAAAAAGGCGGCACCGGAAGATAACATTAAGAAGAGCGAGATAACACAGCAACTTAATCGCGAATGGGAATGTAGATGGTCTGTAGACACCGGAAAAGCCCGATGGACAAAGAGATTATTGCCACAGATCACACCATGGGTTACAAGACGCTGGGGAGAGATGAATTATAGTTTGAGCCAGTTTATCAGTGGTCACGAATGCTTCAAAGCATATCTATATCTACATAAAATAAAGGATGACGAAAAATGCGCTTATTGTGAAAGGAGGGATGATGTTGAACACACATTCTTTGAGTGCGAAAGGTGGAAAGACATAAGAAGCACAATAAATGAGAAACTGGGAAAGACCATGACACCAGATAATTCCATATCAATTATGCTACAGAGTGAGAGTGAATGGAAACTGGTGGAGGAGATGATTAACGAAATTGTGAGGACCAAGGAAAAGAAAGAGAGAGAGTGTGAGAAAGGGACTTGGGAGGGGAGAGGAGGGGTATCTAGGTGTCCCTCCACTGACCGGTGAATGAGTCAGGGAAAACCAACGATGGCTTGAGAGGGTGATTCCGGTGAAGACAAGGAAAGGGGTTTTTAGTGGGTCGGAGATCCAAAAATGGACTCCAACCCCACACTATCTGGCCGCTAAAGAACTTCAGGCCGATGTCTGTCTAGCAGATTTTCCCCAACCTCGTAAAAAAAAACGTGCGATAATGCTGACATAACACTGCATTATTATGTTTTCAATTACGTATACTGATAAAACCGAGGTCGCTTGCAACCGAGGCAGTGGATTAATGCTTTGACAATCTTGAACTATTGCATTTTCAATTATATATACTGATAAAGCCGAGGTTGCTTGCGGCCGAGGCAGTGCAATAATGCTTAGACGACACTAAACTATCTCATTTTTAGGGATATATACTGATAAAGCCGAGGTCGCTTGCGGCCGAGGCAGTAGAATAATGTTTTGACAACCTTGAACTATTGCATTTTCAATTATATATACTGATAAAGCCGAGGTTGCTTGCGGCCGAGGCAGTAGAGTAATACTTAGATGACACTGAACTATCGCGTTTTCAAGTAGATATACTGATAAAGCCGAGGTCGCTTGCGGCCGAGGCAGTAGAATAATGCTTAGACAACCCTGAACTATCTCATATTTAAGGATACATACTGATTAAGCCGAGGTCGCTTGCGGCCGAGGCAGTAGAATAATGCTTAGACAACCCTGAACTATCTCATATTTGGGGATATATACTGATTAAGCCGAGGTCGCTTGCGGCCGAGGCCTTACATTATGCCAAAATGATATATAATATTTCCACTTTTATATATATGTATGAATAGTGATTAAGCCGAGGTCGCTTGCGGCCGAGGCAGTAGAATAATGCTCAGACAACCCTGAACTATCTCATAAAAAAGTAGAATAATGCTTAGACAACCCTGAACTATCTCATATTTAAGGATATATACTGATTAAGCCGAAGTCGCTTGCGGCCGAGGCAGTAGAATAATACTTAGACAATCCTGAACTATCTCATATTTGGGGATATATACTGATTAAGCCGAGGTCGCTTGCGGCCGAGGCCTTACATTATGCCAAAATGATATATAATATTTTCACTTTTATATATATGTATGAATAGTGATTAAGCCGAGGTCGCTTGCGGCCGAGGCAGTAGAATAATGTTCAGACAACCCTGAACTATCTCATAAAAAAGTAGAATAATGCTTAGACAACCCTGAACTATCTCATATTTAAGGATATATACTGATTAAGCCGAGGTCGCTTGCGGCCGAGGCAGTAGAATAATGCTTAGACAACCCTGAACTATCTCATATTTGGGGATATATACTGATTAAGCCGAGGTCGCTTGCGGCCGAGGCAGTAGAATAATGCTTAGACAACCCTGAACTATCTCATATTTGGGGATATATACTGATTAAGCCGAGGTCGCTTGCGGCCGAGGCCTTACATTATGCCAAAATGATATATAATATTTCCACTTTTATATATATGTATGAATAGTGATTAAGCCGAGGTCGCTTGCGGCCGAGGCAGTAGAATAATGCTCAGACAACCCTGAACTATCTCATAAAAAAGTAGAATAATGCTTAGACAACCCTGAACTATCTCATATTTAAGGATATATACTGATTAAGCCGAAGTCGCTTGCGGCCGAGGCAGTAGAATAATACTTAGACAATCCTGAACTATCTCATATTTGGGGATATATACTGATTAAGCCGAGGTCGCTTGCGGCCGAGGCCTTACATTATGCCAAAATGATATATAATATTTTCACTTTTATATATATGTATGAATAGTGATTAAGCCGAGGTCGCTTGCGGCCGAGGCAGTAGAATAATGTTCAGACAACCCTGAACTATCTCATAAAAAAGTAGAATAATGCTTAGACAACCCTGAACTATCTCATATTTAAGGATATATACTGATTAAGCCGAGGTCGCTTGCGGCCGAGGCAGTAGAATAATGCTTAGACAACCCTGAACTATCTCATATTTGGGGATATATACTGATTAAGCCGAGGTCGCTTGCGGCCGAGGCAGTAGAATAATGCTCAGACAACCCTGAACTATCTCATAAAAAAGTAGAATAATGCTTAGACAACCCTGAACTATCTCATATTTAAGGATATATACTGATTAAGCCGAAATCGCTTGCGGCCGAGGCCTTACATTATGCCAAAATGATATATAATATTTTCACTTTTATATATATGTATGAATAGTGATTAAGCCGAGGTCGCTTGCGGCCGAGGCAGTAGAATAATGTTCAGACAACCCTGAACTATCTCATAAAAAAGTAGAATAATGCTTAGACAACCCTGAACTATCTCATATTTAAGGATATATACTGATTAAGCCGAGGTCGCTTGCGGCCGAGGCAGTAGAATAATGCTTAGACAACCCTGAACTATCTCATATTTGGGGATATATACTGATTAAGCCGAGGTCGCTTGCGGCCGAGGCAGTAGAATAATGCTCAGACAACCCTGAACTATCTCATAAAAAAGTAGAATAATGCTTAGACAACCCTGAACTATCTCATATTTAAGGATATATACTGATTAAGCCGAAATCGCTTGCGGCCGAGGCAGTAGAATAATACTTAGACAATCCTGAACTATCTCATATTTGGGGATATATACTGATTAAGCCGAGGTCGCTTGCGGCCGAGGCCTTACATTATGCCAAAATGATATATAATATTTCCACTTTTATATATATGTATGAATAGTGATTAAGCCGAGGTCGCTTGCGGCCGAGGCAGTAGAATAATGCTTAGACAACCCTGAACTATCTCATATTTGGGGATATATACTGATTAAGCCGAGATCGCTTGCGGCCGAGGACTTACATTATGCCAAAATGATATATAATATTTCCACTTTTATATATATGTGTGAATAGTGTTTAAGCCGAGGTCGCTTGCGGCCGAGGCAGTAGAATAATGCTTAGACAACCCTGAACTATCTCGTATTTAAGGATATATACTGATTAAGCCGAGGTCGCTTGCGGCCGAGGCAGTGCAATAATGCTTAGACGACACTGAATTATCATATTTAATTAGGTATGCCAATAAAGCCGAGGTCGTTTGCGGACAAGGCGCTACATTATGCCAAAATGATATAGAACTTTTAAACATATGTATGCATATGTATTAACCGAGGCAGGTTAATAGTACTTAGATGACACTGAACTATCATATATTCACTTATGTATACTAATAAAGCCGAGATCGCTTACGGGCGAGGCACTAGATTTGAAACATTTACATAAAATCGTGCATTTTGAAGATTGTAGTGCCTAACCCTTATAGGAGATTTTATACATCTACAAATATATACAAAGAACGATTTCATCTAAAAATCGGCTATGTCGTCTGAAATGTTTATATAAAGTCGTTCATTTTGGAACATTGTAGCGCTTCACCTATAATTAACCTTGGCTCACCATGCTCCTTTTTGTGATTACTAAACGTTTCTTTAAGATTTTACGTATTATTATTAAGGTCAGTTGGACTAAGTAGGGCTGTGTTAGATTTTATAACTACCAAGTTAGATGAGGTAAGCAATAGGTGTGGGAACGTTCAGAGATAGAAGCGAAGGACGCTGATCAAAATAATATAGGAAAATATAATATCGGAGATGCTTCCAAAATATTTTATGAATGAAGGTAGTGGGGAAAGAAAGATACTATTGTGGCAATAAGAGATAGCAAAAAGGTATTCGATGGCAAAAGTGGAGAGGTTACAAACATATGTTGAGACATTGTATCAAGCTAAGAAAAGAAAGGAACTGAAGATAGATTCTGGAAATGGAAAAGATTAGTTGTTAATCACTTAAATTTATTGTATTGTTGAGTAATACAATAATCTTGAGCAATCAATATCTAGGATATACTAGCAATTTAGAGCTTAAATAAAACACAACTAATTGAGCAAAATTGTACGTGCTTCTAAGTTAAAGTGTAGTCTTGTTACAACTGATAAAATCAAGTGGCAACTCATATTGTACGTCTATGATGATAATGGAAATAATACCTAGTTGTATAAATATCATACATATGTAAAATCATGGTCATTGAATCATGTCTAGTTATTTATGGATATTAAGAAATGATAATTATAATTTTTATTTTTTAATCTCCTCCCCAATCTTCTCTCCTTCCTGCATCGGATGGCAGGAAATCTAAAGAGAAACGCCAACAGGTCGAGTAAGGCGTTATTATAGCTCGATCGAGTACCGTTTTCTTTGCGTTATTCGGCTAACTCCTTCCACAAATATTGAATGGTGGCGCCGCGGGAAGAAGAAATCGCAATCCCATAAGATTTTTGCAACCGTCCGAAAGTAATTGGATACCACCGGGAGGAGGAAATAAATAAGAGGCACAAACAGTTATGGCAATCTTTGCGATCGAATCAAAGAAATTTTTCAATTTGCCATTATGTAGTGGACGCAAAAGTCCAACGACCACCACACTGAAAAGCATCGACCGGGAGGTTTAAAAAAAAAGCGCAGAATAGAATACGAAAGGAGAAGAAGAGAAGGAAGAGGAAAGAATGGAGGTGGATCTCCTCCACCGCCGCCGCTGCCGCTGCCGCTGCCGCCACCGAGAAGAGGTAGACGAGAAAAAAATGGGCGAAACCAAAAAGAAATGGAAAAGCTAGAAAAGGTTGTATACACGTTGGGAGAAAGAAGATAGTGGTGAAACGAAGAGGAGGAGGAGGACGAAACTGGTGGGCGAAGAGATGAGCAAAAAGTGCGCTCGCTCGCGAACCATAACCTAAGCCTCGCGGGCCGCGTTGCGCCGCCTGGTGAGTTATTTCTGGTATAAGTGGGCTGTAAAAGAACGCGGCACGAACGAAAAAAAAGGCATGCAAATAAAGTGCTGCAGAAAGAAACTTAGCGGCTGAGGTCAACGCACCCGACGTACGGAGATAAGTCAACTTCTAGTGCCTCGCCGAGCACGCTCGGCTCCCACATCTCGCCGCCGCTGGACCACGCTGGATTCGATTGGATCACTGGATCCAATCCGATCCCAGTGGCGTAACATTAAAAATCTAAAAATCATTTCATTTTTTTACATTTAATTCGGGATCGAACCACAAGAACAACTCGCTCTTCGTCCCATCAACAGATGTAATTACATCCTGTGAACTACCGGAGGAAATCCAACCGCAGAAGTCAATTAAATGGGCGAGAAAGCCGCGCGATAAAACTCGAGACAACAATAAAAAATTTACAAAAAAATTATATCTAATAACTCGACCACTACTTGCTTCACTTACATTAGCTCAATTTTGCATCGAGAAAACATCCAATTATAACCATCCTGTATGGATCATATTAAAAACGGGTTCAAACTTCCTGGTTTAACTTTCAGAAATTCATATCCGATATTGGTTTAACCTAGAAATTATTCTCGGAGATGGTTTTTTTCGTGTTGTATTTTCGGATCGAAATAACTCTTTTTGAGGGTCATTGGCGTCAAGATCCGTGTTGACCTACCCCACGGATTTTCTGGTTGAGATCGGAGCGGGACCCGAGTTGGGTGTTGGGGGGCGAGCGGGTGCGGGGGAGGGACGGGCCAGAGGCGTACGTCCAGGGGCACAGCATTACTCATGCCGCCGCGCGGCGGAGGTCAGTGTACAGAAAACCGCCTAAAGAATGCGATATTTTGAACTCGGCCGCCCCGTCCTTCTTCCACACCAGAGAAGGCCCCACCAAGAAAGTCCCAAGTGTGTAGAGTCGTCTAGAAGAAGTGGAGGAGGGCACCTCCTCCTATACACGCCGTCGTGGAGGAGAGAAAGAGGTTTTGCAGACTTTAGTTATGCAAGACCCCGGACTTTATTTTAAAGTGAAATTTCCATACATTACTATAATAATGTATCCTCCATTTTTTTCCTAAAACATCATTTTCTCAACACATCATTTGAGTTCATATAAAAATACATATCTTAAGAGCAGTACATGATAGAAGTATTAATTAAAGGAAATATAATAAAGTGAAGTGGCCGCCCATTTGGCTTAGAGGAGAAAAGGGGGGAATCGGGGTTGGCCGATACGGAATCATTGAAGCGTTCAAAAGCCGCGTACGCTGCTTATAAGGAAGAAGGATACCTCCGGGTACGCAACCCAACGAGACCAAAACGAAGAGCTCGAAACGAACGAGAGAGAGTATGAGAGAAGAAACAAGAAGAAGAGGGCCGCCGCCGTATGATTTATCGTGCCCATATGGCCCCCCTTCGTTACTACTACTACTTGACGTAAAACGAAACGATAGTCTAACGTGTGTCTATGTGTGAGAGAGTGTCTATACGAAAGAAGGAGATTTTTGCAAAAAGATAATTAAATTTCTTTGTAACGATTAAAAAATAAAAAAAAAATTTAAAAAAAAATTTAAAAATTATAAAAATAAAATTATTTTGTTTACCGATTTCGGATCGATATGCAATCTGTAGGGTTTTTTTGTTGTGGAACCGGGGCGTATTAACTAATTTGGCCTGAGTCGAGAACTAAAATCGATAGAAAAAAAATTTATTCATGAAAAATATTCGAAATTAATCAACAAAGCGAACGATGTATCAGAATTTCTTCCATCAGATATATCTACTGATTTATAAGACTATAAGTCTAAATAAGACAATAAGATGATTTTGATGTTAAAATTCATTCTGAGTCAAAAAATAAAAATGATGGAAAGAAATTTTATGAATAAGAAATATTCGAAATTAATCCACAAAGCGCACAATATATTCAGATTTCTTCCATCTGATATAGTTCCCGATTTATAAGACTATAAGTTTTATTAAGACAATAAGATGATTTTTATGACGGAAACAAATTTTATTAATAAAAATTATTCTAAATTAATCAGCAAAACGAACGATGTATAAGAATTTCTTCCATCAGATATATTTCCTGATTTATAAGAATATAATTATAAATAAGACAATAAAATGATTCTGATGTTAAACTTCATTCTGAGTAAAAAAATAAATGTGATGGAAAGAAATTTTGTGAATAAAGAATATTCGAAATTAATCAACAAAACGAACGATGTATAAGAATTTCTTCCATCAGATATATTTCCTGATTTATAAGGCTATAAATCTAAGTAAGACAATAAAGTAATTTTGATGTTAAACTTCATTCTGAGTAAAAAAATAAATGTGATGGAAAGAAATTTTGTGAATAAGAAATATTCGAAATTAATCCATAAAACGGACGATGTATCCAAATTTCTTTCATCAAATATACTTCCTGATTTATAAGAATCTAAGTCTAAGTAAGACAGTAAGATAATTTTGATTTTAAAATTCATTCTGAGTCAAAAAATAAAAGTGATGTAAAGAAATTTTATGAATAAGAAATATTTGAAATTAATCAACAAAACGAACGATGTATCAGAATTTCTTCCATCAGATATACTTAATGATTTATAAGAACCTAAGTCTAAGTAAGCCAATCAGACGATTTTGATGTTAAAATTCATTCTGAATCAAAAAATAAAAGTGATGTAAAGAAATTTTATGAATAAGAAATATTAGAATTTAATTAACAAAACGAACGATGTATCCGAATTTCTTCCATCAGATATACTTAATGATTTATAAGAACCTAAGTCTAAGTAAGCCAATCAGACGATTTTTATGTTAAAATTCATTCTGAATCAAAAAATAAAAGTGATGTAAAGAAATTTTATGAATAAGAAATATTAGTAATTAATCAACAAAGCGAACGATGTATCCGAATTTCTTCCATCAGATATACTTAATGATTTATAAGAACCTAAGTCTAAGTAAGCCAATCAGACGATTTTGATGTTAAAATTCATTCTGAATCAAAAAATAAAAATGAGGGAAAGAAATTTTATGAATAAGAAATATTAGAAATTAATCAACAAAACGATCGATGTATCCGAATTTCTTCCATCAGATATACTTAATGATTTATAAGAACCTAAGTCTAAGTAAGCCAATCAGACGATTTTGATGTTAAAATTCATTCTAAATCAAAAAATAAAAATGAGGGAAAGAAATTTTATGAATAAGAAATATTAGAAATTAATCAACAAAACGAACGATGTATCCGAATTTCTTCCATCAGATATACTTAATGATTTATAAGAACCTAAGTCTAAGTAAGCCAATCAGACGATTTTGATGTTAAAATTCATTCTGAATCAAAAAATAAAAGTGATGTAAAGAAATTTTATGAATAAGAAATATTAGAAATTAATCAACAAAACGAACGATGTATCCGAATTTCTTTCATCAGATATACTTAATGATTTATAAGAACCTAAGTCTAAGTAAGCCAATCAGACGATTTTGATGTTAAAATTCATTCTGAATCAAAAAATAAAAATGAGGGAAAGAAATTTTATGAATAAGAAATATTAGAAATTAATCAACAAAGCGAACAATATATTCAGATTTCTTCCGTCTGCTATAGTTCCCGATTTATAAGACAATAAGTTTTGTTAAGACAATAAGATGATTTTAATGTTAACTTCAGTCTCAGTAAAAAAATTAAAAATGTTGGAAAAAAATTTTATTGATAAAAAATGTTGGAAATTAGTCAACAAAACAAATTATGTTTTCGAATTTCTTCCATCAGCTGTGGTTCACGATTTATAAGGCTATAAGTCTAAGTAAGACAATAAGATGATTTTAATATTAACATCATTGTAAATTAAAAATTAAAAATGATGAAAGGAAACTTTATTAACAAAAAATATTCAAAATTAATTAAGAAAACGAATGATATATCCGAATTTCTTCCATCAGCTATAATTCCTGATTTATAAGACTATAAGTCTAAGTAAGACAATAAGATGGTTTTGATATTAACGCCATTTTAAGTAAAAAACTAAAAACGATGTAAAAATATTAGAAATTAATAAATAAAGCGAAATATATATCAGAATTTCTTCTATCAGGTACAGTTCGTGATTTATAAGACTATAAGACTAAGTAAGACAATAAGATGATTTTGATGTTAAAATCCATTCTGAGTCAAAAATAAAAGTGATGGAAAGAAATTTTATGAATAAAAAATATTCGAAATTAATCAACGAAACGAACGATTTATCCCAATTTCTTCCATCGAATATACTTCTTGAATTATAAGAATCTAAGTCTAAGTAAGACAATAAGATGATTTTGATGTTAAAATTCATTCCGAGTCAAAAAATAAAAATGATGGAAAGAAATTTTATGAATAAGAAATATTAGAAATTAATCAACAAAAAGAACGATGTATCCGAATTTCTTGCATCAGATATATTTTCTGATTTATAAGAACCTAAATTCAAGTAAGACAATCAGACGATTTTGATGTTAAAATTCATTCTGAATCAAAAAATAAAAATGATGAAAAGAAATTTTATGAATAAGAAATACTAGAAATTAATCAACAAAACGAACGATATATCCGAATTTCTTTCATCAGATATATTTCCTGATTTATAAAACTATAAGTCTAAATAAGACAATAAGATGATTTTGATGTTAAAATTCATTCTGAGTCAAAAAATAAAAGTGATGGAAAGAAATGTTATGAATGAGAAATATTAGAAATTAATCAACAAAGCGAAAGATATATCAGAATTTCTTCTATCAGGTACAGTTCGTGATTTATAAGATTATAAGTCTAAGTAAGATAATGAGATGTTTTTAATATTAACATCATTGTAAAGTTGAAAATTAAAAACGATGAAAAGTAACTTTATTAACAAAAAATATTCAAAATTAATTAAGAAAACGAATGATATATTCGAATTTCCTCCATCAGCTATAGTTCCTCATTTATAAGACTAGAAGTCGTAATACTCTTATTTTGATGATTTTTATGTTAAATTCTTCCTGAGCCGAAAAGTAAAGATGATGGAAAGAAACTTTATGAATAAAAATTATTCAAAATTAATTAAGAAAACGAAAGATACATCCGAGATACTTCCATCAGCTATAGTTCCTAATTTATAAGGTTATAAGTCTAAGTAAGACAACAAGATGACTCTAATATTAACATTATTGTAGGTTAAAAATTAAAAACGATGAAAAGAAACTTTATTAACAAAAAATATTCAAAATTAATTAACAAAGCGAATGATATATCCGAATTTCTTCCATCAGCTATAGTTCCTGATTTATAAGATTATAAGTCGTAATACTTTTATTTTGATGATTTTTATGTTAAAATTCATTCTGAATCGTAAAGTAAAGATGATGGAAAGAAACTTTATTAATAAAAATTATTCGAAATTAATGTAGAAATTGAGCGGCGTGTAAATTTTTTTTTCATCAGTTGTTGTTCTCAATTTATAAAACTATAAGTCGTAATACTCTTATTTTAATGATTTTGATGTTAAAATTTCTTCTAAGTCAAAAGGTCAAAGTGATAGAAAGAAAATTTATTAATAAAAAATATTCACAATTAATGTAGAAAATGAACTATATATGCTATATGCTTGTATCAGTTTTACTTCCTGACTTATAATGCTATAAGTCGTAATATTCTTATTTTGACGATTTTCATATTAAAATTTCTTCTGAGTCGTAAATTAAAAACAATGGAAGAAAACTTTATTAATAATAAATGTTTAAAGTTAATATAGAGAATGAACTATATATGTGATTTTCTTCCATCAGTTTTAATTCTCAATCTATAAGACGATAAGTCATAACACTCTTATTTTGATGAATTTCATACTAAAATTTCTTCTGAGTCATAAACCAAAAACGATTGAAGAAGATTTCTTTAATAAAAAATGTTTAAGATTAATCTAGAAAACGAACTGTATAAGCAATTTTCCTCCATCAGTTTTAATTCCCAATCTATAAGACGATAAGTCGTAATAGTTTTATTTTAACGATTTTCATATTAAAATTTATTCTGAGTCATAAACTAAAAACGATAGAAGGAAACTTTATTAATAAAAAATGTTTGAAATTAAAATAGGAAAGAAATTATATATGCTATTTTCCTCCATCAGCTTCGGTTTTGAATCTATAAGACGATAAGTTGTGATACTTTTATTTTGACGATTCATGATAAAATTCATTGTGAGCCGAAAAAGAAAAGTGATAGAAACAAAGTCTATTAACAAAAAACGTTACAAATTAACGTAGAAATCGAATGATGTGCGGAATTAACTTCCATCAGTTGTAGTTCCTAATTTATAAGACTATAAGCCGTACTAATCTCGTTTTGACGATTTTCATGTTAAAATTTCTTCTGAGTCATAAACTTAAAACAATGGAAGAAAACTTTATTTATAAAAAATGTTTAAAATTAATCTACAAAATGAACTATATAAGCAATTTTTCTCCATCAGTTTTAGCTCCCAATCTATAAGACGATAAGTCGTAATACTCTTATTTCAACGATTATAATGATAAAATTCATTCCATGTCGAAAAGTAAAAGTGATGGAAAGAATTTTTTTGAATAAAAAATGTTCTAAATTAATATAAAAATAGAGCGGTGTACACAAAAATTAATGAAGAATGTTTAGTGTACTTTAATTATTCTTATCTGTAATAATTTTTAACTTACAAGTCTCAAAAATGGGTAAATATTAATGATTTTAATATCCAATTATCTATAATACTATCAGAAACTTTATTTTGTAAAAATTGTTTAATAACAATAATTTATTCAAAAAATAAAAATTAGAAAACTCAAAATAAAATTAAATCGATTTAAAAATCGAAATCTACACCAAAAATCCTTTAATTTGACACCAAACACCCCATATTTATCTTTAAAAACAACCGAGATACGATTATTTTAACATAAACGATCGTCGATTGTTTCTGTTACGTTTTGAGTCATATCTCGGTTAATTTTTGAGATAACCTCATCGAGTTTGGTGTCATTTTAAAGGATTTTTTATTCTTTAAATGATGGTGGGATCATTTTTAAAAAATTTATTAATTTCAATTTTGTGGTTGTTTAAAAATTAGAAATGTTTGATTAAAAAAGTCGTAATGATAAAATAAGTTGAAAATTTTTTCTTAGAATTTTCCATTTTTGCGTTAAACAAACAAAAACAGTTCGAGTGTTTGTTATTTATCGACCTATTTTCGTAGATGTTTTGATTCGGAAATAAATGAACCGAAAACGGTTTCTATAAAATCTTCCAATTAACAAAGTTAAGATAACAAAAATAATTCATTATTACATTCGCAAAGCGAAGCGACGGCCGTTACATGAGCGTGTTTTATGTATAGGGAGGTTTAAAAGTTTTAAAATTTCATTTCGATCGAATATCCAGAAATAACAATCATCCCCGTTCCAATTCGAAATCCCGAAAAATAAATTCCCGGGAATACGGACAATTTTAATATAGTCATATAAAATAACAAACGAATTTCGAGTGGAAACAAACGCGCGCGCCATCTATGTTATATGCATTTTATATTATCGCAATAAATCTTCCGTATCCTGTGTACAGTTTTTATAAAATAGATATATAGTAGAGTGGGTTGGGGTTGGGGGTTGGATTGTTTGAGGGGGGGTTGGAATTGGGGGATGGCGCCACCCGGATTGCATTTTCGAAAAATCGCATCTGCTGGGTGTGGCGCATCGGCTGCAGCCAGGCAGTAGGCTTCGACATCGGTCGTGGTGGGGGTAAAACGGACGACAACAATTTGCAATTATTTGTTAAAAAATTTCCTCGTTTCTCTCTCTGCGGACGGCAAAACAACGAAACGCAATTGGTCGACATCGCGAACGCAAATTCTACCTTCACGTCAGCCTCCACATTGCATATATAACAATACTATATATATGCATGAACGTATATATAAATGCGATGGCGGCCATTTTGTTAAAACCACCCCCGTCGATTCGCGATTGTTCCACGGCATGTTGCGACTCAAACGGCGCCGATCAAAGCACCATTTTTCGTTTGTTTAATTCGTTTTTTAATTACGAAAAAAAGAACTTTTTCGTTTTTTATATACAGGTGTTTCTAAATGACAAAAATTCGCGAATATCAACAATTTTTTTTTGAAACATTAAAAAAATATCAAGAAAATGATTTCTTTCTTAAAGGTAAAAACCGTTTTGAAAAATCTTTTTTAGTTTACGAGATATCATCGTTTAAACACAATTAATTTTCTCGATTAAGACATCCTTTAAAAAATCGGAATAAATCAGGGGTTTAATAAGTAACCATGAATTTATCAGCACTTATAAAGCAAAGTTTGATCTTTCAAACTAAAAAAATCATTTTGCAAACTAAGTTTTGGTTCTTAAGATATATTGATTTAAACTTAACTCATTTTTATGTTTTAAATTTAAGTTTTTTATCTTGTTTTAAAAAAATCGTAATAAATCGAATTTTTAAAATGAAGTTTCAAAATTTTAAGATTACATACGAAAAAGTATCTATTTTCTAATAAAACAAACCGAATTTAAATAACTCCTTTAGTTTTTGAGATATCAACTTTCAAACATAACTCAGAAAATTCCGTTTTTTAGTAATCAATTTTATTAAAAAATTGCCATAAATCGATTTGTTTAAGACCAAGTTATACAATTTTTCGATTATATACAAGAAAGTGTCTACTTTTTATTAAAACAATTTAAATTTAAAAATCTTGTTTAATTTTTAAGATATCAACTCTTAAAAATTACAATTTTTTGTAGTAATAAATTTTTTGTCTAGTTTTCAAAAAATCATAAAAAATCGGGGTTTTGATATATAATTACGAATTTATCAGCACCTATAGATTAAATTATAAACTTTCCAACGAAAAAAACTATTTTTCAAAATCGGCTTTAGTTTTTGAGATATTGAGGTTGAACTGACACCATTTTTTTACATAGTTAATTAATTTCCATTTTTTATCTTACTTTAAAAAAATCATCGTAAATCGGATTTTGAAGACGAAGCTACGCAATTTTGAGTATATATACAAGAATGTATCTACTTTTCAATGAAACAAACCGAATTTGAATAACTATTTTAGTTTTTGAGATATCAATATGTAAACGTAACCTTGCAAATTTCACTTTTTTAGTAACCAATTTTTTCCTCTTCTTTTCAAAAAATCGTAATTAATCGATTTGTTAAGACGAAGTTATACAATTTTTAGATTATATACAAGAAAGTGTCTACTTTTTATAAAAACAATCTAAATTTAAAAATCTTGTTTAGTTTTTGAGATATAAACTCTTAAAAATTCCAATTTTTTTAGTGATAAATTTTTTGTCTAATTTTCAAAAAATCATAAAAAATCGGGGTTTTAATATGTAATTACGAATTTATCAGCACTTATAATACAAATTATAAACTTTCCAACGAAAAAGACTATTTTCCAAAATCAGCTTTAGTTTTTGAGATATTGATGATGAACTGACCCCATTTTTTTACATATTTAATTAATTTAGATTTTGTATCTTGTTTAAAAAAATCGTTGTAAATCGAATTTTGAAAATGCAGTTATGCAATTTTGAGAATATATACAAGAAAGTGTCTACTTTTTATTAAAACAATCTAAATTTAAAAATCTTTTTTAGTTTCTGAGATATCAACTCTTAAAAACTCCATTTTTTTTAGTGAAAAATTTTTTGTCTAATTTTCAAAAAATCATAAAAAATCGGGGTATTAATATGTAATCACGAATTTATCAGCACTTATAAAACAAATTATAAACTTTCCAACGAAAAAGACTATTTTCCAAAATCAGTTTTAGTTTTTGAGATATTAAGGTTGAACTCATCCCATTTTTTCACATATTTAAATAATTTCGATTTTTTATCTTATTTAAAAAAAATCATCGTAAATCGGATTTTGAAGACGAAGTTACGCAATTTTGCGTATATATAAAAGAAAGTATCTGCTTTTCAATGAAACAAACCGAATTTGAATAACTCTTTTAGTTTTTGAGATATCAATATGTAAACGTAACCTTGCAAATTTCACTTTTTTAGTAACCAATTTTTTCCTCTTATTTTCAAAAAATCGCAATTAATCGATTTGTTAAGACGAAGTTATACAATTTTTAGATTATATACAAGAAAGTATCTACTTTTTATTAAAACAATCTAAACTTAAAAATCTTTTTTAGTTTTTGAGATATAAACTCTTAAAAATTCCAATTTTTTTAGTGATAAATTTTTTGTCTAATTTTCAAAAAA
This sequence comes from Onthophagus sagittarius, assembly GCA_036711965.1. NCBI lineage: Eukaryota > Metazoa > Arthropoda > Insecta > Coleoptera > Scarabaeidae > Onthophagus > Onthophagus sagittarius. The sequence continues at coordinate 15,708,746 of JASERS010000009.1, forward strand.
TCATAAAAAATCGGGGTTTTAATATATAATTACGAATTTATCAGCACTTATAAAACAAATTATAAACTTTCCAACGAAAAAGACTATTTTCCAAAATCAGTTTTAGTTTTTGAGATATTAAGGTTGAACTCATCCCATTTTTTCACATATTTAAATAATTTCGATTTTTTATCTTATATAAAAAAAATCATCGTAAATCGGATTTTGAAGACGAAGTTACGCAATTTTGCGTATATATAAAAGAAAGTATCTGCTTTTCAATGAAACAAACCGAATTTGAATAACTCTTTTAGTTTTTGAGATATCAATATGTAAACGTAACCTTGCAAATTTCACTTTTTTAGTAACCAATTTTTTCCTCTTATTTTCAAAAAATCGCAATTAATCGATTTGTTAAGACGAAGTTATACAATTTTTAGATTATATACAAGAAAGTTTCTACTTTTTATTAAAACAATCTAAACTTAAAAATCTTTTTTAGTTTTTGAGATATAAACTCTTAAAAATTCCAATTTTTTTAGTGATAAATTTTTTGTCTAATTTTCAAAAAATCATAAAAAATCGGGGTTTTAATATGTAATTACGAATTTATCAGCACTTATAAAACAAATTATAAACTTTCCAACGAAAAAGACTGTTTTCCAAAATCAGCTTTAGTTTTTGAGATATTGATGATGAACTGACCCCATTTTTTTTACATATTTAATTAATTTAGATTTTGTATCTTGTTTAAAAAAATCGTTGTAAATCGGATTTTGAAAATGCAGTTATGCAATTTTGAGAATATATACGAGAAAGTCTACTTTTTATTAAAACAATCTAAATTTAAAAATCTTGTTTAGTTTTTGATATATCAACTCTTAAAAATTCCAATTTTTTTTAGTGATAAATTTTTTGTCTAATTTTCAAAAAATCATAAAAAATCGTGGTATTAATATGTAATCACGAATTTATCAGCACTTATAAAACAAATTATAAACTTTCCAACGAAAAAAACTATTTCTCAAAATCGGCTTTAGTTTTTGAGATATTGATGTTGAACTGACCCCATTCTTTTTACATATTTAATTAATTTCGAATTTTTATCTTGTTTAAAAAAAATCGTTATAAATCGGATATTGAAGACGGAGTTATGCAATTTTGAGAATATATACAAGAAAGTATCTACTTTTCAATGAAATAAACCGAATTTGAAAATCTTTTTTAGTTTTTTAGATACTAACTTTTAAACATAACTCTTTAAATTTCAATTTCTTGTGCTAAATTATTTATTCTCTAATTTTTAGAAAACCATAATAAATCCGAGTTTTAAAATATTATCATGAACTTATAACCTTAACTTATAAAAAAAGGTTGGACTTTCCAATGAAAAAGACCGTTACGGAAGATAAGCTTTAGTTGTTGAGATATTAAGGTTAAATTCGAACAATCTTTTTTTGTATTTTTAATTGATTTCAAATTTTTATCTTGATTTAAAAAAATCGTGACAAATTCAATTTTTAAGACAAAGTTATGCAATTTTCAAGTTATATACAGAAAAGTATCTATTTTTTAATAAAATAATCCGAATTGCAAAATCTTTTTTAGTTTTTGATATATTAACCCATCAAATTTTAGTTTTTTGTTGTAACCCATATTTCTTTAATTTTCAAAAAATCATTATAAATCGAATTTTTAAAACGAAGTTTTGCAATTTTCAGGTTATATTCAAAAATGTATCTATTTTTCAATCAAACAAACCGAATTTAAATATCTTTTTTAGTTTTCGAGATATCAACTCTTCAAATTCCACTTTTTTTTGGTAACCAATTCTTTTCTGTAATTTTAAAAAAATCGTAATAAATCGAATTATTAAGATAAAGTTATGCAATTTTTAGGATATATACAGAAAAGAATCTACTTTTTAATAGATCAAATCGTATTTAAAAATCTTGTTTAGTTTTTGAGATAACAACTCTTCAAATTCCACTTTTTTTGGTAACCAATATTTCGATATTTTTTTTCAAAAAATTATTATAACTCGAATTTTTATCAGAAAATTATACAATTTTCAGGTTATGTACAAAAATGTATCTATTTTTCAATAAAACAAACCGAATTAAAAAATCTGTTTTAGTTTTTGAGATATCACCTCTTCAAATTTCAGTTTTTTGTGGTAACCAATTCTTCTCTGTAATTTTCAAAAAATCGTAATTAATCGAATTATTAAGATAATGTTATGCACTTTTTAGGATATATACAAAAAAGAATCTACTTTTTAATAAATCAAACCGAATTTAAAAGTCTTGTTTAGCTTTTGAGATATCATATCTGCAAATTCCATTTTTTTTGGTAACCAATATTTCTATCTTTCCTTTCAAAAAATTATTGTAACTCGAATTTTTAAGATGAAGTTATACAGTTTTCAGGTTATATACAAAAATGTATCTATTTTTCAATAAAACAAACCGAATTTAAAAATCTTTATTAGTTTTTGAGGTAACAACTCTTCAAATTCCACTTTTTTTTGTTAACCAATATTTCCATATTTCTTTTCAAAAAATCTTTATAACTCGAATTTTTATCAGAAAATTATACAATTTTCAGGTTATATACAAAAATGTATCTATTTTTCAATAAAACAAACGGAATTTAAAAATCTTTATTAGTTTTTGAGATAACAACTCTTCAAATTCCACTTTTTTTGGTAACCAATATTTCGATATTTTTTTTCAAAAAATCATTATAACTCGAATTTTTATCAGAAAATTATACAATTTTCAGGTTATATACAAAAATGTATCTATGTTTCAATAAAACAAACTGAATTAAAAAAACCTGTTTTAGTTTTTGAGATATCCCCTCTTCAAATTCTAGTTTTTTGTGGTAACAAATTTTTATCTCTAATTTTCAAAAAATCATAATAAATCAAAGGTTTAAGTCGAAGTTACGAAATTTCCAGTTTATATACAAAAAAATATTTTCTTTCCAATAAAACAAACCGAATTTAAAAATCTTTGTTAGTTTTTGAGATAACAACTCTTCAAATTTCATTTTTTTTTTGGTAACCAATATTTTCATATTTCTTTTCAAAAAATCATTATAACTCGAATTTTTATCAGAAAATTATACAATTTTCAGGTTATATACAAAAATGTATCTATTTTTCAATAAAACAAACCGAATTAAAAAATCTGTTTAAGTTTTTGAGATATCCCCTCTTCAAATTCCAGTTTTTTTATGGTAACAAATTTTTATCTCTAATTTTCAAAAAATCATAATAAATCAAAGGTTTAAGTCGAAGTTACGAAATATCCAGTTTATATACAAAAAAATATTTTCTTTCCAATAAAACAAACCGAATTTAAAAATCTTTGTTAGTTTTTGAGATAACAACTCTTCAAATTTCATTTTTTTTTGGTAACCAATATTTTCATATTTCTTTTCAAAAAATCATTATAACTCGAATTTTTATGAGAAAATTATACAATTTTCAGGTTATATACAAAAATGTATCTATTTTTCAATAAAATAAACCGAATTAAAAAATCTGTTTTAGTTTTTGAGATATCACCTCTTCAAATTCCAGTTTTTTTGTGGTAACCAATTCTTCTCAGTAATTTTCAAAAAATCGTAATTAATCGAATTATTAAGATAATATTATGCACTGTTTAGGATATATACAAAAAAGAATCTACTTTTTAATAAATCAAACCGAATTTAAAAATCTTGTTTAGTTTTTGAGATATCATATCTGCAAATTCCACTTTTTTTTGGTAACCAATATTTGCGTATTTCTTTTCAAAAAATCATTATAACTCGAATTTTTATCAGAAAATTATACAATTGTCAGGTTATATACAAAAATGTATCTATTTTTCAATAAAACAAACCGAATTAAAAAATCTGTTTTAGTTTTTGAAATAACACCTCTTCAAATTCCAGTTTTTTGTGGTAACAAATTTTTTCTCTAATTTTCAAAAAATCATAATAAATCAAAGGTTTAAGTCGAAGTTACGAAATTTTCAGTTTAGATACAAAAAATTATTTTCTTTTCAATAAAACAAACCGAATTAAGAAATCTGTTTTAGTTTTTGAGATATCACCTCTTCAAATTCCAGTTTTTTTGTGGTAACAAATTTTTATCTCTAATTTTCAAAAAATCATAATAAATCAAAGGTTTAAGTCGAAGTTACGAAATTTTCAGTTTATATACAAAATAATATTTTCTTTCCAATAAAACAAACCGAATTTAAAAATCTTTGTTAGTTTTTGAGATAACAACTCTTCAAATTTCATTTTTTTTTGGTAACCAATATTTTCATATTTCTTTTCAAAAAATCATTATAACTCGAATTTTTATCAGAAAATTATACAATTTTCAGGTTATATACAAAAATGTATCTATTTTTCAATAAAACAAACCGAATTAAAAATCTGTTTTAGTTTTTGAGATATCACCTCTTGAAATTTCAGTTTTTTGTGGTAACTAATTCTTCTCTGTAATTTTCAAAAAATCGTAATTAATCGAATTATTAAGATAATGTTATGCACTTTTTAGGATTTATACAAAAAAGAATCTACTTTTTAATAAATCAAACCGAATTTAAAAATCTTGTTTAGTTTTTGAGATATCATATCTGCAAATTCCACTTTTTTTGGTAACCAATATTTCTATCTTTCTTTTCAAAAAATTATTGTAACTCGAATTTTTAAGATGAAGTTATACAAGTTATATACAAAAATGTATCTATTTTTCAATAAAACAAACCGAATTAAAAAATCTGTTTTAGTTTTTGAGATATCACCTCTTCAAATTCCAGTTTTTTTTGTGGTAACTAATTCTTCTCAGTAATTTTCAAAAAATCGTAATTAATCGAATTATTAAGATAATATTATGCACTGTTTAGGATATATACAAAAAAGAATCTACTTTTTAATAAATCAAACCGAATTTAAAAATCTTGTTTAGTTTTTGAGATATCATATCTGCTAATTCCACTTTTTTTGGTAACCAATATTTCTATCTTTCTTTTCAAAAAATTATTGTAACTCGAATTTTTAAGATGAAGTTATACAATTTTCAGGTTATATACAAAAATGTATATATTTTTCAATAAAACAAACCGAATTTAAAAATCTTTATTAGTTTTTGAAATAACAACTCTTCAAATTCCACTTTTCTTTGGTAATCAATAATTCCATATTTCCTTTCAAAAAATTATTGTAACTCGAATTTTTAAGACAAAGTTATACAATTTTCAGGATATATACAAAAATGTATCTATTTTTCAATAAAACAAACCGAATTTAAAAATCTGTTTTAGTTTTTGAGATATCCCCTCTTCAAATTCCAGTTTTTTTGTGGTAACAAATTTTTATCTCTAATTTTCAAAAAATCATAATAAATCAAAGGTTTAAGTCGAAGTTACGAAATTTTCAGTTCATATACAAAAAAAATATTTTCTTTTCAATAAAACAAACCGAATTTAAAAATCTTTTTTTAATTTTTGAGATATCATTTCTTCAAATTTGCATTCTAATCATTTTATTGTAAACATTTTTTGCTATAATTTTCAAAAAATCATAATAAATCAAAGGTTTAAGTCGAAGTTACGAAATTTTCAGTTCATATACAAAATAGTATTTTCTTTTCAATAAAACAAACCAAAATTAAAAATCGATTTTAATTTCTAAGATATCATCTCTTCAAATTTGCATTCCAATCATTTTATTGTAAAAATTTTTTGTTATAATTTTCAAAAAATCGTAATAAATCGAAATTTTAATACATCCTTATGAAATTATCAACGTTTATACACCAAATAATAATCTTTTTAACAAAAAAAGCCGTTTTTCAAAATTTTTTTTTAAATCTTGAGATATTTCGATTATAATCAATTATAATCAATTTTAACGCGTAATCAAAAATTAAAAATTTTAGAATTTTCTCAATATCTCAAGAAGTATTTAATTAATTTTAATTTCTTTTTAATCATGTTAAAATAGACACTTTAAGCTTTCATTTAAATCATAAATTAAAACCTTATTACAAAAAGTACGATCTATCCGATTTTTTTTTTTTAATTAATCGTTTTTTTTATTCAAACAAATACAATTTAATTAATTTATTTTTTTTAAAATAAATCATTTTTAATTCAAAATAAATCAATATATCTTAAAACATCATCAAAGAAATTTAAACTAAATTTTTATTTAAATTATTTTTCATTTAAATCAAAATTAAAACTTTATCTCAAATATAATTAAATCGATTTTTGATTCATTTTTAATTTAATTTACAAAAATATTTAGAACCACCCCATTTTTTTTTTTTTTTAATTTTTCAAAATTAATTTTGATTAAAACTAAACATTTAACTCACCTTAAATCTTGATTGATTCTCGTTGAAGATTCCACTTTGATTACTTTCTCGAAGAAATTTCTTCACCACTTCGTCGTTTAAATTTCGTCGTAATTCTTAATTGATGTCGATATCGTTGAGTTAATGTGTTATAGTTCGTGTTATGTAGTGTCAATTTTTTAAGTTTAAGTTATTAATGATGTCGTTTTGATGTTTATTAATTAATTAATTCCAATTAATCGGTAATTAGTCACGTTTAGGTTGTGTTTTCTTTTTCGGTTTGGTTTTTTTTTTTTCGTTTTTACTTTGTTTCGATTAATTTTTTTCAATTAAATTTTTTCGATTAAATTTTCTCGGTTAAATTTTCTCGGTTAAATTTTCTCGATAAAATTTTCTCCGTTAAATTTTCTCGATAAAATCTTTTCGATAAAATCTTTTCGATAAAATCTTTTCGATAAATTTTTTTCGTTTTTTGTTTTCTTTTTTTTGTTTTTAATTTCGTTAATAACAATTATTTTTTTGTAATTTTTGGTTTCAATTTTTTTTTAGAGTAACAATTTTCTTTTTTTTTATTATTTTCTTTTCGGTAATAAGTAAGTAAGTAGGATTAATTTTTTTTGTTTAAATTTTTGTACTAAAATTAACCTCCTTTTTCGATTGTATAGGTCGAAATTTGTTTTTAGCTTTTAGTTTTCGTTCTTAAATATTAAAAATTTATTTAGGTAATTAGATTTATAATACAAATTCACTAATAGGAAATTTTCTTACTCTTTGTGTAGTTTGAGTTTCTTTTTTATTTTTAGTTTTTTTTTCTGAATAATTCGATTAAGGCCGACGAATAAGGCACTATGTCAATTCAATTATTATTAATTTTAAATATTATTTCTTTTTTATTATCAATTTTTTTTCTTTTTTGGAAAAATACACGATTGCGAACACCTAAACGATCTTCAAACAAATCCGAATTTATAAATTCTTTTTTTTTGGTGTATATATACAAGTATTAGGGATTATCTCTTTTTCGTCGGAAATCAAAAAAAAGAATTTATCAATTTTATTTTACTTCCTCCTTTAAATTTCTTATTTTTTCTTTTTTTAAAGTAATTTATTAAACTTTAGATCACAGATACTTTACAGCTTTTTTGTTTCGAGAGATTTTTTTTAAACTTTTTTTCTTCTTTTTTTATTAATTTTTATTCGCTTCAACGAAAATTTTTTCCTCGTTATCCGTCTGTCGGGAGAAATGAAGAAAGCTATTCCAAAACGACTGTAACTCAACGTGGGACCTTTTAAAAATATCAGAAACTTGTGTAATCGGTAATATCGTAACTTATACTCGCCTGTTATTGTTATTGTAATCTTATTAATTCTTATTAATTCTTATTAATCTTATATTTCTTTGTAACTTTGTTTGTTATGATGAGTGCTGTTTCAATTTCAAATTGCCCGTTATTTATTTTTACTTTTTTCTTATATTATATATCCATATATATATCAATTCATATATATATTAATAGCCCGTTTGAAACAAAAATGTATTAACCCAAAAAAATGGTATCCTTTAAGACTAACATTCGAGGTTTTATTTCCATAAATTTATCATTAAAAAAAAGATTTCTTGGATGGATCGTTTGCCCGTTAATCGATTAATTCAAAATTTCCAATAAAAAAACAATTTTCGAGTTTACACGTTGTTTATAAATCTTAATTGTTGTTAAAGTTGCCCGATAACAACGTATAAACCCGCCTTGAAACGAAATTTCCAAAAATCTACTTTGTAGTTGTGTTGTGCCCGTTAACAGTAATCCTTTTAAAACCTAAAATCACTTTTATTATTATTTTTACCCGAAAAATTAAGCAATGCCCGTTTATTTCTTATTATTATTAAAAATTCACCGATGTTGTTGAAACAACCGAAATTAACTCAATTCAATTAAATTACGTAGCCTTAATTAAGCGTATATATCAAATTATTATTATTATTTTTTTTATTAAAAGCGTCCACTGCAACAGACCGGAAGGGATTTAATTTTAATTCGAATTTTAATTTTAATTTCGTTTTTATTCGCGAATGAAATTTCGGGCCTAAATTTCTTTCTTTTCGAAAAATTTGTTTAAAAATCGGGGGTGAGGGATTAATTTTGAGTTTTATTATTTATATATCACGATTTGAATTTTGTACTGTGTTTCGAAATGTGTTATTTCTGAAAAGAGCAAAAATTAATTCAAAATGGCCCCGGTTTCAAAATCGAGTCACCATAAAACAAAAAATTTCGAACTTACTTGTTTTCGAATAATGATTAAAAAGTTGATTTCTTGATTTCTTGATTCCTTGATTTCTTTTTCGTTCAAACTGTTTTTTATTTAGTTATATATCTATGTGTAATATAGTATTTGCAAAAAACTGTAGGAATAGATTGGGTTGAGGAGATTGAGTGTGTTTTGAATATGTTGGGGTTGGTGTCTTTGCAGTTGGCTGTGGACTGAAATTTTCCGAAGCCGAAAATGTTCATTTCCATGATGTACATAGGCCGGGGCCGGCACAAGTACATAGATGCCATTTGTACATAGAGCATAGTAGTACGTGTGGAGAGCGTTCAGTAGATCCACATCAAAATCCGTTTGGCCCTCGACACCGCCGGTTGTCCTACGCAGACGAACCTGGCATGTGTTAAACAAGGACCAGGCGATGCTATCCTGTCGATATCGTTTCGGAATTTTCACGCACAAGTACAGCGGCGCTGCACGGGACGCGCGGCCCGCCGATTGGTCGGCCGAATAATAAATTTTGGACCGCCGCCGCGTCCGTTCTACTATTACAACTAATTTGAAATATTGCAAGCTTCGAACCCCCGGGCAAAATAATTTTTTTATATACGCGAGCGCGTTTATGTACATAGGCCAGCTCGAAATCCCCGGGTTTTCAACTATTCCGAATCCACATTTTTTAAAAACAACCATTTCCCCCTCAACCCCACCAAATCACCCCCAAATCATCATAATCCCATCAAAATCTTACCCCCCATCAAAATCCCTTCAATTTGACACCAAACACGACGTGTCTCCTCAAAAAAATTTCTTAATTAACAAGTTCAAACTTGTTCAAAAACTGAATTTTCACTTAATACATCCTCATCAATACGATTCAATACAATAACATCTTCATATCAACGTGAGCCCATAACAACTCGAAGAAAAACGAAATTTGGAAATAACATGTTCGAACTTGCCTCTTTCATTATTTTTCATTATTTTTCATTATTTCATTATCGATTTTTGGTGCTTCCTAAATGTTGGTATATCATATTAAACTTTCAAATCGAGACTTAAATGTGTGAGCGAGGGGCTACATTACCTACGTATCATACTCATTTAGTCAAGGTCATTTATGGCCGAGACGCTACACACAGAATTATACATATACTAATGAAGTTGAGATCACATGCGACTAATTCACTATAGCTTTATACGAACAAGGGGGTCCAACTCGTCGTGTGCTCGTCAACTCCAATTGGCCATGTCAAGTAATGGAATGAAATCTGCTAAATTGCGGCGACACGACTGGACATGTGCGATTGTATGTGACGAGTACACGACAATGCAATCGGTGATGTTAATAAAGATATCCCACTTTCAAGAATATTTTTAAAACTGCGCTGTTTTGGAAATTAAGGGTAAACGATTATTTGAAATTGAAGAAAGCATTGGAAAAAAATTTGTTTGTATTCATGAAACTTAGACTTTATTTAACCATTTTATTTGATACCCTGTTTATGAAAATCGGAATGAAAATGAGACTATTACGGCTTAGTGCGTTATTGTATGATAACCTGCATATACAGGGTATTTTTTTTTTTTGGTACAATTACATTCAAAATCGATGTAGTGTAGATACTACATACTGACAATAGGGTTAAAAAAATTATTTGTTTATGATACAAATCATAGTATTCATTAAACCATTTCATCAATTTGATAATAATTTATTTGATTCCATATCGTCTAATGTGGGATACCTTCCTTAATGTTGCATCAATGTAGCACCTCGGCCACAAATGACCTCGACGTAATTTGATACTATACCGTTTAAAATGGGATACCTTTATTAATATCGTATCAACATAGCACCTCGGCCGCAAACGACTTCGGCATAATTTGAAAATATATCGTTTAAAGTGGGATACCTTTATTGATGTTGTATCAATGTAGGGCCTCGCCCGCAAGCGACCTCGGCATAATTTGTTACCATATCGTCTAATGTGGGATATCTATATTAGAGTTGCATCAATGTAGCGCCTCGCCCGCAAACGACCTCGGCGCAATTTGATTCTATATCGTTTAAAGTAGGATACATTCCTTAATGTTACAGCAATGTAGTGCCTCGGCCGCGAGCGACCTCGGCATAATTTAAAAGTATATCGTTTAAGGTGGGATACCTTTATTGATGTTGTATCAAAGTAGCGCCTCGGCCGCAAACGACCTCGGCGTAATTTAATTCCATATCGTTTAATGTGGAATACTTTCCTTAATGTTACAGCAATGTAGTGCCTCGGTCGCAAGCGACCTCGGCTTAATTTGAAAGTATATCGACTAAAGTGGGATATCTTTATTGACGTTGTATCAATGTAGCGCCTCGCCCGCAAGCGACCTCGGCATAATTTGTTACCATATCGTCTAATGTGGGATATCTTCATTAGTGTTGCATCAATGTAGCGCCTCGCCCGCAAGCGACCTCGGCGTAATTTGATTCTATATCGTTTAAAGTGGGATACATTCCTTAATGTTACAGCAATGTGGTGCCTCGGCCGCAGCGACCTCGGCGTAATTTGAAAGTATATCGTTTAAGGTGGGATACCTTTATTGATGTTGTATCAAAGTAGCGCCTCGGCCGCAAGCGACCTCGGCGTAATTTAATTCCATATCGTTTAATGTGGAATACTTTCCTTAATGTTACAGCAATTTAGTGCCTCGGCCGCAAGCGACCACGGCTTAATTTGAAAGTATATCGTTTAAAGTTGGATATCTTTATTGACGTTGTATCAATGTAGCGCCTCGCCCGCAAGCGACCTCGGCATAATTTGTTACCATATCGTCTAATGTAGAATATCTTCATTAGTGTTGCATCAATGTAGCGCCTCGCCCGCAAGCGACCTCGGCGTAATTTGATTCTATATCGTTTAAAGTGGGATACATTCCTTAATGTTACAGCAATGTAATGCCTCGCCCGCAAGCGACCTCGGCGTAATTTGATTCTATATCGTTTAAAGTAGGATATATTCCTTAATGTTACAGTAATGTAGTGCCTCTACCGCAAGCGACCTCGGCGTAATTTGAAGGTATATCGTTTAAAGTGGGATACCTTTTTTGACGTTGTATCAATGTAGCGCCTCGCCCGCAAACGACCTCGGCATAATTTGTTACCATATCGTCAACTGTGGGATATCTTCATTAATGCTGTATCAATGTAGCGCCTCGCCCGCAAGCGACCTCGGCGTAATTTGATTCTATATCATTTAATGTGGGATACCTTCCTTAATGTACATTAATGTAGTGCCTCGGCCGCAAGCGACCTCGGCTTAATTTGAAGATATATCGTTTAAAGTGGGATACCTTTATTGATGTTGTATCAATGTAGCGCCTCGCCCGCAAGCGACCTCGACATAATTTGTTACCATATCGTCAAATGTGAGATATCTTCATTAATGCTGAATCAATATGGCGCCTTGCCCGCAAGCGACCTCGACGTAATTTGATTCTATATCGTCTAATGTGGGATACCTTCCTTAATGTTACAGCAATGTAGTGCCTCGGCCGCAAGCGACCTCGGCATATTTTGTTACCATATCGTCAAATGTGGGATATCTTCATTAATGCTGAATCAATATGGCGCCTCGCCCGCAAGCGACCTCGGCGTAATTTGATTCTATATCATTTAATGTGGGATACCTTCCTTAATGTACATTAATGTAGTGCCTCGGCCGCAAGCGACCTCGGCTTAATTTGAAGATATATCGTTTAAAGTGGGATACCTATATTGATGTTGTATCAATGTAGCGCCTCGCCCGCAAGCGACCTCGGCATAATTTGTTACCATATCGTCAAATGTGGGATATCTTCATTAATGCTGAATCAATATGGCGCCTCGCCCGCAAGCGACCTCGACGTAATTTGATTCTATATCGTCTAATGTGGGATGCCTTCCTTAATGTTACAGCAATGTAGTGCCTCGGCCGCAAGCGACCTCGGCATGTTTTGTTACCATATCGTCAAATGTGGGATATCTTCATTAATGCTGAATCAATATGGCGCCTCGCCCGCAAGCGACCTCGGCGTAATTTGATTCTATATCATTTAATGTGGGATACCTTCCTTAATGTACATTAATGTAGTGCCTCGGCCGCAAGCGACCTCGGCTTAATTTGAAGATATATCGTTTAAAGTGGGATACCTTTATTAATGTTGTATCAATTTAGCGCCTCGCCCGCAAGCGACCTCGGCATAATTTGTTACCATATCGTCAAATGTGGGATATCTTCATTAATGCTGAATCAATATGGCGCCTCGCCCGCAAGCGACCTCGGCGTAATTTGATTCTATATCATTTAATGTGGGATATCTTCCTTAATGTACATTAATGTAGTGCCTCGGCCGCAAGCGACCTCGGCTTAATTTGAAGATATATCGTTTAAAGTGGGATACCTATATTGATGTTGTATCAATGTAGCGCCTCGCCCGCAAGCGACCTCGGCATAATTTGTTACCATATCGTCAAATGTGGGATATCTTCATTAATGCTGAATCAATATGGCGCCTCGCCCGCAAGCGACCTCGGCGTAATTTGATTCTATATCATTTAATGTGGGATATCTTCCTTAATGTACATTAATGTAGTGCCTCGGCCGCAAGCGACCTCGGCTTAATTTGAAGATATATCGTTTAAAGTGGGATACCTATATTGATGTTGTATCAATGTAGCGCCTCGCCCGCAAGCGACCTCGGCATAATTTGTTACCATATCGTCAAATGTGGGATATCTTCATTAATGCTGAATCAATATGGCGCCTCGCCCGCAAGCGACCTCGGCGTAATTTGATTCTATATCATTTAATGTGGGATATCTTCCTTAATGTACATTAATGTAGTGCCTCGGCCGCAAGCGACCTCGGCTTAATTTGAAGATATATCGTTTAAAGTGGGATACCTATATTGATGTTGTATCAATGTAGCGCCTCGCCCGCAAGCGACCTCGGCATAATTTGTTACCATATCGTCAAATGTGGGATATCTTCATTAATGCTGAATCAATATGGCGCCTCGCCCGCAAGCGACCTCGACGTAATTTGATTCTATATCGTCTAATGTGGGATGCCTTCCTTAATGTTACAGCAATGTAGTGCCTCGGCCGCAAGCGACCTCGGCATATTTTGTTACCATATCGTCAAATGTGGGATATCTTCATTAATGCTGAATCAATATGGCGCCTCGCCCGCAAGCGACCTCGGCGTAATTTGATTCTATATCATTTAATGTGGGATACCTTCCTTAATGTACATTAATGTAGTGCCTCTGCCGCAAGCGACCTCGGCTTAATTTAAATATATATCGTTTAAAGTGGGATACCTTTATTGATGTTGTATCAATGTAGCGCCTCGCCCGCAAGCGACTTCGGCATAATTTGTTACCATATCGTTAAATGTGGGATATCTTCATTAATACTGAATCAATATGGCGCCTCGCCCGCAAGCGACCTCGGCGTAATTTGATTCTATATCGTCTAATGTGGGATATCTTCCTTAATGTTACAGCAATGTAGTGCCTCGGCCGCAAGCGACCTCGGCTTAATTTGAAAGTATATCGACTAAAGTGGGATATCTTTATTGACGTTGTATCAAAGTAGCGCCTCGCCCGCAAACGACCTCGCCATAATTTGTTACCATATCGTCAAATGTGGGATATCTTTGTTAGTGCTGCATCAATGTAGCGCCTTGCTCGCATGCGACTTCGGCGTAATTTGATTCTATATCGTCTAATGGGGGATACCTTCCTTAATGTTACAGCAATGTAGTGCCTCGGCCGCAAGCGACCTCGGCATAATTTGTTACCATATCGACTAATGTGGGATATCTTAATTAGTGTTGCATCAATAGTGGATATTGTTAGCTAAAGAACTTCTCCCCAAAAATTTAACATTAAATCATTTTGGTCGTACGAGTGTTAAACCATTTCATTTGACACTTGCTTCATAAAAATCGGGATTTAAATGAAAGACAGTTTGGACATTCTTGTGTTATAATCTATGTACAGGGTGACTTTTCTTTGCTATAATTACATTCAAAATAAATGTGCTATAGAAAAAGATAGAGTAGCTTATAGAACTCCTTTGGGTGTTAATCGTTATCTTGATTCATCAAAAATCAATAATCCAACTGTAATAATAAAGACACAAAATTTGCGTAAATTTACTCATACGGTTTTATGCAACTGATGGTTCATTTGAATCAGAGGAATGTCTCAATGCGATGTCAATACAATTTAACGTCAAACCGTCGAAGATGCAACTAAAAAATTTCATGCATTTAAAAGCAATCAAGATGCTTTACGCTGTACTCAACTCCACACTATAACAGTCTGTCTTGGTTCAAAAATTTCGTAGTTCCGAATTTTTCTGCACCATTCTGCATATGCGTTCAATATGTAATGTGTATGTGCAAAAAGGTTCAGAATGGTTCGGAATTACAGAATTTTCCAACCAGAATAGGCTTCTATTTGTAGTGAGTATTTAGAACTTTTGATCAAACAGGTGCCAAAATGTTGTATCCTCAACATGTCATGGTGTCCAAACATCAAAGGTAGTGACGTTGCATAATAAAATTTGCTCCCACAACCATTTGGTCCAGTTGAGAGAAGCTTTGATTCATATGAACCAGTTTCTGAAGAAAGTTGTAACATATCGTCTAATGTGGAATATCTTCATTAGTGTTGCATCAATGTAGTGCCTCGCCCACAAGTGACCTCGACGTAAATTAAAAGTGTATGTGAGAGGTAAGACGAAATTAAGTCCATGGAATCATTGGTAAACCCAAAACTGCAAAGTTTTAAAAAAGTGTTCCATGATTCAATCTATCAAATGCCTTTGTAAAATCTGTCTAAATTATATCAACTTGTTTCCGTTTATCCATGTGCTCACTAATGAACTGCGTTATCTCTGCCAAATTGATAGGTGCACAATCTTTAATAATAAAACTTGGGAGTCCATCATCGCCAGCTGTAAAGTCATTCTTTAATCGTTTGATACAGATTTCAACCTCCTCGATTGGGAATGAAGAAATATAGCAGTATATAGGTAGCAGGATCAGAACAATTGACTTGATGATTACAGTTATTGATAGTTGTAAACCCAGTATTGAAGGCTTCAAAAAACAGAACAGACAAGGACTATTGCACAATTTCCATGGGATCAGACATTTCAGAGTCAACAAAGATCATAGAGCCTGGAATACGTGAAGTACCGTGTTTCTGATTCACCTTTCTTACTTACCTTTCAACTTTCCTTATTCACCAAATAAGATTGATAATCAGAGTCGATTGCATCCTTGGATAAACGACGTAATCTAACTTATTTATCGTAGTAGTGTAGTTATTGAGTTGTTTTCCACTTCTTAAAGTACTGTTTCTTTATTTTCAACAAACGTTTAGTGCTTCCAGAAAACCATAGAGAAAATGTCGATGGAGCTAAACAATATTTAGGTACATGTTCTTCAATAACGTGATAGATGTTATGGTAAAATGATGTTATGGTTGCATCACGAAAATTAAAACGAGGGTTGTTATTTGATGGAAACATTATTATGGAAACATTAGTTTTCTCAAAAATAAATACCGGTAAAGAAGTACTGCAGATCATGAACGAGAAGATGAAATTAAACATACAAGAAAAGGATTTGGATAGAGTGCACCGTATTGGAAAGTCAGGAGGGGAAATGCCGAGGACTATAATTGTCAAGTTTACGAATTATGGTGCAAGAAGTAAGGTTTTTAAGGCAAAATCGGCACTTAAGGGTACAGATTGGATAACCAGAGAGGTCGAATAGTTAAACATATTAATGATTCTTAAGCGTTGATAGTTTCGTTTGAAGAATTAACAATTTTGTTTATATATACTTACTATACTTTTCCTTGTTGTTGTTTCATGGTTATTCAGTTAACAAATTAAGCTAAAGTGGAATTAATTATTTTCAATCATGTTTTATTTATCATTTTGTTAATAGTGGGATTAGTTTAGCAAATGTATTTTTTTTTCAGTAATAATTGTGGCGGTAACTTTTATATAATGGCAGGGCTGATTACATTGTACTATCAGAATGTGCGGGGATTGAGAACCAAAGCCGATAACTTTTTGATGAACGTTCTAAGTCAGGATTTTTCTATTATCTATCTAACCGAAACGTGGTTGAATACGAGTTTCTTTAGTGCGGAGATTGTGAATTCGAAATATAATGTTTTTAGGGTGAATCGAACTGATTGTGAGACTATGGGTAAGCTCGGAGATGGTGTTCTTCTTAGGGTCAAAACTAAGTATACAGCTTGTATGATCAGTTTGGAAACTGGGCTTGAGATTCAGGCAGTTAAGGTAAATTTTGGTGATAAGTTGATAATATTGGTGGTATCATATATCAGGCCATCTTGTTTTATAGGAGTGTGCCAAGAATTTATAAACTTAATGACCAATTTGTATATGACATACGAAGCAAATATTATATTTTTAGGTGATTTTAACTTGCCATTGATTACAGGTACATTAGGTTTGACTTTTATTCTATTGGTAGTATTATGTACAATAACTTTGATGTCATATCAAGGTTGCAATATGACATCGCAACTCACATATAAACTAAGTACGCAATTTGCAAGGAATTGTTGTAATAAAAGTAAAAAAAGGAAAACATAATATTGACAGGTGTCCTTAAAGATAATGACGTAAGTTTTATAAGAATGATTTTATATAATATAAAAAAATATCTTAAAGAATTATATATAGTTCGATATTTGTTAAAATCTTCAGGTGGCATGCTCCAGAAGATGAGTGAGAGAATCACTCGGTAGAGCTTAAAATAAACCAATCCATCTAAAAAAACATAGTTTTATTTAAATACATTTGATATGGAGATGGAAATGAAAAATCTTTTAAATTATTTCTACATCAGTTACATAGTGAGTCGCAGAAATTTAAAATAAACTGTGGCGTTCCGCAAGGAAGTAACCTGGGACCTTTATTGATATTGCATTAATGTAGCGCCTCGGTCGCAAGCGACCTCAGCATAACTTGAGGACATATCGTTTAGAGTATCTCACCTTTTTTGATGTTGCATTAATGTAGCGCCTCGGTCGCAAGCGACCTCGGCATAACTTGAGAACATATCGTTTAAAGTAGGGTAACTTTTCTATTATTTTATCAATATAGAGCCTTGGCCGCAAGCGACCTCAGCATAACTTGAGGACATATCATTTAAAGTATCTCACCTTTATTGATATTGCATTAATATAGCGCCTCGGCCGCAAGCGACCTCGGCATAACTTGAGAACATATCGTTTAGAGTATCTCACCTTTTTTGATGTTACATTAATGTAGCGCCTCGGTCGCAAGCGACCTCGGCATAACTTGAGATCATATCGTTTAAAGTGCTAAACCTTCATTGACATTGCATATCTTTATTATCTGTGTTAAGCAAAATCTTTGAAAAGCTAATCTATAAACGGCTATTTTTCTTCACTAAAAATAAAATTGATACTAGACAGCACGGCTTTTTTGTGGGTCGCTCGGTCGAGAGTAACTTGCTTGAGTACAGTAATTATATTTTTACTGCTCTTGATCGAGTAGCTCAAGTGGATGCCGTTTATACTGACTTCAGTAAGGCTTTCGATCGCGTTGATCACAATCTTCTGTTGTCAAAGCTTCGGATTATGGGAATTGATAACTATTTGTTGCGATTGATTGCTTCTTATATACGTGGAAGAACTCGGGTAGTATCTATTAATGGATGCTATTCTGATGTAATGTCCGTTTCGTCAGGTGTACCTCAAGGTAGCCATCTTGGCCCTCTCCTTTTCAATATTTACATCAATGACATATATATACAGTACATTTATTTAGGACTCATACAGAAAACAAAGGGAAAATTACCAATATGAGGTATAACAACAAATAATACAAGTCCTAAAACGGCCATCGACCGGAGTCTTTCAGCCGGTGTAACATAATGAGAAATTATAAGAAAGAAAAAAAAACATAATAACGTATTAGTAGGTAATTAAAAAAATAACAAAACAAAACAAAAAAAATTAAATTAAATTTCGGGCACTTAAGAAATCCGCTTCATCCTTCCTATAACTTCAATGATTGGGGCGCCCGATAATGAACCATTGGGCGACGGCGTTCTCATCATTCGATGTAATGTAGCGTTCAGGATGTTTTTGCATACTTTAGTTGTAAGCTGTAGTCCTCGTTCCGCAAATGGTGTTACGCCTGTTTTTTCGTAGAGGAGTGCGTTTGAAGGGTTGTGCAACGGGTTGTTCGGGTGCCTCAATTTAGTTATTCTCCTAAGCGCAGCCCGTTCTGCGATTTCTAGGTGGCGTCTAGTTTTTTCGGTGGAGGAGTAAGTGAATAAAATACCGTATTTAATTAACGGTCTGCAGATAGACTTATAGATCTGGGTTGCTAACTGCAGCGATATGCCGTTACTTTTGTGTACTAAGGACTTAAAATGAGCAGCCCTAGTTTTACATTTCATCTTTGTCTTTATTGCATGGACATTAAATTTAAGTTTGTTGTCAATAACCATGCCCAAGTATTTCACCGTAGGTGAAGGAGATACATTAATACCAGAGATGAAAATGGTTGGCGATCTTTCGTGAATACGGTTAAACGGGATGAAAAACTGGGTTTTATTGGAATTCAGCTGGATTCTCCATTTTTGAAACCAGACTTCAGTCTTCTGTAACATATCTTGCATCTTGCTAATTAAGGTGTTTATGTTTTTGGCGTGAGCTATAATGGCAGTATCGTCGGCGTATTGAAGGACGTAGGAGTTGATGTCAAAAAAAGTAGGGTCGTCGTTGTAAATATCGTGACAATAAAGGTTGTAGAGACAGGGGGACAAAGGGGAGCCTTGGGGGAGACCCTGCTGCATAGAAAAGGATCTAGATAGGAAATTTAGGACTCTGATTTGCGATGTGCGATTTGATAGGAATTTTTGGATTATATTAAGAAGGCAAAACGGAACGTTAAGTTGAGAAAGTTTGTAAATCAATCCATGGTGCCATACTGAATCAAAAGCTTTTTTGATATCAAGGAATAAAACGGCCGACTGTAGCTTCTGTACGTGAGCAACTTGGCAGTTTGAGATTAGCACAGCTAGGGGATGGACGGTACTTTTATACGGCCGAAAGCCAAACTGGTATTCCGGAATTTTTTGTTCAATTGTTTCAAGTAGCCTTGTTTTAATGAATGACTCAAACATCTTACCTAACACTGGAAGGAGAGATATCGGACGGTAATTGGCTGGATCTTCAGGAGCACCGTCGCTCTTTGGAATACAAATAATTATAGATTTCCTCCATTCTCTTGGAAAAAGTTGTTCTTTCAAGCAATAGTTGAAGATTCCTCTGATATAATTGTGTATTTTTAAATCAAGGCTTTTTAAGAGTTTTCTAGACATATTGTCGTAGCCGGGGGCGGTGTTTCTTCCGTTGTGGAGAATCTCGAAATATTCGTCTTCTTCTATAAAGGCTTCTTGAGGTGTAGGTGTTCGATTTGCAAACGCCGCTACATACCATTCGTCTACAAGATTTTTATGCGATTGATCGAAGTCCATATGATCTGAGAATGAAAATATATTTTCCAGGTAATTAGCATGGATGTCGGCTATTTCTTGAGGTTGTGTATGTGACGAATTGTTGGATGTGTCTATCAACGGTGCAATCAAGGGACGACTTCTGTATTTGGATAGTTTCTTAATTTCATTCCAGTAGGTTTTTCCTTTACATCTACTGATATTGCGACAGGCCTCCA
The DNA here is from genome assembly GCA_036711965.1 of Onthophagus sagittarius. Lineage (NCBI taxonomy): Eukaryota > Metazoa > Arthropoda > Insecta > Coleoptera > Scarabaeidae > Onthophagus > Onthophagus sagittarius. Next base: position 15,729,157 of record JASERS010000009.1, read on the forward strand.
GATATTTGTCGGTTCTGTAATGGGTAACCAATTGTTGGATGTACTTGTTCAGTTTGTTAAATTTTTGTATTAATTCGGGAATTTCCGTTGTTTTAAAATCTCTATATAATCTTCTTTTTTCTTTGATCAGCCTGAGTATAAAAGGAGGAAGGGGGAAGTTGAAGTAGTGTGCTCTTTTAATTGGGCTCTCCAGTTCTATAGCATTCGTCAAACAACCGCAGAATCTAGAAATCGTCTCTCATCAATGACATTTTCACAGTCATAAAACACTCCCAGTGCTTAATGTATGCTGATGATTTGAAATTGTTTGCACGTATTTCCTCTCCACTCGACTGCTCGAGGATGCAGCGTGATATTGACGCACTGCAAGTCTGTTGCAATGATAATTTTATGACACTCAATCCTATTAAATGTAATGTTATATCTTTTTCAAGAAGTTCGAATGCCATCAGACATGAGTACAACTTGGAGAACTATGTCTTCATTTCTTTACTTTATGTCTTACATTTCCTGGTCACGTTGATGGAGTGGTTGGAAAGGCGCTGCGAATGTTGGGCTTTGTCATAAGATCCACTGAATGTTTCAAAAGCGTAGAAGCAGTAAAAGTTATATATTTTGCTTACGTATTCAATGTACTAAATTTTTGCTCTACCATTTGGAACCCGCAGTATCACACTTATATAAATAGAATTGAAAGAATTCAAAAGAAGTTTCTTAAGCACTTAACCTATAAATTTCATTTAAGCTATAAAGATTATAATTCTGCGTGCAGCTCTTTTCAACTTCTTCCACTTCACCAGCGCCGCTTTTGTAACGATGCTCTTACATTTCATAAGATTGTCAACAATAGATGTGCCTCCTCGGTATTATTGCGATGTGATCTTTAAGGCATGAGTCAATTTTTTATACTCCCATTCCGAGAACAAATTTATTTAAAAATTCTCCTATGATTCGGATGGCGATTGCTTGTGATCAGTTCCGTAACGGCAACGGTAGAGATGTATTTAGTAATACATATAGGAGATTTAAGAGCTTGATAACTGCCGTTGAGTTACAGAAAGCACTGATCAACATTACTGTAGCGTAAGCAAATGTATGCTTTATTTTTCTTAATTTTATTTTCTGGTTTATAGAATAATTATTGTTTTTAGTTAATTTATTCGTAATTAACCGCACTATGTATTTGTAATATAGTAGTTTTTGTCAATGTAGTGACACAATCTTTTGGGTTTGTCCCGTTTTGTGTCCACTGGCAGCAATAAATAAATAAATACAGGTAGCCCTCCTCTAACACGGTATCTTATAACACGGTTTCGCTATAACACGATTCGTAAATTGCGGGAAACCTCCTACAACACGGTATCCTACAACACGTTTTCGCTATAACGCGATGAGAAAACTGCAAATCCTTTGTACATACAACACTGTATGTACTTATACAGACCGGGTAAAGTGCCCGACGCGGCTCTGCGAGCCACGTGCACGATGTCACTTCCAAATTGCTGGAAGAGCAAGACGGTTGTTCCTCTTATCGGGCCCTATGTCCCCCGTAGGACATTGGGGTACGCCCAGTTAGGGTGGGAACACACGATTGCTGCTTAATAATTAGGCAACGCCTACGATAGTTCTGGTTTAAAATGCGTGTGTTTTTTCCTCGAAGAGTCAGTCAGTCAGTTTTCCGTGTGGTTTTCGTACGTTCTTTACTTTCATCTCCGTGGCCTGAAAACAAAAGTGTCTCACGCTGCTACTCGGTAGTCTACGTCGCGCCACGGTGTGTTAAAGAACAATTTCTTTATCTTTAAGACATTAAGCTTCAGCCCCAAGCAATGTCAGGTAAAGATAAAACAACGTTCAAGAGAAAATGCATTTCTTTGGAAGTAAAGATTCAAATCTTGGATCGTCTATCGAAAGGAGAAAAAGCATCCCACATTGGGAAAAACCTTAATTTGAACGAAGCAACAATTAGAACAATCAAGAAAAATGAAAAAGGAATCAGAAGTGCAGTTGCCGCAGGATCTTCGACATCCGCAAAACGTTCAGCCCGCCCCAGACCAGCAATAATTGAGAAAATGGAAAAGGCCCTCAGCATTTGGATTGACGATTGCTGTCAAAAAAAAATTCCATTAGATGGCAATATTATAAAACAAAAAGGATTAAAAATTTACAACCATCTCAAACAACAAGGAGAATCCTCTGTCAATCCAGATTTTGTGGCGAGTAAAGGTTGGTTCGAGAAATTCAAAAAGCGTTTTGCGATTCATAGCATAAGAATCCAAGGAGAGTCTGCGTCGGCTGATCATGAAGCTGCTAGGACGTATCCAGAAAAAATTCAAAACATTATAGCCGAGCAAGGATACACAGCAGATCAAGTTTTCAATGCCGACGAAACTGGGCTTTGGTGGAAAAAAAATGCCCAGTAAAACTTTCATATCGAAGACAGAAAAAACTGCACCCGGATTTAAGGTGTCCAAAGATCGTTTAACGCTCCTTTTGTGCAGTAATGCATCGGGGGACTTCATGACAAAACCGATGCTAGTGTACAGATCTTTGAATCCTCGTGCACTAAAAAACGTGAATAAAAACACCTTGCCGGTATACTGGACAGCAAATTCGAGAGCTTGGGTAACAGGACATTTATTTAGAGATTGGTTTTTGAATTGTTTTGTGCCAAGCGTTGAGCGGTATTTAAAGCGAAAAAATTGGAGCTGCAAGGCGCTGTTGCTATTAGATAATGCTCCATGCCACCCACAAGATTTAACACATCCCAACATCAAAATAATGTTCTTACCACCGAACACTACTTCGTTGCTCCAACCACTGGATCAAGGTATTATTTACACCTTTAAAACATATTATGTACATAAGAAGATCGTTACAGTGGATTTTAGACGCAACCGATTCGCAATCAATTAGCGTAATGGAAGCATGGAAGAAATTTTCCATCAAGCACTGCATCGATATCATATCTTTGTCACTGAATGAAATAAAAACATCAACATTAAATGCGTGTTGGAAGAAGATATGGCCCTCTGCAATTGAAACGGAAAATGAAATTGGTGCGATATTAGAAGTCGCTAAATCAATCGGAGGCGAAGGTTTTGTGGATATGGCTTCCAAAGACATTGAAGATTTATTAGTGGAAGAAGAAGTTGACGAAGCGGAATTAATCGAAATGGCATCCCTAGATGCAAATCAAATCGATTTTGAGGACGCTAGCTCTGACGAAGATTGTGCAGTCAAGAATTTAACATTAAAAAAATTACAAGAAGGCCTATGCTTAGCGGAAAATCTGGAATCATTTTTCTTGAATGAAGACCCTTCGACGGAAAGAAGTCGAAAATTCAAAAGGGAGCTGCAAAACTGTTTAGCTCCATACCGGGGAATTTACAATGATCTAATAAGAACCAGCAAGCAAAGTTCCATTACAGATTTTTTTAAGAGGGGAAAACATACAAAAACTTTAAATAACGAAAAAAGTTCAGAAAGTGAAGGCGATGTCGTTCCACCGAAAAAACGTTCTCGGTTGATTATACTGAGCAGTGACGACGAGTAAATTCATTAAATTATGGTTGCGTTAGATTAAAATATTTTTTTTATACTTTGTGTTGTACATACATTTATATTTTTAATAAAAATTACGTTGTTTATGTCGAATTAAGAAAAATATTTGTTTTTAATAAGTTTTTGGAACGTAACCCCCCTTTTTGCACTAGCTCTGGGTCTCATGCAACACGGTTTCACACAACACGGCATTTTCTAGGAACCTATCTACCGTGTTATAGGAGGGTTGCCTGTAAATGTAATGTAATTTATTTATGCACAATTTTAAAAAGGAAGATTTGAGATTTTGTTTAATCTTTTAATATAACTATTCGTAATGTTGTAAAACAAAGCGTACACGATTTAGATTAAAATTTGAATTAATAAAAATTCATTATTCAATTTTTTTTAACACAAAATCAATTTCGAATGTACAGAATGCAATTTTAATTTGAAAGGATGAAATTTTTATAACCGCCGGCTCGTTGATTGGTGTTAACCCGTTTTTCCCAATGCAATATTAATTTTAACGATTCATATTCGTTATGAAGCATTCTTTCTTTCTTTTTTTTTGAATTAGGGGTTTATTTTAATAAATTTGGGACGCAAAGAAAATCGTTAAAACGTTATTAATTTCGGAAATTAAATTTTCAAGTGCCCTTTGTTTATTTATTTATTGTTGGTTTTGCCGGAATATTTTTCTAAAATAATAAAAAAAAACGTACAAATATGTAATGTCAAAAATGTTGCGATATTCTCGCTCGCGCAAAATGGAAAATAAACAAAAAGCGCGGGGTTGTTTTATTAGTTCACCCGGGCGTGTTTGGAATTTATTTTTTTAACGTCTATCCGAATTCGAATCCGAATCCGAGAGCTTTTTGCTACACACTAAAAAAACATACATTCGCATCAGCAAAAAAATTAAAACAAACAATTTCGATTTTTTCTAAAATATAACAAAAAAATAATCCCAAAGAATCCCAAAGAACATAGATGAGAGAATGTGTTTCACTCCCGAGTAATTTTAAATAAGTCAATATTATTGTTCCGATGAACTTTGGTGAACCCAAAGACCGAAGAAAGTTAAGAATAGATTCATTCCTCTTTGCATCGCGAAAATGAAAATATCCGCTTATAAAGCAGCAACTTAAAACTTGCGGGTTAAATTGGTTGCCTATACTTTAAAAAAATTAATTTAACTTTAACGATTGTTGCGCCATCTCTGTCGCGCACATCCAACTATACACGAAAAGAACGTAAAGTTGGAAAAAAAGGGTTGGGGGGAAATTTACGTCGACAACGCAACGGGGGAGTAAATATTTTAGGGCAAAAAAACGAGGGGGAGTGTGCTGCATTCGCATCGAACTGCATATCACAAAAAAAGTACAGTTTTGGTCAAAATTTCCACAAAAAAAGAATTATTTTTAAGACACATATTCGAATGGGTATCATTAAAAGGTGGTATTGATTTTATTATTAAGGTGGATCTTCTATTGTTGGAGGAAGTCGTTAAAAAGGACCTTCAATGGTCAGACGGTGTTTGTCTAAGAATGGATTAAAGGGCGGCCTTTTATGCTTTATTATCGAATGATAATTAAGGAAATTTCTGAAAAATTACGGTTTATTTTTGAATTTTATGATTCGATTTTTTAATCAAATTACAGCTTAAATCCTCCTTTTTAAAACGATATATAATAATTAATAAGATTGTTTATAATTTTTCTTGGAAAAAAATAAAATGTAAATTTAACAAAAAATTATTTCTTAAAAAAATCGATTATTTTAAGAAATAGTCGATGCTTTATTTTTTAATTTTATGATTCGATTTCTTTACCAAATTAAAGCTTAAATCCTCCTTTTTAAAACGATATATAATAATTAATAGGATTGTTTATAATTTTTCTTGGAAAAAAATAAAATGTAAATTTAACAAAAAATTATTTCTTAAAAAAATCGATTATTTTAAGAAATCATGGTTGCTTTATTTTTAAATTTTATGATTCGATTTTTTTACCAAATTAAAGCTTAAATCCTCCTTTTTAAAACGATATGTAATAATTAATAAGATTGTTTATAATTTTTCTTGGAAAAAAATAAAATGTAAATTTAACAAAAAATTATTTCTTAAAAAAATCGATTATTTTAAGAAATCGTGGATGCTTTATTTTTTAATTTTATGATTCGATTTTTTACCAAATTAAAGCTTAAATCCTCCTTTTTAAAACGATATGTAATAATTAATAAGATTGTTTATAATTTTTTTTGGAAAAAAATAAAATATAAATTTAACAAACAATTATTTCTTAAAAAAATCGATTATTTTAAGAAATCGTGGATGCTGTATTTTTTAATTTTATGATTCGATTTTTTTACCAAATTAAAGTTTAAATCCTCCTTTTTAAAACGATATATAATAATTAATAAGATTGTTTATAATTTTTCTTGGAAAAAAATAAAATGTAAATTTAACAAAAAATTATTTCTTAAAAAAATTGATTATTTTAAGAAATCGTGGATGCTTTATTTTTTAATTATATGATTCGATTTTTTTACCAAATTAAAGTTTAAATCCTCCTTTTTAAAACGATATATAATAATTAATAAGATTGTTTATAATTTTTCTTGGAAAAAAATAAAATGTAAATTTAACAAAAAATTATTTCTTAAAAAAATCGATTATTTTAAGAAATCGTGGATGCTTTATTTTTTAATTTTATGATTCGATATTTTTACCAAATTAAAGCTTAAATCCTCCTTTTTAAAACGATATGTAATAATTAATAAGATTGTTTATAATTTTTTTGGAAAAAAATAAAATGTAAATTTAACAAAAAATTATTTCTTAAAAAAATCGATTATTTTAAGAAATCGTGGATGTTTTATTTTTAAATTTTATGATTCGATTTTTTTACCAAATTAAAGCTTAAATCCTCCTTTTTAAAACGATATATAATAATTAATAAGATTGTTTATAATTTTTTTGGAAAAAAATAAAATGTAAATTTAACAAAAAATTATTTCTTAAAAAAATCGATTATTTTAAGAAATCGTGGATGCTTTATTTTTTAATTTTATGATTCGATTTTTTTACCAAATTAAAGCTTAAATCCTCCTTTTTAAAACGATATATAATAATTAATAAGATTGTTTATAATTTTTTTGGAAAAAAATAAAATGTAAATTTAACAAAAAATTATTTCTTAAAAAAATCGATTATTTTAAGAAATCGTGGATGCTTTATTTTTTAATTTTATGATTCGATTTTTTACCAAATTAAAGCTTAAATCCGCCTTTTTAAAACGATATATAATAATTAATAAGATTGTTTATAATTTTTCTTGGAAAAAAATAAAATGTAAATTTAACAAAAAATTATTTCTTAAAAAAATCGATTATTTTAAGAAATCGTGGATGCTTTATTTTTTAATTTTATGATTCGATATTTTTACCAAATTAAAGCTTAAATCCTCCTTTTTAAAACGATATGTAATAATTAATAAGATTGTTTATAATTTTTTTGGAAAAAAATAAAATGTAAATTTAACAAAAAATTATTTCTTAAAAAAATCGATTATTTTAAGAAATCGTGGATGTTTTATTTTTAAATTTTATGATTCGATTTTTTTACCAAATTAAAGCTTAAATCCTCCTTTTTAAAACGATATATAATAATTAATAAGATTGTTTATAATTTTTTTGGAAAAAAATAAAATGTAAATTTAACAAAAAATTATTTCTTAAAAAAATCGATTATTTTAAGAAATCGTGGATGCTTTATTTTTTAATTTTATGATTCGGTTTTTTTACCAAATTAAAGCTTAAATCCTCCTTTTTAAAACGATATATAATAATTAATAAGATTGTTTATAATTTTTTTGGAAAAAAATAAAATATAAATTTAACAAAAAATTATTTCTTAAAAAAATCGATTATTTTAAGAAATCGTGGATGCTTTATTTTTTAATTTTATGATTCGATTTTTTTACCAAATTAAAGCTTAAATCCGCCTTTTTAAAACGATATATAATAATTAATAAGATTGTTTATAATTTTTCTTGGAAAAAAATAAAATGTAAATTTAACAAAAAATTATTTCTTAAAAAAATCGATTATTTTAAGAAATCGTGGATGCTTTATTTTTTAATTTTATGATTCGATATTTTTACCAAATTAAAGCTTAAATCCTCCTTTTTAAAACGATATGTAATAATTAATAAGATTGTTTATAATTTTTTTGGAAAAAAATAAAATGTAAATTTAACAAAAAATTATTTCTTAAAAAAATCGATTATTTTAAGAAATCGTGGATGTTTTATTTTTAAACTTTATGATTCGATTTTTTTACCAAATTAAAGCTTAAATCCTCCTTTTTAAAACGATATATAATAATTAATAAGATTGTTTATAATTTTTTTGGAAAAAAATAAAATATAAATTTAACAAAAAATTATTTCTTAAAAAAATCGATTATTTTAAGAAATCGTGGATGCTTTATTTTTTAATTTTATGATTCGATTTTTTTACCAAATTAAAGCTTAAATCCGCCTTTTTAAAACGATATATAATAATTAATAAGATTGTTTATAATTTTTCTTGGAAAAAAATAAAATGTAAATTTAACAAAAAATTATTTCTTAAAAAAATCGATTATTTTAAGAAATCGTGGATGCTTTATTTTTTAATTTTATGATTCGATATTTTTACCAAATTAAAGCTTAAATCCTCCTTTTTAAAACGATATGTAATAATTAATAAGATTGTTTATAATTTTTTTGGAAAAAAATAAAATGTAAATTTAACAAAAAATTATTTCTTAAAAAAATCGATTATTTTAAGAAATCGTGGATGTTTTATTTTTAAACTTTATGATTCGATTTTTTTACCAAATTAAAGCTTAAATCCTCCTTTTTAAAACGATATATAATAATTAATAAGATTGTTTATAATTTTTTTGGAAAAAAATAAAATATAAATTTAACAAAAAATTATTTCTTAAAAAAATCGATTATTTTAAGAAATCGTGGATGCTTTATTTTTTAATTTTATGATTCGATTTTTTTACCAAATTAAAGCTTAAATCCGCCTTTTTAAAACGATATATAATAATTAATAAGATTGTTTATAATTTTTCTTGGAAAAAAATAAAATGTAAATTTAACAAAAAATTATTTCTTAAAAAAATCGATTATTTTAAGAAATCGTGGATGCTTTATTTTTTAATTTTATGATTCGATATTTTTACCAAATTAAAGCTTAAATCCTCCTTTTTAAAACGATATGTAATAATTAATAAGATTGTTTATAATTTTTTTGGAAAAAAATAAAATGTAAATTTAACAAAAAATTATTTCTTAAAAAAATCGATTATTTTAAGAAATCGTGGATGTTTTATTTTTAAACTTTATGATTCGATTTTTTTACCAAATTAAAGCTTAAATCCTCCTTTTTAAAACGATATATAATAATTAATAAGATTGTTTATAATTTTTTTGGAAAAAAATAAAATGTAAATTTAACAAAAAATTATTTCTTAAAAAAATCGATTATTTTAAGAAATCGTGGATGCTTTATTTTTTAATTTTATGATTCGATTTTTTTACCAAATTAAAGCTTAAATCCTCCTTTTTAAAACGATATATAATAATTAATAAGATTGTTTATAATTTTTTTGGAAAAAAATAAAATGTAAATTTAACAAAAAATTATTTCTTAAAAAAATCGATTATTTTAAGAAATCGTGGATGCTTTATTTTTTAATTATATGATTCGATTTTTTTACCAAATTAAAGCTTAAATCCTCCTTTTTAAAACGATATATAATAATTAATAAGATTGTTTATAATTTTTCTTGGAAAAAAATAAAATGTAAATTTAACAAAAAATTATTTCTTAAAAAAATCGATTATTTTAAGAAATCGTGGATGCTTTATTTTTTAATTTTATGATTCGATTTTTTTACCAAATTAAAGCTTAAATCCTCCTTTTTAAAACGATATATAATAATTAATAAGATTGTTTATAATTTTTCTTGGAAAAAAGTAAAATGTAAATTTAACAAAAAATTATTTCTTAAAAAAATTGATTATTTTAAGAAATCGTGGATGCTTTATTTTTTAATTATATGATTCGATTTTTTTACCAAATTAAAGGTTAAATCCTCCTTTTTAAAACGATATATAATAATTAATAAGATTGTTTATAATTTTTCTTGGAAAAAAATAAAATGAAAATTTAACAAAAAATTATTTCTTAAAAAAATCGATTATTTTAAGAAATCGTGGATGCTTTATTTTTTAATTTTATGATTCGATATTTTTACCAAATTAAAGCTTAAATCCTCCTTTTTAAAACGATATGTAATAATTAATAAGATTGTTTATAATTTTTTTGGAAAAAAATAAAATGTAAATTTAACAAAAAATTATTTCTTAAAAAAATCGATTATTTTAAGAAATCGTGGATGCTTTATTTTTTAATTTTATGATTCGATTTTTTTACCAAATTAAAGCTTAAATCCTCCTTTTTAAAACGATATATAATAATTAATAAGATTGTTTATAATTTTTCTTGGAAAAAAATAAAATGTAAATTTAACAAAAAATTATTTCTTAAAAAAATCGATTATTTTAAGAAATCGTGGATGCTTTATTTTTTGATTTTATTATTCAACTTTTTTACCAAATTAAAGCTTAAATCCTCCTTTTTAAAACGATATATAATAATTAATAAGATTGTTAATAATTTTTCTTGGAAAAAAATAAAATGTAAATTTAACAAAAAATTATTTCTTAAAAAAATCGATTATTTTAAGAAATCGTGGATGCTTTATTTTTTAATTTTATGATTCGATTTTTTTACCAAATTAAAGCTTAAATCCTCCTTTTTAAAACGATATGTAATAATTAATAAGATTGTTTGTAATTTGTCTTGGAAAAAAATAAAATGTAAATTTAACAAAAAATTATTTCTTAAAAAAATCGATTATTTTAAAAAATCGTGGATGCTTTATTTTTAAATTTTATGATTCGATTTTTTTACCAAATTAAAGCTTAAATCCTCCTTTTTAAAACGATATGTAATAATTAATAAGATTGTTTATAATTTTTCTTGGAAAAAAATAAAATGTAAATTTAACAAAAAATTATTTCTTAAAAAAATCGATTATTTTAAGAAATCGTGGATGCTTTATTTTTTAATTTTATGATTCGATTTTTTTACCAAATTAAAGCTTAAATCCTCCTTTTTAAAACGATATATAATAATTAATAAGATTGTTTATAATTTTTCTTGGAAAAAAATAAAATGTAAATTTAACAAAAAATTATTTCTTAAAAAAATCGATTATTTTAAGAAATCGTGGATGCTTTATTTTTTGATTTTATGATTCGATTTTTTTACCAAATTAAAGCTTAAATCCTCCTTTTTAAAACGATATATAATAATTAATAAGATTGTTTACAATTTTTCTTGGAAAAAAATAAAATGTAAATTTAACAAAAAATTATTTCTTAAAAAAATCGATTATTTTAAGAAATCGTGGATGCTTTATTTTTTAATTTTATGATTCGAATTTTTTACCAAATTAAAGCTTAAATCCTCCTTTTTAAAACGATATATAATAATTAATAAGATTGTTTATAATTTTTCTTGGAAAAAAATAAAATGTAAATTTAACAAAAAATTATTTCTTAAAAAAATCGATTATTTTAAAAAATCGTGGATGCTTTATTTTTAAATTTTATGATTCGATTTTTTTACCAAATTAAAGCTTAAATCCTCCTTTTTAAAACGATATGTAATAATTAATAAGATTGTTTATAATTTTTCTTGGAAAAAAATGAAATGTAAATTTAACAAAAAATTATTTCTTAAAAAAATCGATTATTTTAAGAAATCGTGGATGCTTTATTTTTTAATTTTATGATTCGATTTTTTTACCAAATTAAAGATTAAATCCTCCTTTTTAAAACGATATATAATAATTAATAAGATTGTTTATAATTTTTCTTGGAAAAAAATAAAATGTAAATTTAACAAAAAATTATTTCTTAAAAAAATCGATTATTTTAAAAAATCGTGGATGCTTTATTTTTAAATTTTATGATTCGATTTTTTTACCAAATTAAAGCTTAAATCCTCCTTTTTAAAACGATATGTAATAATTAATAAAATTGTTTATAATTTTTCTTGGAAAAAAATAAACTGTAAATTTAACAAAAAATTATTTCTTAAAAAAATCGATTATTTTAAGAAATCGTGGATGCTTTATTTTTTAATTTTATGATTCGATTTTTTTACCAAATTAAAGCTTAAATCCTCCTTTTTAAAACGATATGTAATAATTAATAAGATTGTTTGTAATTTGTCTTGGAAAAAAATAAAATGTAAATTTAACAAAAAATTATTTCTTAAAAAAATCGATTATTTTAAAAAATCGTGGATGCTTTATTTTTAAATTTTATGATTCGATTTTTTTACCAAATTAAAGCTTAAATCCTCCTTTTTAAAACGATATGTAATAATTAATAAGATTGTTTATAATTTTTCTTGGAAAAAAATAAAATGTAAATTTAACAAAAAATTATTTCTTAAAAAAATCGATTATTTTAAGAAATCGTGGATGCTTTATTTTTAAATTTTATGATTCGATTTTTTTACCAAATTAAAGCTTAAATCCTCCTTTTTAAAACGATATATAATAATTAATAAGATTGTTTATAATTTTTCTTGGAAAAAAATAAACTGTAAATTTAACAAAAAATTATTTCTTAAAAAAATCGATTATTTTAAAAAATCGTGGATGCTTTATTTTTAAATTTTATGATTCGATTTTTTTACCAAATTAAAGCTTAAATCCTCCTTTTTAAAACGATATGTAATAATTAATAAAATTGTTTATAATTTTTCTTGGAAAAAAATAAACTGTAAATTTAACAAAAAATTATTTCTTAAAAAAATCGATTATTTTAAGAAATCGTGGATGCTTTATTTTTTAATTTTATGATTCGATTTTTTTACCAAATTAAAGCTTAAATCCTCCTTTTTAAAACGATATGTAATAATTAATAAGATTGTTTGTAATTTGTCTTGGAAAAAAATAAAATGTAAATTTAACAAAAAATTATTTCTTAAAAAAATCGATTATTTTAAAAAATCGTGGATGCTTTATTTTTAAATTTTATGATTCGATTTTTTTACCAAATTAAAGCTTAAATCCTCCTTTTTAAAACGATATGTAATAATTAATAAGATTGTTTATAATTTTTCTTGGAAAAAAATAAAATGTAAATTTAACAAAAAATTATTTCTTAAAAAAATCGATTATTTTAAGAAATCGTGGATGCTTTATTTTTTAATTTTATGATTCGATTTTTTTACCAAATTAAAGCTTAAATCCTCCTTTTTAAAACGATATATAATAATTAATAAGATTGTTTATAATTTTTCTTGGAAAAAAATAAAATGTAAATTTAACAAAAAATTATTTCTTAAAAAAATCGATTATTTTAAGAAATCGTGGATGCTTTATTTTTTGATTTTATGATTCGATTTTTTTACCAAATTAAAGCTTAAATCCTCCTTTTTAAAACGATATATAATAATTAATAAGATTGTTTACAATTTTTCTTGGAAAAAAATAAAATGTAAATTTAACAAAAAATTATTTCTTAAAAAAATCGATTATTTTAAGAAATCGTGGATGCTTTATTTTTTAATTTTATGATTCGAATTTTTTACCAAATTAAAGCTTAAATCCTCCTTTTTAAAACGATATATAATAATTAATAAGATTGTTTATAATTTTTCTTGGAAAAAAATAAAATGTAAATTTAACAAAAAATTATTTCTTAAAAAAATCGATTATTTTAAAAAATCGTGGATGCTTTATTTTTAGATTTTATGATTCGATTTTTTTACCAAATTAAAGCTTAAATCCTCCTTTTTAAAACGATATGTAATAATTAATAAGATTGTTTATAATTTTTCTTGGAAAAAAATGAAATGTAAATTTAACAAAAAATTATTTCTTAAAAAAATCGATTATTTTAAGAAATCGTGGATGCTTTATTTTTTAATTTTATGATTCGATTTTTTTACCAAATTAAAGATTAAATCCTCCTTTTTAAAACGATATATAATAATTAATAAGATTGTTTATAATTTTTCTTGGAAAAAAATAAAATGTAAATTTAACAAAAAATTATTTCTTAAAAAAATCGATTATTTTAAGAAATCGTGGATGCTTTATTTTTTAATTTTATGATTCGAATTTTTTACCAAATTAAAGCTTAAATCCTCCTTTTTAAAACGATATGTAATAATTAATAAAATTGTTTATAATTTTTCTTGGAAAAAAATAAACTGTAAATTTAACAAAAAATTATTTCTTAAAAAAATCGATTATTTTAAGAAATCGTGGATGCTTTATTTTTTAATTTTATGATTCGAATTTTTTACCAAATTAAAGCTTAAATCCTCCTTTTTAAAACGATATGTAATAATTAATAAAATTGTTTATAATTTTTCTTGGAAAAAAATAAACTGTAAATTTAACAAAAAATTATTTCTTAAAAAAATCGATTATTTTAAGAAATCGTGGATGCTTTATTTTTTAATTTTATGATTCGATTTTTTTACCAAATTAAAGCTTAAATCCTCCTTTTTAAAACGATATGTAATAATTAATAAGATTGTTTGTAATTTGTCTTGGAAAAAAATAAAATGTAAATTTAACAAAAAATTATTTCTTAAAAAAATCGATTATTTTAAAAAATCGTGGATGCTTTATTTTTAAATTTTATGATTCGATTTTTTTACCAAATTAAAGCTTAAATCCTCCTTTTTAAAACGATATGTAATAATTAATAAGATTGTTTATAATTTTTCTTGGAAAAAAATAAAATGTAAATTTAACAAAAAATTATTTCTTAAAAAAATCGATTATTTTAAGAAATCGTGGATGCTTTATTTTTTAATTTTATGATTCGATTTTTTACCAAATTAAAGCTTAAATCCTCCTTTTTAAAACGATATGTAATAATTAATAAGATTGTTTATAATTTTTCTTGGAAAAAAATAAAATGTAAATTTAACAAAAAATTATTTCTTAAAAAAATCGATTATTTTAAGAAATCGTGGATGCTTTATTTTTTAATTTTATGATTCGATTTTTTACCAAATTAAAGCTTAAATCCTCCTTTTTAAAACGATATATAATAATTAATAAGATTGTTTATAATTTTTCTAGGAAAAAAATAAAATGTAAATTTAACAAAAAATTATTTCTTAAAAAAATCGATTACTTTAAGAAATCGTGTATGCTTTATTTTTCAATTTTATGATTCGAATTTTTTACCCAATTAAAGTGCAAATCATCCTTTTTAATGTGGTATATAATAATTTATACCATAATTTATAATTTGTCTTGAACAAGAAAAAAATATAAGAAAGTGTCTAAAATGTTCAAATATTGCTTTTCTTAAAAACAAAATTGGTTGTAAATCAACAAATAGGAACGATAAAAAGATTTTTGTTACCAAAAAAATATTCTAATTTGTCTTAAAAAACATAATCTGATTGATTTTTAATTTATTATTGGTTATTACTAAATTAAAATACTTAAAATTTACAAATTTAGATTTTTTGTTAACAACTATTGTACCAATGATTCGGGAAATTTTAGAGGAAAAAGTTTAATATAAAAGTTGTAGAAAACCTAATTTTTAATCATATTACTTATATCCACTTTTGTTCTTAAATGTAGTAATAACGAGAAATCTTCCAATTAGTCATAATTATCTAAAATCGGTGTCTTACATTCAATAATAATATAAATAATAATTCTAGAAAGAAAAGTTTAGTATAAAAGTTGTAAAAAACCTTATTATTAATAAATTCATTCCTTTATACTTTACGCTAAAGTGAATAAATAACGAGAAAATTCCTATAAGTCATAATTAGATGAATTCAGGCTTTTATGTTCGATTATAGGCGAAACACGGGATTAGAAGCACTTTAAAAAGAAAATTTAGGTACAAAAGTTGTAAAAAACTTTACTTTTAATCATATTACTTATGTACACTTTTGTTTTTAAATGTATAAATAACAAGAAATCGTCCAATTAGTCATAATCCTCCAAAATCGTTGTGTTACATTCAATAATAGGTGGATTACGGGATTGGGGCCACTTTAGAAAGAAAAGTTTAGTATAAAAATTGTAAAAAACTTTATTTTTAATAATTTCATTCCTTTATACTTTAGCCTAAAGTGAATAAATAATGTGAAAATTCCTATAAGTCACAATTAGATGAATTCAGGATTTCATATTCGATTATAAGTGAAACACGGGATTAAAAGCACTTTAAAAAGAAAAATTTGGTATAAAAATTGTAAAAAACTTTATTTTTAATAATTTCTTTCTTATACACTTTATTATGAAACATATAAATAACGAGAAATCTGCCAATACGCGACAATCAGCCAAAATCGTTGTATAATATATTGTAGGTGGAATACGGGATTGGAACCATTTTAGAAAGAAAAGTTTGGTATAAAAGTTGTAAAAAACTATATTTTTAATAATTTCATTGCTTTGTACTTTAGCCTAAAGTGAATAAATAATGAGAAAATTCCTATAAGTCACAATTAGATGAATTCATGATGTTATATTCGATTATAGGTGAAACACTGGATTAAAATCACTTTAAAAAGAAAAATTTGGTATAATAGTTGTAAAAAACTTTATTTTTAATAACTTCTTTCCTATACACTTTATAGTAAAGCATATAAATAACGATAAATCTACCAATAAGCCATAAGCAGCAAAAATCGCTGTATAATATCATATTGTAGGCGATAATCGGGATTGGAACCATTTTAGAAAAAAAGTTTAGTATAAAAATTGTAAAAAACTTTACTTTTAATAATTTTATTCCTTTATACTTTAGCCTAAAGTGAATAAATAATGAGAAAATTCCTATAAGTCACAATTAGATGAATTCATGATTTTATATTCGATTATAGGTGAAATACGGGATTAAAAGCACTTTAAAAAGAAAAATTTGGTATAAAAGTTGTAAAAAAACTTTATTTTTAATAATTTCTTTCTTATACACTTTATTGTGAAGCATATAAATAACGAGAAATCTGCCAATAAACGACAATCAGCCAAAATCGTTGTATAATATCATATTGTAGGTGGAATACGGGATTGGAACCATTTTAGAAAAAAAAGTTTGGTATAAATGTTGTAAAAAACTTTATTTTTAATAATTTCATTCCTTTATACTTTAGCCTAAAGTGAATAAATAATGAGATAATTCCTATAAGTCACAATTAGACGAATTCAGGATTTTGTATTCGATTATAGGTGAAACACGGGATTAAAAGCACTTTAAAAAGAAAAATTTGGTATAAAAGTTGTAAAAAACTTTATTTTTAATAATTTCTTTCCTATACACTTTATTTTGAAGCATATAAATAACGAGAAATCTGCCAATAAACGACAATCAGCCAAAATCGTTGTATAATATCATATTGTAGGTGGAATACGGGATTGGAACCATTTTAGAAAAAAAAGTTTGGTATAAATGTTGTAAAAAACTTTATTTTTAATAATTTCGTTCCTTTATACTTTAGCCTAAAGTAAATAAATAATGAGAAAATTCCTATAAGTCACAATTAGATGAATTCAGGATTTTGTATTCGATTATAGGTGAAACACGGGATTAAAAGCACTTTAAAAAGAAAAATTTGGTATAAAAGTTGTAAGAAACTTTATTTTTAATAATTTCTTTCCTATACACTTTATTTTGAAGCATATAAATAACGAGAAATCTGCCAATAAACGACAATCAACCAAAATCGTTGTATAATATCATATTGTAGGTGGAATACGGGATTGGAACCATTTTAGAAAGAAAAGTTTGGTATAAAAGTTGTAAAAAACTTTATTTTTAATCATTTCATTCCTTTATACTTTAGCCTAAAGTGAATAATTAACGAGAAAATTCCTATAAGTCATGATAAGATGAATTCGATCTTTTACATTCGATTATAGGTGAAATATGGGATTGGGGAGATTTTAAAAAGGAAAATTTAGTATAAAAGTGGTAGAAAACTTTGTTTTTAATAATTTCTTTCTTTCACACTTTTTAATAATTATATAAATAACGAGACATCTTCCTATTGCTCACAATTAGCCAAAATCATTACATTACATTTTATTGTAGGTGGAATGCAGAATTTGGATCATTCTAGAAAGAAAAGTTTAGTATAAAAGTTGTAAAAAACTTCATTTTTAATCATTTCGTACCTTTATAGTTTAGTCTAAAGTGAATAAATAACGGGAAATTTCCTATAAGTCATAATTAGATAAAGTCGTGCAGTTACATTTGATACATTTGATATATAGGTGAAACGTGGAATTGGGAGCATTGTATAAAGAAAAGTTTAATACAAAAGTTGTAAAAAACTTTATTTTTAATAATTTTGTTCCTTTAAAGTTTACTCTAAAGTGTGTAAATAACTAGAAAACTCCTATAAGTCATAATTAGGTGAAATCGTAGTTTTGCATTCGATTATAGGTGGAAGACGTAATTGGGAGCATTTTAGAAAGAAACGTTTAGCATAAAAGTTGTAAAAAATTTTATTTTTAATAATTTCATTCTTTAATACTTTATCCTAATGTTTATAAATAACGAGAAAATTCCTATAAATCATAATTAGGTGAAATCGTGGTTTTACATTCTATTATAGGTGAAATACGAGATGGGGAGCATTTTAGAAAGAAAAGTTTGGTATAAATCTTGTAGAAAACTTTATTTTTAATAGCTTCTTTCTGATATACTTTATAATAAAGCATATAAATAACGAGAAATCTGCCAATAAGCCATAATCAACCAAAATCGTTGTATTACATCTTATTGTAGGTGGAATACGGGATTGGGAGCATTTTAGAAAGAGAAGTTTAATACAAAAGTTGTAAAAACCTTTATTTTTAATAATTTTGTTCCTTTAGACTTTACTCTAAAGTGTGTAAATAACTAGAATACTCCTATAAGTCATAATTAGGTGAAATCGTGGTTTTACATTCGATTATAGGTGGAATACGGGATTGGAAGCATTTTAGAAAGAAACGTTTAGTATAAAAGTTGTAAAAAACTTTATTTTCAATAATTTTATTCCTTACTACTTCACCCTAATGTTTATAAATAACGAGAAAATTCCTAAAAATCATAATTAGGAGAAATCGTGGTTTTACATTCTATTATAGGTGAAATACGAGATTGGGAGCATTTTAGAAAGAAAAGTTTGGTATAAATCTTGTAGAAAACTTTATTTTTAATAACTTTTTTCTGATATACTTTATAATAAAGCTCACAAATAACGAGAAATCTGCCAATAAGCCATAATCAACCAAAATCGTTGTATTACATCATATTGTAGGTGGAATACGGGATTGGGAGCATTTTAGAAAGAAAAGTTTAATACAAAAGTTGTAAAAAACTTTATTTTTAATAATTTTGGTCCTTTAAACTTTACTTTAAAGTGTGTAAATAACTAGAAAACTCCTATAAGTCATAATTAGGTGAAATCGTGATTTTACATTCGATTATAGGTGGAATATGGGATTGGGAGCATTTTAAAAAGAAAAGTTTAGTCTAAAAGTTGTAGAAAACTTTCACTTTAACAACTTCGCTCCGTTATAGTTTACCCTAAAGTGTATAAATAACGACAAAATTCCTATATGTCACAATTATATGAATTCATGTCTTTACATTGGATTATAGATGAATCACAGGATTGGGAGCATTTTAGAACGAAACGTTTAGTATAAAATTTGTAAAAAACTTCATTATTTAACAATTTTACTCCTTTATACTTTAGCCTAAAGTGTGTAAATAACGAAAAAACTTCTACTAGATATAAATCAGGCGAATAACACAAAATCATTTACTTCCCATATTTTTTTCTCCAATTTTTTATTAAACAACTCAATATAAATCAAACATTATTTTAAAGAAGAAATCTTCACCTTTAATTTGAGATAAAAAGCATTCCTTTAAAAAAGAATTTATTCATATTTACCATGAAAAACTCGAATAATCGATTTATTTATTAATAATAATTAAAATAAATATCTTTTTTAATAATTTTTTTATTATTAAACGTCAATATAAATAAATATCCACTTTTCCATACCCATTTTACCAGTACGTCCGAAATTTCAAACGTTTAAACCCTGTCAGTACGAATAAATCGTACAAGTTTATCGCATTTAGCGACCCCCCCGATTTACGAATGTCGATTACCGATCAAATTTAGCTTTAAAATCGTCTCCTTTAATTATATGCTTAATTAGAAAAAAATGTGTCATATATAATCATATCATCTAAATCATTGATTTGATTTAGTGGTTAAAATTGAGTGCGAAAAATGTGTTATTTTAGTTTTAATTTCATTTTGCGAACGTCGCGTGATGTTTGGTCAACGATAAATGATTCAAATTGATCCGAAAATGCACTTTGACAATCGATCTAAAAACACCACACATCACCCTTCCGTGTTACATACGGAAACGTTATTTTTTATTATTCTAGTAGTTACGCGAATACTCCATTTGCGTTAATCAAACCGCAAAAAAAAATCGTTTCGTAATTCGTGAATCTCCCGATTTGCGTCCTTTGATTTAGGGGTTTTAATTGTAATTGACGCCGTTTCGAAGAGGGTGGTTATTGCAACCGGATTGATTGATTTCGAACTTTGCGAGTCCATTAGGTTCTTATAAAATATTTATTAACGATGGGATTTTGATTAAAACAAAAAGAATGGAGTTTTTTTGATATTTTTCAAATAAATTTCTGGGGTGCGTTTCGTTTTTGCTGATGGTGAAATGCAGTGCGTTCGGGGGATTTGAAACTGGGCGGTTTGTGGAGTTCGGGGGATGGTTTTGGGTGGCTCGCGGGTGCGAGAGGGGAGGGTGTTCGTTTTGTATTCGAAAAGAGAAGGATGGGGTAGGGGGTGGAGGCCGAATGGGGCGCAGTGCATCGCATAAAATAGGTACTTATCGATCGGCGCCCGAATTGAAATTTGCACAATACCATATAATATTATTTTTCAAACCTAGCTGATGTTAGCCACTCAAATTTCTCGATATTTATTCATCTGACCGAAAAATTGTTAGGGAGCAAATTTGTTCAAAATAAAGTTTACTACAACTTTTATACTCACACTTTTTTTCTAAACTGTTTCTAATCCTATATTTTACTAGAAACAGGATCTAAAACCATAATTTTATCTGTTTATCATTAACTGGAAGTTTTCGCATTATTTATAAACTTTAGGGTAAAGTATAAAGAAGTAAACTTATTCAAAATAAAGTTTTTTACAACTTTTATACTAAACTTTCCTTTCTAAAATGCTTCCAATCCCACGTTCCACCTATAATTGAACGTAAAACCACGATTTCATCTTATTATGACTTATAGGAGTTTTCGCATTATTTATACACTTTAGGTTAATGTATAAAGGGGTGAAACTTTAAAAAATAAACTTTTCTACAACTTAAATCCTAAATTTCACTTTCTAAAATGGCCCCTGCCTCGTATTCCACCTATAACAGAATGTAATATAACGATTTTAACTAATTATGACTTATTGGAAGATTTCTCGTTATGTATATACTTTATTAAAAAGTATAAAGGTAAAAAATCATTAAAAATAAAATTTTCTACTACTTTTATACTAAACTTTTCCTTCAAAAGTGCTCCGAGTGCCATGTTGTACCTATAATCGAATGTTTTGTCTTATTATGGCTTATAGGAATTTTCTTTTTATTCATACATTTTAGGGTAAAGTATGGATGAATGAAATTATCAAAAATAAAGTTTTTTACAACTTTTATTCCAAACTTTTCTTTTTGAAATGCTCCCAATCCTGTGTTTCATCTATAATCCAATATAAAGACATGAATTCATATAATTATGACATATAGGAATTTTCTCGTTATTTATACACTTTAGGGTAAAGTATAACAGAGTGAAGTTGTTAAAAAGAAAGTTTTCTACAACTTTTAGACTAAACTTTTCTTTCTAAAACGGTTCCAATCTTGTATTCCACCTACAATATGATATTATACAACGATTTTGACTGATTATGACTTATTGGCAGATTTCTCGTTATTTATATGCTTTATTATAAAGTGTGTAGGAAAAAAGTTATTAAAAATAAAATTTTCCACAAGATTTATACCAAACTTTTCTTTCTAAAATGGTCCTAATCCCGTATTTCACCTATAATCGAATGCAAAACCAAGATTTCAATTAATTATGACTTATAGGAGTTTTCTAGTTATTTACACACTTTAAAGTAAAGTTTAAAGGAACAAAATTATTAAAAATAAAGTTTTTTACAACTTTTATGCTAAGGTTTTCTTTCTAAAATGGTTCCATTCCCGTATTCCACTTACAATATAATGTAATACAACGATTTTGGCTAATTATGATTTATTGGCAGATTTCTCGTTATTTATATGCTTTATTATAAAGTGTATAGGAAAGAAGTTATTAAAAATAAAGTTTTCTATAAGATTTATACCAAACTTTTGTTTCTAAGATGCCCCAAATCCCGTATTCCACCTATAATCAAATGTAAAACCACGATTTTACCTAATTATAACTTATGGGAGTTTTCTCGTTATTTATACACTTTTGAGTAAAGTGTAAAGGAACATAATTATTAAAAATAAAGTTTTTTACAACTTTCATACTAAAACTTTCTTTGTAAAATGCTCCCAATCCGGTATTCTATCTACAATATGATGTAATACAACGGTTTTGGTTGATTGTGACTTATTGGCAGATTTCTCGATATTTACATGCTTTATTATAAAGTGCATAGGAAAGAAGTTATTATAAATAAAGTTTTCTACAAGATTTATACCAAGCTTTCCTCTCTAAAATGCCCCAAAACCCATATTTCACCTATAATCGAATGTAAAACCACGATTTCACCTAATTATGAATTATAGGAATTTTCTCGTTATTTATACATTTTAGGGTAAAATATAGAAGAATAAAATTATTAAAAATAAAGTTTTTTACAATTTTTATACTAAAGTTTTCTTTCTAAAATGGTCCCAATCCCGTATTCCACCTACAATATTATGTAACACAACGGTTTTGATGGATTATGACTTATTGGCAGATTTCTCGATATTTACATGCTTTATTATAAAGTGTGTAGGAAAAAAGTTATTAAAAATAAAATTTTCTACAAGATTTATGCCAAACTTTCCTCTCTAAAATGCCCCAAAACCCGTATTTCACCTATAATCGAATGTAAAACGACGCTTTCACCTAATTATGACTTATAGGAGTTTTCGCATTATTTATACACTTTAGGGTAATGTATAAAGGGGTGAAACTTTAAAAAATAAACTTTTCTACAACTTAAATCCTAAATTTCACTTTCTAAAATGGCCCCTGCCTCGTATTCCACCTATAACAGAATGTAATATAACGATTTTAACTAATTATGACTTATTGGAAGATTTCTCGTTATGTATATACTTTATTAAAAAGTATAAAGGTAAAAAATTATTAAAAATAAAATTTTCTACTACTTTTATACTAAACTTTTCCTTCAAAAGTGCTCCGAGTGCCATGTTGTACCTATAATCGAATGTTTTGTCTTATTATGGCTTATAGGAATTTTCTTTTTATTCATACATTTTAGGGTAAAGTATGGATGAATGAAATTATCAAAAATAAAGTTTTTTACAACTTTTATTCCAAACTTTTCTTTTTGAAATGCTCCCAATCCTGTGTTTCATCTATAATCCAATATAAAGACATGAATTCATATAATTATGACATATAGGAATTTTCTCGTTATTTATACACTTTAGGGTAAAGTATAACAGAGTGAAGTTGTTAAAAAGAAAGTTTTCTACAACTTTTAGACTAAACTTTTCTTTCTAAAACGGTTCCAATCTTGTATTCCACCTACAATATGATATTATACAACGATTTTGACTGATTATGACTTATTGGCAGATTTCTCGTTATTTATATGCTTTATTATAAAGTGTGTAGGAAAAAAGTTATTAAAAATAAAATTTTCCACAAGATTTATACCAAACTTTTCTTTCTAAAATGGCCCCAATCCCGTATTTCACCTATAATCGAATGCAAAACCAAGATTTCAATTAATTATGACTTATAGGAGTTTTCTAGTTATTTACACACTTTAAAGTAAAGTTTAAAGGAACAAAATTATTAAAAATAAAGTTTTTTACAACTTTTATGCTAAGGTTTTCTTTCTAAAATGGTTCCATTCCCGTATTCCACTTACAATATAATGTAATACAACGATTTTGGCTAATTATGATTTATTGGCAGATTTCTCGTTATTTATATGCTTTATTATAAAGTGTATAGGAAAGAAGTTATTAAAAATAAAGTTTTCTATAAGATTTATACCAAACTTTTGTTTCTAAGATGCCCCAAATCCCGTATTCCACCTATAATCAAATGTAAAACCACGATTTTACCTAATTATAACTTATGGGAGTTTTCTCGTTATTTATACACTTTTGAGTAAAGTGTAAAGGAACATAATTATTAAAAATAAAGTTTTTTACAACTTTCATACTAAAACTTTCTTTGTAAAATGCTCCCAATCCGGTATTCTATCTACAATATGATGTAATACAACGGTTTTGGTTGATTATGACTTATTGGCAGATTTCTCGATATTTACATGCTTTATTATAAAGTGCATAGGAAAGAAGTTATTATAAATAAAGTTTTCTACAAGATTTATACCAAGCTTTCCTCTCTAAAATGCCCCAAAACCCATATTTCACCTATAATCGAATGTAAAACCACGATTTCACCTAATTATGAATTATAGGAATTTTCTCGTTATTTATACATTTTAGGGTAAAATATAGAAGAATAAAATTATTAAAAATAAAGTTTTTTACAATTTTTATACTAAAGTTTTCTTTCTAAAATGGTCCCAATCCCGTATTCCACCTACAATATTATGTAACACAACGGTTTTGGTGGATTATGACTTATTGATAGATTTCTCGATATTTACATGCTTTATTATAAAGTGTATAGGAAAAAAGTTATTAAAAATAAAATTTTCTACAAGATTTATGCCAAACATTCCTCTCTAAAATGCCCCAAAACCCGTATTTCACCTATAATCGAATGTAAAACGACGCTTTCACCTAATTATGACTTATAGGAGTTTTCGCATTATTTATACACTTTAGGGTAATGTATAAAGGGGTGAAACTTTAAAAAATAAACTTTTCTACAACTTAAATCCTAAATTTCACTTTCTAAAATGGCCCCTGCCTCGTATTCCACCTATAACAGAATGTAATATAACGATTTTAACTAATTATGACTTATTGGAAGATTTCTCGTTATGTATATACTTTATTAAAAAGTATAAAGGTAAAAAATTATTAAAAATAAAATTTTCTACTACTTTTATACTAAACTTTTCCTTCAAAAGTGCTCCGAGTGCCATGTTGTACCTATAATCGAATGTTTTGTCTTATTATGGCTTATAGGAATTTTCTTTTTATTCATACATTTTAGGGTAAAGTATGGATGAATGAAATTATCAAAAATAAAGTTTTTTACAACTTTTATTCCAAACTTTTCTTTTTGAAATGCTCCCAATCCTGTGTTTCATCTATAATCCAATATAAAGACATGAATTCATATAATTATGACATATAGGAATTTTCTCGTTATTTATACACTTTAGGGTAAAGTATAACAGAGTGAAGTTGTTAAAAAGAAAGTTTTCTACAACTTTTAGACTAAACTTTTCTTTCTAAAACGGTTCCAATCTTGTATTCCACCTACAATATGATATTATACAACGATTTTGACTGATTATGACTTATTGGCAGATTTCTCGTTATTTATATGCTTTATTATAAAGTGTGTAGGAAAAAAGTTATTAAAAATAAAATTTTCCACAAGATTTATACCAAACTTTTCTTTCTAAAATGGCCCCAATCCCGTATTTCACCTATAATCGAATGCAAAACCAAGATTTCAATTAATTATGACTTATAGGAGTTTTCTAGTTATTTACACACTTTAAAGTAAAGTTTAAAGGAACAAAATTATTAAAAATAAAGTTTTTTACAACTTTTATGCTAAGGTTTTCTTTCTAAAATGGTTCCATTCCCGTATTCCACTTACAATATAATGTAATACAACGATTTTGGCTAATTATGATTTATTGGCAGATTTCTCGTTATTTATATGCTTTATTATAAAGTGTATAGGAAAGAAGTTATTAAAAATAAAGTTTTCTATAAGATTTATACCAAACTTTTGTTTCTAAGATGCCCCAAATCCCGTATTCCACCTATAATCAAATGTAAAACCACGATTTTACCTAATTATAACTTATGGGAGTTTTCTCGTTATTTATACACTTTTGAGTAAAGTGTAAAGGAACATAATTATTAAAAATAAAGTTTTTTACAACTTTCATACTAAAACTTTCTTTGTAAAATGCTCCCAATCCGGTATTCTATCTACAATATGATGTAATACAACGGTTTTGGTTGATTATGACTTATTGGCAGATTTCTCGATATTTACATGCTTTATTATAAAGTGCATAGGAAAGAAGTTATTATAAATAAAGTTTTCTACAAGATTTATACCAAGCTTTCCTCTCTAAAATGCCCCAAAACCCATATTTCACCTATAATCGAATGTAAAACCACGATTTCACCTAATTATGAATTATAGGAATTTTCTCGTTATTTATACATTTTAGGGTAAAATATAGAAGAATAAAATTATTAAAAATAAAGTTTTTTACAATTTTTATACTAAAGTTTTCTTTCTAAAATGGTCCCAATCCCGTATTCCACCTACAATATTATGTAACACAACGGTTTTGGTGGATTATGACTTATTGATAGATTTCTCGATATTTACATGCTTTATTATAAAGTGTATAGGAAAAAAGTTATTAAAAATAAAATTTTCTACAAGATTTATGCCAAACATTCCTCTCTAAAATGCCCCAAAACCCGTATTTCACCTATAATCGAATGTAAAACGACGCTTTCACCTAATTATGACTTATAGGAGTTTTCGCATTATTTATACACTTTAGGGTAATGTATAAAGGGGTGAAACTTTAAAAAATAAACTTTTCTACAACTTAAATCCTAAATTTCACTTTCTAAAATGGCCCCTGCCTCGTATTCCACCTATAACAGAATGTAATATAACGATTTTAACTAATTATGACTTATTGGAAGATTTCTCGTTATGTATATACTTTATTAAAAAGTATAAAGGTAAAAAATCATTAAAAATAAAATTTTCTACTACTTTTATACTAAACTTTTCCTTCAAAAGTGCTCCGAGTGCCATGTTGTACCTATAATCGAATGTTTTGTCTTATTATGGCTTATAGGAATTTTCTTTTTATTCATACATTTTAGGGTAAAATATGGATGAATGAAATTATCAAAAATAATGTTTTTTACAACTTTTATTTCAAACTTTTCTTTTTGAAATGCTCCCAATCCTGTGTTTCATCTATAATCCAATATAAAGACATGAATTCATATAATTATGACATATAGGAATTTTCTCGTTATTTATACACTTTAGGGTAAAGTATAACAGAGTGAAGTTGTTAAAAAGAAAGTTTTATACAACTTTTAGACTAAACTTTTCTTTCTAAAACGGTTCCAATCTCGTATTCCACCGATAATATGATATTATACAACGATTTTGACTGATTATGACTTATTGGCAGATTTCTCGTTATTTATATGCTTTATTATAAAGTGTGTAGGAAAAAAGTTATTAAAAATAAAATTTTCCACAAGATTTATACCAAACTTTTCTTTCTAAAATGGCCCCAATCCCGTATTTCACCTATAATCGAATGCAAAACCAAGATTTCAATTAATTATGACTTATAGGAGTTTTCTAGTTATTTACACACTTTAAAGTAAAGTTTAAAGGAACAAAATTATTAAAAATAAAGTTTTTTACAACTTTTATGCTAAGGTTTTCTTTCTAAAATGATTCCATTCCCGTATTCCACTTACAATATAATGTAATACAACGATTTTGGCTAATTATGATTTATTGGCAGATTTCTCGTTATTTATATGCTTTATTATAAAGTGTATAGGAAAGAAGTTATTAAAAATAAAGTTTTCTATAAGATTTATACCAAACTTTTGTTTCTAAGATGCCCCAAATCCCGTATTCCACCTATAATCAAATGTAAAACCACGATTTTACCTAATTATAACTTATGGGAGTTTTCTCGTTATTTATACACTTTTGAGTAAAGTGTAAAGGAACATAATTATTAAAAATAAAGTTTTTTACAACTTTTATACTAAAACTTTCTTTGTAAAATGCTCCCAATCCGGTATTCTATCTACAATATGATGTAATACAACGGTTTTGGTTGATTATGACTTATTGGCAGATTTCTCGATATTTGCATGCTTTATTATGAAGTGCATAGGAAAGAAGTTATTATAAATAAAGTTTTCTACAAGATTTATACCAAGCTTTCCTCTCTAAAATGCCCCAAAACCCATATTTCACCTATTATCGAATGTAAAACCACGATTTCACCTAATTATGAATTATAGGAATTTTCTCGTTATTTATACATTTTAGGGTAAAATATAGAAGAATAAAATTATTAAAAATAAAGTTTTTTACAATTGTTATACTAAAGTTTTCTTTCTAAAATGGTCCCAATCCCGTATTCCACCTGCAATATTATGTAACACAACGGTTTGGTGGATTATGACATATTGGCAGATTTCTCGATATTTACATGCTTTATTATAAAGTGTATAGGAAAGAAGTTATTAAAAATAAAATTTTCTACAAGATTTATACCAAACTTTCCTCTCTAAAATGCCCCAAAACCCGTATTTCACCTATAATCGAATGTAAAACCACGCTTTCACCTAATTATGACTTATAGGAGTTTTCGCATTATTTATACACTTTAGGGTAATGTATAAAGGGGTGAAACTTTAAAAAATAAACTTTTCTACAACTTAAATCCTAAATTTCACTTTCTAAAATGGCCCCTGCCCCGTATTCCACCTACAACAGAATGTAATATAACGATTTTAACTAATTATGACTTATTGGAAGATTTCTCGTTATGTATATACTTCATTAAAAAGTATAAAGGTAAAAAATCATTAAAAATAAAATTTTCTACAACTTTTATACTAAACTTTTCCTTTAAAGGTGCTCCGAGTGCCATGTTGTACCTATAATCGAATGTTTTCTCTTATTATGGCTTATAGGAACTTTCTCTTTATTCATACATTTTAGGGTAAAGTATGGATGAATGAAATTATCAAAAATAAAGTTTTTTACAACTTTTATTCCAAACTTTTCTTTTTGAAATGCTCCCAATCCTGTGTTTCATCTATAATCCAATATAAAGACATGAATTCATATATAGGAATTTTCTCGTTATTTATACACTTTAGGGTAAAGTATAACAGAGTGAAGTTGTTAAAAAGAAAGTTTTCTACAACTTTTAGACTAAACTTTTCTTTCTAGAATGCCCCCAATCCCGTAATCCACCTACAATATGATGTGAAACAACGATTTTGGCTAATTATAACTTATTGACAGATTTCTCGTTATTTATATGCTTTATTATAAAGTGTATAGGAAAGAAGTTATTAAAAATAAAGTTTTCTACAAGATTTATACCAAACATTTCTTTCTAAAATGCCCCAAATCCCGTATCCCATCTATAATCGAATGTAAAACCATGATTTCACCTAATTATGACTTACGGGAGTTTTCTCGTTATTTATACGCTTTTGAGTAAAGTTTGAAGGAACGAAACTATTAAAAATAAAGCTTTTTACAACTTTTATACTAAACTTTTCTTTCTAAAATGGTTCCAATCCCATATTCCACCTACAATATAATGTAATACAACGCTTTTGGTTGATTATGGCTTATTGGCGGATTTCTCGTTATTTATACGTTTTATTATAAAGTGTATAGGAAAGAGGTTATTAAAAATAAAGTTTTCTACAAGATTTATACCAAACATTTCTTTCTAAAATGCCCCAAATCCCGTATCCCATCTATAATCGAATGTAAAATCATGATTTCACCTAATTATGACTTATGGGAGTTTTCTCGTTATTTATACACTTTTCAGTAAAGTATAAAGGAAAAAAATTATTAAAAATAAAGTTTTTTACAACTTTTATACTAAACTTTTCTTTCTAAAATGCTTCCAATCCCGTATTCCACCCACAATATAATTTAATACAACGCTTTTGGTTGATTTGATGGCTTATTGGCAGATTACTCGTTATTTACATGCTTTGTTATAAAGTGTATAGGAAAGAAGTTATTAAAAATAAAGTTTTCTACAAGATCTATACCAAACTTTTCTTTCTAAAATGGTTCCAATTCCGTATTCCACCTACAATATTATATTATACAAATATTTTGGCTAATTATGACTTATTGGCAGATTTCTCGTTATTTATATGTTTTATTATAAAGTGTATCAGAAAGATGTTATTAAAAATAAAGTTTTCTACAAGATTTATACCAAACTTTTCTTTCTAAAATGCCCCAAATCCCGAATTCCACCTATAATCGAATATAAAACCACGATTTCACCTAATTATGACTTATGGGAGTTTTCTCGTTATTTATACACTTTTGAGTAAAGTTTAAAGGAACAAAATTATTAAAATAAAGTTTTTTACAACTTTTATACTAAACTTTTGTTTCTAAAATGCTTCCAATCCCGTATTCCACCTACAATAAAATGTAATACAACGCTTTTGGTTGATTATGGCTTATTGGCGCATTTCTCGTTATTTATGCGCTTTATTGCAAAGTGTATAGGAAAGAAGTTATTAAAAATAAAGTTTTCTACAAGATTTATACCAAAGCTTTCGTTCTAAAATGGTTCCAACCCCGTATTCCACCTATAATCGAATGTAAAACCACGATTTCACCTAATTATGACTTATGGGAGATTTCTCGTTATTTATACACTTTTAAGTAAAGCTTAAAGGAACAAAATTGTTAAAAATAAAGTTTTTGACAACTTTTACACTAAACTTTTCTTTCTAAAATGGTTCCAATCCCATATTCCACCTACAATATAATGTAATACAACGATTTTGGCTAATTACGACTTATTGGCGGATTTCTCGTTATTTATATGTTTTATTATAAAGTGTATCAGAAAGAAGTTATTAAAAATAAAGTTTTCTATAAGATTTATACCAAACTTTTCTTTCTAAAATGCCCCAAATCCCGTATTCCACCTATAATCGAATGTAAAACCACGATTTCATCTAATTATGACTTATAGGAATTTTTTCGTTATTTATAAACATTAGGGTAAAGTATAAAGGAATTAAATTATTAAAAATAAAGTTTTTTACAACTTTTATATTAAACTTTCCTTTCTAAAATGCTCCCAATCCCGTATTCCACCTACAATATAATATTATATAACGATTTTGGTTGATAATGGCTTATTGGCGGATTTCTCGTTGTTTATATGCTTTATTATAAAGTAAATAGGAAAGAAATTGTTAAAAATAAAATTTTCTACAAGATTTATACCAAACTTTTCTTTCTAAAATGCCCCAAATCCCGAATTCCACCTATAATCGAATGTAAAACCATGATTTCACCTAATTATGACTTATGGGAGATTTCTCGTTATTTATACACTTTTGAGTAAAGTTTAAAGGAGCAAAATTATTAAAAATAAACTTTTTTACAACTTTTATAGCAAACTTTTTTCTCTAAAACTTTCTAAAAACTCCTAATATACAATCAACAAGTTGTAAAACAACGATTTTGTCCAATTATTAAATCTTTCTTCGTTATTTATGCAACTTAACCGAAAATGCAAAGGGGTAAAGTTGTAAAAAATAAAGTTTTCTAATTCCTCTTCAATAACTTTGCATTGGTTTTCTGCAGCATTCTCAGAAGCCCCCCAAAAAAAACTTTTAATCAATTTTAGTCAATTTTAATAAATTTTAATAAATTTTTCTCTCCTCCAGACGACGACAATCGGCGTTTAATTAGGACCATTTCTTAATTTCTCGACTTCTGCCACTTTTAACCCCTCCCGTACCCCCGCGCTCCCGAAAACCCCCCGAATCACCTCGAAAAAGGGGTGGCCATTTGAACGAATTAGGAAACGGAGAAATTAATTTGATTTTTCGTTTTAATTAAAACCGATTTTTTTCGGGTCCCAATTTATTCCTATTTCAAAAAAATTAACCATTTATTTATTTTAATTTTGATTTTAATTTTTATTAAAGTAGTTTAAAACATTTTTTGTAATTATAACCGAAGTGACCCCTTTTCGAGTTCTTAATTTCGAGACAAAAGGATTCGCGCAACCCTCTAATACTTATAGAGGGTATTTGTAGGTAGGAAAAGGGGTGGTCGATTCGAAATGAGGGTTAGGAAAAAAAAGGGGGCGATTTGGTGGTTGTAGGTACAAAATGGCGAAAAAAATCCCGACAAGAATATGAGGGTTGAGATCGCGTTTAACTTGTGGTGTATTCTAAGATGAGGATGTTGGTGAAAAAAAATTAAAAGAAAGGTGTTGAATGGACCTAACCCTTTAACGTATTTCAATTCTTGCTTTGGGGATGAAACAAAAAGTTTCCGTTTGAGATAATTGGATTGCTACTTTTTTCAGATTCAAGTGGTCGTATCTGACGCAATTTTTAAAGTTAAGAAATTATTTGTATGTTAAATTAAGGTTAAGAATGTCCTCTTTCAGATGATATATAATACATAATGATATAGATTAAAATTTTTGAGAAAAATGATTTTTTGTGAACCTGTACTCATATAAACACGTATTTTAAAATAAATACTAAAAAAATCGTATCTAGCATATTTCTGGAAACGAAGAAATGACTCCTATATCAAATTAAAGCTAAGATTGTCGTTTTTAAAATGATATATAATACATGGTGATATCGTTTTTGATTTAAGAGTTACGCTTTAAACCTGCAATTTGTGATTATAAAATGAATGCAGAAAAAAGCATCGAATTAAAAAAATCGTCTTGGGCGTAATTTTGAGAACTATGTTATGGCTGGGATATTGAATTAAAGTTAAAAATTCGTTTTTTTTAATGATATATAGTACATAATGATATCGCTTCAAATTTCTGAGAAAAGGGCTTTTTCGTTAATATGTATTTATGAAGTAAATATAAAATTGTATTAAATTGAAATAATTGTATCTAGCTCAATTTTGAAAACTGAAAATTGGTTCTTGTATCAACTTTAAGCTAAAATTGTCTTCTTTAAAATGATATAAAATACATGGTGATATCGTTTTTGATTTAAGAGTTACGCTTTAAACCTGCAATTTGTGATTATAAAATGAATGCAGAAAAAAGCATCGAATTAAAAAAATCGTCTTGGGCGTAATTTTGAGAACTATGTTATGGCTGGGATATTGAATTAAAGTTAAAAATTCGTTTTTTTAAATGATATATAGTACATAATGGTATCGCTTCAAATTTCTGAGAAAAGGGCTTTTTCGTTAATATGTATTTATGAAGTAAATATAAAATTGTATTAAATTGAAATAATTGTATCTGGCTCAATTTCGAAAACTGAAAATTGGTTCTTGTATCAACTTTAAGCTAAAATTGTCTTCTTTAAAATGATATAAAATACATGGTGATATCATTTTTGATTTAAGAGTTACGCTTTAAACCTGCAATTTGTGATTATAAAATGAATATAGAAAAAAGCATCGAATTAAAAAAATCGTCTTGGGCGTAATTTTGAGAACTATGTTATGGCTGGGATATTGAATTAAAGTTAAAAATTCGTTTTTTTAAATGATATATAGTACATAATGGTATCGCTTCAAATTTCTGAGAAAAGGGCTTTTTCGTTAATATGTATTTATGAAGTAAATATAAAATTGTATTAAATTGAAATAATTGTATCTGGCTCAATTTCGAAAACTGAAAATTGGTTCTTGTATCAACTTTAAGCTAAAATTGTCTTCTTTAAAATGATATAAAATACATGGTGATATCATTTTTGATTTAAGAATTACGCTTTAAACCTGCAATTTGTGATTGTAAAATGAATGCAGAAAAAAGCATCGAATTAAAAAAATCGTCTTGGGCGTAATTTTGAGAACCATGTTATGGCTGGGATATTGAATTAAAGTTAAAAATTCGTTTTTTTAAATGATATATAGTACACAATGATATCGCTTCAAATTTCCGAGAAAAGGGCTTTTTCGTTAATATGTATTTATGAAGTAAATATAAAATTGTATTAAATTGAAATAATTGTATCTGGCTCAATTTCGAAAACTGAAAATTGCTTCTTGTATCAACTTTAAGCTAAAATTGTCTTCTTTAAAATGATATAAAATACATGGTGATATCATTTTTGATTTAAGAGTTACGCTTTAAACCTGCAATTTATGATTGTAAAATGAATGCAGAAAAAAGCATCGGATTAAAAAAATCGTATTCTGCGTAATTTTGAAAACAAAGAAATCATTTAAATGGCAAATTAAAGCTAAGAATGTGTTCTTTCAGATGATATATAACTCTTAATTATATTACTTCAAGTTTCTGAGAAAATGATTAATTCTGTGAAACTGTTATATGTGTTTATGAAATAAATCTCAAAAGCAACAAATTAAAACAATCATATTTGGCACAACTTTTAAAACAAAGATATTATCTTTATATCAAATTAAAGCTAAGATTGTATTCTTTCCAATGATGTATAATACATTCTGATATCATTTTTAAGAAAGGAGGTTTTCTTTAAAGCAGTATTTTTTGTTTATAGTCGTATTCGGCGTAATTTTGAAACCAAAGAAATCATTCAAATGGCAAATTAAAGCTAATACTATCTTCTTTCAGATTATATATAATATATAATTATATCGTTTCAAGTTTCTGAGAAAGTGATTAATTCTGTGAACCTGTTATATGTATTTATGAAATAAATGTGAAAAAGGAACGAGTTGAAATGACCATATCTGACTGAATTTTGAAAACGAAGAAATGATTCTCATATCAAATTGAAGTTAGATTTATCTTCTTTCTAATGATATATAATACATGGTGATTCACAAAGAGTTTTTCTTTGGAGCTCTATTTTTTATTTATAAACTGAATGTAGAAAAAAGCAGTGAATTAAAAAATCGTATTTGGTGTTATTTTAAAGAGTAAGAAATGATTTTTATGTTACCAAGACACCAAGATTCAACCTAAAATTTGCTACGATAAGAATTTCTTTGTTATCAAAAATAAGACCTCCACAATCTTTCAAATTTTATCATTTTTTTGGTGATTTTATTAAAATGGCAAAAACACATCATCCTTTAACATCACTTAAATGGAATCAATTTCAAATTGAAGCAAGGAGTTATGCATCATTTTAAAGAAGAATGTTCAGCCTTTAATTTGATGTAAAAGCCATTTCTTTAATTTCAAAAATAAGACCTCCCCGATCTTCCAAATTTCCTCATTTTTATTTTGATTCCAATAAAACATCAAAAACACACCATCTTTTAACATTTCTTAAGCGGAATCAATTTCAAATTGAAACAACGAGTTATACATCATTTTAAAGAAAAATGTTCAGCCTTCAATTTGATGTAAAAGCCATTTCTTTAATTTCAAAAATAAGACCTCCCCGATCTTCCAAATTTCCTCATTTTTATTTTGATTCCAATGAAACATCAAAAACACACCATCTTTTAACATTTCTTAAGCGGAATCGATTTCAAATTGAAACAACGAGTTATACATCATTTTAAAGAAAAATGTTCAGCCTTTAATTTGATGTAAAAGTCATTTCTTTAATTTCAAAAATAAGACCTCCCCGATCTTCCAAATTTCCTCATTTTTATTTTGAATCCAACGAAACATCAAAAACACACCATCTTTTAACATTTCTTAAGCGGAATCGATTTCAAATTGAAACAACGAGTTATACATCATTTTAAAGGAGAATGTTCAGCCTTCAATTTGATGTAAAAGCCATTTCTTTAATTTCAAAAATAAGACCTCCCCGATCTTCCAAATTTCCTCATTTTTATTTTGATTCCAATGAAACATCAAAAACACACCATCTTTTAACATTTCTTAAGTGGAATCGATTTCAAATTGAAACAACGAGTTATACATCATTTTAAAGAAGAATGTTCAGCCTTCAATTTGATGTAAAAGCCATTTCTTTAATTTCAAAAATAAGACCTCCCCGATCTTCCAAATTTCCTCATTTTTATTTTGATTCCAATGAAACATCAAAAACACACCATCTTTTAACATTTCTTAAGCGGAATCGATTTCAAATTGAAACAACGAGTTATACATCATTTTAAAAAAGAATGTTCAGCCTTCAATTTGATGTAAAAGCCATTTCTTTAATTTCAAAAATAAGACCTCCCCGATCTTCCAAATTTCCTCATTTTTATTTTGATTCCAATGAAACATCAAAAACACACCATCTTTTAACATTTCTTAAGCGGAATCGATTTCAAATTGAAACAACGAGTTATACATCATTTTAAAGAAAAATGTTCAGCCTTCAATTTGATTTAAAAGCCATTTCTTTAATTTCAAAAATAAGACCTCCCCGATCTTCCAAATTTCCTCATTTTTATTTTGATTCCAATGAAACATCAAAAACACACCATCTTTTAACATTTCTTAAGCGGAATCGATTTCAAATTGAAACAACGAGTTATACATCATTTTAAAGGAGAATGTTCAGCCTTCAATTTGATGTAAAAGCCATTTCTTTAATTTCAAAAATAAGACCTCCCCGATCTTCCAAATTTCCTCATTTTTATTTTGATTCCAATGAAACATCAAAAACACACCATCTTTTAACATTTCTTAAGCGGAATCGATTTCAAATTGAAACAACGAGTTATACATCATTTTAAAGAAAAATGTTCAGCCTTCAATTTGATTTAAAAGCCATTTCTTTAATTTCAAAAATAAGACCTCCCCGATCTTCCAAATTTCCTCATTTTTATTTTGATTCCAATGAAACATCAAAAACACACCATCTTTTAACATTTCTTAAGCGGAATCGATTTCAAATTGAAACAACGAGTTATACATCATTTTAAAGGAGAATGTTCAGCCTTCAATTTGATGTAAAAGCCATTTCTTTAATTTCAAAAATAAGACCTCCCCGATCTTCCAAATTTCCTCATTTTTATTTTGATTCCAATGAAACATCAAAAACACACCATCTTTTAACATTTCTTAAGCGGAATCGATTTCAAATTGAAACAACGAGTTATACATCATTTTAAAGAAAAATGTTCAGCCTTCAATTTGATTTAAAAGCCATTTCTTTAATTTCAAAAATAAGACCTCCCCGATCTTCCAAATTTCCTCATTTTTATTTTGATTCCAATGAAACATCAAAAACACACCATCTTTTAACATTTCTTAAGCGGAATCGATTTCAAATTGAAACAACGAGTTATACATCATTTTAAAGGAGAATGTTCAGCCTTCAATTTGATGTAAAAGCCATTTCTTTAATTTCAAAAATAAGACCTCCCCGATCTTCCAAATTTCCTCATTTTTATTTTGATTCCAATGAAACATCAAAAACACACCATCTTTTAACATTTCTTAAGCGGAATCGATTTCAAATTGAAACAACGAGTTATACATCATTTTAAAGGAGAATGTTCAGCCTTCAATTTGATGTAAAAGCCATTTCTTTAATTTCAAAAATAAGACCTCCCCGATCTTCCAAATTTCCTCATTTTTATTTTGATTCCAATGAAACATCAAAAACACACCATCTTTTAACATTTCTTAAGCGGAATCGATTTCAAATTGAAACAACGAGTTATACATCATTTTAAAGAAAAATGTTCAGCCTTCAATTTGATTTAAAAGCCATTTCTTTAATTTCAAAAATAAGACCTCCCCGATCTTCCAAATTTCCTCATTTTTATTTTGATTCCAATGAAACATCAAAAACACACCATCTTTTAACATTTCTTAAGCGGAATCGATTTCAAATTGAAACAACGAGTTATACATCATTTTAAAGAAAAATGTTCAGCCTTCAATTTGATTTAAAAGCCATTTCTTTAATTTCAAAAATAAGACCTCCCCGATCTTCCAAATTTCCTCATTTTTATTTTGATTCCAATGAAACATCAAAAACACACCATCTTTTAACATTTCTTAAGCGGAATCGATTTCAAATTGAAACAACGAGTTATACATCATTTTAAAGGAGAATGTTCAGCCTTCAATTTGATGTAAAAGCCATTTCTTTAATTTCAAAAATAAGACCTCCCCGATCTTCCAAATTTCCTCATTTTTATTTTGATTCCAATGAAACATCAAAAACACACCATCTTTTAACATTTCTTAAGCGGAATCGATTTCAAATTGAAACAACGAGTTATACATCATTTTAAAGAAAAATGTTCAGCCTTCAATTTGATTTAAAAGCCATTTCTTTAATTTCAAAAATAAGACCTCCCCGATCTTCCAAATTTCCTCATTTTTATTTTGATTCCAATGAAACATCAAAAACACACCATCTTTTAACATTTCTTAAGCGGAATCGATTTCAAATTGAAACAACGAGTTATACATCATTTTAAAGAAAAATGTTCAGCCTTCAATTTGATTTAAAAGCCATTTCTTTAATTTCAAAAATAAGACCTCCCCGATCTTCCAAATTTCCTCATTTTTATTTTGATTCCAATGAAACATCAAAAACACACCATCTTTTAACATTTCTTAAGCGGAATCGATTTCAAATTGAAACAACGAGTTATACATCATTTTAAAGGAGAATGTTCAGCCTTCAATTTGATGTAAAAGCCATTTCTTTAATTTCAAAAATAAGACCTCCCCGATCTTCCAAATTTCCTCATTTTTATTTTGATTCCAATGAAACATCAAAAACACACCATCTTTTAACATTTCTTAAGCGGAATCGATTTCAAATTGAAACAACGAGTTATACATCATTTTAAAGAAAAATGTTCAGCCTTCAATTTGATTTAAAAGCCATTTCTTTAATTTCAAAAATAAGACCTCCCCGATCTTCCAAATTTCCTCATTTTTATTTTGATTCCAATGAAACATCAAAAACACACCATCTTTTAACATTTCTTAAGCGGAATCGATTTCAAATTGAAACAACGAGTTATACATCATTTTAAAGGAGAATGTTCAGCCTTCAATTTGATGTAAAAGCCATTTCTTTAATTTCAAAAATAAGACCTCCCCGATCTTCCAAATTTCCTCATTTTTATTTTGATTCCAATGAAACATCAAAAACACACCATCTTTTAACATTTCTTAAGCGGAATCGATTTCAAATTGAAACAACGAGTTATACATCATTTTAAAGAAAAATGTTCAGCCTTCAATTTGATGTAAAAGCCATTTCTTTAATTTCAAAAATAAGACCTCCCCGATCTTCCAAATTTCCTCATTTTTATTTTGATTCCAATGAAACATCAAAAACACACCATCTTTTAACATTTCTTAAGCGGAATCGATTTCAAATTGAAACAACGAGTTATACATCATTTTAAAGAAAAATGTTCAGCCTTCAATTTGATTTAAAAGCCATTTCTTTAATTTCAAAAATAAGACCTCCCCGATCTTCCAAATTTCCTCATTTTTATTTTGATTCCAATGAAACATCAAAAACACACCATCTTTTAACATTTCTTAAGCGGAATCGATTTCAAATTGAAACAACGAGTTATACATCATTTTAAAGAAAAATGTTCAGCCTTCAATTTGATTTAAAAGCCATTTCTTTAATTTCAAAAATAAGACCTCCCCGATCTTCCAAATTTCCTCATTTTTATTTTGATTCCAATGAAACATCAAAAACACACCATCTTTTAACATTTCTTAAGCGGAATCGTTTTCAAATTGAAACAACGAGTTATACATCATTTTAAAGAAGAATCTTCAGCCTTCAATTTGATGTAAACGCCATTTCTTTAATTTCAAAAATAAGACCTCCACGATCTTCCAAATTTCCTCATTTTTATTTTGATTCCAATGAAACATCAAAAACACACCATCTTTTAACATTTCTTAAGCGGAATCGTTTTCAAATTGAAACAACGAGTTATACATCATTTTAAAGAAGAATCTTCAGCCTTCAATTTGATGTAAACGCCATTTCTTTAATTTCAAAAATAAGACCTCCACGATCTTCCAAATTTCCTCATTTTTATTTTGATTCCAATGAAACATCAAAAACACACCATCTTTTAACATTTCTTAAGCGGAACCGATTTCAAATTGAAACAACGAGTTATACATCATTTTAAAGAAGAATCTTCAGCCTTCAATTTGATGTAAACGCCATTTCTTTAATTTGAAAAATAAGACCTCCACGATCTTCCAAATTTCCTCATTTTTATTTTGATTCCAATGAAACATCAAAAACACACCATCTTTTAACATTTCTTAAGCGGAACCGATTTCAAATTGAAACAACGAGTTATACATCATTTTAAAGAAGAATCTTCAGCCTTCAATTTGATGTAAACGCCATTTCTTTAATTTCAAAAATAAGACCTCCACGATCTTCCAAATTTCCTCATTTTTATTTTGATTCCAATGAAACATCAAAAACCCACCATCTTTTAACATTTCTTAAGCGGAATCGATTTCAAATTGAAACAACGAGTTATACATCATTTTAAAGAAAAATGTTCAGCCTTCAATTTGATTTAAAAGCCATTTCTTTAATTTCAAAAATAAGACCTCCCCGATCTTCCAAATTTCCTCATTTTTATTTTGATTCCAATGAAACATCAAAAACACACCATCTTTTAACATTTCTTAAGCGGAACCGATTTCAAATTGAAACAACGAGTTATACATCATTTTAAAGAAGAATCTTCAGCCTTCAATTTGATGTAAACGCCATTTCTTTAATTTCAAAAATAAGACCTCCACGATCTTCCAAATTTCCTCATTTTTATTTTGATTCCAATGAAACATCAAAAACACACCATCTTTTAACATTTCTTAAGCGGAATCGATTTCAAATTGAAACAACGAGTTATACATCATTTTAAAGAAGAATCTTCAGCCTTCAATTTGATGTAAACGCCATTTCTTTAATTTCAAAAATAAGACCTCCACGATCTTCCAAATTTCCTCATTTTTATTTTGATTCCAATGAAACATCAAAAACACACCATCTTTTAACATTTCTTAAGCGGAATCGATTTCAAATTGAAACAACGAGTTATACATCATTTTAAAGAAGAATGTTCAGCCTTCAATTTGATGTAAAAGCCATTTCTTTAATTTCAAAAATAAGACCTCCACGATCTCCCAAATTTCCTCATTTTTATTTTGATTCCAATGAAACATCAAAAACCCACCATCTTTTAACATTTCTTAAGCGGAATCGTTTTCAAATTGAAACAACGAGTTATGCATCATTTTAAAGAAGAATGTTCAGCCTTCAATTTGATGTAAAAGTCATTTCTTTAATTTCAAAAATAAGACCTCCCCGATCTTCCAAATTTCCTCATTTTTATTTTGATTCCAATGAAACATCAAAAACACACCATCTTTTAACATTTCTTAAGCGGAATCGATTTCAAATTGAAACAACGAGTTATACATCATTTTAAAGAGGAATCTTCAGCCTTCAATTTGATGTAAACGCCATTTCTTTAATTTCAAAAATAAGACATTCACGGTCTTTCAAATTTCCACATTTTTATTTTCATTTCTGGATCTACTAGTTTCGTACACGTTTTTGCATCTTCAGGAGAACTTTTTATCGTTTTTCTTTAGTATCAAACGTTTTGAGTCCATATTTACTTATCAAATCAAACCAAATAAATAGATATCATAATTTGATAAGGTCGGGTAATCACCGGTTTGTAGTAACACCCTCCTTCGACCCCTTCCTTTTCAACAAACCGAAGGCGACGTTGAGGTTACAATAATCACCTACTAATTGCATTACCGCAGTTTATGCTTTATCCATCCCAAAACAATCGTATCAACATCATTCCAAGATACCCCCTTTTGATAACCGCTGCTTTATCCGAAACGTACAACATTTTGGAATCTCATTTTGATCGGTTCGCGAGCGCAAACTCGTCGCTCGTATTTATTTATAATAAAACAGTGACTGGCCGGGCACTGTTAATTATAATAATTAATCGCTTAATAAATATTTGGGGCGTCGGCGTTCTGTATCGGTACTCGCCCCCCTCGTTCCCCTTCGAAATGATTTTTGCATCTCCCCTATCTCTCTCTGTTATTCTCATCTCTGTTGTGATTTCGCGATTTTGCGATTTCCCGATTTCGATTTTCCCGAATCCGCAGTGGTGAAAAATCGTTTGTTGGAAATTTGCGTTGTTTTTGACGCGACCGTGTAGTTTATGGGGCCACTCAGTGCAATGTTTGGGGTTCGGATTACGGGGGGCCGCGACAGCTGATGTCCGGTAAACGCCGCCCCCCGTAATTAGCCAAACCACCTCGAACCGGGTTAATTAGGTGTTGGATAATTTAACTTCATTTTATTAATTTAATTTTTTTATTTTATTATAATTTTTTTGAAACGTTTATCTTGAAAAGAGCACGGACGGGCAGGTTTGGACAATTAAATTACTGGAAGAGAGACCGTTTTAAAGATGGGGGGTTGGTTTGGGTTGGGGTACTCATTTCGGGGGGGCATCCCGAAGCTTTCTTTGCCAATTAAATTGGGCCCGCGTGTTATTTTTGGATCGTTTTTAATTACGGGTGAAGCGGCCAGGCGGCGGTCCGAGAGGAGCAGGAAAAAGATGGAAAAGTTGATGGGAAAAGAGTTTCCGAGAAGTGGATGCTTCCCACCCTCCGGTCCTTTTAAAAGGTGGTGGCGAGAAAAAACGAGAAATCAATTAAGGAGAATTAAGTATAACTAGGTTTAAACGGGGAGGGTTGAATTTTATTTTGTTTTTTTCTGTTTTTGCTCGAAATTAGCATCAATTCAGAATCAAAAAGAAAACACATTTTTTGAACATACCTTGATAAGTACATAAAGTTTCAAAACAAAATGTTTATTCTTTTGTTTCTGATGGATTTTTAAAGTTTAGCAAAAGCAACATAAAATTTTGGGAATTGTTTCAAAATGTTGACTAATTTTATCGACGAAATAAGATATTTTGAAAATGAATGTTAAAAAGATCATACATTTTATTAATTTATTCTTCCATTGCTGGCTGATTTTTAAATTTCAGCAAATAAATACTCAATACAAATTTGGAAAATTAAACACAAATACAAATTAATACAAATATAACAAATTTAACAATAACTTTAAATTCAAAAGACTGTATCTTCTAGGCGAAATGAGGTTTTGGAAAACGGACAGAAAACACAGTTTTAGAAAGTACATACATCTCTTAATAAGTGCCTAAAAGCTCGAAAAATAAAATTAATGAATTTGTTCCTGACGAATTGTTAAAGCTCAATAAAGAAACCAACAATTTTGGAAATTATTCGAAAATATTGTTGTATTCAAAAAGTTGTATCGTCTAAACGAAAAGAGATTTTTTAAAATGGATTGCAGTTTTAAAAAGTACATACATTTCTTAATAAGTGCCTAAAAGCTCAAAGAATAAAATTAATGAATTTGTTCCTGACAAATTGTTAAAGCTCAATAAAGAAACCACCAATTTTGGAAATTATTTGAAAATATTGTTGTGTTCAAAAAGTTGTATCTTCTAAACGAAAAGAGATTTTCAAAAATGGATAGCAGGTTTAAAAAGTACATACATTTCTTAATAAGTGCCTAAAAGCTCAAAAAATGAAATTAATGAATTTGTTCCTGACGAATTGTTAAAGCTCAATAAAGAAACCACCAATTTTGGAAATTATTCAAAAATATTGTTGTGTTCAAAAAGTTGTATCGTCTAAACGAAAAGAGATTTTTTAAAATGGATTGCAGTTTTAAAAAGTACATACATTTCTTAATAAGTGCCTAAAAGCTCAAAA
The DNA here is from genome assembly GCA_036711965.1 of Onthophagus sagittarius. Lineage (NCBI taxonomy): Eukaryota > Metazoa > Arthropoda > Insecta > Coleoptera > Scarabaeidae > Onthophagus > Onthophagus sagittarius. The sequence goes on from JASERS010000009.1 coordinate 15,772,810, forward strand.
AATAAAATTAATGACTTTGTTCCTGACGAATTGTTAAAGCTCAATAAAGAAACCACCAATTTTGGAAATTATTCAAAAATATTGTTGTATTCAAAAAGTTGTATCTTCTAAACGAAAAGAGATTTTTTAAAATGAATTGCAGTTTTAAAAAGTACATACATTTCATAATAAGTGCCTAAAGGCTCAAAAAATAAAATTAATGACTTTGTTCCTGACGAATTGTTAAAGCTCAATAAAGAAACCACCGATTTTGGAAATTATTTGAAAATATTGTTGTATTTAAAAGATTGTATCTCCTAAACGGAATGGAATTTTTAAATATGTATATCAGCATTGAAAAGATCATACCTTTTTCAATAAATTTCGATAGTTTCAAAAAAATTCATTCATAACCTGATTTTTCGCAAATTTTTAAAATATTACCTTTGTGTTCGATAATTATTGAAAACTTAGTTTAAATTTAATAGATTATATCTCACGAATGACTCAAGATTTTTCAAAGCGGATTTCACCATTTTTTTAATAATTTTTTTAATTCATATTGGTAATTTCAAGAAAATTGTTCATAACTCAATTTTTCATCTATTTTTAAAGTTCATCAAAACATTAAAATTTAATTTAGATATTAAAGAATTAGGTTAACTTTAGCAGACGATATCTCAAGAATGAGTCAAGATTTTTTAAAACGGGTTCCAGCACTGAAAAGATCATACTTTTCTTAATAAATTTTATTAATTTCAAAAAAATTGATTTATAACCTGATTTTTCGTCAATTTTTAAAATTCAACCTGTATTTCGATGATTATTATAAACTTCGCTTAAATTTAATAGGTTATATCTCACGAACGATTCAAAATATTTCAAACCGGATTTCAGCATTAAAAAGATCAAACTTTTCTTAATTAATATTGATAGTTTCAAGGAAATTGATTCATAATTCGATTTTTCATCAATTTTTAAAATTCATCAAAACAATAAAATTTATTTCATATATTATTAAAGAATTAGGTTTACTTTAACAGTTTATATCTCAAGAATGAATCGAGATTTTTTAAAGCGGCCTCCAGCACTGAAAAGATCATACTTTTCTTAATAAATTTTATTAATTTCAAAAAAATTGATTTATAACCTGATTTTTCGTCAATTTTTAAAATTCAACCTGTATTTCGATGATTATTATAAACTTCGCTTAAATTTAATAGGTTATATCTCACGAACGATTCAAAATATTTCAAACCGGATTTCAGCATTAAAAAGATCAAACTTTTCTTAATTAATATTGATAGTTTCAAGGAAATTGATTCATAATTCGATTTTTCATCAATTTTTAAAATTCATCAAAACAATAAAATTTATTTCATATATTATTAAAGAATTAGGTTTACTTTAACAGTTTATATCTCAAGAATGAATCGAGATTTTTTAAAGCGGCCTCCAGCACTGAAAAGATCATACTTTTCTTAATAAATTTTATTAATTTCAAAAAAATTGATTTATAACCTGATTTTTCGTCAATTTTTAAAATTCAACCTGTATTTCGATGATTATTATAAACTTCGCTTAAATTTAATAGGTTATATCTCACGAATGATTCAAAATATTTCAAAGCGGATTTCAGCATTAAAAAGATCAAACTTTTCTTAATTAATATTGATAGTTTCAAGGAAATTGATTCATAATTCGATTTTTCATGAATTTTTAAAATTCATCAAAACAATAAAATTTATTTCATATATTATTAAAGAATTAGGTTTACTTTAACAGTTTATATCTCAAGAATGAATCGAGATTTTTTAAAGCGGCCTCCAGCACTGAAAAGATCATACTTTTCTTAATAAATTTTATTAATTTCAAAAAAATTGATTTATAACCTGATTTTTCGTCAATTTTTAAAATTCAACCTGTATTTCGATGATTATTATAAACTTCGTTTAAATTTAATAGGTTATATCTCACGAATTATTCAAAATATTTCAAAACGGGTTTCAGCATTAAAAAGATCAAACTTTTCTTAATTAATATTGATAGTTTCAAGGAAATTGATTCATAATTCGATTTTTCGTCAATTTTTAAAATTCAACAAAACAAATTTATTTCGAAGATTATTAAAGATTTCGTTTATCTTTAACAGATTATATCTCAAAAATGAAACAAAATGTTTCAAAACGAATTTCGGTTCTAAAAAGATTACATTTTTGTTAATAAATTTTGATAATTTCAACAAAATCAATTCATAATCCGATTTTTTGTCAATTTTTTAATTTTAACGTTTATCTCCAAGATTATTAAAAATTTCGTTTAACTTTAACAGCTTATAAGTCAAGAATGAATCGAAATTTTTCAAAGCGGATTTCAACTCTAAAAAGATCACATTTTTCTCAATAAATTTTGTGAGATTCAAAAAAATGTATCCATAATTCGATTTTTCGTCAAATTTTAAAGTTAGTCAAAAAAATAACATTTATTATGTGTAGAAGATTATATCTCAAAAATAAATTTAGATATTTCTAAAGGGATTTTAGCATTGAAAAGATCACACTTTTCTTAATAAATTTTGAGAGCTTAAAAAAGTTGATTCATGATCATAATGGGCGTAATGAACTCCCTTCATTATTAATTAATTGATTGTTATAAGAACCTTTGTGGGCTTTTTTCTTATTAAATAATTCATTTTAAATTAATTGAAACACCACCGTGAAATAATCGATTGTTGCAAAATGGTTTTAGCCCGATGGCTCCTTCATTTTACGACCACTTTTCTATTTATACCCTCTTCGTTATTTATTACTATTTTTTTTGGATTATTATTTTTATTAATCTTATTTGGCGGTTTTGGTTTGTTTCTAAGAGTCATTTGAGACGCGAACAAGTCGTAAAAGTATATCATAAAGTTTTAAATGAAATTAACAAAGAATTATTAGCCGGTTTTGGGGGGCAATTATGTAAATTGGATGTAAACTTATCTGGGTATTTTCAAAAGTGTTCTTAAAGATCCCCAGATTTAATTAGAGGCATTTTTTTCTTCGGGGGTAATTACGCAAGACACAATGAATACTGGGCTGTAATCTTTTAAAACGTCGCCTTTTTACTGGATCTACTCAAAGTTTATCCGGGAGATTTATCTCCCTTGAAAACGAAGGGGCGAGAAAATCTCTTTTTGTTCTTATCCTAGCTTCCTTGTTCTTTACCAAAAACTTTATCACTTTTTAATCAAAAAATTTCAATAAGATAATTTTTTAAAAATGGTTTCTTGTATTCCCGGGTGGTTACCACGAAAAAGAGGGTTACAACTTGAATGGGCGATTTTCTCCCCCAATTCTTTAAATCTACCCCCTACAAGAGACGCCATTTTAGAATTAAAAACGTGATCTATAAGGGATGAATCATCAATCAATTTAAATCATCAAAATAAAGAAAAATTTAGTTTTTGTAACGGAATTTGGTTAAGGAGGGGTTCGTTTTGAACGAAGAAGTGAAGTGGGATGAAAAAAATTAAAAAATTAAGTTATGCAAAGGTGAAAACAAAGAAGACAAAACAAATTGGGAAAAAGGGAAAAGGGGAAAGGGTTGTTTCTTTGTTTGGGAGTGAAAAAAGGTCCTGGCGACCGTTTAATAATCGGCTTCTTTTTGATGGTGCAACATCTGCTTGGCCACTGTCCCTAATTTTCCTGACCCTTCCCTCTAACCGTGACCTTCAATCCCCTTGACCCCTCTTTTACGCTACTAAAAGGGTCACTTTTTTTTAGTTTTTAGTTTAACCCTTACTTTTTTGCTCTATAACAATTTACTTTAAAAATTGACGAAAAATCGGATTATAAATTGATTTTGTTGAAATTATCAAAATTTATTTAAAAAAATGTGATCTTTTTAATCCTGAAATCTGCTTTGAAAATTTTCGATTAGTTCTTGAGATACAAGTTGTTAAAGCTAACCAATTTTTTAAAAGTTCATTAAGAAAATCATAAAATTTAAAAAATTGCATCAAATTTAGAGGGTTGAATCTCATAAACTAGTTGAGATATTGCAAAAAAGATTTGAGTATTAAAAAGAGCACACTTTTCTTCAGCGACATTGAGAGAATCAATAAATTTTATTAATAAATCGATTTATTGCAAATTTTTAAAAATCATAATTACTAAAATTTAAAAAACGCAAGTTTTAATCAATTTAAAAGGGTTGTATCTCGCAAACGAATCGAGATACTTTAAAACCGACTTTACCATTAAAAAGATTATAATTTTATTAACAAATTATGAGAAATTCAAAAAAATGTATTCACAAATCGATTTATTACAATTTTTTTAAAACTCAACGTGAAAATGCCAAAATTTTAGAAATTGCAAATTTTAATCAATTTCAAAGGGATACAACCCTTTGTAAACCCCTCGTAAACGAATCGAAATACTTTAAAACGGACTTTTTCATTAAAGAGATCACACTTTTATTAACAAATAGTGAGAAATCTAAAAAAATATATAAACAGATAGATTTATTACAATTTTTTAAAAATTCATCGTGAAAATCCCAAAATTTTAGAAATTGCAAATTTTAATCAATTTCAAAGGGTTGTATCTCGTAAACGAATCGAGATACTTTAAAATGGGTACTTCCAATACAAAGATCACACCTTTATTAACAAATAATGAGAAATCTAAAAAAATATATAAACAGATAGATTTATTGCAATTTTTATAAAACTCATCGTGAAAATCCCAAAATTTTAGAAATTGTAAATTTTAATCAATTTCAAAGTGCTGTATCTCGTAAACGAATCGAGACACTTTAAAACGGACTCTTTCATTAAAAAGATCACACTTTTATAAACAAATAGTGAGAAATTTAAAAAAATATATAAACAGATTGATTTATTGCAATTTTTTAAAAATTCATCGTGAAAATCCAAAAATTTTAGAAATTGCAAATTTTAATCAATTTCAAAGGGCTGTATCTCGTAAACGAATCGAGACACTTTAAAACGGACTCTTTCATTAAAAAGATCACACTTTTATTAACAAATAATGAGAAATCTAAAAAAATATATAAACAAATAGATTTATTGCAATTTTTTAAAAATTCATCATGAAAATCCCAAAATTTTAGAAATTGCAAATTTTAATCAATTTCAAAGGGTTGTATCTCGTAAACGAATCGAGACACTTTAAAACGGACTCTTTCATTAAAAAGATCACACTTTTATTAACAAATAATGAGAAATCTAAAAAAATATATAAACAGATAGATTTATTGCAATTTTTTTTTAAATTCATTATGAAAATCGCAAAATTTTGGAACTTGAAAATTTTAATCAATTTCAAAGGGTTGTATCTCGTAAACGAATCGAGACACTTTAAAACGGACTCTTTCATTAAAAAGATCACACTTTTATTAACAAATAATGAGAAATCTAAAAAAATATATAAACAGATAGATTTATTGCAATTTTTTTTTTAAATTCATTATGAAAATCGCAAAATTTTGGAACTTGAAAATTTTAATCAATTTCAAAGGGTTGTATCTCGTAAACGAATCGAGACACTTTAAAACGGACTCTTTCATTAAAAAGATCACACTTTTATTAACAAATAATGAGAAATCTAAAAAAATATATAAACAAATAGATTTATTGCAATTTTTTAAAAATTCATCGTGAAAATCCCAAAATTTTAGAAATTGCAAATTTTAATCAATTTCAAAGGGCTGTATCTCGTAAACGAATCGAGACACTTTAAAACGGACTCTTTCATTAAAAAGATCACACTTTTATAAACAAGTAATGAGAAATCTGAAAAAATATATAAACAGATAGATTTATTGCAATTTTTTAAAAATTCATCGTGAAAATCCCAAAATTTTAGAAATTGCAAATTTTAATCAATTTCAAAGGGTTGTATCTCGTAAACGAATCGAGACACTTTAAAACGGACTCTTTCATTAAAAAGATCACACTTTTATTAACAAATAGTGAGAAATCTAGAAATATATATAAACAGATCGATTTATTGCATTTTTTTTTAATTCCTTACAGCCCTTTGAAATTGATTAAAATTTTTAAAATTTGCCATTAAAAAGATTATAATCTTATTAACAAATTATGAGAAATTCAAAAAGATGAAATCGATTTATTGCATTTTTTTTAAATTGATCATAAAAATGACAAAATTTTAGAAATTGCAAAATTTAATCAATTTCAAAGGGCTATATCTCATAAACTAATTGAGATATTGTAAAACGGACTTCAGCATTCAAAATATCAATATCTTCTTCATATATAATAAAAGATTTAATAAATTTTATTAATAAATTGATTTATTGTAAATTTTTAGAGTTCATCATGAAAAACACAAAATTTTAGAATTTTGATTAACTTGAAAGGGCTATATCTCATAAACGAAACGAGATATTTCAAAAATAATTTTAGCATTAAAAAGATCAATCTTTTCTTTATAGATAGTGAAAGATTAAAAAAACTTTATTAATAAATTGATTTATTGTAAATTTTTAAAGTTCATCATGAAAAAGCACAAAATTTTAAAATTTTAATTAACTTTAAAGGGCTATATCTCATAAACGAAACGAGATATTTTAAAAATAATTTTAGCATTAAAAAGCTCAAACTTCTCTTCATAGATAGTGAAAGATTGAAAAAATTTTATTAATAAATTTATTTATTGAAAATTTTTAAAGTTCGTCATGAAAAAAACAAAATTTTTAAATTTTGATTAACTTTAAAGGGCTATATCTCATAAACGAAACTAGATATTTCAAAAATAATTTTAGCATTAAAAAGATCAATCTTTTCTTTATAGATAGTGCAAGTTTCAATAAATTTTATTAATAAATTGATTTATTGTAATTTTTTAAAGTTCGTCATGAAAATCACAAAATTTTAAAATTTTAATAAAACTTTAGAGAGCTATATGTCATAAACGAAACGAGATATTTCAAAAATAATTTCAGCATTAAAAAGATCAATCTTTTCTTTATAGATAGTGAAAGATTAAAAAACTTTTATTAATAAATTGATTTATTATAAATTTTTAAATTCATCATGAAACACAAAAATTTTAAAATTTTTATTAACTTTAAAGGGCTATATCTCATAAACGAAACGAGATATTTTAAAAATAATTTTAGCATTAAAAAACTCAAACTTTTCTTCATAGATAGTGAAAGATTGAAAAAATTTTATTAATAAATTTATTTATTGAAAATTTTTAAAGTTCGTCATGAAAAAAACAAAATTTTTAAATTTTGATTAACTTTAAAGGGCTATATCTCATAAACGAAACGAGATATTTTAAAAATAATTTTAGCATTAAAAAGCTCAAACTTTTCTTCATAGATAGTGAACGATTTTAAGAATTTTATTAATAAATTGATTTATTGTAAATTTTTAAAGTTCATCATAAAAAGCACAAAATTTTAAAATTTTAATTAACTTTAAAGGGCTCTATCTCATAAACGAAACGAGATATTTTAAAAATAATTTTAGCATTAAAAAGCTCAAACTTTTCTTCATAGATAGTGAAAGAATGTAAGAATTTTATTAATAAATTGATTTATTGTAAATTTTTAAAGTTCATCATAAAAAGCACAAAATTTTAAAATTTTAATTAACTTTAAAGGGCTATATCTCATAAACGAAACGAGATATTTTAAAAATAATTTTAGCATTAAAAAGCTCAAACTTTTCTTCATAGATAGTGAACGATTTTAAGAATTTTATTAATAAATTGATTTATTGTAAATTTTTAAAGTTCATCATAAAAAGCACAAAATTTTAAAATTTTAATTAACTTTAAAGGGCTCTATCTCATAAACGAAACGAGATATTTTAAAAATAATTTTAGCATTAAAAAGCTCAAACTTTTCTTCATAGATAGTGAACGATTTTAAGAATTTTATTAATAAATTGATTTATTGTAAATTTTTAAAGTTCATCATAAAAAGCACAAAATTTTAAAATTTTAATTAACTTTAAAGGGCTATATCTCATAAACGAAACGAGATATTTTAAAAATAATTTTAGCATTAAAAAGCTCAAACTTTTCTTCATAGATAGTGAAAGAATCTAAGAATTTTATTAATAAATTGACTTATTGTAAATTTTTAAAGTTCATCATAAAAAGCACAAAATTTTAAAATTTTAATTAACTTTAAAGGGCTATATCTCATAAACGAAACGAGATATTTTAAAAATAATTTTAGCATTAAAAAGCTCAAACTTTTCTTCATAGATAGTGAAAGAATCTAAGAATTTTATTAATAAATTGATTTATTGTAAATTTTTAAAGTTCATCATAAAAAGCACAAAATTTTAAAATTTTAATTAACTTTAATGGGCTATATCTCATAAACGAAACGAGATATTTTAAAAATAATTTTAGCATTAAAAAGCTCAAACTTTTCTTCATATATAGTGAAAGAATCTAAGAATTTTATTAGTAAATTGATTTATTGTAAATTTTTAAAGTTCATCATGAAAAACACAAAATTTTAAAATTTTTATTAACTTTAAAGGGCTATATCTCATAATCGAAACGAGATATTTTAAAAATAATTTTAGCATTAAAAAGCTCAAACTTTTCTTCATAGATAGTGAACGATTTTAAGAATTTTATTAATAAATTGATTTATTGTAAATTTTTAAAGTTCATCATAAAAAGCACAAAATTTTAAAATTTTAATTAACTTTAAAGGGCTATATCTCATAAACGAAACGAGATATTTTAAAAATAATTTTAGCATTAAAAAGCTCAAACTTTTCTTCATAGATAGTGAATGATTTTAAGAATTTTATTAATAAATTGATTTATTGTAAATTTTTAAAGTTCATCATAAAAAGCACAAAATTTTAAAATTTTAATTAACTTTAAAGGGCTATATCTCATAAACGAAACGAGATATTTTAAAAATAATTTTAGCATTAAAAAGCTCAAACTTTTCTTCATAGATAGTGAAAGAATCTAAGAATTTTATTAATAAATTGATTTATTGTAAATTTTTAAAGTTCATCATAAAAAGCACAAAATTTTAAAATTTTAATTAACTTTAAAGGGCTATATCTCATAAACGAAACGAGATATTTTAAAAATAATTTTAGCATTAAAAAGCTCAAACTTTTCTTCATAGATAGTGAAAGAATCTAAGAATTTTATTAATAAATTGATTTATTGTAAATTTTTAAAGTTCATCATAAAAAGCACAAAATTTTAAAATTTTAATTAACTTTAAAGGGCTATATCTCATAAACGAAACGAGATATTTTAAAAATAATTTTAGCATTAAAAAGCTCAAACTTTTCTTCATATATAGTGAAAGAATCTAAGAATTTTATTAGTAAATTGATTTATTGTAAATTTTTAAAGTTCATCATGAAAAACACAAAATTTTAAAATTTTTATTAACTTTAAAGGGCTATATCTCATAAACGAAACGAGATATTTTAAAAATAATTTTAGCATTAAAAAGCTCAAACTTTTCTTCATAGATAGTGAACGATTTTAAGAATTTTATTAATAAATTGATTTATTGTAAATTTTTAAAGTTCATCATAAAAAGCACAAAATTTTAAAATTTTAATTAACTTTAAAGGGCTATATCTCATAAACGAAACGAGATATTTTAAAAATAATTTTAGCATTAAAAAGCTCAAACTTTTCTTCATATATAGTGAAAGAATCTAAGAATTTTATTAGTAAATTGATTTATTGTAAATTTTTAAAGTTCATCATGAAAAACACAAAATTTTAAAATTTTTATTAACTTTAAAGGGCTATATCTCATAATCGAAACGAGATATTTTAAAAATAATTTTAGCATTAAAAAGCTCAAACTTTTCTTCATAGATAGTGAACGATTTTAAGAATTTTATTAATAAATTGATTTATTGTAAATTTTTAAAGTTCATCATAAAAAGCACAAAATTTTAAAATTTTAATTAACTTTAAAGGGCTATATCTCATAAACGAAACGAGATATTTTAAAAATAATTTTAGCATTAAAAAGCTCAAACTTTTCTTCATAGATAGTGAACGATTTTAAGAATTTTATTAATAAATTGATTTATTGTAAATTTTTAAAGTTCATCATAAAAAGCACAAAATTTTAAAATTTTAATTAACTTTAAAGGGCTATATCTCATAAACGAAACGAGATATTTTAAAAATAATTTTAGCATTAAAAAGCTCAAACTTTTCTTCATAGATAGTGAAAGAATCTAAGAATTTTATTAATAAATTGATTTATTGTAAATTTTTAAAGTTCATCATAAAAAGCACAAAATTTTAAAATTTTAATTAACTTTAAAGGGCTATATCTCATAAACGAAACGAGATATTTTAAAAATAATTTTAGCATTAAAAAGCTCAAACTTTTCTTCATATATAGTGAAAGAATCTAAGAATTTTATTAGTAAATTGATTTATTGTAAATTTTTAAAGTTCATCATGAAAAACACAAAATTTTAAAATTTTTATTAACTTTAAAGGGCTATATCTCATAAACGAAACGAGATATTTTAAAAATAATTTTAGCATTAAAAAGCTCAAACTTTTCTTCATAGATAGTGAACGATTTTAAGAATTTTATTAATAAATTGATTTATTGTAAATTTTTAAAGTTCATCATAAAAAGCACAAAATTTTAAAATTTTAATTAACTTTAAAGGGCTATATCTCATAAACGAAACGAGATATTTTAAAAATAATTTTAGCATTAAAAAGCTCAAACTTTTCTTCATAGATAGTGAACGATTTTAAGAATTTTATTAATAAATTGATTTATTGTAAATTTTTAAAGTTCATCATAAAAAGCACAAAATTTTAAAATTTTAATTAACTTTAAAGGGCTATATCTCATAAACGAAACGAGATATTTTAAAAATAATTTTAGCATTAAAAAGCTCAAACTTTTCTTCATAGATAGTGAAAGAATCTAAGAATTTTATTAATAAATTGATTTATTGTAAATTTTTAAAGTTCATCATAAAAAGCACAAAATTTTAAAATTTTAATTAACTTTAAAGGGCTATATCTCATAAACGAAACGAGATATTTTAAAAATAATTTTAGCATTAAAAAGCTCAAACTTTTCTTCATATATAGTGAAAGAATCTAAGAATTTTATTAGTAAATTGATTTATTGTAAATTTTTAAAGTTCATCATGAAAAACACAAAATTTTAAAATTTTTATTAACTTTAAAGGGCTATATCTCATAAACGAAACGAGATATTTTAAAAATAATTTTAGCATTAAAAAGCTCAAACTTTTCTTCATAGATAGTGAACGATTTTAAGAATTTTATTAATAAATTGATTTATTGTAAATTTTTAAAGTTCATCATAAAAAGCACAAAATTTTAAAATTTTAATTAACTTTAAAGGGCTATATCTCATAAACGAAACGAGATATTTTAAAAATAATTTTAGCATTAAAAAGCTCAAACTTTTCTTCATAGATAGTGAACGATTTTAAGAATTTTATTAATAAATTGATTTATTGTAAATTTTTAAAGTTCATCATAAAAAGCACAAAATTTTAAAATTTTAATTAACTTTAAAGGGCTATATCTCATAAACGAAACGAGATATTTTAAAAATAATTTTAGCATTAAAAAGCTCAAACTTTTCTTCATAGATAGTGAAAGAATCTAAGAATTTTATTAATAAATTGATTTATTGTAAATTTTTAAAGTTCATCATAAAAAGCACAAAATTTTAAAATTTTAATTAACTTTAAAGGGCTATATCTCATAAACGAAACGAGATATTTTAAAAATAATTTTAGCATTAAAAAGCTCAAACTTTTCTTCATAGATAGTGAACGATTTTAAGAATTTTATTAATAAATTGATTTATTGTAAATTTTTAAAGTTCATCATAAAAAGCACAAAATTTTAAAATTTTAATTAACTTTAAAGGGCTATATCTCATAAACGAAACGAGATATTTTAAAAATAATTTTAGCATTAAAAAGCTCAAACTTTTCTTCATAGATAGTGAAAGAATCTAAGAATTTTATTAATAAATTGATTTATTGTAAATTTTTAAAGTTCATCATAAAAAGCACAAAATTTTAAAATTTTAATTAACTTTAAAGGGCTATATCTCATAAACGAAACGAGATATTTTAAAAATAATTTTAGCATTAAAAAGCTCAAACTTTTCTTCATAGATAGTGAAAGAATCTAAGAATTTTATTAATAAATTGATTTATTGTAAATTTTTAAAGTTCATCATAAAAAGCACAAAATTTTAAAATTTTAATTAACTTTAAAGGGCTATATCTCATAAACGAAACGAGATATTTTAAAAATAATTTTAGCATTAAAAAGCTCAAACTTTTCTTCATAGATAGTGAAAGAATCTAAGAATTTTATTAATAAATTGATTTATTGTAAATTTTTAAAGTTCATCATAAAAAGCACAAAATTTTAAAATTTTAATTAACTTTAAAGGGCTATATCTCATAAACGAAACGAGATATTTTAAAAATAATTTTAGCATTAAAAAGCTCAAACTTTTCTTCATAGATAGTGAAAGAATCTAAGAATTTTATTAATAAATTGATTTATTGTAAATTTTTAAAGTTCATCATAAAAAGCACAAAATTTTAAAATTTTAATTAACTTTAAAGGGCTATATCTCATAAACGAAACGAGATATTTTAAAAATAATTTTAGCATTAAAAAGCTCAAACTTTTCTTCATAGATAGTGAACGATTTTAAGAATTTTATTAATAAATTGATTTATTGTAAATTTTTAAAGTTCATCATAAAAAGCACAAAATTTTAAAATTTTAATTAACTTTAAAGGGCTATATCTCATAAACGAAACGAGATATTTTAAAAATAATTTTAGCATTAAAAAGCTCAAACTTTTCTTCATAGATAGTGAAAGAATCTAAGAATTTTATTAATAAATTGATTTATTGTAAATTTTTAAAGTTCATCATAAAAAGCACAAAATTTTAAAATTTTAATTAACTTTAAAGGGCTATATCTCATAAACGAAACGAGATATTTTAAAAATAATTTTAGCATTAAAAAGCTCAAACTTTTCTTCATATATAGTGAAAGAATCTAAGAATTTTATTAGTAAATTGATTTATTGTAAATTTTTAAAGTTCATCATGAAAAACACAAAATTTTAAAATTTTTATTAACTTTAAAGGGCTATATCTCATAAACGAAACGAGATATTTTAAAAATAATTTTAGCATTAAAAAGCTCAAACTTTTCTTCATAGATAGTGAACGATTTTAAGAATTTTATTAATAAATTGATTTATTGTAAATTTTTAAAGTTCATCATAAAAAGCACAAAATTTTAAAATTTTAATTAACTTTAAAGGGCTATATCTCATAAACGAAACGAGATATTTTAAAAATAATTTTAGCATTAAAAAGCTCAAACTTTTCTTCATATATAGTGAAAGAATCTAAGAATTTTATTAGTAAATTGATTTATTGTAAATTTTTAAAGTTCATCATGAAAAACACAAAATTTTAAAATTTTTATTAACTTTAAAGGGCTATATCTCATAAACGAAACGAGATATTTTAAAAATAATTTTAGCATTAAAAAGCTCAAACTTTTCTTCATAGATAGTGAACGATTTTAAGAATTTTATTAATAAATTGATTTATTGTAAATTTTTAAAGTTCATCATAAAAAGCACAAAATTTTAAAATTTTAATTAACTTTAAAGGGCTATATCTCATAAACGAAACGAGATATTTTAAAAATAATTTTAGCATTAAAAAGCTCAAACTTTTCTTCATATATAGTGAAAGAATCTAAGAATTTTATTAGTAAATTGATTTATTGTAAATTTTTAAAGTTCATCATGAAAAACACAAAATTTTAAAATTTTTATTAACTTTAAAGGGCTATATCTCATAAACGAAACGAGATATTTTAAAAATAATTTTAGCATTAAAAAGCTCAAACTTTTCTTCATAGATAGTGAACGATTTTAAGAATTTTATTAATAAATTGATTTATTGTAAATTTTTAAAGTTCATCATAAAAAGCACAAAATTTTAAAATTTTAATTAACTTTAAAGGGCTATATCTCATAAACGAAACGAGATATTTTAAAAATAATTTTAGCATTAAAAAGCTCAAACTTTTCTTCATAGATAGTGAACGATTTTAAGAATTTTATTAATAAATTGATTTATTGTAAATTTTTAAAGTTCATCATAAAAAGCACAAAATTTTAAAATTTTAATTAACTTTAAAGGGCTATATCTCATAAACGAAACGAGATATTTTAAAAATAATTTTAGCATTAAAAAGCTCAAACTTTTCTTCATAGATAGTGAAAGAATCTAAGAATTTTATTAATAAATTGATTTATTGTAAATTTTTAAAGTTCATCATAAAAAGCACAAAATTTTAAAATTTTAATTAACTTTAAAGGGCTATATCTCATAAACGAAACGAGATATTTTAAAAATAATTTTAGCATTAAAAAGCTCAAACTTTTCTTCATATATAGTGAAAGAATCTAAGAATTTTATTAGTAAATTGATTTATTGTAAATTTTTAAAGTTCATCATGAAAAACACAAAATTTTAAAATTTTTATTAACTTTAAAGGGCTATATCTCATAAACGAAACGAGATATTTTAAAAATAATTTTAGCATTAAAAAGCTCAAACTTTTCTTCATAGATAGTGAACGATTTTAAGAATTTTATTAATAAATTGATTTATTGTAAATTTTTAAAGTTCATCATAAAAAGCACAAAATTTTAAAATTTTAATTAACTTTAAAGGGCTATATCTCATAAACGAAACGAGATATTTTAAAAATAATTTTAGCATTAAAAAGCTCAAACTTTTCTTCATATATAGTGAAAGAATCTAAGAATTTTATTAGTAAATTGATTTATTGTATATTTTTAAAGTTCATCATGAAAAACACAAAATTTTAAAATTTTTATTAACTTTAAAGGGCTATATCTCATAAACGAAACGAGATATTTTAAAAATAATTTTAGCATTAAAAAGCTCAAACTTTTCTTCATAGATAGTGAACGATTTTAAGAATTTTATTAATAAATTGATTTATTGTAAATTTTTAAAGTTCATCATAAAAAGCACAAAATTTTAAAATTTTAATTAACTTTAAAGGGCTATATCTCATAAACGAAACGAGATATTTTAAAAATAATTTTAGCATTAAAAAGCTCAAACTTTTCTTCATAGATAGTGAACGATTTTAAGAATTTTATTAATAAATTGATTTATTGTAAATTTTTAAAGTTCATCATAAAAAGCACAAAATTTTAAAATTTTAATTAACTTTAAAGGGCTATATCTCATAAACGAAACGAGATATTTTAAAAATAATTTTAGCATTAAAAAGCTCAAACTTTTCTTCATAGATAGTGAAAGAATCTAAGAATTTTATTAATAAATTGATTTATTGTAAATTTTTAAAGTTCATCATAAAAAGCACAAAATTTTAAAATTTTAATTAACTTTAAAGGGCTATATCTCATAAACGAAACGAGATATTTTAAAAATAATTTTAGCATTAAAAAGCTCAAACTTTTCTTCATATATAGTGAAAGAATCTAAGAATTTTATTAGTAAATTGATTTATTGTAAATTTTTAAAGTTCATCATGAAAAACACAAAATTTTAAAATTTTTATTAACTTTAAAGGGCTATATCTCATAAACGAAACGAGATATTTTAAAAATAATTTTAGCATTAAAAAGCTCAAACTTTTCTTCATAGATAGTGAACGATTTTAAGAATTTTATTAATAAATTGATTTATTGTAAATTTTTAAAGTTCATCATAAAAAGCACAAAATTTTAAAATTTTAATTAACTTTAAAGGGCTATATCTCATAAACGAAACGAGATATTTTAAAAATAATTTTAGCATTAAAAAGCTCAAACTTTTCTTCATAGATAGTGAAAGAATCTAAGAATTTTATTAGTAAATTGATTTATTGTAAATTTTTAAAGTTCATCATGAAAAACACAAAATTTTAAAATTTTTATTAACTTTAAAGGGCTATATCTCATAAACGAAACGAGATATTTTAAAAATAATTTTAGCATTAAAAAGCTCAAACTTTTCTTCATAGATAGTGAACGATTTTAAGAATTTTATTAATAAATTGATTTATTGTAAATTTTTAAAGTTCATCATAAAAAGCACAAAATTTTAAAATTTTAATTAACTTTAAAGGGCTATATCTCATAAACGAAACGAGATATTTTAAAAATAATTTTAGCATTAAAAAGCTCAAACTTTTCTTCATATATAGTGAAAGAATCTAAGAATTTTATTAGTAAATTGATTTATTGTAAATTTTTAAAGTTCATCATGAAAAACACAAAATTTTAAAATTTTTATTAACTTTAAAGGGCTATATCTCATAAACGAAACGAGATATTTTAAAAATAATTTTAGCATTAAAAAGCTCAAACTTTTCTTCATAGATAGTGAACGATTTTAAGAATTTTATTAATAAATTGATTTATTGTAAATTTTTAAAGTTCATCATAAAAAGCACAAAATTTTAAAATTTTAATTAACTTTAAAGGGCTATATCTCATAAACGAAACGAGATATTTTAAAAATAATTTTAGCATTAAAAAGCTCAAACTTTTCTTCATATATAGTGAAAGAATCTAAGAATTTTATTAGTAAATTGATTTATTGTAAATTTTTAAAGTTCATCATGAAAAACACAAAATTTTAAAATTTTTATTAACTTTAAAGGGCTATATCTCATAAACGAAACGAGATATTTTAAAAATAATTTTAGCATTAAAAAGCTCAAACTTTTCTTCATAGATAGTGAACGATTTTAAGAATTTTATTAATAAATTGATTTATTGTAAATTTTTAAAGTTCATCATAAAAAGCACAAAATTTTAAAATTTTAATTAACTTTAAAGGGCTATATCTCATAAACGAAACGAGATATTTTAAAAATAATTTTAGCATTAAAAAGCTCAAACTTTTCTTCATATATAGTGAAAGAATCTAAGAATTTTATTAGTAAATTGATTTATTGTAAATTTTTAAAGTTCATCATGAAAAACACAAAATTTTAAAATTTTTATTAACTTTAAAGGGCTATATCTCATAAACGAAACGAGATATTTTAAAAATAATTTTAGCATTAAAAAGCTCAAACTTTTCTTCATAGATAGTGAACGATTTTAAGAATTTTATTAATAAATTGATTTATTGTAAATTTTTAAAGTTCATCATAAAAAGCACAAAATTTTAAAATTTTAATTAACTTTAAAGGGCTATATCTCATAAACGAAACGAGATATTTTAAAAATAATTTTAGCATTAAAAAGCTCAAACTTTTCTTCATAGATAGTGAAAGAATCTAAGAATTTTATTAGTAAATTGATTTATTGTAAATTTTTAAAGTTCATCATAAAAAGCACAAAATTTTAAAATTTTAATTAACTTTAAAGGGCTATATCTCATAAACGAAACGAGATATTTCAAAAATAATTTTAGCATTAAAAAGCTCAAACTTTTCTTTATAGATAGTAAAACATTCAAAGAATTTTATTAATAAATAGATTTATTGTAAATTTTTAAATTTCGTCATAAAAAACACAAAATTTTAAAATTTTAATTAGCTTTAAAGGACTATATCTCATAAACGAAATGAGATATTTCAAAAATCTATATCATAAACTTTTCTTAAATGTATAAACTAATAAGATATTTAAAAAAAAAACTCACCCTTGGAGCCACATCGATTGTAACAACAAGAAGTTAAACAAAATCACTTAAATAAGAACGTCACTTAACTAACAACAGAAAACTTGAACTTAATTTAAAACAAACAAACTTTAACTAATATTAACTATTAATTAATTGAAATTATTAACTAAAATTACTAATTAGGATTAAATATAAAAGCCCGGATCACAGAAAGCCCTGAGATTGTTGCACAAAAATAGTCGTTGCTTCTTTCTTAAATCATTTCGCCCTTTTTATTTTAACCATTGTTATTATTACGCCTTTTATTGATTATTTATTGATTAATTAATTAATTTATTTATTAATTTTTTTATTTATTTAATAATTAATTTATTATCCAATCGAAATAATGTGTCCCATAAGGTTTTTTTAAACGAAACATTAACAAAGTTTTAAGTCGAATTTTCACCCACATTTTTGAACCTTTCCTCCCAAACTTTTTTAAGGATTGATTTTTAAACGATTCTTTTAACCTTAACCGTCTTTTAATGCTAAGTCTGTACCGATTTAAACCCCAAGGGACACTGAGTAAGAGGCCATCGGCCAGGGTACCAAATCAGGGGTCAGGGTGTCTGTAAATATTTTTTAAATTTGACCCCTTCGTTACAAACAGGTATTTAGGCCAGTACCCCTTTTGTTGAATAAAAAAAATTGAGAGCCAGGTGAAAGATAAAACTTAATATAACACAAAATGATTTAATTTAATTTTAATCTAAGATTAAAAAAATAAATTAAATTATAAAAATTAATTATCCCCCAAAAAATTAAATTAATGAATTTATTTCAAAATCTAACCATAAAGCCATCTATGAATCTTATTTATAAGTAAGCATTAAGCGCCATCTACTCGTTAATAGCAAAACATTTAGCACTCCTTCGAACCTTTTCACCCCTTTTTAATTTAATAAAAAAGGGTTATTTTTTTAATTCGAGGGTAATTTTTTTTTCGAAACTTTTTTTTATAACGAGGGGGTCAATTACCGAAAAAACCACAATCCACGCGACCCTAATCGTTTTTTAATAAACCCCCGACCCGCTTTTTTTAGCACTCTCACTTTCACCCCTCGAATTTTTTTCCTCGACCGAATAAAAAAGAAGATTCGTGTCGAACCTTTTTTTTTCTAACCAAATTGTGTCTTTTACCACCCCAATATTTAAAGGTTAACACGTTCCTCGATAAAGAAAAAAAATCTTTTTTATTTTCGTGTCGGAGAGGGCGAAAAAGGAATTGTAATTGTAATAATAATGTGAGTAAAAAAAATGTGTTTAGGGGTGAAAAAATTAATTTAAGCTCGTAAAAAATGTGTTAAAAAGGGACTTGTAATAACACGGAGCTTGGTAATAATGTGATTATTATTATAATGGGATGGTATCGTGTGTAAACAATTAAAATTAAAAGGGGGGAAATAATTTCCTTTTTATCATAACTAAGTTTAAAAAATCGTATCTTAAAAAATAATTGAGATATCGAATTGAAATAAAAAACATTTTGAAGCAAATTTAATTAAGATTGAGTTATTTTCTTATTTTTACGAATTTTTGTGATATATAAGATGAAATATATAAGATAATAACTCAAATCATAAAAAATAAATTTATCTATGCAAATTTGATCGAATTAAGATTTATTCTGGTTAAAAATTACGAATTTTTGATTCAAAATAAATAATTTTTGACCTTAAAACTTTTTCAAATCTGTTTTAGATTTTGAATTAATACGAGATTTATCAAAATAAACGATCAATTTAGACTTAATTAAGATTTATACTTGGTACCATGAATTTGGCAATATCCAATTTAATTCTAGAAGTAGATTAAACATATTTAGTTCATCATGAACAATTTTTATCCATAAAATTTCTTTCAATCAATTTTGGATTTTGAGTTATGACGTTTTCTGTAAAAACGAAGCATGATTTTAGACCACTAAAAGACTAGCACTCAGTACCTTGAATATGGTTAAACCCAGATTAATTCTGGTGGCTGATTATGTCTATTCGGTTCATTACCAGAAATATTTGTCCACAAAACTTCACTCGATCAGTCTTGATTATCGAGTTATGACGTTCTCTGTAAAAACAAAGTATGATTTTAGACAATTAAAAGATTAGCACTTGGTACATAGAACATGGTAGAATCCAGATTAATTCTGATGGCTGATTATGTTTATTTAGTTTATTATCAATAATTTTTGTCCATAAAACTTTAATCGATCAGGTTTGGTTTTTGAGTTATGACGTTTTTTGAAAAATAAAGCTTTATTTTGAACAACTAAGAGACTAGTCCTTGGTATTTTGAATATGGTAGAACCCAAATCAATTCTGGTGGCTGATTATGTTTATTTGGTTCTTTATCAACAATTTTTGTTCATAGAACTTCACTCGATCAATTTTGGTTTCTGAGTTATGACGCCTTTTGTAGAAATAAACGTTGATTTTAAACAATTAGAGACTCTCACTTGGTACCTTGAATACGGTAGAACCCATATTAATTACAATAAAAGATTATGTCCAATTGGTTAATTGTGAATAATATTTGTCTATAAAACTTCACTCGATCAGTTTTGATTTTCGAGTTATGATATTTCTTGTAAAAACAAAGCATGATATTAGACAATTAAAAGATTAGCACGTGATGCCATGAATATGGTAGAAGCCAGATTAATTATGGTAGCAGATTATATTTATTTGGTTCATTGTGATCAATTTTTGTCCATAAAACTTTACTCGATCAGTTTTGGTTTTTGAGTTATGACGTTTTTTCTAAAAATAAAGCAAAATCTTAACTATTTAAGAGACTAGCCCTTGGTACATAGAGTATAGCAGAACCCAGATTAGTTCTGTTAGCTGATTATATTTATATGGTTCATTATCAACAATTTTTATCCATAAAACTTCACTTGATCAGTTTTGATTTTTGTGTAATGACGTTTTTTGAAAAATAAAGCATGATTTTAATCTATTAAGAGATTAGCCCTTGGTACTTTGAATATGGTAGAACCCAGATTAATTCTGGTGGCTGATTATGTTTATTTGGTTCATTATCAACAATTTTTGTTCAAAGAACTTCACTCGATCAATTTTGGTTTCTGAGTTATGACGCCTTTTGTAGAAATAAAGGTTGATTTTAAACAATTAGAGACTCTCACTTGGTACCTTGAATACGGTAGAACCCATATTAATTACAATAAAAGATTATGTCCAATTGGTTAATTGTGAATAATATTTGTCTATAAAACTTCACTCGATCAGTTTTGATTTTCGAGTTATGATATTTCTTGTAAAAACAAAGCATGATATTAGACAATTAAAAGATTAGCACGTGATGCCATGAATATGGTAGAAGCCAGATTAATTATGGTAGCAGATTATATTTATTTGGTTCATTGTGATCAATTTTTGTCCATAAAACTTTACTCGATCAGTTTTGGTTTTTGAGTTATGACGTTTTTTCTAAAAATAAAGCAAAATCTTAACTATTTAAGAGACTAGCCCTTGGTACATAGAGTATGGCAGAACCCAGATTAGTTCTGTTAGCTGATTATATTTATATGGTTCATTATCAACAATTTTTATCCATAAAACTTCACTTGATCAGTTTTGATTTTTGTGTAATGACGTTTTTTGAAAAATAAAGCATGATTTTAATCTATTAAGAGATTAGCCCTTGGTACCTTGAACATGGTATAACCCAGATTAATTCTGGTGGCTGATTATGTTTATTTGGTTCTTTATCAACAATTTTTGTTCATAGAACTTCACTCGATCAATTTTGGTTTCTGAGTTATGACGCCTTTTGTAGAAATAAACGTTGATTTTAAACAATTAGAGACTCTCACTTGGTTCCTTGAATACGGTAGAACCCATATTAATTACAATAAAAGATTATGTCCAATTGGTTAATTGTGAATAATATTTGTCTATAAAACTTCACTCGATCAGTTTTGATTTTCGAGTTATGACATTTTTTGTAAAAACAAAGCATGATTTTAGACAATTAAAAGATTAGCACGTGATGCCATGAATATGGTAGAAGCCAGATTAATTATGGTAGCAGCTTATATTTATTTGGTTCATTGTGATCAATTTTTGTCCATAAAACTTTACTCGATCAGTTTTGGTTTTTGAGTTATGACGTTTTTTGTAAAAATAAAGCAAAATCTTAACTATTTAAGAGACTAGCCCTTGGTACATAGAATATGGCAGAACCCAGATTAGTTCTGATAGCTGATTATACTTATATGGTTCATTATCAACAATTTTTATCCATAAAACTTCACTTGATCAGTTTTGATTTTTGTGTAATG
Source organism: Onthophagus sagittarius (assembly GCA_036711965.1). Taxonomy (NCBI): domain Eukaryota; kingdom Metazoa; phylum Arthropoda; class Insecta; order Coleoptera; family Scarabaeidae; genus Onthophagus; species Onthophagus sagittarius. The sequence continues at coordinate 15,794,884 of JASERS010000009.1, forward strand.
ACGTTTTTTGAAAAATAAGGCATGATTTCAAACAATTAAGAGACTAGCACTTGGTACCTTGAACATGGTATAACCCATATTAATTCTGCTAGCTGATTATGTTTATTTGGTTCACTATCAATAATTTTTGTCTATAAAACTTCACATGATCAGTTTTGGTTTTTGTGTTATGACGTGTTTTGTAAAAATAAAGCATGTTTTTAATCTATTAAGAGATTAGCCCTTGGTGCCTTGAATATGGTAGAACCCAGATTAATTCTGTTGGCTGATTACATTTATATGATTCATTATTAATAATTTTTCTCCACAAAACTTCACTTGATCACTTTTGGTTTTTATGTCATGACGTTTTTTGTAAAAATAAGACATGATTTTAAACAATTAAGAGATTAGCACTTGGTATATTGAATATGGTAGAACCCAGATTAATTCTAATGGCTAATTAAGTTTATTTGGTTCATTACCAACAACTATTGTCCATAAAACTTTACTTCATCAATTTTGGTTTTTGTGTAATGACGATTTTTGAAAAATAAAGCATAATTTTAATCTATTAAGAGATTAGCACTTGGTACTTTGAATATGGTAGAACCCAGATTAATTCTGGTGACTGATTATGTTTATTTGGTTCATTATCAAAAATTTTTGTCAATAAAACTTCACTTGATCAGTTTTGATTTTTGTGTCATGACATTTTCTGTAAAAGTTAAGCATAATTTTAAACAATTAAGAGACTGTCATTTGGTACCTCGAATATAGTAGGTCCTAGATTAAATCTGGTAGCTGTTTCTCTCTATTTGATTCGTTATCAATAATTTTTGTCCACAAAACATTATTCGATCAGTTTTGGTTTTTATGTAAGGCCTTTTTTGAAAAATAAAGCATGATTTTAAACTACTAAGAGATTAGCTCTTGGTACATTCAATATAGTAGAACCCTGATTAATTCTGTTAGTTGATTATGTTTATTTAGTTCATTATCAACAATTTTTGTCCATAAAACTTCACTTGATCAGCTTTGGTTTTTATGTCAAGACGTATTCTGTAGAAGTTAAACCAATAAAGCATGATTTCAAACAGTTAAGAGACTAGCACTTGGTACCTCGAATATAGTAGAACCCAGATCAATTCTGTTAGCTGATTATGTTTATTGAGTTCGTTATCAACAATTTCTGTACATAAAACTTCACTCAATCAATTTTGGTTTTTGTGTAATAACACTTTTTGAAAACCAAAGCATGATTTTAAACAATTAAGAGACTAGCACTTGGTACCTTGAATATGACAGAACCCAGATTAATTCTGTTAGCTGATTACGTTTATTTGGTTCATTATCAACAAGTTTTATCCATGAAGCTTCACTCGATCAGTTTTGGTTTCTGAATCCTGACGTGTTTTGTAAAAACAAACTATGATTTTAAACAATTAAGAGATTAATACTTGATACCTTGAATATGGTAGAACCCAGATTAATTCTGGTAATGGATTATGTTTATTTGGTTCATTGTGATCAACTTTTGTCCATAAAACTTCACTCGATCAGTTTTGGTTTTTGTGTAATGAAGATTTTTGAAAAATAAAGTATGATTTTAACTATTAAGAGGTAAGCACTTGGTACCTTAAATATAATAGAACCCAGATTAATTCTGGTAGCTGATTAAGTCTATTAGGTTCATTATCAATAATTTCTGTTCATGAAACTTTACTCGATCAGTTTTGATTTTTGAGTTATGACATTTTTTGTAAAAATACAGCATAATTTTAGCAATTAAGAAACTAGCACTTGGTATCATGAACATGGTAGAACCCAGAGTAATTCTGGTGGCTGATTATGTTTGTATGGTTCATTACCAACAATTTCTATCCACAAAACTTCACTTGATCAGTAATGGTTTTTGAAGAATGACGCTTTTTTAAGCATTATTTTAAACAATTTAGAGATTACCACTTGGTACCTTGAATATGGTAGAACCCAGATTAATTCTGTTGGCTGATTATGTTTATTTGGTTCATTATCAATAATTTTTCTCCATAAAACTTCACTTGATCAGTTATGGTTTTTAAGAAATGACGCCTTTTGAAAACCAAAGCATGATTTTGAACAATTAACAGACTAGCACTTGGTACCTTGAATATGGTAGAACCCAGATTAATTCTGTTAGCTGATTATATTTATTTGATTCGTTGTGATCAATTTTTATCCATAAAACGTTACTCGATCAGTTTGGTTTTTGTGTCGTGATGATTTTTGTAAAAATAAAGGATGATTTTAAACAATTAAGAGACTAGCACTTGGTACCTTGAATATGGTAGAAGCCAGATTAATTCTGATGGCTGATTATATCTATTTGGTTCCTTACCAATAATTTTTGTTCATAAAATTCCATTCGATCAGTTTTGATTTTCGAGTTGACATTTTTTGTAAAAATAAAGCATTATTTTAAACAATTAGGAGACTAGCACTTGGTACCTTGAATATGGTAGAACCCAGATTAATTCTGTTGGCTGATTATGTTTATTTGGTTCATTATCAATAATTTTTCTCCATAAAACATCACTTGATCAGTTTTGGTTTATGAATCAAGACGTTCTTTGTAAAAACAGAGCATGACTTTAGACAGTTAAGAGACTAGCACTTGGTACCTTGAATATGGGAGAACCCAAATTAATTATGCTAATAGATTATGATTATTTGGTTCATTGTGATCAACTTTTGTCCATAAAGCTTCATTCGATCAGTTTTGATTTTTGAGTTATGACTTTTTTCTAAAAATAAACCATAATTTTAAACAATTAAATGATCAGCAGTCGGTACCTCGAATATGATAGAACCCAGAATAATTCTGGTAGCTGATTATACCTAATTGGTTCATTACCAATAATTTTTGTCCATAGAACTTCACTCGATCAGTTTTGGTTTATGAATCATGATGTTCTTTGTAAAAACAGAGCATGACTTTAGACAATTAAGAGACTAGCACTTGGTACCTTGAATATGGGATAACCCAGATTAATTGTGGCAATAGATTATGATTATTTGGTTCATTGTGATCAACTTTTGTCCATAAAACTTCATTCGATCAGTTTTGATTTTTGAGTTATGACTTTTTTCTAAAAATAAACCATAATTTTAAACAATTAAATGATCAGCAGTCGGTACCTTGAATATGACAGAACCCAGAATAATTCTGGTAGCTGATTATGCCTAATTGGTTCATTACCAATAATTTTTGTCCATAAAAGTTCATTCGATCAGTTTTGGTTTTTGAATCATGACGTTCTTTATAAAAACATAACATAATTTTAGACAATTAAGAGACTATCACTTGGTACCTTAAATATGGTAGAACCCAGATTAATTATGGTAATAGATTATGATTATATGGTTCATTGTGATCAACTTTTGTCCATAAAACTTCATTCGATCAGTTTTGATTTTTGAGTTATAACTTTTTTCTAAAAATAAAGCATGATTTTAAACAATTGAAAGATCAGCACTTGGTACCTTGAATATGACAAAACCCAAATTAATTCTGGTAGCTGATTATGCCTAATTGGTTCATTACTAATAATTTTTGTCCACAAAACTTCACTCGATCAGTGTTGGTTTTTGAATCATGACGTTCTTTGTAAAAACAAAGATTAATTTTAGACAATCAAGAGACTAGCACTTGGTACCATGAATATGGTAGAACTAAGATGAATTATGGTAATAGATTATGATTATTTGGTTCATTGTGATCAACTTTTGTCCGTAAAACTTCACTCGATCAGTTTTGATTTTCGAGTTATGACGCTTTTTGTAAAGATAAAACATGATTTCAAACAATTAAGAGTCTAGCCCTTGGTACCTTGAATATGTTAGAACCCACATAAATTCTATTAGCTGATTATGTTTATGTGGTTCATTATCAATAATTTTTGTCCATAATACATTATTCGATCAGTTTTGGTTTTTGTGTTATGACGATATTTGAAAAATAAAGAATGATTTTAAACTGTTAAGAGATTAGCCCTTGTTACCTTGAATATGGTAGCACCTAGATTAATTCTGATGGCTGATTAAGTTTATTTGGTTCATTATCAACAATTTCCATAAAACTTCATCTGATCAATTTTGGTTTGTATGTAATGACGGTTTTTGAAAAATAAACCATGATTTTAAACTATTAAGAGATTAGCCCTTGATACCTTTAATATGGTAGCACCCAGATTACTTCTGGTGGCTGATTATGTCTGCTGGGTTCCTTATAAATAATTTTTGTTCATAAAACTTCATTCGATCAGTTTTGATTTTCGAGTTATGACGATTTTTGTAAAAAAAAGCATGATTTCAAACAATTAAGAAACTAGCCCTTGGTACCTTGAATATGGTAGAACCCAGATTAATTCTAGTGGCTGATTATGTCTATTTGGTTCCTTACAAATAATTTTTGTTCATAAAACCTCATTCGATTAGTTTTGATTTTCGAGTTATGATGATTTTTGTAAAAATAAAGCATGATTTGAAACAATTAAGAGACTAGCTCTTCATACCTTCAATATGGTAGAACCCGGATTTATTCTGATGGCCGATTATCTTTATTTGGTTCATTGTTAACAAATTTTATCCAGGTAGCTTCACTCGATCAGTTTTGGGTTTTGAGTCCTGACGTTTTTTGTAAAAGCAAAGTATGATTTTAAACAATTAAGAAACTAGCCCTTGGTACCTTGAATATGGTACAACCCAGATTAATTCTGGTAATAAATTATGTTTATATGGTTCATTGTGATCAATTTTTGTCCATAAAACTTCTCTCGATCAGGTTTGGTTTTTGTGACGACGTTTTTTGTAAAAATAAAGCATGATTTCAAACAATTAAGGGACTAGCCCTTTGTACCTTGAATATAGTAGAACCTAGATTAATTCTGGTAGCTGATTATATCTATTTGATCCATTATCACAAATTTTTGTCCATAAAACTTCTCTCGATCAGTTCTGGTTTTTGTGTAATGACGTTTTTTAAAAACTAAATAATGATTTTAAACAATTAAGAAACTAGCCCTTGGTACCTTGAATATGGTAGAATCCAGATAAATTCTAGTAGCTGATAATGTCTATTTGGTTCCTTACAAATAATTTTTGTTCATAAAACTTCATTCGATCAGTTTTGATTTTCGAATTATGATGATTTTTGTAAAAATAAAGCATGATTTGAAACAATTAAGAGACCAGCTCTTCGTACCTTCAATATGATAGAACCCAGATTTATTCTGATGGCTGATTATGTTTATTTGGTTCATTATCAACAAGGTTTATCCAGGTAGCTTCACTCGATCAGTTTTGGTTTTGGAGTCCTGACGTTTTTTTGTAAAAACAAAGTATGATTTTAAACAATTAAGAAACTAGCCCTTGGTACCTTGAATATGGTACAACTCAGATTAATTCTGATAATAGGTTATGTTTATATGGTACATTGTGATCAATTTTTGTCCATAAAACTTCTCTCGATCAGGTTTGGTTTTTGTGTCATGACGTTTTTTGTAAAAATAAAACATGATTTCAAACAATTAAGAGATTAGCTCTTGGTACGTTAAATATAGTAGAACTTAGATTAATTCTGGTAGCTGATTATGTCTATTTGGTCCATTATCACTAATTTTTGTCCATAAAGCTTCTCTCGATCAGTTCTGGTTTTTCTGTAATGACGTTTTTTGAAAATTAAATCATGATTTTAAACAATTAAGAGACTAGCACTTGGTACCTTGAATATGGTAGAACCTAGATTAATTCTGTTTGCTGATTATATTTATTTGGTTCCTTATCAACAATTTTTGTCCATAAAATTCCAATCGATCAATTTTGGTTTTTATGTAATGACGGTTTTTGAAAAATAAAGCATGATTTTAAGCTATTACGGGATTAGTCCTTGGTACCTTGAATACGGTAGTACCCAGATTAATTCTTGTTGCTGATTATGTTTATTTGGTTCATTATCAAAAATTTTTTTCTAAAGAACTTCAATGGATCAGTTTTGATTTTCGAGTTGTGACATTTTTTGTAACAATAAAGCATAATTTTATACAATTAAGAGACTGGTACTTAGTACCTTGAATATGGTAGAACCTAGTTCCTAGAACCTAATTCTGTTAGCTGATTATATGTATTTGATTAATTATCAATAATTTTTGTACATAGAACTTCAATGGGCCAGCTTTGATTTTCAGGATATGACATTTTTTGTAAAAATAAAACATGATTTTAAACAACTAAGAGACTAACTCTTGGTACTTTGAATATGGTAGAACCTAGATTAATTCTGTTAGCTAATTATGTTTATTTGGTTCTTTGTCAACAATTTTTGTCCACAAAACTTCATTTAATCAGTTTTGGTTTTTGCGTTATGACGCCTTTTGTAAGAATAAAGCATTATTTCAAACAATTAAAGATCATCACTTGGTACCTTGAATATGATAGATCTCAGATTAATTATGTTAGTGGATTACGTTTAATAGATTCATTATCAACAATTTCTGTCTACAATATTTCTTTTGATCACTTCTAAATTTTGACTTATGTCCTTATCTGCAAAAATAAACCATCACTTTAGATAATTAAAATTTCACTTGGTGCCTTGGATATGGTAGAAGCCATATATATTCTGGTAGTCGATTATGTTTTTTTAGTCCATTGTGAACAATTTTTGGCCATAAATGTCTTTCAATTACTTTTAGTTTTTGAGTTATGACGTATTTTGTAATGAATTTGATGCAATTAAAGATTTTCACTTTTTTTCACAAACTTTTTCGATACATAACGACCAGTTTGTGTGTACAAATTATTTCTCTATCAATTTTAATTTTTGACTCATAACCCATTTTATTTTCAATCAATTCAATGAAGATTTTAATTGAATCTACTTAATGATAGAACCCAAGTTGTGAATCATGACTTTTTGGCTCATTACCAACAATTTTTACCCCAAAATTTTTCCCAAAACTTTTATCTTATTCATTGAAAATTTTTAATTTACGATGACATTTAAAAAATGTCATTTCTTCAACTCTCTAACATAATAATAACCCGAGCAATCTCTTCAAATATCGCATTGACCGTTACCCCCTTCGAAATAGTGACCCGTATCAACCCTCTTGAGCGTCCGAAACAACGAAAAAAAATTACCATACCGGTTTGACCAACACTCGCCCCTAACTCAAACACCAATCCAGCAGGAAGAACATTAGTTTCGTCCATCTGCTAAGCGCACACAAAATTTTATTGTGTCATGAATGGTCAGTAACACCTTTTAAAGATTGACATAAAAAAATTGATTTCCTCCATTTTTTTTGTGTTTCGAATCGAGAGATGGTTGTAAAAGAGAGAGAGAGAGGGAGAGAGGACCTAGGTCCAAGATTAATCCTGCAGGAACGACGACGACGTCGGCAACGTAGAGGAGGCAACTTTAAGCTATTTATTTACCAGTTCCTCGGGCGCCTGTCGCCCTTAGACAAAAGACGGACGAGAACAAATGAAGAGGAAACCGACGCCGTCGTAAATGAGCCGAGACAAAAGAGCGGTCGGACACGGAGCGTCGGATGGCGTCCTGCACTTCGTCGACGTCGTCTCCACCGTGTGCAACCCACCACCATTTGCATAAGAATCAAAAGGCAACATCTTTTCTTACACACTCATTTCGTTTTATAATTTTCACCCCCTGGTTATCTTTACTAGTTTGTCAAAATGGGTGTCGTAAAGACGTTGTTTTGCCGGTGCCCGTGGAGGACGTCGTCGTCGTCGTCGTCCTCGACGACGATTCGGGGACCAGTTAAACGATGGCGAACGACGCCGGGGTGAACAATGGACATTTTACGCGGTCCATTGTGCCGGCTTATCTAACGGCAAGACGTTGATAAATCGACGACGCCGTGCCCAAAAGCAAAACCTCTTTGTCTTTTGAGCAACGCTGGAAAATGGGGGGCGAAAAAGCCTCCCCTTTCCATCCTCGAACACTGTCTTAAACAACACCCTTTTTTTACTCATCCCAAAATTGATTATTTCAAGAAAGCATAGTTAATTAAGAACGTAGCCTACTTTAGCCATAAATGACTCGATATCAGCAAGATCAATTTGTACTTTGAATAAGTCTTGGAAAAATTGAGATGGCTTAATGAGTGATACCTTAAAAGAAAGCTTAATTTATGCAGAAAAGAAAATCATATTTAGATAGACATGAATCGAGGTGAAGTAGGTTGGGTTAAGCTGAATCAAAAGTGCTTAAATAACTTAAAACTGCGTTTTGACTCAATCTTTAATAAGATTTTGAAAAAATGAGATATTTTGATGACAGATATCTTAAAAGAAAGCTTAATTAAAGCAAAAGACCAAACGATATTTAAATAGAAAAGATCTTATTTCATATAAGATGGGTTAAGCTGAATCCAAAGTGCTTAAATTGCTTAAATCTACATTTTGACTCTGCTTTTAATATCTTTTGAAAAAATTGAGATATTTTGATGGGCGATACCTTAAAGAAAAGCTTATTTAATGCAGAAAAGAAAATAATGTTTGAATAGAAATTATTCGATATGAGATGAGATGGGTTAAGCTGAATCGAAAGTGTTTAAATCGATTAAATTGCACTTTGACACTGCTTTTAATATCTTTTGAAAAAATTGAGATATTTTGATGGGTGATATCTTAGAAGAAAGATTATTTAATGCAGAATTGATAATAATGTTTAAATAGAAATGATTCGATCTAAGATTGGACGGGCTAAGCCGAATCAAAAGCGCTTAAATAGATTAAAAATGCATTTAACTCTGATTTTAATATCTTTTGAAAAAATTGAGATATTTTGATGAGTGACATCTTAAAAGAAAGCTTATTTAATGCAGAAAAGAAAATAATGTTTGAATAGAAATTATTCGACATAAGATGGGATGGTTTAAGCTGAATCAAAAGTGTTTAAATCAAGTAAATTGCACTTTGACACTGGTTTCAATATCTTTTGAAAAAATTGAGATATTTTGATGGGTGATATCTTAAAAGAAAGGTTATTTAATGCAGAAATGAATATAGTGTTTGAATAGAAATTATTGAAGATGGGACGGAATAGGTTAAGCTGACTCAAAAGTGCTAAAATCGTTTAAATTGCACTTTGACTCTGCTTGTAATATCTTTTGAAAAAATTGAGATATTTTGATGAGTGATATCTTAAAAGAAAGCTTATTTAATGCAGAAAAGAAAGTAATGTTTGAATAGAAATTATTCGATATGTGATGGGATGGGCTAAGCTGAGTCAAAAGTGCTAAAACGGTTTAAATTGCACTTTGATTCTGCTTTCAATATCTTTTGAAAAAATTGAGATATTTTGATGGGTGATATCTTAAAAGAAAGATAATTTAATGCAGAAAAGATAATAATGTTTAGATAGAAATGATTCGATCTAAAATTGAATGGGCTAAGCCGAATCAAAATAGCTTAAATAGATTAAAAATGTATTTTACTTTGTTTTTAATATCTTTTGAAAAAATAGAGACATTTTGATGAGTGACATCTTAAAAGAAAGACCATTTAATACAGAAAAGAAAATAATGTTTAGATAGAAACGATTCGATATGAAATAGGATAGGCTAAGCTGAATGAGGAGGGCGCAAAATGCTGAAAACTGTATTTCGACTCTGCTTTTAATATCTTTTGAAAAAATTAAGATATTTTAATGAGTGATATGTTAAAAGAAAGATTATTTAATGCAGAAAAGAAAATAATGTTTAAATAGAAATTATTCAATATGGGATAGAATAGGTTAAGTTGAATCAAAAGTGCTAAAACGGTTTAAATTGCACTTTGATTCTGCGTTTAATATCATTTGAAAAAATTGACATATTTTGATGGGCCATATCTTAAAAGAAAGGTTATTTAATGCAGAAAAGAAAATAATTTTTGAATAGAAATTATTCGATATGAGATGGGATGGGTTAAGCTGAATCAAAAGTGTTTAAATCAATCAAATTGCACTTTGACACTGTTTTTAATATCTTTTGAAAAAATTGAGATATTTTGATGGGTGATGTCTTAAAAGAAAGCTTATTTAATGCAGAAAAGAAAATAATGTTTGAATAGAAATTATTGAATATGGGATGGAATAGATTAAGCTGAATTAAAAGTGCTAAAACGGTTTAAATTGCACTTTGATTCTGCTTTTAATATTTTTTGAAAAATTGAGATATTTTGGTGGGCGATATCTTAAAAGAAAGCTTATTTAATGCATAAAAGAAAATAAAGTTTGAATAGAAATTATTCGATATGAGATGGGATGGGTTAAGCTGAATCAAAAGTATTTAAATCAAGTAAATTGCACTTTGACACTGCTTTTAATATCTTCTAAAAAAATTGAGATATTTTGATGGACGATATCTTAAAAGAAAGCTTATTTAATGCAGAAAAGAAAATAAAGTTTGAATAGAAATTATTCGATATGAGATGGGATGGGTTAAGCTGAATCAAAGGTGTTTAAATCAAGTAAATTGCACATTGACACTGCTTTTAATATCTTCTAAAAAAATTGAGATATTTTGATGGGCGATATCTTAAAAGAAAGCTTATTTAATGCAGAAAAGAAAATAATGTTTGAATAGAAATTATTGAATATGGGATGGAATAGATTAAGCTGAATCAAAAGTGCTACAACGGTTTAAATTGCACTTTGATTCTGCTTTTAATATTTTTTGAAAAATTGAGATATTTTGGTGGGCGATATCTTAAAGGAAAGCTTATTTAATGCAGAAAAGAAAATAAAGTTTGAATAGAAATTATTCGATATGAGATGGGATGGGTTAAGCTGAATCAAAAGTGTTTAAATCAATTAAATTGCACATTGACACTGCTTTTAATATCTTCTAAAAAAATTGAGATATTTTGATGGATGATATCTTAAAAGAAAGGTTATTTAATGCAGAAATGAATACAATGTTTGAATAGAAATTATTGAAGATGGGATGGAATAGGTTAAGTTGACTCAAAAGTGCTAAAATCGTTTAAATTGCACTTTGATTCTACTTTTAATATCTTTTGAAAAAATTGAGATATTTTGATGTGCGATATCTTGAAAGAAAGCTTATTTAATGTAGAAAAGAAAATAATGTTTGAGTAGAAATAATTCGATATGAGATGGGATGGGTTAAGCTGAATCAAAGGTGTTTAAATCGATTAAATTGCACTTTGACACTGCTTTTAATATCTTTTGAAAAAATTGAAATATTTTGATGGGCGATATCTTAAAAGAATGCTTATTTAATGCAGAAATGAAAATAATATTTGAATAGAAATTATTGAAGATGGGATGGAATAGGTTAAGCTGAATCAAAAGTGCTAAAACGGTTTGAATTGCACTTTGATACTGCTTTTAATATCTTTTGAAAAATTGAGATATTTTGGTGGGCGATATCTTAAAAGAAAGCTTATTTAATGCAGAGAAGAAAATAATGTTTGAATAGAAATTATTCGATATGAGATGGGATGGGTTAAGCTGAATCAAAAGTGTTTAAATCAATTAAATTGCACTTTGACACTGCTTTTAATATCTTTTGAAAAAATTGATATATTTTGATGGGTAATATCTTAAAAGAAAGGTTATTTGATGCAAAAAAGGAAATAATGTTTAGATAAAAATCATTCGATGAGAGATAGGATGGGCTAGGTTGAATGGAAAAGGCTTAATAATGAACTTTTAAAAGTAGTCGTGAATTGTGGGGTGGTTTCAGAAGGATGGGTATTCTAAATACTAGACAGCGTTCTATTCCTGAAAGTCTTGTTGATGTCGATGCTTTAAATGATTTCTTTTTGTCCTCTCAGAATAACTCGCAAGGTGATACTGATTTAATCACTTTCTTTTCATCAAATGTAATCCCTACGGTTACTGAAAAGCTTGAATTTTCTTTAGCCTCAGAGAAGGAGGTTATGGACATGTTGGTTTCAATAAAAACAAATGCGATTGGTTTCGATGGTGTCAGTGCAGAAATGCTGGTACTGTGTTGTCCAGTTATCTTGCCTTATATATGTCACATTGTCAACTTTTGTCTTGAGTTTTCTGTTTTTCCGGATTGCTGGAGGGTTGCTTTGGTTACACCGATGCCGAAAACGACCAATTCTTCCAATTATAATGATTTAAGACCGATCAGTATATTACCTGCAATATCTAAGATTTTAGAACGATTTGTCGCTTGTCAACAAAGGGAACATTTGGAAACCTTCTCCATATTACCTGATACCCAGTCTGGTTTCAGGAAGGGTTATAGTTGCGCTACTGCACTTTTGGAGGTTATTGATACTATTATCAGAGGGAGGGATATTGGCAAGACCACGGTTCTTGTTCTGCTGGACTTCTTCAAGGCATTTGATACGGTACGCCATAGAACGAATCGTCGCATGCCGGCTGATCACCCTTGTTCTACTATTACCTTTCTCAATTCCATGCTCACTCCCCATTCTTTACCTGCAATCACAGACAATCTTCCTAACATTCCAACCACTCTCCCTCTCACATACCTCACATGCTCCACAAACAATAGCGCTGGGTCAATCAAGACCCCCAAGTACTTAATACATACATTAATCCTCACTAACTCCCCATCCACATTCAGTGCCGGACCACGAATTTTCTTCTTGGAGAAAAATATCCCCTCCATCTTTTCCCTAGAATACTCCACCTTGCACTCCTCTGCCAATTCTCTACACACCTTCCATACCTTCTCCCACCTCATCTCGATCTTCTTTACCGATACATCCCCTATCAAAACGATCTGGTCATCGGCATAAGCATGTACCAGATCGCTTTCCTCATCTAACACTCTCTTCACTTTTTCAAACCATTCGTTCATCCCACAAATCCATAAAATAGGCCCCAAGCTAGATCCCTGTGGACACCCTCTATTTACGCATACCTCCACATCCTCGCACCTCAATATCCTGTCACTCAAGAAATTTTCCACCGCACACACTAAATAATCTGGTACGCCCATCCTCATCAACCCTGGTATCCAGATTGCATTAAATGCATTCGACATATCCAGGGCTACCACCACTCCATGCCACCCACGCACTTTACACTTATTCATTCCACTCACCAAACTATCCAATGCCTGTATTGTACCCCTTCCTTTCCTAAATTCATACTGCCTCTCATCCAACTTTCCATTACTCTCCACGAAACTTAAAATCCTCTCAGCCAGCACTCGATCCAACACTTTCCCCAGCGAGGAAGCAAGGCAGATGGGTCTTATCCCTCCATTTGGCTTGGGAAGCCATACTACTCTTGCTTCCTCCCACACTTCCGGAAACATCCCCTCATCCAAACATTTCTGGATGACTTCCATCCATTCATCCATAAACCTTTTCCAACTCTCTTTTACCACCACACCCTTCATTCCATCACATCCCGGGGCTTTTCCTTCTCCCATTCCATCAATTATCGCTTCCAGCTCACCAACACTTAACTTTTCACCCTTTCCACCCTCACACTCTCTAACGCATTCCATCATCCTACTTCTCGTCTCTTCCCTTATCTCACCCTGTCTCGTCGTATCCTCCTGTTCGCGATCCTGTAGAAAGTATCTTTTAAATTGCCTCCTTATCTCCTCCTCACGCCCTATCACCTCTCCACATTCGCTCCTTCCCACCATCATTGCTCTCCTTCCATACCCTTTGCTCTCCTTCCATACCTCATACCATCCCATCATTTTCACCCTCTCCCCCAGTTCCTCCACCCATCTTCTCTTTGCTTCCAAAATGCCTTTTTTGTATAGCCTCCTCTTCTCCATGTCGACATCCTTCTTCTCATTAACGTTCACCCCATTCCTCCTACATTCCTGATAACACCGTCTGGCTACTCTCATTTCTTCCTCATCGCATTCAGCCTTCCATTCCACCACTCCCTAGCCCCATTTCCCCTACGTCCTTTCCCTCTCACACCTCCAACTAACTCTTCACATACACTCACTATCGATTCACTCCAAATCCTCACATGCTCCTTCCCTGTAACAGCTAAGGAGGATAACAGCTCAGATTTCTTTCCCGCCTTTGGTATCATGGTTACCTGTGCCACCTCCATTGACATGGAAAATATTTTAGTCTTAACACAGCATTGAAGATCTGCAGTACTGATACTAACGCTTTTCTCGGTAGCTTTTGAAGTACCTGTCCAGTAATAAGATCATATCCTGGTGATTTATGCGGGTTGATTTCCTTTGTTATGACTTCCTTAAAGGTAAATGGTTTAATTGGAAATTCCATCTGAAACGGTTCCACCAGGCCATTTTCTATTTCTTGTTTATCTTCTATTGTTTCCGGTATTTGATACGGTGTTAATACCATAGCTAGATAATCAGCAAATGCTTGTGCTTTCTCTGTGTCATTTCTAGCCCATGTTCCAACGCTTAGCTTTAATGGTGGTATATGTTGTCGCGGTTTTTTTAAATAATTAGTTGCTCTCTAAAGCGAGTATTCAGTATCATCAGTTGCAGATAATCCAGTTCAGACTGGTTTTTTTAACGTTCGTAGTAGGTTTTTTAACGTTTTTGTTGCTTTGTTATACATTTGTTTATCCCTTTCCGTTCTCGTTCGCTGCCACTTTTTCCGTAGTCTACGCTTTTCTTCAATTTTGTCCTTGATAATCACAGGGATCCTGTCCTGGTACGATGCTCTGCTCTCGCCTTGGGTAGTTGCGTTCCACGCTGCTTTTTGTATAGCTCGAGTAAGATTCATGGTTTCCCTCTCTATGTCGTCTCCAGTTTTAAGAGGTACTTGAAGTTCAATTTCATCCAGAAAAACGTCCCATTTCGTTTTTTTATTGGTTAGTCTAGGCACTTTTTTTACAATAGGGATTTCAGTGGATAACTGGATCAGTGGATAATTATCGGTGTATGATCCGAGGATAAGTCCAAGGAAGATGATACTTTGAGTACTTTGCGGTTAATTCCTTTTGTAATAAAGATGTCGAGAACATCCGGAGTTCTTTCCCGATCAGCTGGCCAATATGTTGGTTCTCCTGTCGTAACGCATTCCAGTTTGTTATTTTTTATTGCAAAAATTCTTAAATTCTCTTCCTTTCGATGTTATTAATCTTGACCCCCATTCTGTATGTTTTGCATTATAATCTCCTCCGGCGATAAATCTGTTACCAATAGTTTTTATGAATTCTTCATAGTGGTGCCTCTTATTATTATGTTTTGGTGGACAAGTTTGGATAACCCAGTTTTGTCCAACTTCAATTATTGTAGTGTCGTTTTCAGCTTTTGCTTATATTATGAATCAATGCACAAGATACAAGTAGCTCAGAATTCTTGCAAAATTCTTGTTTATGGTGTTAAACGAAGAGATCATGTTTACCCCATTATAATGTCTAGTGGTTAATTTATAGAATTTTTGAGATTTTGATTCCTCAAGAAGTGATAAAGATGTTAAAAAGTGCTTATAAAGTCTTGAGTACTCTTTTTGTTGAATTTATTGAAGATTTGTGTATTTTCGCATGTTTTGGAAGTGACACGCAACGTAGATTAAAAACTTTTTTAGTTATCCCAAAAAGGAGTAGTTTTCGTGACTGATTACCCAAATTATCGTCGGTTCAATGAGCAATTTCCACGAAACTTTTGTTCGAAGCCGTAATGAAAGTATAAATAAGTCGCGATAATTCTGGGCAATTTGATGAGCACCTATGTGTGCCGTGCCTTCGAAGTGTAGCGGGGTTTGGCGCTCGGCAATTTGCGGTTTCCAGACGTTCCGAGAACTCCCTCTGTCGGCTTTTTGTTCCTCCTCAAACTCGGTTCCCAAAGGGTGCGTTTTCCAGAAATCCAGAAGAAACCGATCATTTCGAAAATAACAATTCTTTATTAACTCTTCATTTAAGCTTTACGTCCCCTAATCATGCCCGCCTTACCATCATCGTCCCGTGCAGCTCGTCCCGGCGTCGTTAAGATTAGATTTAACGACGCCGGAAACGACGCACCGGGGAAAAATGGCGTCGACGTCCTCGGCAATTTCCCCACGTAACACAAAAGCAATGTCTTCTACTAAACAAAAGTCCCCTCTTGGTGATTCAAGGATACCACCCCCACCCCCACCCCCATCCCCATCCCCATCTCGCCCTCCCCCCAAAAGATATTATGTGAAATAAAATTTTTAATTAAACCAAAAAAAAATGTTTCGTTTAAACTGGAGGTGATGAATAACAAGAAGCGTCTTTTACCCCCTCCAATTTCCTTCGTTCTCTCGTTCTATGGTGTAGAACAAAAACGCATCGGCGGAAACAAAAGAAAACCGTCTGACGCGCGTCCAGACGCCCCTCGCGGACAAAAGTGGGGGAAAAACTCCTTGCCCGCGGCCAATGGGAACGGGGCAGCTCTCGCGAACTGCGTTCAGATGTTTTATTGATCGGCATTTCAGACGTTCCGAGGAGAGAGAGCCCTTTTCGCGCGCGCGAAGGGGATATCCGGGGATGCGGGGGAGAAAACCCCGAGGGGGTGCGACTCTTCAAGGTGTACGTGTCCCCCCTTTTCTCTCGCCCGTCCATCCAACGGTCAGCTTGGGTAAGACGACGAAGATGAATTTACCAAAAAAAAAAAAAAATTATAAACACCACGATTTGGGATGATTCAAAATTGGGGTGGATAAAATAATTTTATTTTTGTTTACGAAAAATGGGGTGATTTAAAAATTAATTTGTTTGGAGTTTTCCTCCGACAAAGTTCGGAAAGGGTGTTGGGCGGGGAGATGATGGGCGGATGTGGGGTGGGTTGAAGCCGGGGTGAGTTTGGGGGACGAATTAAGTTAGCGAACTTGCTGTTCGCAATATTTCAATTTCCACCAGAAAATTGCGCAGGAACCCGACGATAATTTCATCGACTCTAATTTTTTTTTATTTTTTTGATTCATCCCTTAAATTAAAACAAGATTTCACATTTCACACAAATCAAACTTTATTTTATTAATTCATCAAAATTATGTTAATAATCCGTTCATGATTGAATCAAAAAGTGGAAAAACAACAATTACACACCGGATAAAGCGAAATTAAACCACCCCCAAACAAAAAAAAAACGAAAAAATTAAAAAAATTAAAATAAAAGTTTGAAAGTCTGCGATGAGGGTCCGAAGAGTTATGAATATTAATACGGTCGGTCTGGATTTCATATTTTCACTTAAGTCGCCGCTTTTTACAAGCCTTTTCACTCAGCGGTTTCCCCTTTTTAAATTAGGACCTAATTTGGGGCTCCGGAAATCCACAACGCAACAAAAAAAATTTATATAAATACAACCGAAAAATTAAAGGGATGAAAACGAGAATTTTCCCGTCAACAAGTTTGCATTTCATTGTGGATTCATTTATGAATGTGATTATTAAATGTAAATTTAAATAATTTTAAAAAAGTAAATGTTAAGTTTAAACGATAATTTCTCAAGAATTAAATGAGATATCAAAAAGTGGTTTTCACCATTGAAATTGTATAAGAATTCTGAATCAAATCTCACAATTTTGTTCTTTCAATTTTATTCATGACCGAGTATAGAATTGTTAAAATCAACATTAACAGAGCATCAAAATGATCATGTAATTTTAACTTATTATTAACTTAAAGACTGATTAAACAAGAACCAATCGAGATATCAAAAAATGGTTTTGATCATTGAAATTGTCTTAAAATTCTGAATTAGTCTTCAAAATTTCGTTACTTCGATTTTAATCATCATCCAGATAGCAATTGTTGAAGTCAACCCGTTACAATGAATCAGTAATTTGTATCGTTTATATTTTAAGCTTTATTCCTCAGGAACTAATTAAGATATTAAGAAGCGGTTTTCACCATTAAAATTGTCTTAAAATTCTGAATCAGTGCCCAGAATGTGGTTACTTCGATTCCAATAATCATCCAGATTGTATTTGTTGAAATCAACACATCAAAATGAATCCGAAATTTTTATAGGTTATCGTTAAACATTGATTCCTCAAGAACCAATTAAGAAATCAAGAAGCGGTTTCTACCATTAAAATTGTCTTAAAATTCTGAATCAGTGCCCACAATTTGGTTACTTCGCTTCCAATAATCATTCAGATAGCATTTGTTGAAATCAACACTTCAAAATGAATCAGAAATTTTTATGGGTTATCGTTAAAGGTTGGTTCCTCAAGAACCAATTAAGATATCAAGAAGCGGCTTTTACCATTAAAATCGTATTAAAATTTTGAATCATTGCCCACAATTTGGTTACTTCGATTCCAATAATCATCCAGATAGCATTTGTTGAAATCAACACATCAAAAAGTATCAGTAATTTTTATCGATTATTCTTAAGATTGTTTCCTCAGGAACTAAGTGAAATATTAAAAATCGGTATTCGCCATTAAAATTGCCATAAAATTCTGAATTTATCCTCAAAGTTTTGTTACTTCAATTTCAATCACCATCGAGATAGCATTTGTTGAAATCAATACGTCAAAAGGAATCAGGAATTTGTATCGATTATTCTTAAGATTGTTTCCTCAAGAACTAAGTGAGATATTAAAAAGCGGTTTTCGCCATTGAAATTGCCATAAAATTCTGAATTTATCCTCAAAATTTTGTTACTTCGATTACAATCACCATTGAGATAACATTTGTTGAAATCAACACGTCAAAAGGAATCAGTAATTTTTATCGATTATTCCTAAGCTTGAATCCTCAGGAACTAAGTGAGATATTAAGAAGCAGTTTTCGCCATTAAAATTGCCATAAAATTCTGAATTTATCCTCAAAATTTTGTTACTTCGATTTCAATCACCATCGAGATAGTATTTGTTGAATTCAACACTTCAAAAGGAATCAGTAATTTTTATCGATTATTCTTAAGATTAATTCTTCAGGAACTAAGTGGGATATTAAGAAGCGGTTTTCGCCATTAAAAGTGCCATAAAATTCTAAATTTATCCTCAAATGTTTGTTACTTCGATTTCAATCACCATCGAGATAGCATTTGTTGAAATCAACATATCAAAGGAAATCAGTAGTTTTTATCGATTATTTTTAAGCTTGATTCCTCAGGAACTAATTAAGATATTAAGAAGCGGTTTTCACCATTAAAATTGTCCTAGAATTCTGAATCTGTTATCAAAATTTCATTACTTCGACTTCAATCACCATCTAGATAGCATTTGTTGAAATCAACACGTCAAAAGGAATCAGTAATTTTTATCGATTATTCCTAAGCTTGATTCCTCAGGACCTAATTAAGATATTTAGAAGCGGTTTTCACCATTAAAATTGTCCTAGAATTCTGAATCTGTTATCAAAATTTCATTACTTCGACTTCAATCACCATCTAGATAACATTTGTTGAAATCAACACGTCAAATGGAATCAGTAATTTTTATCGATTATTTTTTAACCTCGATTCCTCAGGAAATAATTGAGATATTAAGAAATGGTTTTCACCATTAAAATTGTCTTGGAATTCTAAATCTATCTTCAAAATTTTGTTACTTCGATTTCAATCACCATCGAGATAGCATTTGTTGAAATCAACAGGTCAAAAGAAATCAGTAATTTTTATCGATTATTTTTAAGCTTGATTCCTCAGGAACTAATTGAGATATTAATAAACGGTTTTCACCATTAAAATTGTCTTAAAATTCTGAATCAGTGCCCAGAATTTGGTTACTTCGATTCCAATAATCATCCAGATTGCATTTGTTGAAATCAACACTTCAAAATGAATCGGAAATTTTTATAGGTTATCGTTGAACATTGATTCCTCAAGAACCAATTAAGATATCAAGAAGCGGTTTCTACCATTAAAATTGTCTTAAAATTCTGAATCAGTGCCCACAATTTGGTTACTTCGCTTCCAATAATCATCCAGATGGCATTTGTTGAAATTAAAACATCAAAAGGAATCAGTAATTTTTATCGATTATTCTTAAGCTTGATTCCTCAGAAACTAAGTGAGATATCAAGAAGCGGTTTTCGCCATTAAAATTGCCATAAAATTCTAAATTTATCCTCAAAATTTTGTTACTTTGATTTTAATCACCATCGAGATAACATTTGTTGAAATTAACACGTCAAAAAAAATTAATAATTTTTATCGATTATTTAAAGCTTGATTCCTCAATAACTAATTGAGATATTAAGAAGCATTTTTCGCCATTAAAATTGCCATAAAATTCTAGATTTATCCTCATAGTTTTGTTACTTCGATTTCAATCACCATCGAGATAACATTTGTTGAAATCAACACGTCAAAAGGAATCAGTAATTTTTATCGATTATTCTTAAGCTTGATTTTTCAGTAACTAAGTGAAATATTAAAAAGCGGTATTCGCCATTAAAATTGCCATAAAATTCTGAATTTATCCTCAAAGTTTTGTTACTTCGATTTCAATCACCATCGAGATAGCATTTATTGAAATCAATACGTCAAAAGGAATCAGTAATTTTTATCGATTATTCCTAAGCTTGATTCCTCAGGAACTAAGTGTGATATTAAGAAGCAGTTTTCGCCATTAAAATTGCCAAAAAATTCTGAATTTATCCTCAAAATTTCGTTGCTTCGCTTTCAATCACCATCGAGATAGCATTTGTTGAAATCAACACGTCAAAAGGAATCAGTAATTTTTATCGATTATTCTTAAGCTTGATTCCTCAGGAACTAAGTGAGATATTAAGAAGCGGTTTTCGCTATTAAAATTGCCATAAAATTCTGAATTTATCCTCAAAATTTTGTTACTTCGATTTCAATCACCATCGAGATAGCATTTGTTGAAATTAACAAGTCAAAAAAAATTAATAATTTTTATCGATTATTTAAAGCTTGATTCCTCAATAACTAATTGAGATATTAAGAAGCATTTTTCGCCATTAAAATTGCCAAAGAATTCTGAATTTATCCTCAAAATTTCGTTGCTTCGCTTTCAATCACCATCGAGATAGCATTTGTTGAAATCAACACTTCAAAAGGAATCAGTAATTTTCATCGATTATTCTTAAGTTTGATTCCTCAGGAACTAAGTGAGATATTAAGAAGCGGTTTTAGCCATTAAAATTGTCATAAAATTCTGAATTTATCCTCAAAGTTTTGTTACTTCGATTTCAATCACCATCGAGATAGCATTTGTTGAAATCAACACGTCAAAAGGAATCAGTAATTTTTATCGATTATTCTTAAGCTTGATTCCTCAGGAACTAAGTGAGATATTAAAAAGCGGTTTTCGCCATTAAAATTGCCATAAAGTTCTGAATTTGACCTCAAAATTTTGTTACTTCGATTTCAATCACCATCGAGATAGCATATGTTGAAATTAACACGTCAAAAAAAATTAATAATTTTTATCGATTATTTAAAGCTTGATTCCTCAATAACTAATTGAGATATTAAGAAGCATTTTTCGCTATTAAAATTGCCAAAGAATTCTGAATTTATCCTCAAAATTTCGTTGCTTCGCTTTCAATCACCATCGAGATAGCATTTGTTGAAATCAACACGTCAAAAGGAATCAGTAATTTTTATCGATTATTCTTGAGCTTGATTCCTCAGGAACTAAGTGAGATACTAAGAAGCGGTTTTCGCCATTAAAATTGCCATAAAATTCTGAATTTATCCTCAAAATTTTGTTACTTCGATTTCAATCACCATCGAGATAGCATTTGTTGAAATCAACACTTCAAAAGGAATCAGTAATTTTCATCGATTATTCTTAAGTTTGATTCCTCAGGAACTAAGTGAGATATTAAGAAGCGGTTTTAGCCATTAAAATTGTTATAAAATTCTGAATTTATTCTCAAAATTTTGTTACTTCGATTTTAATCACCATCGAGATAGCATTTGTTGAAATCAACATGTCAAAAGGAATCAGTAGTTTTTATCGATTATTCTTAAGCTTAAATCCTCAGGAACTAAGTGAGATATTAAGAAGCGGTTTTCGCCATTAAAATTGCCATAAAATTCTGAATTTATCCTCAAAATTTTGTTACTTCGATTTCAATCACCATCGAGATAGCATTTGTTGAAATCAACACTTCATAAGGAATCAGTAATTTTCATCGATTATTCTTAAGTTTGATTCCTCAGGAACTAAGTGAGATATTAAGAAGCGGTTTTAGCCATTAAAATTGTTATAAAATTCTGAATTTATTCTCAAAATTTTGTTACTTCGATTTTAATCACCATCGAGATAGCATTTGTTGAAATCAACATGTCAAAAGGAATCAGTAGTTTTTATCGATTATTCTTAAGCTTAAATCCTCAGGAACTAAGTGAGATATTAAGAAGCGGTTTTCGCCATTAAAATTGCCATAAAATTCTGAATTTATCCTCAAAATTTTGTTACTTCGATTTCAATCACCATCGAGATAGCATTTGTTGAAATCAACACTTCAAAAGGAATCAGTAATTTTCATCGATTATTCTTAAGTTTGATTCCTCAGGAACTAAGTGAGATATTAAGAAGCGGTTTTAGCCATTAAAATTGTTATAAAATTCTGAATTTATCCTCAAAATTTTGTTACTTCGATTTTAATCACCATCGAGATAGCATTTGTTGAAATCAACATGTCAAAAGGAATCAGTAGTTTTTATCGATTATTCTTAAGCTTAAATCCTCAGGAACTAAGTGAGATATTAAGAAGCGGTTTTCGCCATTAAAATTGCCATAAAATTCTGAATTTATCCTCAAAATTTTGTTACTTCGATTTCAATCACCATCGAGATAGCATTTGTTGAAATCAACACTTCATAAGGAATCAGTAATTTTCATCGATTATTCTTAAGTTTGATTCCTCAGGAACTAAGTGAGATATTAAGAAGCGGTTTTAGCCATTAAAATTGTTATAAAATTCTGAATTTATTCTCAAAATTTTGTTACTTCGATTTTAATCACCATCGAGATAGCATTTGTTGAAATCAACATGTCAAAAGGAATCAGTAGTTTTTATCGATTATTCTTAAGCTTAAATCCTCAGGAACTAAGTGAGATATTAAGAAGCGGTTTTCGCCATTAAAATTGCCATAAAATTCTGAATTTATCCTCAAAATTTTGTTACTTCGATTTCAATCACCATCGAGATAGCATTTGTTGAAATCAACACTTCAAAAGGAATCAGTAATTTTCATCGATTATTCTTAAGTTTGATTCCTCAGGAACTAAGTGAGATATTAAGAAGCGGTTTTAGCCATTAAAATTGTTATAAAATTCTGAATTTATCCTCAAAATTTTGTTACTTCGATTTTAATCACCATCGAGATAGCATTTGTTGAAATCAACATGTCAAAAGGAATCAGTAGTTTTTATCGATTATTCTTAAGCTTAAATCCTCAGGAACTAAGTGAGATATTAAGAAGCGGTTTTCGCCATTAAAATTGCCATAAAATTCTGAATTTATCCTCAAAATTTTGTTACTTCGATTTCAATCACCATCGAGATAGCATTTGTTGAAATCAACACTTCATAAGGAATCAGTAATTTTCATCGATTATTCTTAAGTTTGATTCCTCAGGAACTAAGTGAGATATTAAGAAGCGGTTTTAGCCATTAAAATTGTTATAAAATTCTGAATTTATTCTCAAAATTTTGTTACTTCGATTTTAATCACCATCGAGATAGCATTTGTTGAAATCAACATGTCAAAAGGAATCAGTAGTTTTTATCGATTATTCTTAAGCTTAAATCCTCAGGAACTAAGTGAGATATTAAGAAGCGGTTTTCGCCATTAAAATTGCCATAAAATTCTGAATTTATCCTCAAAATTTTGTTACTTCGATTTCAATCACCATCGAGATAGCATTTGTTGAAATCAACACTTCAAAAGGAATCAGTAATTTTCATCGATTATTCTTAAGTTTGATTCCTCAGGAACTAAGTGAGATATTAAGAAGCGGTTTTAGCCATTAAAATTGTTATAAAATTCTGAATTTATCCTCAAAATTTTGTTACTTCGATTTTAATCACCATCGAGATAGCATTTGTTGAAATCAACATGTCAAAAGGAATCAGCAGTTTTTATCGATTATTCTTAAGCTTAAATCCTCAGGAACTAAGTGAGATATTAAGAAGCGGTTTACGCCATTAAAATTGCCATAAAATTCTGAATTTATCCTCAAAATTTTGTTACTTCGATTTCAATCACCATCGAGATAGCATTTGTTGAAATCAACACTTCAAAAGGAATCAGTAATTTTCATCGATTATTCTTAAGTTTGATTCCTCAGGAACTAAGTGAGATATTAAGAAGCGGTTTTAGCCATTAAAATTGTTATAAAATTCTGAATTTATCCTCAAAATTTTGTTACTTCGATTTTAATCACCATCGAGATAGCATTTGTTGAAATCAACATGTCAAAAGGAATCAGTAGGTTTTATCTATTATTCTTAAGCTTAAATCCTCAGGAACTAAGTGAGATATTAAGAAGCGGGTTTCGCCATTAAAAATGCCATAAAATTTTGAATTTATCCTCAAAATTTTGTTGCTTCGATTTTAATCACCATCGATCTCGATTTTAATCAACATCGATCTGTTGAAATTAACACGTCAAAAGGAATCAGTAATTTTTATCGATTATTTCTAAGCTTGATTCCTCAAGAACTAAGTGAGATATTAAGAAGCGGTTTTCGCCATTAAAATTTTCATAAAATTCTGAATCAGTGCTCACAATTTGGTTATTTCGATTTTATTTACCACTCAGATAGTAATTGTTAAAGTTAACACAAACAGCGAATATATCAAATAATTATCATTAATTTAGGATTTAAGGAAAGATACTTTTTCTGCTCATAAAATACGAGTTAATGCTTGATTTGTTTAACTTTTTAGTTAGTTATCTTTAAAATAATTAAATACGTCAAACACAATTTAGTTATAAATCGAATTTATTTATTTATTTTTTCATTTTTTCTGTTTTTTTTTTATAAAACTTGGTAATGGTGTGACTTTTTGGGGTGATTCGTAATATTAATTTTTTTCGAGTATTTTGACAATTTCCTAGAGCTTTGTTGAGATATAAAGTATTTTGCTACCTATATCAGCTTTTGAGTTGATTTTTTTGCTAATAATCCGAAATTATCATATTTTAAGGATATATTTTTTAAACAAATTCTTAAGTTTATGTTGTAACTGGCTATCAATGATGCTTTTTACATTATTATAAACAATCTTACTGAATGAGTTTTGTATCCATTCATTTTTACTTATTTATTTACTGCAAAGCTTTAATAGACAAATTCTAACAAATTATAGATAATAACGAATAAATGTCATGCATAGGACTTTTCTGATGGATTTTAATTTTTTAGTTTCAATTAATTTTTATAGTAATACATTTAAACATTTTAGAGATTTTTGGCAATTCTCCAGAGTCGCAAATTACAACTCTAAAAAAATGCAAAATTTCTTCATTTTTAAAGATTGATTCCTCAAGAACCAATCGAAACATCAAAAAGCGGGTTTCATCATTAAAATTATCTTTTATTTCTAAATCAGTACTCATAATTTGATTACTTCGAGTTTAATCATCGCTTAAATAAAAATTGTTGAAATCAACACTAAGAATATTTTAAAATGAATCGATTATCTTCTTTAGGCTAGCTTTAAAGATTGATTCCTCAAGAACCGATCGAGATATTAAGTAAAAGTTTTCACCATTAAATTTGCCTTGGAATTTTGAATCAGTACTCACAATTTAGTTAATTCAATTTCAATCACCATTAATCTCTCAAGAACAAATCGAAATATCAAGAAACGCTTTTAAATATTAAAATTCTATAAGAATTCTGAATCAGCACTCATAATTTGGTTATTTCGACTTTAATCATCACTCAGACAGCAATTGTTGAAATCAACACCAACAATGTTTTAAAATGTATCGATTATTTTCTATAGGCTAACTTTGAAGAGTGATTCCTCAAGAACCGATCGAGATATTAAGAAAAGGTTTTCACCATTAAAATTGTATCAGAATTCTGAATCAGAGCTTATAATTTAGTTACTTTGATTTCAATAAGCATCTATATAGCGTTTGTTGATGTCAACACGTCAAAATTAATCAGTAATTTTTATGGGTTATAGTTAAAGATTGATTCCTCAAGAACCAATTGAAATATCAAGAAGAGGTTTTCACCATTAAAATTCTCTTAGAATTCTGAATCAGTGCTCATAATTTGGTTATTTCGATTCCAATCACCATCCAGATAGCATTTGTTGAAATCAATATATCAAAATGAAGCAGTAATTTTTATGGGTTATAGTTAAAAATTAACTTTTCAAAAACCAAGTAAGACATCAAGAAGCGGTTTTCACCATTAAAATTGTCTTAAAATTCTGAATCAGTGCCAACAATTTGGTTACTTCGATTCTAATAATCATCCAGATAGCATTTGTTGAAACAACAAAATGAATCAGAAATTTTTATGGGTTATGGTTAAACATTGATTCCTCAAGAACAAATTAAGATATCAAGAAGTGGTTTTCATCATTAAAATTGTTTTAAAATTTTGAATCAGTGCCCACAATTTGGTTACTTCGATTCCAATCACCATCCAGATAGCATTTGTTGAAATCAATACATCAAAATGAAGCAGTAATTTTTATGGGTTATAGTTAAAAATTAATTTCTCAAAAACCAAGTAAGACATCAAGAAGCGGTTTTCACCATTAAAATTGTCTTCAAATTCTGAATCAGTGCCAACAATTTGGTTACTTCGATTCTAATAATCATCCAGATAGCATTTGTTGAAATCAATACATCAAAATAAAGCAGTAATTTTTTAAGAGTTATCGTTAAAGATTGATTCGTCAAGAACCAATTAATATATCAAGAAGCGGTTTCCACCACTAAAATTGTCTTGGAATTCTGAATCAATGCTTGCAATTTGGTTACTTCGAGTTTAACCAACATCTAGATAGCTTTTGTTAAAATCAACATGTCAAAATTAATCAGTAATTTTTTGGTTTATAGTTAAAGTTTGATTCCTCAAGAACCAACTAAGACATCAAGAAGCGGTTTTCACCATTAAAATTGTCTTAAAATTCTAAATCAGTGCTCACAATGTGGTTACTTCGATTTTAATCATTAACCAGATAGCATTTGTTGAAATCAACACTTCAAAATCAATCAGAAATTTTTATGGGTTATCGTTAAAGGTTGATTCCTCAAGAACCAATTAAGATATCAAGAAGCGCTTTTTACCATTAAAATCGTATTAAAATTCTGAATCATTGCCCATAATTTGGTTACTTCGATTCTAATAATCATCCAGATAGCATTTGTTGAAATCAACACTTAAACTGAATCAGAAATTGTTATAGATTATCATTAAAGATTAATTCCTCAAGAACCAATTGAAATATCAAGAAGAGATTTTCACCATTAAAATTGTCTTAAAATTCTGAATCACTACTTACAACTTGGTTACTTCGATTTTAATCACCATCCAGATAGCACTTGTTGAAATCAATATATCAAAATGAAGCACTAATTTTTATGGGTTATCGTTAAAGATTGATTCCTCAAGAACCAATTAAGATATCAAGAAGCGGTTTTCACCAATAAAATTATCTTGGAATTTTGAATCAGTGCTTACAATGTGGTTATTTCGATTTCAATCACCATCTAGATAGCTTTTGTTGAAATCAACAGGTCAAAATTAATCAGTAATTTTTTGGATTATAATTAAAGATTGATTCCTCAAGAACCAATCAAAATATCAAGAAGCAGTTTTCACCACTAAAATTGTCTTGGAATTCTGAATCAGTGCTTACAATGTGGTTATTTCGATTTCAATCACCATCTAGATTGCTTTTGTTGAAATCAACAGGTCAAAATTAATCAGTAATTTTTTGGATTATAGTTAAAGATTGATTCCTCAAGAACCAATTAAGATATCAAGAAGCAGTTTTCACCACTAAAATTGTCTTGGAATTCTGAATCAGTGCTTACAATGTGGTTATTTCGATTTCAATCACCATCTAGATTGCTTTTGTTGAAATCAACACGTCAAAATTAATAAGTAATCTTTGGATTATAGTTAAAGTTTGATTCCTCAAGAACCAATTAAGATATCAAGAAGCAGGTTTCACCACTAAAATTGCCTTGGAATTCTGAATCAGTGCTTACAATGTGGTTATTTCGATTTCAATCACCATCTAGATTGCTTTTGTTGAAATCAACAGGTCAAAATTAATCAGTAATTTTTTGGATTATAGTTAAAGATTGATTCCTCAAGAACCAATTAAGATATCAAGAAGCAGGTTTCACCACTAAAATTGCCTTGGAATTCTGAATCAGTGCTTACAATGTGGTTATTTCGATTTCAATCACCATCTAGATTGCTTTTGTTGAAATCAACACGTCAAAATTAATAAGTAATCTTTGGATTATAGTTAAAGTTTGATTCCTCAAGAACCAATTAAGATATCAAGAAGCAGGTTTCACCACTAAAATTGCCTTGGAATTCTGAATCAGTGCTTACAATGTGGTTATTTCGATTTCAATCACCATCTAGATTGCTTTTGTTGAAATCAACAGGTCAAAATTAATCAGTAATTTTTTGGATTATAGTTAAAGATTGATTCCTCAAGAACCAATTAAGATATCAAGAAGCAGTTTTCACCACTAAAATTGTCTTGGAATTCTGAATCAGTGCTTACAATGTGGTTATTTCGATTTCAATCACCATCTAGATTGCTTTTGTTGAAATCAACAGGTCAAAATTAATCAGTAATTTTTTGGATTATAGTTAAAGATTGATTCCTCAAGAACCAATTAAGATATCAAGAAGCAGTTTTCACCACTAAAATTGTCTTGGAATTCTGAATCAGTGCTTACAATGTGGTTATTTCGATTTCAATCACCATCTAGATTGCTTTTGTTGAAATCAACAGGTCAAAATTAATCAGTAATTTTTTGGATTATAGTTAAAGCTTGATTCCTCAAGAAGCAATTAAGATATTATGAAGTAGTTTTCACCACTAAAATTGTCTTGGAATTCTGAATCAGTGTTTACAATGTGGCTATTTCGATTTCAATCACCATCTAGATAGCTTTTGTTGAAATCAACACGTCAAAATTAATCAGTAATCTTTGGATTATAGTTAAAGTTTGATTCCTCAAGAACCAACTAAGATATCAAGAAGCAGTTTTCACCACTAAAATTGTCTTGGAATTCTGAATCAGTGCTTACAATGTGGTTATTTCGATTTCAATCACCATCTAGATAGCTTTTGTTGAAATCAACACGTCAAAATTAATCAGTAATTTTTTGGATTATAGTTAAAGCTTGATTCCTCAAGAAGCAATTAAGATATTATGAAGTAGTTTTCACCACTAAAATTGTCTTGGAATTCTGAACCAGTGTTTACAATGTGGCTATTTCGATTTCAATCACCATCTAGATAGCTTTTGTTGAAATCAACACGTCAAAATTAATCAGTAATTTTTTGGATTATAGTTAAAGCTTGATTCCTCAAGAAGCAATTAAGATATTATGAAGTAGTTTTCACCACTAAAATTGTCTTGGAATTCTGAATCAGTGTTTACAATGTGGCTATTTCGATTTCAATCACCATCTAGATAGCTTTTGTTGAAATCAACACGTCAAAATTAATCAGTAATCTTTGGATTATAGTTAAAGTTTGATTCCTCAAGAACCAACTAAGATATCAAGAAGCAGTTTTCACCACTAAAATTGTCTTGGAATTCTGAATCAGTGCTTACAATGTGGTTATTTCGATTTCAATCACCATCTAGATAGCTTTTGTTGAAATCAACACGTCAAAATTAATCAGTAATTTTTTGGATTATAGTTAAAGCTTGATTCCTCAAGAAGCAATTAAGATATTATGAAGTAGTTTTCACCACTAAAATTGTCTTGGAATTCTGAATCAGTGTTTACAATGTGGCTATTTCGATTTCAATCACCATCTAGATAGCTTTTGTTGAAATCAACACGTCAAAATTAATCAGTAATTTTTTGGATTATAGTTAAAGCTTGATTCCTCAAGAAGCAATTAAGATATTATGAAGTAGTTTTCACCACTAAAATTGTCTTGGAATTCTGAACCAGTGTTTACAATGTGGCTATTTCGATTTCAATCACCATCTAGATAGCTTTTGTTGAAATCAACACGTCAAAATTAATCAGTAATTTTTTGGATTATAGTTAAAGCTTGATTCCTCAAGAAGCAATTAAGATATTATGAAGTAGTTTTCACCACTAAAATTGTCTTGGAATTCTGAATCAGTGTTTACAATGTGGCTATTTCGATTTCAATCACCATCTAGATAGCTTTTGTTGAAATCAACACGTCAAAATTAATCAGTAATCTTTGGATTATAGTTAAAGTTTGATTCCTCAAGAACCAACTAAGATATCAAGAAGCAGTTTTCACCACTAAAATTGTCTTGGAATTCTGAATCAGTGCTTACAATGTGGTTATTTCGATTTCAATCACCATCTAGATAGCTTTTGTTGAAATCAACACGTCAAAATTAATCAGTAATTTTTTGGATTATAGTTAAAGCTTGATTCCTCAAGAAGCAATTAAGATATTATGAAGTAGTTTTCACCACTAAAATTGTCTTGGAATTCTGAATCAGTGCTTACAATGTGGTTATTTCGATTTCAATCACCATCTAGATAGCTTTTGTTGAAATCAACACTTCATAATTAATCAGTAATTTTTTGGATTATAGTTAAAGCTTGATTCCTCAAGAAGCAATTAAGATATTATGAAGTAGTTTTCACCACTAAAATTGTCTTGGAATTCTGAATCAGTGCTTACAATGTGGTTATTTCGATTTCAATCACCATCTAGATAGCTTTTGTTGAAATCAACACGTCAAAATTAATCAGTAATTTTTTGGATTATAGTTAAAGCTTGATTCCTCAAGAAGCAATTAAGATATTATGAAACGGTTTTCACCACTAAAATTGTCTTAGAATTCTGAATCAGTGTTTGCAATTTGGTTACTTCGATTTTAACCAACATCTAGATAGCTTTCGTTGAAATCAACACGTCAAAATTAAACAATAATTTTTTGGATTATAGTTAAAGCTTGATTCCTCAAGAACCAATTAAGATATCAAGAAGTGGTTTTCACCATTAAAATTGTCTTAAAATTTTAAATTAGACCTCATAAATTGATTACTTCGATTTCAATTAATACCCGGAGAGCAATTATTAAAATAAACTCTAACAACTTATCAGAATGAACTTGTAATTTTTTAGCTTTCCTTCAAGCTCGATTCCTCAAGAACCCATCGAGATATCATGAAGCGGTTTTCACCATCAAAATTGTCTTGGAATTCTGAGTCAGTGCTCATAATTTAGTTACTTCAATTTTATTCACCACCCATATAGCATATATTAAAATCACGCGTCAATATTAATCGATTATTTTTTATATTTAAAAAATTAGATTACATTTAAAAATTGATTCCTCAAGAACTAATCGAGATATCAAAAAGCAGTTTTCTCCATTAAAATTGTCTTAAAATTCTGAGTCAAAACGCACAATTTCATTATTTCAATTTTATTAATAATCCTTAATGAATGAAATGAAATTTTAAGTACATATTCTCAAAAGAAAAATGCAGGTCGGAATTGAAGCTGTGTTAAACACAAGTTTCGATGGGATGAAGATTTCAGTGCAGCAATTCTTGCAAATCAATAAGATTCCGAATTCCGACTCGGTGAATAATAACATTATGCAGCAGTCTTCGTTGAAGTAAAATCGATGTTGCTAAGATTCTTTAATTTAACACAAAAAGAACAAGGAGTAACAATTTATCTCAGAAATTTTAAAGTTTTCATGATTTAAATCAAAGTTTTTTTTTCAAAAAAGTTTGAAATTCATGCATATTTCGTTTATAACTTTACCTTTTAAAATATAATTTCGTTTCTTAGATTTTTTTACGATTGATTCAGAATAAAGAATTTTTTTGATATTTTTGATGAGAATGGAGGATTTTTTTTGACTTTAAAAATTTCATTAAATTAAAATCGAAATCTGCTTTCGACGGTTAGAAAACGTGTTTCGACTGTGAAAAAGGGTGCTTAAAACCACGTAAAAAGACCGATTACGAGAGTCTGAGTCTCCGCTAGGGGTTGTAATGAAAAGGGGTTAAGCGGAAGGAACAAAAATGACCAGTAAGCGAAAAAATCAAAACTGGTTTGACCAGTTCTTGGCTGACCACCCTTTACCTGTCCCTTTACCGAAACCTTTTCTCTTCGTCGCAACCGAGACTTGGTCAATATTGCCGTTTCATTGAGCCCCTTTTTTAAAACGGGAATTGAATCAAAAAAAATGGGTTCCCAAACTAACTGACCCTTCCTTTGGGATCATTTTCCGGTACCATATGGGAAAAGGGTCAGTTTAATACCAAGCTTTGAAGAAGTAACATCATAA
This sequence comes from Onthophagus sagittarius, assembly GCA_036711965.1. NCBI lineage: Eukaryota > Metazoa > Arthropoda > Insecta > Coleoptera > Scarabaeidae > Onthophagus > Onthophagus sagittarius. The sequence continues at coordinate 15,827,287 of JASERS010000009.1, forward strand.
GAAGATTGATTCGAAAAGGTAAGTTTTTATTTTAAAGTTAAATATTGATTTTGGCGTAAGAAAAAGGGGGATGAAGGTAGCCCCGTCTCCATCTTTCCTAATTTTCTCCCTTTTCCTTCCGAAGTCTTTCCGCCCTTTCCACCTCTTTTCACCCCCCAAAGAGACCTAAAGAGAAAGAAGAAGAGAGCCACCCCCGCGCGAAAAGCCATTTTGAATATTCACCGTCTCCCCGGTCCTGCCAGGAGATAAAAACTTTAACAGTATTACCAACTTCTCGCCGTTGTAGATCGACTGCGAACCCCCGTTCCTAACCTCCCAACTCCCCCGAATCCTTCCCGCCCCCTCTTCACCAGGAACTGTAACGGCGACTCTCCGCGTAATGAAGAAAGATTCTAATTAAAAGACGGGACGGATCCGTCATTATTCTCCTCGAGGAGTCCCCCTTTTTGCGTTTCAACCCTTTCGCCTCACCTCCACCCCCTTTTTCAAACTCTCGAAACGACGACGCCCAGAAAATCTTTAAATCATCAAAAAACGTTGATTTAAAAAATTTGAAAACGTTTTGTTAAGTGGTGAAAGGGTTGAGGAGGAAGCTTGCTTCTTGCGGTTTAGATTAAATGGAGGAGACCGCAGAAGAAGCCGCGGCGTGTATGAGAAGCGTCGCGACGCCCCGACGTTGGGGGTTTCGGTTCCGTTAAAGGGGTTGTTGGGGGATGCCTCTAATTATTGCGTTTATTCGATTTTTCTTTTTTTTTTGGGGGGAATTATTTCTTCTAAAGGAGGAGGTTAAAAAAAGTCCTCATTAACCGTCCGTTAATTAACGTTTTGGCCGTACACAAAAAGCTCCCTTCTCCTCCGCCTCCGCCTCCTCAGCCTCCGGAGGTCTCCTTCTCGCGTTCGGCGGTGGTGGCGTTCGAGCAACAAAAACTTCGCGGAGCAGTTTCGGTAGGGCGGCCGCGTGGAGGCCGAAGGGGGGCGAGGGGGGGTCGGTCGCCACCGCCGCCCCTGATGAGGTCTACAAAGAAACGGAGCAAGCGGAGTGGCGGGCGGGGGAGATCGGGGCCGGGGGCGTCGTTAGGGCCGAAATAAGAGGGTCGGCCATCTTAGCGGCCCTTTTTCCCCCGGAGAGACTCCAATTTCGCTGGCTTTGTCTTTAATTTCGACCCCGGGGGGTGGGCGGGGGGTTTACGTGGATAAAAGAGGGTGTGCAAAACGAACGAAACCAACGCTTAGCAACCCTTCTTCTTCTTTCTCTTTTTTTTCCTCCTTCTTTTTTTTCTCATGGCCGCCTAATTTTAATTTATTTTTGTAACATTTTTTTGTTGATTGATTTAAAGCTTTTGGAGAAAGGTGTTTTATGGTTGGGGTGAATTGTTGATGTTTGGGTGAAAATTGGGATGTGTGAGGGTGTTAAATCCGATCCTTGACCTGCCCCACTGAACTTGTCTCTCCCGCATTGCCCCTGAAACTAAAGTTCGTGCGTTAGACGCCACCGATATCGCACTGTTATGGGGTAAACACCCCCTTTTCGAACTTCCTCAAGACGCGCTCCTATCTGACATTTATAATTTCGCCGAAAACAACATCAAAACTGCTCAAGATTTTTGGGAATGTTGTATAACTCATTCGAAAAGTAATAAGAACATCGTAACATACGAAATTTGAAACATAACAAAAATTTCGACGAATTTTAAAGTTCGCTTCATCGACGTTTATAAGAGATAAAGAGGTGAGTTATGGATTAAGTTAAAGCTTGAAATGTTTACTTTAAAATGGTGATAAAATTGATATATTAATTATTAAAGTTATCTTAGATTGGTTACAAAACAAAAATGTTAAAATTGGGGAAAATTTTGGAATTAACAAAATTTCGCGAAATTTGAAAAGTTACTCCGTCTTTATTTATGGAGATAAAGACATGGGATATGGTTGAAATTAAAGTTTGAAATGTCTACTTTAAAATGCTGTATAATGATTGATATATTGTTTATTAAAGTTTTCGCGAATTGGTTAAAGAATGAAAACATTAAAATTTGGGAATTAACAAAATTGTGTGAAGTTTGAAAACTCGCTCCAACTTGATTTATGGAGATAAAGAAATGAGTCATGGCTCAAATTAAAGTTTGAAATTTCTACTTTAAAATGATGTATGATAAACGATATGTTAATTATTAAAGCTATGTCTTATTGATTACAAAATAAAAATGTTAAGATTAGGGAAAATTTAGAAATTAACAAAATTTCGCGTAATTTGAAAAATTGCCCCGTTTTTATTTATGGAGATTAAGAAATGGGATATGGTTGAAATTAAAGTTTGAAATGTCTACTTTAAAATGCTGTATAATGATTGATATATTATTTATTAAAGTTTTCTCGAATTGGTTAAAAAGTGAAAACATTACAATTTGGGAATTAACAAAATTGTCTAAAATTTGAAAACTCGCTCCATCTTGATTTATGGAGATAAAGAAGTGAGTCATGGCTAAAATTAAAGTTTGAAATTTCTACTTTAAAATGATGTACGATAATCGATATGTTAATTATTAAAGTTATGTCTTATTGATTATAAAATAGAAATATTAAAATTAGGGAAAATTTAGAAATTAACAAAATTTCGCGAAATTTGAAAAATTGCTCCGTTTTTATTTATGGAGATTAAGAAATGGGATATGGTTGAAATTAAAGTTTGGAATGTCTACTTTAAAATAGTGTATAAAGATTGATATATTATTATTAAAGTGTTCTCGAATTGGTTAAAAAATGAAAACATTAAAGTTTGAGAATTAACAAAATTGTGTGAAATTTGAAAACTCGCTCCAACTTGATTCATGGAGATAAAGAAATGAGTCATTGCTCAAATTAAAGTTTGAAATTTCTACTTTAAAATGATGTACGATAATCGATATGTTAATTATTAAAATTATGTCTCATTGGTTATAAAATAGAAATGTTAAAATTAGGGAAAATTTAGAAATTTACAAAATTTCGCGATATTTGAAAAATTGCTCCTTTTTTATTTATGGAGATTAAGAAATGGGATATGGTTGAAATTAAAGTTTGAAATGTCTACTTTAAAATGATGTATAATGATTGATATATTATTTATTAAAGTTTTCTCGAATTGTTTAAAGAATGGAAACATTAAAATTTTGGAATTAACAAAATTGTGTGAAATTTGAAAACTTGCTCCAACTTGATTTATGGAGATAAAAAAATGAGTCATGGCTCAAATTAAAGCTTGAAATTTCTACTTTAAAATGATGTACGATAATGGATATGTTAATTATTAAAATTATGTCTCATTGGTTATAAAATAGAAATGTTAAAATTAGGGAAAATTTAGAAATTAACAAAATTTCGCGAAATTTGAAAAATTGCTCCGTTTTTATTTATGGAGATTAAGAAATGGGATATGGTTGAAATTAAAGTTTGAAATGTCTACTTTAAAATAGTGTATAAAGATTGATATGTTATTATCAAAGTTTTCTCGAATTGGTTAAAAAATGAAAACATTAAAGTTTGAGAATTAACAAAATTGTGTGAAATTTGAAAACTCGCTCCAACTTGATTCATGGAGATAAAGAAATGAATCATGGCTCAAATGAAAGTTTGAAATTTCTACTTTAAAATGATGTACGATAAACGATATGTTAATTATTAAAGTTATGTCTCATTGATTATAAAATAGAAATGTTAAAATTAGGGAAAATTTAGAAATTAACAAAATTTCGCGAAATTTGAAAAATTGCTCCGTTTTTATTTATGGAGATTAAGAAATGGGATATAGTTGAAATTAAAGCTTGAAATGTCTACTTTAAAATAGTGTATAAAGATTGATATATTATTATTAAAGTTTTCTCGAATTGGTTAAAAAATGAAAACATTAAAGTTTGAGAATTAACAAAATTGTGTGAAATTTGAAAACTCGCTCCAACTTGATTTATGGAGATAAAGAAATGAGTCATGGCTCAAATTAAAGCTTGAAATTTCTACTTTAAAATGATGTACGATAATCGATATGTTAATTATTAAAGTTATGTATTATTGGTTATAAAATAGAAATGTTAAAATTAGGGAAAATTTAGAAATTAACAAAATTTCGCGAAATTTGAAAAATTGCTCCGTTTTTATTTATGGAGATTAAGAAATGGGATATGGTTGAAATTAAAGTTTGAAATGTCTACTTTAAAATAGTGTATAAAGATTGATATATTATTATTAAAGTTTTCTCGAATTGGTTAAAAAATGAAAACATTAAAGTTTGAGAATTAACAAAATTGTGTTAAATTTGAAAACTCGCTCCAACTTGATTCATGGAGATAAAGAAATGAGTCATGGCTCAAATTAAAGTTTGAAATTTCTACTTTAAAATGATGTACGATAATCGATATGTTAATTATTAAAATTATGTCTCATTGATTATAAAATAGAAATGTTTAAATTAGGGAAAATTTAGAAATTAACAATATTTTGCGAAATTTGAAAAATTGCTCCGTTTTTATTTATGGAGATTAAGAAATGGGATATGGTTGAAATTAAAGTTTGGAATGTCTACTTTAAAATAGTGTATAAAGATTGATATATTATTATTAAAGTGTTCTCGAATTGGTTAAAAAATGAAAACATTAAAGTTTGAGAATTAACAAAATTGTGTGAAATTTGAAAACTCGCTCCAACTTGATTCATGGAGATAAAGAAATGAGTCATTGCTCAAATTAAAGTTTGAAATTTCTACTTTAAAATGATGTACGATAATCGATATGTTAATTATTAAAATTATGTCTCATTGGTTATAAAATAGAAATGTTAAAATTAGGGAAAATTTAGAAATTTACAAAATTTCGCGATATTTGAAAAATTGCTCCTTTTTTATTTATGGAGATTAAGAAATGGGATATGGTTGAAATTAAAGTTTGAAATGTCTACTTTAAAATGATGTATAATGATTGATATATTATTTATTAAAGTTTTCTCGAATTGTTTAAAGAATGGAAACATTAAAATTTTGGAATTAACAAAATTGTGTGAAATTTGAAAACTTGCTCCAACTTGATTTATGGAGATAAAAAAATGAGTCATGGCTCAAATTAAAGCTTGAAATTTCTACTTTAAAATGATGTACGATAATGGATATGTTAATTATTAAAATTATGTCTCATTGGTTATAAAATAGAAATGTTAAAATTAGGGAAAATTTAGAAATTTACAAAATTTCGCGATATTTGAAAAATTGCTCCTTCTTTATTTATGGAGATTAAGAAATGGGATATGGTTGAAATTAAAGTTTGAAATGTCTACTTTAAAATGATGTATAATGATTGATATATTATTTATTAAAGTTTTCTCGAATTGTTTAAAGAATGGAAACATTAAAATTTTGGAATTAACAAAATTGTGTGAAATTTGAAAACTTGCTCCAACTTGATTTATGGAGATAAAAAAATGAGTCATGGCTCAAATTAAAGCTTGAAATTTCTACTTTAAAATGATGTACGATAATGGATATGTTAATTATTAAAATTATGTCTCATTGGTTATAAAATAGAAATGTTAAAATTAGGGAAAATTTAGAAATTAACAAAATTTCGCGAAATTTGAAAAATTGCTCCGTTTTTATTTATGGAGATTAAGAAATGGGATATGGTTGAAATTAAAGTTTGAAATGTCTACTTTAAAATAGTGTATAAAGATTGATATATTATTATTAAAGTTTTCTCGAATTGGTTAAAAAATGAAAACATTAAAGTTTGAGAATTAACAAAATTGTGTGAAATTTGAAAACTCGCTAAAACTTGATTCATGGAGATAAAGAAATGAGTCATGGCTCAAATTAAAGCTTGAAAATTCTACTTTAAAATGATGTACGATAATCGATATGTTAATTATTAAAGTTATGTATTATTGGTTATAAAATAGAAATGTTAAAATTAGGGAAAATTTAGAAATTAACAAAATTTCGCGAAATTTGAAAAATTGCTCCGTTTTTATTTATGGAGATTAAGAAATGGGATATGGTTGAAATTAAAGTTTGAAATGTCTACTTTAAAATAGTGTATAAAGATTGATATATTATTATTAAAGTTTTCTCGAATTGGTTAAAAAATGAAAACATTAAAGTTTGAGAATTAACAAAATTGTGTGAAATTTGAAAACTCGCTCCAACTTGATTCATGGAGATAAAGAAATGAGTCATGGCTCAAATTAAAGTTTGAAATTTCTACTTTAAAATGATGTACGATAATCGATATGTTAATTATTAAAATTATGTCTCATTGATTATAAAATAGAAATGTTAAAATTAGGGAAAATTTAGAAATTAACAAAATTTCGCGAAATTTGAAAAATTGCTCCGTTTTTATTTATGGAGATTAAGAAATGGGATATGGTTGAAATTAAAGTTTGAAATGTCTACTTTAAAATAGTGTATAAAGATTGATATATTATTATTAAAGTTTTCTCGAATTGGTTAAAAAATGAAAACATTAAAGTTTGAGAATTAACAAAATTGTGTGAAATTTGAAAACTCGCTCCAACTTGATTCATGGAGATAAAGAAATGAGTCATGGCTCAAATTAAAGTTTGAAATTTCTACTTTAAAATGATGTACGATAATCGATATGTTAATTATTAAAATTATGTCTCATTGATTATAAAATAGAAATGTTTAAATTAGGGAAAATTTAGAAATTAACAATATTTTGCGAAATTTGAAAAATTGCTCCGTTTTTATTTATGGAGATTAAGAAATGGGATATGATTGAAATTAAAGTTTGAAATGTCTACTTTAAAATAGTGTATAAAGATTGATATATTATTATTAAAGTTTTCTCGAATTGGTTAAAGAATGAAAACATTAAAGTTTGAGAATTAACAAAATTGTGTGAAATTTGAAAACTCGCTCCAACTTGATTTATGGAGATAAAGAAATGAGTCATGGCTCAAATTAAAGTTTGAAATTTCTACTTTAAAATGATGTACGATAATGGATATGTTAATTATTAAAATTATGTCTCATTGGTTATAAAATAGAAATGTTAAAATTAGGGAAAATTTAGAAATTAACAAAATTTCGCGAAATTTGAAAAATTGCTCCGTTTTTATTTATGGAGATTAAGAAATGGGATATGGTTGAAATTAAAGTTTGAAATGTCTACTTTAAAATAGTGTATAAAGATTGATATATTATTATTAAAGTTTTCTCGAATTGGCTAAAAAATGAAAACATTAAAGTTTGAGAATTAACAAAGTTTTGTGAAATTTGAAAATTTATTCTATTTTTATTTATGAAGATAAAGAAGTGAGTTATGGTTTAAATTAAAGGTTGAAGTCTCTATTTTAATGTTATGTATAAAGATCGATATGTTAATTATTAACAATTTTCGGAGTCGATGAAAAAACAAAAACTTTAAAATTAAGATAAATCTGATAATTAACAAAAAATCGTGAAATTTGAGCGTTCGCTCCATCTCTATTTATGGAGATTAAGAAATAAATTATGCCTTAAAATAAAGCTTAAAATCTCTACTTTAATGTATTGTATAAAGATCGATATGTTAATTATTAAAAATTTTCGGAAACGATTAAAAAACAAAAACTTTAAAATTAAGATAAATTTGTTGATTAACAAAAATTCGTGAAATTTGAGCGTTCGCTTCATCGTTATTTATGGAGATTAAATTATTAAAAATCTTCGGAAACGGTTAAAAAACAAAAACTTTAAAATGAAGATAAATTTGATGATTAACAAAAATTCGTAAAATTTGAGCGTTCGCTCCATCTTTATTTATGGAGATTAATCAATGAATCATGGCTTAAATTAAAGCTTAAAATCTCTACTTTAAACTTGTGTATAAAGATCGATATGTTAATTATTAAAAATTTTCGGAAACGATTAAATAACAAAAACTTTAAAATTAAGATAAATTTGTTGATTAACAAAAATTCGTAAAATTTGAGCGTTCGCTCCATCTTTATTTATGGAGATTAAAAAATGAATCATGGCTTAAATTAAAGCTTAAAATCTCTACTTTAAACTTATGTATAAAGATCGATATGTTAATTATTAAAAAAATTCGGAATCGGTTAAGAAACGAAAACTTTATAATTAAAATAAATTTGATAGTTAACAAAAATTCGTGAAAATTGAGCGTTCGATTCATCGCTATTTATGGAGGTAAAGAAATGAATCATGGCTTAAATTAAAGCTTAAAATCTCTACTTTAAAGTTGTGTATAAAGATCGATATGTTAATTATTAAAAATTTTCGGAAACGATTAAATAACAAAAACTTTAAAATTAAGATAAATTTGTTGATTAACAAAAATTCGTAAAATTTGAGCGTTCGCTCCATCTTTATTTATGAAGATTAAAAAATGAATCATGGCTTAAATTAAAGCTTAAAATCTCTACTTTAAACTTATGTATAAAGATCGATATGTTAATTATTAAAAAAATTCGGAATCGGTTAAGAAACGAAAACTTTATAATTAAAATAAATTTGATAGTTAACAAAAATTCGTGAAAATTGAGCGTTCGATTCATCGCTATTTATGGAGATTAAAAAATGAATCATGGCTTAAATTAAAGCTTAAAATCTCTACTTTAAAATGCCGTATAAATATAGATATGTTAATTATTAAAAATCTTCGGAAACGGTTAAAAAACAAAAACTTTAAAATGAAGATAAATTAGATGATTAACAAAAATTCGTAAAATTTGAGCGTTCGCTCCATCTTTATTTATGGAGATTAAAAAATGAATCATGGCTTAAATTAAAGCTTAAAATCTCTACTTTAAAATTGTGTATAAAGATCGATATGTTAATTATTAAAAAATTTCGGAACCGGTTAAAAAACAAAAACTTTAAAATTAAAATAAATTTGATAATTAACAAAAATTCGTGAAATTTGAGCGTTCGTTTCATCTTTATTTATGGAGATTAAGAAATGAATCATAGCTTAAATTAAAGCTTAAAATCTCTACTTTAAACCTATGTATAAAGATCGATATGTTAATTATTAAAAATTTTCGGAAACGATTAAATAACAAAAACTTTAAAATTAAGATAAATTTGTTGATTAACAAAAATTCGTAAAATTTGAGCGTTCGCTCCATCTTTATTTATGAAGATTAAAAAATGAATCATGGCTTAAATTAAAGCTTAAAATCTCTACTTTAAACTTATGTATAAAGATCGATATGTTAATTATTAAAAAAATTCGGAATCGGTTAAAAAACGAAAACTTTATAATTAAAATAAATTTGATAGTTAACAAAAATTCGTGAAAATTGAGCGTTCGATTCATCGCTATTTATGGAGATTAAAAAATGAATCATGGCTTAAATTAAAGCTTAAAATCTCTACTTTAAAATTGTGTATAAAGATCGATATGTTAATTATTAAAAAATTTCGGAACCGGTTAAAAAACAAAAACTTTAAAATTAAAATAAATTTGATAATTAACAAAAATTCGTGAAATTTGAGCGTTCGTTTCATCTTTATTTATGGAGATTAAGAAATGAATCATAGCTTAAATTAAAGCTTAAAATCTCTACTTTAAACCTATGTATAAAGATCGATATGTTAATTATTAAAAATTTTCGGAAACGATTAAATAACAAAAACTTTAAAATTAAGATAAATTTGTTGATTAACAAAAATTCGTAAAATTTGAGCGTTCGCTCCATCTTTATTTATGAAGATTAAAAAATGAATCATGGCTTAAATTAAAGCTTAAAATCTCTACTTTAAACTTATGTATAAAGATCGATATGTTAATTATTAAAAAAATTCGGAATCGGTTAAAAAACGAAAACTTTATAATTAAAATAAATTTGATAGTTAACAAAAATTCGTGAAAATTGAGCGTTCGATTCATCGCTATTTATGGAGATTAAAAAATGAATCATGGCTTAAATTAAAGCTTAAAATCTCTACTTTAAAATGCCGTATAAATATAGATATGTTAATTATTAAAAATCTTCGGAAACGGTTAAAAAACAAAAACTTTAAAATGAAGATAAATTAGATGATTAACAAAAATTCGTAAAATTTGAGCGTTCGCTCCATCTTTATTTATGGAGATTAAAAAATGAATCATGGCTTAAATTAAAGCTTAAAATCTCTACTTTAAAATTGTGTATAAAGATCGATATGTTAATTATTAAAAAATTTCGGAATCGGTTAAAAAACGAAAACTTTATAATGAAAATAAATTTGATAGTTAACAAAAATTCGTGAAAATTGAGCGTTCGATTCATCGCTATTTATGGAGATTAAAAAATGAATAATGGCTTAAATTAAAGCTTAAAATCTCTACTTTAAAGTTGTGTATAAAGATCGATATGTTAATTATTAAAAATTTTCGGAATCGGTAAAAAAACGAAAACTTTAAAATGAAGATAAATTTGACGATTAACAAAAATTCGTAAAATTTGAGCGTTCGCTCCATCTTTATTTATGGAGATTAGAAAATGAATCATGGCTTAAATTAAAGCTTAAAATCTCTACTTTAAACTTATGTATAAAGATCGGTATGTTAATTATTAAAAAATTTCGGAATCGGTTAAAAAACGAAAACTTTATAATGAAAATAAATTTGATAGTTAACAAAAATTCGTGAAAATTGAGCGTTCGATTCATCGCTATTTATGGAGATTAAAAAATGAATCATGGCTTAAATTAAAGCTTAAAATCTCTACTTTAAAGTTGTGTATAAAGATCGATATGTTAATTATTAAAAATTTTCGGAATCGGTTAAGAAACGAAAACTTTATAATTAAAATAAATTTGATTCTTAACAAAAATTCGTGAAAATTGAGCTTTCGATTCATCGCTATTTATGGAGATTAAAAAATGAATCATGGCTTAAATTAAAGCTTAAAATCTCTACTTTAAAGTTGTGTATAAAGATCGATATGTTAATTATTAAAAATTTTCGGAATCGGTAAAAAAACGAAAACTTTAAAATGAAGATAAATTTGACGATTAACAAAAATTCGTAAAATTTGAGCGTTCGCTCCATCTTTATTTATGGAGATTAGAAAATGAATCATGGCTTAAATTAAAGCTTAAAATCTCTACTTTAAACTTATGTATAAAGATCGGTATGTTAATTATTAAAAAATTTCGGAATCGGTTAAAAAACGAAAACTTTATAATTAAAATAAATTTGATAGTTAACAAAAATTCGTGAAAATTGAGCGTTCGATTCATCGTTATTTATGGAGATAAAGAAATAAATTATACCTTAAATCAAAGCTTAAAATCTCTACTTTAAAGTTGTGTATAAAAATTAATATGTTAATTGTTAATGTTTTCTCGAATTGGTTAAAAAGAAAAATCTTTAATATTATGATAAATTTGAGAAATTAACAAAATTTCGTAAAATTTAAAAATTCGCTCCTTCTTTTTTATTAGAAACAAGAAATGTGCTCAAATTAAACCTTAAAATCTTTGCTTTATATATAGATTAATGTTAATCTCCCTGAAAATGATATCATATCTGAAACAAATATGATTGTTGTTAATGTATGGATCTTTATCCATTTATGGTGTGAGCTGTACCAAGCGGTGAAACGTCTCTTTTATCGAACCAACCTAACTTTCCACAAGAACCAATAAAACAGCTCACCGCCGGAAATCGCGTGTTACACGAAATCCAACGGTTTTGGTTTTAATCCGGTACAAAAAAGGACCCAAAAATTAAAGATCCACTTTCACTTCTTACCCTTCCTGTTTTTATTCAATCTTTTTTCCACACCAAATAATTGAAAATCACGCGCTTCGCACCTGTTAACAACATCCGCTTCTTTGATATAAAGAAGGAGAAAAAAGTAAGAAGTGAAAGTGAGTAATGAGATAATTGGAGTAAGGTGATGACGTGTGAAAAAAAATTGATTCAAACATATGTTTGATGTAATTTGAGGATGAAAAAGAGGATTTTTTTTGTTGGGGCAAAACACATATCATAACTAACGTTACACCGTTCCCCCCTTTAACTAATAAATCGCGGAGGTTGTTTGGATGTTGGAGGAGTGAGTGCACAAGAAAACGGAAGTAGATCTTCCATTGTTACGGACTCTCTCCGGTTATTGTCTTCCTACTCCTCTAGCAATTGTGCAACTTTATTAAAGGACACACACACATCCTGAACATAAATAATATCTCTAAAACCACCCCCTCGAAGAAGTTCCGCATTTCATAAAAGTATTTTTATTTCAAAATTTAAATTAAGCGAAATCTTGAAGGGTACCTCACGAGCGATGGAGAAGGATGGAAAGAGGCGAAGTAAAGGAGGGAAAAAGAATCCCCCATCGTAACGACTTTTCCTCAACCCTCTTTTCGTCCTTTCTCGCCTCCTTTTCCCTTCTTCGACTTCCTTTTCCAACCGCCCCCAACCCCCCGGCGCCTCCGCCAAGTTTTCTGCCTTCCCCGGCAATTTATAATGAATAAAATTTGAATGCTACTTAATTGCCAGTCCTGATGGATTTTCCTTAGCACGGTCCTTGGGCGGACATTTTCGCCCCCTCACCCCCGAATACGTTTTATAAATTACGCCCCTGGAGTCTCCAAACGAGACGGGGTGAGAAGAAACGAAGGGGGAATGTTTTAAGAACGCCATTTGGGTTTTATCGATTTTTAATTCTAGAAAAGGAGGAGGAATTTAAAAGTTGAGATTAAATTTGGGGTGCAAACTAAGAGGGAAGTGTCTAAAAATCGATTGCTTAAGATGTTTGTTTATAATAAATTGTTTCTGATTATTAATTTGATTAAAATTTGCGAAATTTTTAAATAAAACGTTTTGAAATTTTTAATTGGGAATGAGTGAAAAATTAAAAATGATGTAAGGAAAATTTATTAACGAAAATTGTTCTAAATTGATCAAAAAATCGATTTATTATATTATTTGTTTATCATAAATTGTTTATTATTACCAATTTGATTAAAATGTTGAAAATTGCGAAAATTTTTGAGTTTTGATGACAAAATGGGTTATGATTGGAGATGGGAAATGGAAAAAAGGAATGTAATGGGTGGATTTTGTTCTAAATTGACTCAAAAAAGTGGATTTATAAACAATTTGAATTTGTTGTTGAGTATTAATGAAAAGGAACGTGACGTCACGAATTTTTAAATAAAACGTTTTGAGATTTTTAATTGGGAATGAGGGAAAAATTTAAAAGTGATAGAGGAAAAATTTGTTAACAAAAAATGTTCTAAATTGATCAAAAAATCGAGTTCGTAAATTATTTGTTTATAATAAATTGTTTATGATTACCAATTTGAAGAAAATGTTGAAAATTGCGAAAATGTTTGGGCTTTGATATCAAAATGGGTTATGATTGGAAATGGGAAATGAAAAATAATAATGTTATGGATGGATTTTGTTCTAAATTAACTTAAAAAATTGGATTTATAAACAATTTCAATTTGTTGTTGTTGATTAGTAATGAAAAGGAACGTGACGTCACGAATTTTTAAATAAAACGTTTTGAGACTTTTAGTTGGGAATAAGGGAAAAATTAAAAGTGGTGGAGGTAAAAGTTATTAACGAAAAATGTTCTAAATTAATCAAAAAATCGATTTGGTAAATTATTTGTTTACAATAAATTGTTTATGATTACCAATTTGATTAAAATGTTGAAAATTGCGAAAATTTTTGGGTTTTGATGTCAAAATGGGTTATGATTGGAAATGGGAAATGGAAAGAAGGAATGTTATTGATGGATTTTATTATAAATTAACTCAAAAAATTGGATTTATAAACAATTTGAATTTATTGTTAATTATTATGAATGAAAAGGAACGTGACGTCACAAATTTTTAAATAAAACGTTTTGAGATTTTTAATTGCGAATAAGGGAATAATTAAAAGTGGTGGAGGTAAAAGTTATTAACGAAAAATGTTCTAAATTAATCAAGAAATCGATTTGGTAAATTATTTGTTTACAATAAATTGTTTATGATTACCAATTTGATTAAAATGTTGAAAATTGCGAAAATTTTTGGGTTTTGATGTCAAAATGGGTTATGATTGGAAATGGGAAATAGGAAGAAGGAATGTTATTAATGGATTTTGTTCTAAATTAACTCAAAAAATTGTATTTATAAACAATTTGAATTTGTTGTTAATTATTATGAATGAAAAGGAACGTGACGTCACAAATTTTTAAATAAAACGTTTTGAGATTTTTAATTGGGAATGAGGGAAAAATTAAAAGTGGTGGAGGTAAAAGTTATTAACGAAAAATGTTCTAAATTAATCAAAAAATCGATTTGGTAAATTATTTGTTTACAATAAATTGTTTATGATTACCAATTTGATTAAAATGTTGAAAATTGCGAAAATTTTTGGGTTTTGATGTCAAAATGGGTTATGATTGGAAATGGGAAATGGAAAGAAGGAATGTTATTGATGGATTTTATTCTAAATTAAGTCAAAAAATTGGATTTATAAACAATTTGAATTTGTTGTTAATGATTATTAATGAAAAGGAATGTGATATCACAAATTTTTAAATAAAACGTTTTGAGATTTTTGATTGGGAATGAGGGGAAAATTAAAAATGATGGAGGAAAAATTTATTAACGAAAAATATTCTAAATTAATCAAAAAATCGATTTCGTAAATTATTTGTTTATAATAAATTGTTTATGATTATCAATTTGATTAAAATGTTGAAAATTGCGAAAATTTTTGCGTTTTGATATCAAAATGGGTTATGATTGGAAATGGGAAATGGAAAAAAGGAATATTATTGATGGATTTTGATCTAAATTAACTAAAAAAAATGGATTTATAAATAATTTGAATTTGTTATTCATGATTATTAATGAAAAGGTACGTGACGTCATAAATTTTTAAATAAAACGTTTTGAGATTTGTAATTGAGAATGAGGAGAAATTTAAAAACGATTGGGGAAAAATTTATTAACAAAAAATGTTCTAAATTAATCAAAAAATCGATTTCGTAATTTATTTGTTTATAATAAATTGTTTATAATTACCAATTTGATTAAAATGTTGAAAATTGCGAAAATTTTTGGGTTTTGATATCAAAATGGGTTATGATTGGAAATGGGAAATTGAAAAAAGGAATGTTATTGATGGATTCTGATCTAAATTAACTCAAAAAATTGTATTTGTAAATATTTTGATTTTGTTATTGATGATTATTGATGAAAAGGAACGTGACGTCACAAATTTTTAAATAAAACGTTTTAAGATTTTTAATTGAGAATGAGAGAAAAATTAGAAATGATGGAGGAAAAATATATTAACGAAAAATATTTTAAATTGATTAAAAAATCGATTTAGTAAATTATTTGTTTATAATAAATTGTTTATGATTATCAATTTGATTAAAATGTTGAAAATTGCGAAAATGTTTGGGCTTTGATATCAAAATGGGTTATGATTGGAAATGGGAAATGGAAAAAAGGCATATTATTGATTGATTTTGTTCTAAATTAATTCAAAAAATTGGATTTATAAACAATTTGAATTTGTTGTTGGTGATTATTAATGAAAAGGAACGTGACGTCACAAATTTTTAAATAAAACGTTTTGAGATTTTTAATTGAGAATGAGGGGAAATTTAAAAACGATGGAGGAAAAATTTATTAACGAAAAATGTTGTAAATTGATCAAAAAAATTGATTTCGTAAATTATTTGTTTATAATAAATTGTTTACGATTACCAATTTGATTAAAATGTTGAAAATTGCGAAAATGTTTGGGTTTTGATGTCAAAATGGGTTATGATTAGAAATGGGAAATGGAAAGAAGGAATGTTATTGATGGATTTTGTTCTAAATTAACTCAAAAAATTGGATTTATAAACAATTTGAATTTGTTGTTGTTGATTATTAATGAAAAGGAACGTGACGTCACAATTTTTTAAATAAAACGTTTTGAGATTTTTAATTGAGAATGAGGGGAAATTTAAAAACGATGGAGGAAAAATTTATTAACGAAAAATGTTGTAAATTGATCAAAAAAATTGATTTCGTAAATTATTTGTTTATAATAAATTGTTTACGATTACCAATTTGATTAAAATGTTGAAAATTGCGAAAATGTTTGGGTTTTGATGTCAAAATGGGTTATGATTAGAAATGGGAAATGGAAAGAAGGAATGTTATTGATGGATTTTGTTCTAAATTAACTCAAAAAATTGGATTTATAAACAATTTGAATTTGTTGTTGTTGATTATTAATGAAAAGGAACGTGACGACACAATTTTTTAAATAAAACGTTTTGAGATTTTTAATTGAGAATGAGGGGAAATTTAAAAACGATGGAGGAAAAATTTATTAACGAAAAATGTTGTAAATTGATCAAAAAAATTGATTTCGTAAATTATTTGTTTATAATAAATTGTTTACGATTACCAATTTGATTAAAATGTTGAAAATTGCGAAAATGTTTGGGTTTTGATGTCAAAATGGGTTATGATTAGAAATGGGAAATGGAAAGAAGGAATGTTATTGATGGATTTTGTTCTAAATTAACTCAAAAAATTGGATTTATAAACAATTTGAATTTGTTGTTGTTGATTATTAATGAAAAGGAACGTGACGTCACAATTTTTTAAATAAAACGTTTTGAGATTTTTAATTGAGAATGAGGGGAAATTTAAAAACGATGGAGGAAAAATTTATTAACGAAAAATGTTGTAAATTGATCAAAAAAATTGATTTCGTAAATTATTTGTTTATAATAAATTGTTTACGATTACCAATTTGATTAAAATGTTGAAAATTGCGAAAATGTTTGGGTTTTGATGTCAAAATGGGTTATGATTGGAAATAGGATATGGCAAAAAGGAAACTTATTAATGAATTTTGATGTAAATTAATTCAAAAAATTTGATATATCAACAATTTGAATTTGTTGATGATGATTATTAAAGAAAATGAACGTGATCTTACAAATTTATAAATTGACGTTTTTCAATGATTTAATTGGGAATGTGGGAAAAACTAAAAGCGATGGAGTAAAAGTTTATTAACAAAAAATGTTCTAAATTAACCTAAAAATCGAATTCATAAATTATTTGTTTTTAATAAATTGTTTACGATTACCAATTTGATTAAAATGATGAAAATTGAAAAATGTTTGGGTTTTAACATTAAGATGGGGCTATGGTTGAAAATTGGAAATGGGAGAAGAGAAGCAATGTGTATTGCTTTAAGATTCCCTTTGATGCATTGTCGTGGGATACTATATTTGATCATAAGGTTCCTATACAGTGGATAACTCTTAAATTATTTATGATTATTTATACAAGTTCTGTTCAAAGCTGCACTTAGATGCCGATGATTGTGTATTAGGAGATCTCATCATTGTGCATTGTTTTAATTTAAATAAGTCCATGAAAGTGGAAAGAGAAAAAAACCGTAATTTAAAAAAAAATATTGAAAATCAAACAACTAATTATGTTATATTTCATATTTTGAGTGCGAATCTTATTACGTTTAAAAGTTAATATCTCAAAAACTAAACGATATTTTAAAAATCAGTTATTTTTATTCGAAATCTTATAATTTACTAAATAAATAATCATGAGTTCATAATTATTGGTTAAAATTTGAATTTATTATGAGCAAAGAAAAAACGATCAAAAGTAACTTCATCAACATCACGCATTAACATTTCTTAGATGGAATTCATTTAAAATTGAAATAACGAGCTATATATTATTTGAAAGAGGAGGATTCAAGCTTCAATTTGATATACAAGTCATTCCATCATTTTTAAAAATAAGACCCTCATGATCTTTCAAATTTTATGATTTTTTTCATGATTCTACTAAAATGTCAATAACACAGCATTATTTAACATTTCTTAACTGGAATCGATATCAAGTTAAAACACAAGTTATACATTATTTGGAAGAGGAAGTTTTAACCTTCAATTTCATATGGAAATCATTCTCTCATTTTCAAAAATAAGACCCTCGTCATCTTTCAAATTTTATCATTTTATTCGTAATTCTAATAAAAAACACATCATTCTTTAACATTTCTCAGGTGGAATCTATTTCAAATTGAAACAATGATTTATACATAATTTGAAAGAGGAAGGATGAGTCTTCAATTTGATATATAAGTAATTTCTTCATTTACAAGATGCAAGTCATTTCTTAGCTTTCAAAAATAAGACCCTTATGATTTTTCAAACTTTATCATTTTTTTGTGATTCTACTAAAACGTCAAAAATACATCATCTTTAACATTTTTTAGGTGGTAATGAGTTCAAATTGAAATAACGAATTATACATCATTTGAAAGAGAAAGGTTTAATCTTCACTTTTGTATGAAAATTAATTCTTCACTTTTAGAAATAAGACTCCAATTATTTTTTATTGTCTTAACCAAAAGGGTTGAGGTTATAGACTCACTAAAAAATCTCTCCTCTCATCCTCTCCGGAATCACTATTTGGCATATTTCGGAGCCCTCCTTGCCACGTCCTCACAAGCACTCGTTTGTCCAGAACGAAAAGGTTTCTTCTTTTTTTTTCTCAGTGTTATTTTTGCCGTTTGACATTAGATCACCTTGTTTTCATAGTTCTTCCTCCCTTACTTTCGTCATTTCATGTCCAGAACAGAAACATACACATTTCATTCATTTTAATATAGATGTTACTTTTAAGATATTCCTGAGCAGATGAGAGATGTTCCTTTGATCCACCCCTTTGTAGCAACTTTATCACCCATCCCCGAGTGGGTGTGATATCCAAGATTGTTGATAAAACCAATTTTGTCTTTGTCCTCCGATATTTGGCATAATTCGTCGCGGCATGTTAAACATCTTTGCCGTCTTTACCACTACTTTCCTAAGGTACTATATTCTTGCATTCCATTAGCTGATTGCCTATCTTTACTTTCATTTTTCTGGTTTTCTTTCTTATTTCCGTTTAATGAGGAGGAACGTCTATAAACATCTTGCTCAGCTTATTTCTTCCAATGGCTTTTTCCTCCTCTTTTCTGTTCTTCCCGTTACTACTACTGTCACATAGATCTTGATGCTGTACTGTTTTCTTTTTAATGCCATCCACTATTTTTTATATTCTATTAATTTCCCCACTCTGAAACCATACTGGTGCTTGTACAGCATACCTTTCCTCTGAATTTTTATTTTAAGACATGTCTTTAGTTGTAACACCAGTAGCTTTCCCATGATATCCTTCTGACAAATTTGTCTATAAGAAACCTCGCCATTCAGTCCTCTACTTGGCTTTTCCATCAGTACCAAATATGTTACTTTCCACTGTCTCGGAAAATGTCCTCGTATAAGGCAGGCATTATACACATTCAAGAAAACATCTTTGTCACCATTAACTGTCGCAATAATTTCTGTTGTAACACCATTTGGGCCTGGTGCCCTCTTTTTACATATCTTTATCACTGCAACTTCCTTCCTTCCTTCTTCTTCATGGAAGAAGTCCATGAAGAAGAAAGGTACGTTTTCTTGCCGGTTCTTTGCTGGGAAAAGGTTTCCATACTCACAATTTTCCTGTTTCGAAGTCTCAGTTTCTTCATGACAATTAAACGGCTGAGGCAAATTGAAAAAATGAGGCAAATTTTTACTTCGGCGATTTGAGGCGAAATCGTTCATTGCATGCCTTAGTTGATGTACCAAATTTTTTATAGGATGATCGTCAAGGACGTTTGTAGACAAGATGCTATAATCTTTTAATTGTCGATTTCGTGTTGACATATCAAGCCTAGCGCCTCGCCCGCAAGCGACTTCGGCGATTAGAAGCAAAATCGTTCATTGCATGCTTTGGCTGAAATACCAAATCGTTCATAGGATAATCGCCAAGGTCATTTGTGAACGAGGTGCTACAACTTTTGAATTGTCGATTTCGTATTGACACATCAACCCTAGCGCCTCGTCCGCAAGCGACCTCGGCGATTTGAGACGAAATCGTTCATTGTATGCCTTGGTTAAGACCCCAAATCTTTCATGCGATGACATTTATACTTAAATCGCCAAGGACACTTGCGGACGAGGTGCTACAACTTTTGAATTGTCGATTTCGTGTTGATACATCAACCCTAGCGCCTCGTCCGCAAGCGACCTCGGCGATTCGAGACGAAATCGTTCATTGTATGCCTTGGTTAAGACCCCAAATCTTTCATGCGATGACATTTATACTTAAATCGCCAAGGACACTTGCGGACGAGGTGCTACAACTTTTGAATTGTCGATTTCGTGTTGACACATCAACCCTAGCGCCTCGTCCGCAAGCGACCTCGGCGATTTGAGACGAAATCGTTCATTGTATGCCTTGGTTAAGATCCCAAATCTTTCATGCGATGACATTTATACTTAAATCGCCAAGGACACTTGCGAACGAGGTGCTACAACTTTTGAATTGTCGATTTCGTGTTGATACATCAACCCTAGCGCCTCGTCCGCAAGCGACCTCGGCGATTCGAGACGAAATCGTTCATTGTATGCCTTGGTTAAGACCCCAAATCTTTCATGCGATGACATTTATACTTAAATCGCCAAGGACACTTGCGGACGAGGTGCTACAACTTTTGAATTGTCGATTTCGTGTTGACACATCAACCCTAGCGCCTCGTCCGCAAGCGACCTCGGCGATTTGAGACGAAATCGTTCATTGTATGCCTTGGTTAAGATCCCAAATCTTTCATGCGATGACATTTATACTTAAATCGCCAAGGACACTTGCGAACGAGGTGCTACAACTTTTGAATTGTCGATTTCGTATTGATACATCAACCCTAGCGCCTCGTCCGCAAGCGACCTCGGCGATTCGAGACGAAATCGTTCATTGTATGCCTTGGTTAAGACCCCAAATCTTTCATGCGATGACATTTATACTTAAATCGCCAAGGACACTTGCGGACGAGGTGCTACAACTTTTGAATTGTCGATTTCGTGTTGACACATCAACCCTAGCGCCTCGTCCGCAAGCGACCTCGGCGATTTGAGACGAAATCGTTCATTGTATGCCTTGGTTAAGATCCCAAATCTTTCATGCGATGACATTTATACTTAAATCGCCAAGGACACTTGCGAACGAGGTGCTACAACTTTTGAATTGTCGATTTCGTATTGACACATCAACCCTAGCGCCTCGTCCGCAAGCGACCTCGGCGATTTGAGACGAAATCGTTCATTGTATGCCTTAGTTAAGACCCCAAATCTTTCATGCGATGACATTTATACTTAAATCGCCAAGGACACTTGCGAACGAGGTGCTACAACTTTTGAATTGTCGATTTCGTGTTGACACATCAACCCTAGCGCCTCGTCCGCAAGCGACCTCGGCGATTTGAGACGAAACCGTTCATGTATGCCTTAGTTAAGACCCCAAATCTTTGATGCGATGACATTTATACTTAAATCGCCAAGGACACTTGCGGACGAGGTGCTACAACTTTTGAATTGTCGATTTCGTGTTGATACATCAACCCTAGCGCCTCGTCCGCAAGCGACCTCGGCGATTCGAGACGAAATCGTTCATTGTATGCCTTGGTTAAGACCCCAAATCTTTCATGCGATGACATTTATACTTAAATCGCCAAGGACACTTGCGGACGAGGTGCTACAACTTTTGAATTGTCGATTTCGTGTTGACACATCAACCCTAGCGCCTCGTCCGCAAGCGACCTCGGCGATTTGAGACGAAATCGTTCATTGTATGCCTTGGTTAAGATCCCAAATCTTTCATGCGATGACATTTATACTTAAATCGCCAAGGACACTTGCGGACGAGGTGCTACAACTTTTGAATTGTCGATTTCGTATTGACACATCAACCCTAGCGCCTCGTCCGCAAGCGACCTCGGCGATTTGAGACGAAATCGTTCATTGTATGCCTTGGTTAAGATCCCAAATCTTTCATGCGATGACATTTATACTTAAATCGCCAAGGACACTTGCGGACGAGGTGCTACAACTTTTGAATTGTCGATTTCGTATTGACACATCAACCCTAGCGCCTCGTCCGCAAGCGACCTCGGCGATTTGAGACGAAATCGTTCATTGTATGCCTTGGTTAAGATCCCAAATCTTTCATGCGATGACATTTATACTTAAATCGCCAAGGACACTTGCGAACGAGGTGCTACAACTTTTGAATTGTCGATTTCGTGTTGACACATCAACCCTAGCGCCTCGTCCGCAAGCGACCTCGGCGATTTGAGACGAAATCGTTCATTGTATGCCTTGGTTAAGACCCCAAATCTTTCATGCGATGACATTTATACTTAAATCGCCAAGGACACTTGCGGACGAGGTGCTACAACTTTTGAATTGTCGATTTCGTGTTGACACATCAACCCTAGCGCCTCGTCCGCAAGCGACCTCGGCGATTTGAGACGAAATCGTTCATTGTATGCCTTGGTTAAGATCCCAAATCTTTCATGCGATGACATTTATACTTAAATCGCCAAGGACACTTGCGAACGAGGTGCTACAACTTTTGAATTGTCGATTTCGTATTGACACATCAACCCTAGCGCCTCGTCCGCAAGCGACCTCGGCGATTTGAGACGAAATCGTTCATTGTATGCCTTGGTTAAGATCCCAAATCTTTCATGCGATGACATTTATACTTAAATCGCCAAGGACACTTGCGAACGAGGTGCTACAACTTTTGAATTGTCGATTTCGTATTGACACATCAACCCTAGCGCCTCGTCCGCAAGCGACCTCGGCGATTTGAGACGAAATCGTTCATTGTATGCCTTGGTTAAGATCCCAAATCTTTCATGCGATGACATTTATACTTAAATCGCCAAGGACACTTGCGAACGAGGTGCTACAACTTTTGAATTGTCGATTTCGTATTGACACATCAACCCTAGCGCCTCGTCCGCAAGCGACCTCGGCGATTTGAGACGAAATCGTTCATTGTATGCCTTGGTTAAGATCCCAAATCTTTCATGCGATGACATTTATACTTAAATCGCCAAGGACACTTGCGAACGAGGTGCTACAACTTTTGAATTGTCGATTTCGTATTGACACATCAACCCTAGCGCCTCGTCCGCAAGCGACCTCGGCGATTTGAGACGAAATCGTTCATTGTATGCCTTAGTTAAGACCCCAAATCTTTCATGCGATGACATTTATACTTAAATCGCCAAGGACACTTGCGAACGAGGTGCTACAACTTTTGAATTGTCGATTTCGTGTTGACACATCAACCCTAGCGCCTCGTCCGCAAGCGACCTCGGCGATTTGAGACGAAACCGTTCATGTATGCCTTAGTTAAGACCCCAAATCTTTGATGCGATGACATTTATACTTAAATCGCCAAGGACACTTGCGGACGAGGTGCTACAACTTTTGAATTGTCGATTTCGTGTTGATACATCAACCCTAGCGCCTCGTCCGCAAGCGACCTCGGCGATTCGAGACGAAATCGTTCATTGTATGCCTTGGTTAAGACCCCAAATCTTTCATGCGATGACATTTATACTTAAATCGCCAAGGACACTTGCGGACGAGGTGCTACAACTTTTGAATTGTCGATTTCGTGTTGACACATCAACCCTAGCGCCTCGTCCGCAAGCGACCTCGGCGATTTGAGACGAAATCGTTCATTGTATGCCTTGGTTAAGATCCCAAATCTTTCATGCGATGACATTTATACTTAAATCGCCAAGGACACTTGCGGACGAGGTGCTACAACTTTTGAATTGTCGATTTCGTGTTGACACATCAACCCTAGCGCCTCGTCCGCAAGCGACCTCGGCGATTTGAGACGAAATCGTTCATTGTATGCCTTGGTTAAGACCCCAAATCTTTCATGCGATGACATTTATACTTAAATCGCCAAGGACACTTGCGGACGAGGTGCTACAACTTTTGAATTGTCGATTTCGTGTTGACACATCAACCCTAGCGCCTCGTCCGCAAGCGACCTCGGCGATTTGAGACGAAATCGTTCATTGTATGCCTTGGTTAAGATCCCAAATCTTTCATGCGATGACATTTATACTTAAATCGCCAAGGACACTTGCGAACGAGGTGCTACAACTTTTGAATTGTCGATTTCGTATTGACACATCAACCCTAGCGCCTCGTCCGCAAGCGACCTCGGCGATTTGAGACGAAATCGTTCATTGTATGCCTTGGTTAAGATCCCAAATCTTTCATGCGATGACATTTATACTTAAATCGCCAAGGACACTTGCGAACGAGGTGCTACAACTTTTGAATTGTCGATTTCGTATTGACACATCAACCCTAGCGCCTCGTCCGCAAGCGACCTCGGCGATTTGAGACGAAATCGTTCATTGTATGCCTTAGTTAAGACCCCAAATCTTTCATGCGATGACATTTATACTTAAATCGCCAAGGACACTTGCGAACGAGGTGCTACAACTTTTGAATTGTCGATTTCGTGTTGACACATCAACCCTAGCGCCTCGTCCGCAAGCGACCTCGGCGATTTGAGACGAAACCGTTCATGTATGCCTTAGTTAAGACCCCAAATCTTTGATGCGATGACATTTATACTTAAATCGCCAAGGACACTTGCGGACGAGGTGCTACAACTTTTGAATTGTCGATTTCGTGTTGATACATCAACCCTAGCGCCTCGTCCGCAAGCGACCTCGGCGATTCGAGACGAAATCGTTCATTGTATGCCTTGGTTAAGACCCCAAATCTTTCATGCGATG
Source organism: Onthophagus sagittarius (assembly GCA_036711965.1). Taxonomy (NCBI): domain Eukaryota; kingdom Metazoa; phylum Arthropoda; class Insecta; order Coleoptera; family Scarabaeidae; genus Onthophagus; species Onthophagus sagittarius. The sequence continues at coordinate 15,851,967 of JASERS010000009.1, forward strand.
ACATTTATACTTAAATCGCCAAGGACACTTGCGGACGAGGTGCTACAACTTTTGAATTGTCGATTTCGTGTTGACACATCAACCCTAGCGCCTCATCCGCAAGCGACCTCGGCGATTTGAGACGAAATCGTTCATTGTATGCCTTAGTTAAGATCCTAAATCTTTCATGCGATGACATTTATACTTAAATCGCCAAGGACACTTGCGGACGAGGTGCTACAACTTTTGAATTGTCGATTTCGTGTTGACACATCAACCCTAGCGCCTCGTCCGCAAGCGACCTCGGCGATTTGAGACGAAATCGTTCATTGTATGCCTTGGTTAAGATCCCAAATCTTTCATGCGATGACATTTATACTTAAATCGCCAAGGACACTTGCGAACGAGGTGCTACAACTTTTGAATTGTCGATTTCGTATTGACACATCAACCCTAGCGCCTCGTCCGCAAGCGACCTCGGCGATTTGAGACGAAATCGTTCATTGTATGCCTTGGTTAAGACCCCAAATCTTTCATGCGATGACATTTATACTTAAATCGCCAAGGACACTTGCGGACGAGGTGCTACAACTTTTGAATTGTCGATTTCGTGTTGATACATCAACCCTAGCGCCTCGTCCGCAAGCGACCTCGGCGATTCGAGACGAAATCGTTCATTGTATGCCTTGGTTAAGACCCCAAATCTTTCATGCGATGACATTTATACTTAAATCGCCAAGGACACTTGCGGACGAGGTGCTACAACTTTTGAATTGTCGATTTCGTGTTGACACATCAACCCTAGCGCCTCGTCCGCAAGCGACCTCGGCGATTTGAGACGAAATCGTTCATTGTATGCCTTGGTTAAGATCCCAAATCTTTCATGCGATGACATTTATACTTAAATCGCCAAGGACACTTGCGAACGAGGTGCTACAACTTTTGAATTGTCGATTTCGTATTGACACATCAACCCTAGCGCCTCGTCCGCAAGCGACCTCGGCGATTTGAGACGAAATCGTTCATTGTATGCCTTGGTTAAGACCCCAAATCTTTCATGCGATGACATTTATACTTAAATCGCCAAGGACACTTGCGGACGAGGTGCTACAACTTTTGAATTGTCGATTTCGTGTTGATACATCAACCCTAGCGCCTCGTCCGCAAGCGACCTCGGCGATTCGAGACGAAATCGTTCATTGTATGCCTTGGTTAAGACCCCAAATCTTTCATGCGATGACATTTATACTTAAATCGTCAAGGATACTTGCGGACGAGGTGCTACAACTTTTGAATTGTCGATTACGTGTTGGCACATCAACCCTAGCGCCTCGTCCGCAAGCGACCTCGGCGATTTGAGACGAAACCGTTCATTGTATGTTTCAGTTAAGATCCCAAATCTTTTCATGCGATGACATTTATACTTAAATCGCCAAGGACACTTGCGGACGAGGTGCTACAACTTTTGAATTGTCGATTTCGTGTTGACACATCAACCCTAGTGCCTCGCCCGCAAGCGACCTCGGCGATTTGAGACGAAATCGTTCATTGTATGCCTTAGTTAAGACCCCAAATCTTTCATGCGAAGACATTTATGCTTAAATCGTCAAGGACACTTGCGGACGAGGTGCTACAACTTTTGAATTGTCGATTACGTGTTGGCACATCAACCCTAGCGCCTCGTCCGCAAGCGACCTCGGCGATTTGAGACGACATCGTTCATTGTATGCCTTGGTTAAGATCCTAAATCTTTCATGCGATGACATTTATACTTAAATCGCCAAGGACACTTGCGGACGAGGTACTACAACTTTTGAATTGTCGATTACGTGTTGGCACATCAACCTTAGCGCCTCGTCCGCAAGCGACCTCGGCGATTTGAGACGAAATCGTTCATTGTATGCCTTAGTTAAGACTCCAAATCTTTCATGCGATGACATTTATACTTAAATCGCCAAGGATACTTGCGGACGAGGTGCTACAACTTTTGAATTGTTGATTTCGTGTTAACACATCAACTCTAGTGCCTCGCCCGCAAGCGACCTCGGCGATTTGAGACGAAATCGTTCATTGTATGCCGTGGTTAAGATCCCAAATCTTTCATGTGATGACATTTATACTTAAATCGCCAAGGACACTTGCGGACGAGGTACTACAACTTTTGAATTGTCGATTTGATGCCACGTCGTTCATTACATGTTTTGGTTAAAATAACACATCTTTCATAAGATGATATTTACAGTCAAATCGCCAAGGCCGCTTGCTAACGAGGTACTACATCCTTTGAATCGTCGAGTTCGTGTTATCACATTAACTCTAGCGCCTCGCTCGCAAGCGACCTCGTCGATTTGAGGCGAAATCGTTCATTGCAAGCTTTAGTTGAGATACCAAATCTTTCATAAAGTGACATTTATACTTAAATAGTCAAGGTCGTTTGCTGGCGAAGTGCTACATCCTTTGAATTGTCGATATCGTGTAAACACATCATCTCCAACGCCTCGGCCGCAAGCGATCTCGGCGATGTGAAACGAAATCGTTCATTACCCGCCTTAGTTAAAGCACCAAATCTTCTGTAAGACAACATTTGTACTGAAATCATCAAGAGGCCCTACAATCTTTGAGTTATGAGTTTCATGTTGATATTTTAAATCTAGCGCCTCGCCCGCAAGTGACCTCGGCGATTTGAGGCGAAGTCGTTCATTGCAAGCTTTAGTTGTGATTACAAATCTTTCATAATGTGACATTTACACTTAAATCGTCAAGGTCGTTTGCTGGCGAAGCGCTACAACCTTTGAATTGTCGTTTCGTGTAAATACATTATCTCTAACGCTTTGAAACGATTTGAAACGAAATCGTTCATTGCATGCCTTAATTAAAATACCAAATCTTCTGTAAGACATCATTTGTACTCAAATCATCAAGAGGCCAATTTTTGTACATCCTGTATATATATATATATAGGATGTTCAGAATAAATATAAGTACATATGTATATATATAAAGTAAAATTTCTTTTATTAACTTTTTTCTTGTTTATATATAATTAGAAAAGGTTGATAAAATGAAGGGTTGACAAAAGGGGATGGTAATTTTTCCCTTCAGACCATCGCGTCGCCGTTTGCCTAATAAATTAAGACGGGGGAGGTGAAATATACGGTCCCAACGGTACATAAGGGCGCGGCAAAGAATATATTTGCCGAATAAAGACGCGATATTTCGAAAAGGGCGAGGTGGCAGGGTTCGATTACAACGGGCGCGATAGGGGGCGAAATTCTCTAATTAAAATTGATACCACCAAGAAATTCGTTTTAAGAAGAAAAAAATCAAGGTGTGTAATTTTTCCGCCCCTTCAATTAAGGAAATTGAGGGGTTGTTTCGAAACTGGGAAACGTTTCTTGGCGTTTCTTTTGTTAATTTTCCATCGGGACACGGAGCGGGCGTGCCCCGGAAAAATTAACTATTTATGGGGGGCCACCCCCGAGTTCCCCGCCTCTGACGTTGCTGCTACCACCGAGGCGGCCTCGGTTGCCGCCGCCGGTGGTGCCGTGACAGTAAAATTTATCCGTCGAGTTTTCCGTAAATTTTACTTTAGACCGGGGCCTGAGTTATTCCGGAACTTTTAATGGGCGAAAATCTAATCGCCCACCCCACCTCCCTCAAACGCAAAACTTTACACGCCGAGTTGCTTTTCATCTTTGGAAGCAAAAATTTTTTCACCCCAATGACGTCTTTGCATGTTAGATATGATTTAAGTCGCTTGTCTTCGGGGGTTAAACGATTATGCTAATGGATGTTATCCAGGGGATTGTTTTTCGTCGCTTCCAATTAGAGTTTGAGCAAAAAATTTATCGTTATCAAAGAGACGAAAGACGAAATGAGGGGGTGAATCCTCACCACGTCCCCATTTAGATAAGTGAAGTAATATAAAGTTGAAGTTGGCAATTTAAAATCCGCCCCGGGGCAGTGAAGTTATCCAATTGGCCTTATCTGCGATAAAACACACAGAAAGGCGGAACGATCGCCCGAATCAAGACGGCTATGAATATATCTCCTGGAAGATCTCAAGGATTTCTCAACAAATCCAACACTAAAACTTTAATTATTAATGTTTGTTTCTACATATCTATATATTTGGATAGAAAGGGGGAAATTAAAAATGTCTCCGCCCATTCTTTTGGGGTTCGTTTTAAGAAGGGGAAGGGTAAAATCGTAGGGGAAAAAATGGGCGGATCGCAACCCCCACCCTTCGTTGAGCCGTCCAAGGCGTAGACTCGATTTTTCAACGACCCTTTCATCCCCCTCCACGAAACTCCGCTCTCCCTTGAGGACGCTGCCCCTTACAAGCTTCTTTTTCGCCCCTCCGCATCAAGGAGTATCGACCCAAAAAGTATTAACTCATTTTATATCTTTGTTGCAGAAGAATTAAGGAAGCTTTTTTAACCGAGATATGGGGGAAATTCATGATGTTCGAGTCGGGGGAGCTTTAGAAACGGAGCTTTTGTTCTTCTGGGACGCGGTGGAGGATAATAAAATTACCTTTCCGTGGAAACGGCTTGGATACAAATTTTAAGATCAATACTAAACTAAGACTTCAAAAAACCTCACATATTTAAATATAAAAAGAAAAAATGAAGAGATTCCTCATCAATCGTTGGGGTTGTAAGTTTCAGCGACCTCCTTGTGGCAGGCAAACACACGGAGAGAACGGTCTCCTCAAGTTTCTCCTTCTTGGTAAGCTCGGGGAGTCATTTAAAATTAAGATTAATTACCGAGGCCCCGTTTTTCATCGTTATGTACTTTAAATTATTTCCCGAAGTGGAAACGTTTATGTTTAACTTTTAAAATGAAGCCGAGCTCGAGAACGAAAAATCCAAAAAAAATAAAAACGAAATGAATCATTAATGGATTCTTTAATGGATGTTAGCGTTTTCCGGTGACAAATGGAGACGTCTCTGGGTTGGGGTGAAACGTTCGAAGACGCCTTAATCTTAAACCTAACATCCCCCGTTCCGAGAAGAGTTCTAAGGAGGAGGGCGGAAGGAGATAAATTGGGGATACTTTCATTAATCTAGATCAAACCAACGTGTTTTCGGGGAGATTTCCGGAAAAACTTAATTCTATACGTTTAGAAGAAAAATCGTGTTTGTTTAATAAGAAAAGTGATGATATATTTTAAATTGAATGATATATGCCTGGTTAAAAAGTTAAAAAATCATTGAATTAAAACAAATCTTGAATTAAAAGAAATAAATTGAAAATAAAATAATTATGACATAAGAATGAATTGTATTATAAATTGAAAAGAAAAGCTTCTTTTTTCGAATGATATATACCATTTTAACTAATTGAGATTATTTGAAACCAATTTGATTCACAAAAAATTCAATTTTTGTTATAAATTTAATGCAAATTAAAATAATCATATATTCAAGACGAGTTGTGATAAGACGATGATCTTTATCATAAATTAAAGATAAAACCTTCTTCTTTCGAATAATATATACCGTTTTAACAAATTGATATTATTTCGTTTGGTTGCAAATCCTAAAATCACCTTGATTTATAAAAAAATTAATTTTGGTTAAAAAATTAATTCAAATTAAAATAATGATATCTTCAAGACGGATTATGATAAAGCGATGATCTATATCATAAGTTGAAGATGAAAGCTTTTTCTTTCGAATGATATATACCATTTTAATTAATTGAGATTATTTGAAACTAATTTGATTCGCAAAAAAATCAATTTTTGTTATAAATTTAATGCAAATTAAAATAATCATATATTCAAGACGAGTTGTGATAAGACGATGATCTTTATCATAAATTAAAGATGAAAGCTTCTTCTTTCAAGTAATATATACCGTTTTAACAAATTGATATTATTTCGTTTGGTAGCAAATCCTAAAATCACCTTGATTTGTAAAAAAATTAATTTTAGTTAAAAATTTAATTCAAATTAAATAATGATATCTTCAAGACGAATTATGATAAAACGATGATCTATATCATAAATTGAAGACGAAAGCTTCTTCTTTCGAATGATACATACCATTTTAACTAATTGAGATTATTTGAAACCAATTTGATTCACAAAAAAATTCAATTTTTGTTATAAATTTAATGCAAACTAAAATAATCATATATTCAAAACGAGTTGTGATAAGATGATGATCTTTATCATAAATTAAAGACAAAAGCTTCTTCTTTCAAGTAATATATACCGTTTTAACAAATTGATATTATTTCGTTTCGTAGCAAATCTTAAAATCACCTTGATTTATAAAAAAATTTATTTTAGTTAAAAATTTAATTCAAATTAAAATAATGATATCCTCAAGACGAATTATGATAAAACGATGATCTATATCATAAATTGAAAAGAAAAGCTTCTCTTTTCGAATGATATATACCATTTTAATTAATTGAGATTATTTGAAACTAATTTGATTCACAAAAAAATCAATTTTTGTTATAAATTTAATGCAAATTAAAATAATCATATATTCAAGACGAGTTGTGATAAGACGATGATCTTTATCATAAATTAAAGATGAAAGCTTCTTCTTTCAAGTAATATATACCGTTTTAACAAATTGATATTATTTCGTTTGGTAGCAAATCCTAAAATCACCTTGATTTGTAAAAAAATTAATTTTAGTTAAAAATTTAATTCAAATTAAATAATGATATCTTCAAGACGAATTATGATAAAACGATGATCTATATCATAAATTGAAGACGAAAGCTTCTTCTTTCGAATGATACATACCATTTTAACTAATTGAGATTATTTGAAACCAATTTGATTCACAAAAAAATTCAATTTTTGTTATAAATTTAATGCAAACTAAAATAATCATATATTCAAAACGAGTTGTGATAAGATGATGATCTTTATCATAAATTAAAGACAAAAGCTTCTTCTTTCAAGTAATATATACCGTTTTAACAAATTGATATTATTTCGTTTCGTAGCAAATCTTAAAATCACCTTGATTTATAAAAAAATTTATTTTAGTTAAAAATTTAATTCAAATTAAAATAATGATATCCTCAAGACGAATTATGATAAAACGATGATCTATATCATAAATTGAAAAGAAAAGCTTCTCTTTTCGAATGATATATACCATTTTAATTAATTGAGATTATTTGAAACTAATTTGATACACAAAAAAATCAATTTTTGTTATAAATTTAATGCAAATTAAAATAATCATATATTCAAGACGAGTTGTGATAAGACGATGATCTTTATCATAAATTAAAGATAAAACCTTCTTCTTTCGAACGATATATACCGTTTTAACAAATTGATATTATTTCGTTTGGCATCAAATCCTAAAATCACCTTGATTTATAAAAAAAAATAATTTTAGTTAAAAATTTAATTCAAATTAAAATAATGATATCTTCAAGACGAATTATGATAAAACGATGATCTAAATCATAAATTGAAGATGAAAGCTTCTTCTTTCGAATGATATATACCATTTTAATTAATTGAGATAATTTGAAGCCAATTTGATTCACAAAAAATTCAATTTTTGTTATAAATTTAATGCAAACTAAAATAATCATATATTCAAAACGAGTTGTGATAAGATGATGATCTTTATCATAAATTAAAGACAAAAGCTTCTTCTTTCAAGTAATATATACCGTTTTAACAAATTGATATTATTTCGTTTCGTAGCAAATCTTAAAATCACCTTGATTTATAAAAAAATTTATTTTAGTTAAAAATTTAATTCAAATTAAAATAATGATATCTTCAAGACGAATTATGATAAAACGATGATCTAAATCATAAATTGAAGATGAAAGCTTCTTCTTTCGAATGATATATACCATTTTAATTAATTGAGACTATTTGAACCAATTTGATTCACAAAAAATTCAATTTTTGTTATAAATTTAATGCAAATTAAAATAATCATACATTCAAGACGAGTTGTGATAAGACGATGATCTTTATCATAAATTAAAGATAAAACCTTCTTCTTTCGAACGATATATACCGTTTTAACAAATTGATATTATTTCGTTTGGTAGCAAATCCTGAAATCACCTTGATTTATAAAAAAATTAATTTTAGTTAAAAATTTAATTCAAATTAAAATAATGATATCCTCAAGACGAATTATGATAAAACGATGGTCTATGTCATAAATTGAAGACGAAAGCTTCTTCTTTCGGACGATATATACCATTTTAATTAATTGAGATTATTTGAAACTAATTTAATTCGTAAAAAATTCAATTTTTGTTATAAATTTAATGCAAATTAAAATAATCATATATTCAAAACGAGTTGTGATAAGACGATGATCTATATCATAAACTAAAGATAAAAGCTTCTTCTTTCAAGTAATATATACCGTTTTAACAAATTGATATTATTTCGTTTCGTAGCAAATCTTAAAATCACCTTGATTTATAAAAAAATTTATTTTAGTTAAAAATTTAATTCAAATTAAAATAATGATATCTTCAAGACGAATTATGATAAAACGATGATCTAAATCATAAATTGAAGATGAAAGCTTCTTCTTTCGAATGATATATACCATTTTAATTAATTGAGACTATTTGAACCAATTTGATTCACAAAAAATTCAATTTTTGTTATAAATTTAATGCAAATTAAAATAATCATACATTCAAGACGAGTTGTGATAAGACGATGATCTTTATCATAAATTAAAGATAAAACCTTCTTCTTTCGAACGATATATACCGTTTTAACAAATTGATATTATTTCGTTTGGCATCAAATCCTAAAATCACCTTGATTTATAAAAAAAAATAATTTTAGTTAAAAATTTAATTCAAATTAAAATAATGATATCTTCAAGACGAATTATGATAAAACGATGATCTAAATCATAAATTGAAGATGAAAGCTTCTTCTTTCGAATGATATATACCATTTTAATTAATTGAGATAATTTGAAGCCAATTTGATTCACAAAAAATTCAATTTTTGTTATAAATTTAATGCAAACTAAAATAATCATATATTCAAAACGAGTTGTGATAAGATGATGATCTTTATCATAAATTAAAGACAAAAGCTTCTTCTTTCAAGTAATATATACCGTTTTAACAAATTGATATTATTTCGTTTCGTAGCAAATCTTAAAATCACCTTGATTTATAAAAAAATTTATTTTAGTTAAAAATTTAATTCAAATTAAAATAATGATATCTTCAAGACGAATTATGATAAAACGATGATCTAAATCATAAATTGAAGATGAAAGCTTCTTCTTTCGAATGATATATACCATTTTAATTAATTGAGACTATTTGAACCAATTTGATTCACAAAAAATTCAATTTTTGTTATAAATTTAATGCAAATTAAAATAATCATACATTCAAGACGAGTTGTGATAAGACGATGATCTTTATCATAAATTAAAGATAAAACCTTCTTCTTTCGAACGATATATACCGTTTTAACAAATTGATATTATTTCGTTTGGTAGCAAATCCTGAAATCACCTTGATTTATAAAAAAATTAATTTTAGTTAAAAATTTAATTCAAATTAAAATAATGATATCCTCAAGACGAATTATGATAAAACGATGGTCTATGTCATAAATTGAAGACGAAAGCTTCTTCTTTCGGACGATATATACCATTTTAATTAATTGAGATTATTTGAAACTAATTTAATTCGTAAAAAATTCAATTTTTGTTATAAATTTAATGCAAATTAAAATAATCATATATTCAAAACGAGTTGTGATAAGACGATGATCTATATCATAAACTAAAGATAAAAGCTTCTTCTTTCAAGTAATATATACCGTTTTAACAAATTGATATTATTTCGTTTGGTATCAAATCCTAAAATCACCTTGATTTATAAAAAAATTAATTTTAGTTAAAAATTTTATTCAAATCAAAATAATGATATCTTCAAGACGGATTATGATAAAACGATGATCTATATCATAAATTGAAGATGAAAGATTCTTCTTTCGAATGATATATATCATTTTAATTAATTGAGATTATTTGAAACTAATTTGATTCGCAAAAAATTCAATTTTTGTTATAAATTTAATGCAAATTAAAATAATCATATATTCAAGACGAGTTGTGATAAGACGATGATCTTTATCATAAATTAAAGATAAAAGCTTCTTCTTTCAAGTAAAATATACCGTTTTAACAAATTGATATTATTTCGTTTGGTAGCAAATCCTAAAATCACCTTGATTTATAAAAAAATTAATTTTAGTTAAAAATTTAATTCAAATCAAAATAATCATATCTTCAAGACGGATTATGATAAAACGATGATCTATATCATATATTGAAGACGAAAGATTCTTCTTTCGAATGATATATACCATTTTAATTAATTGAGATTATTTGAAACCAATTTGATTCACAAAAAATTCAATTTTTGTTATAAATTTAATGCAAATTAAAATAATCATATATTCAAGACGAGTTGTGATAAGACGATGATCTTTATCATAAATTAAAGATAAAAGCTTCTTCTTTCGAATGATATATACCGTTTTAACAATTTGATATAATTTCGTTTGGTAGCAAATCCTAAAATCACCTTGATTTATAAAAAAATTTATTTTAGTTAAAAATTTAATTCAAATTAAAATAATGATATCTTCAAGACGAATTATGATAAAACAATGGTCTATGTCATAAATTGAAGACGAAAGCTTCTTCTTTCGGACGATATATACCAATTTAATTAATTGAAATTATTTGAAACTAATTTAATTCGCAAAAAATTCAATTTTTGTTATAAATTTAATGCAAATTAAAATAATCATATATTTAAGACGAGTTGTGATCAGACGATGATCTTTATCATAAATTAAAGATAAAAGCTTCTTCTTTCAAGTAATATATACCGTTTTAACAAATTGATATTATTTCGTTTGGTATCAAATCCTAAAATCACCTTGATTTATAAAAAAATTAATTTTAGTTAAAAATTTAATTCAAATCAAAATAATGATATCTTCAAGACGGATTATGATAAAACGATGATCTATATCATAAATTGAAGACGAAAGATTCTTCTTTCAAATGATATATACCATTTTAATTAATTGAGATTATTTGAAACCAATTTGATTCACAAAAAATACAATTTTTGTTATAAATTTAATGCAAATTAAAATCATATATTTAAGACCAGTTGTGATAAAAGGATGATCTATATCTTAAATTAAAGATAAAAGCTTCTTCTTTCGCAAGAAATATAATCTACATTGACAAATTTGGATTAATTCGTTTGGCAGCAAAGTCGAAGCACAACCTAATTAAAAAAATTTTTCGTTTCCTTAAAAATCAACAAAACTTCGTTTAATCATATCATCAGAATGAATTATGATAAGACAATCATTTATATCTTAAATTGAAGAAGAAAGCTTCTAATTTCGAATGATATATGCAAATTTTTCAAATTGATGTTATTTCGTTTGGTGTATCCTTCCAAATTCAATTTAATTTAACAGAAGTTTTAATTTTCACTCAAAAATCAACAAAAATTAAAATTATCTTATCTCGAAAACGAATTGTGATAAGACAATGATATATATCTTAAATTGAAAAGGAAATCTTCTTCTTTCAATGGATGTATCACTTTAATAAATTGAGATTAGTTCGTTTGATAACGAAGTACAAACTGATCCTGATTTAAACATATTTGATAAATAATCGATAAAAATTAAAATAATCGTATCTCCAAAACTAATTATAATAAGACGATGATTTATATCATGATGTGAAGAGAAAAGCTTCTTCTTTCGATGGTTATATATCATGTTAATAAATTAAAATTATTTCGTTTGATATATCATTCCAAAATCAACTTAATTTAAGAAAAATTAATAAAAATTCATCTAACCATATTATCAGAACGAATTGTGATAAGAAAATCATTTATATCTTAAATTGAAGATTAAAGCTTCTTATTTCGAATGGTATATGCCAATTTCACAAATTGATGTTGTTTCGTTTGGTAGCGAAGTTTAAACTTGACCTGATTTAACATTTATGATGAAAAAATCGATACAAATTGAAATAATCGCATCTTCAAAACTAATTATAATAAGATGATGATTTATATAATGACGTGAAGAGAAAAGCTTGTTTTTTCGATAGATATATATCACGTAAATAAATTAAAATTATTCCGTTTGATGTATCATTCCAAACTCAACATGATTTAAGAAAAAATTTAAATTTCATTAAAAATCAACAAAAATTCGTCTGATGATATCATCAGAACGAATTGTGATGAGATAATGAAATATATCTTAAATTGAAGAAGAAAGCTTCTAATTTCGAGTGATATATGGCAATTTCACAAATTGATGATATTTCGTTTGGCATATCCTCCCAAATTCAACCTGATTTAACAGAAATTTTAATTTTCAATGAACAAAAAATGATCCTATCTCGAAAACGAATTCTGATGAAACGACGATATATATCTTAAATTAAAAAGGAGAGCTTCTTTTTTTTTCGAATGATATATATCATTTTATCATTGTGTCGATTTGTAGAAAGTTTCAAACTCAACTCATTTAATAGAAATTCTAAATTTCGTAAAAAAATAATCCAACTCAAAAATATCGTATCTCTTGAACGAGTTATGATAAAACAATGATATATATCTTAAATTAAAGATGAAAACTTCTTTTCTCGTACATATCATGTTACCAAACATCATCTATTTCGTTTTGGTAAGATTTAAAGTTAATGAAAATGAAGTTTTGAAATTAATTCTAGAAAATAAGTGGAATGATTTTATGAATGAAGATGAGTTTGGAAAGGAAATTTCGAAAGGGGGATGTAAGCGATGGGGCGATATTTTAGAAAATAGGAGCAAACGAAAATAAATCGAGCCACATTTAATACTCTCGGTTATTAATGGGACTGTATATCTTCCGCGAAGCTCGGTTTGCTTTCGTCTGTCTTGTATTCCAACTCGGCATTCATTTATTAAGATTTCTAAAGGATTTTAAAACGCCATTTGTTAACCAAACAAAACCGATTTTTTTAATCCGTCAAATGTAAATTCCCTTTATGATAACCCATTTTGGTGGAAACACAAAAGAAAACGTTCCTCGTTTCTAAGTGTACTAATTTATCAAGTAAATAGACACGCATTGTTCCCTTTGGATATTTCACGTGTTTTAGTTCTCACCATCTTACCCCCTTAACACCTTCATATTTTAAGTTTCAATTTAACACGATTTTTCCTTTTTAATCAACAAGTTTTCCACACAACTTTTTTTGTTTTAGCTTTGGCACTCGCTGGACCCTTTGCGGTCGAATCGTGGACCACCGAATCTCGCCAGAATTTCCCCAGCAACAGGTAGTGGTAGTCATTGACAGGCTCATTCCTGTGTGTGTGAGTGTGTGTGTTTATACATACTTGGATACTGGAGGAACGGGAGGAACGGGAGGAACGGGAGGAACGGGAGGAACGGGAGATGGGAGCTTTTCCCCCCAGAAATTAAACAACATTAGCGCACACGTGTTAAGAGCATCGAAAATAAATTCGCTGATTTTCGTTATGCGCAAGATGTTTTTGGGCTTTGAAATAAATCCGCGCTGAATCCTGAATAAGGTGTCGCTAAGTTCTTGGAGATTTGTAGAAAATATGCTTTCAGCGAGCTTTGCCTCGCACGTGGTTTCATATTCACGGTCTTCATGCCTCGGTCTTATATGGATAAAAACTATAAGTACGTGCGGTTTCGGAAAGTTATCTAATTCCCAACGCGGAGATTACTACATTACATAAAGGAGGACAGATTAGAAATTCTTAATGCCAATGAAAGCTCTCCCACCTTCGAAATTGCTAAGAAAATTACTAAACGATTTCTAATAAATATTAAAAGATCGTATCTCTTAAACGAGATCAGATAAAGTAATGATATATATCTTAAATTGAAGAGGAAAATGTAATCTTTCGAATGATATATATCATTTTATCAAATTGAGATTGTTTCGTTTGGTGGAAATTCATGAACTCAACTCGATTTAAAAGAAAATCAATTTTCGTAAAGAATTTAATATAAATTGAAATAATGATATCTTCAAGACGAGTTGTGACAAGACAATGATTTATATCTTAAATTTAAGAGAAAATCGTCTTCTTTTGAATGATAAATACGGTATTAATAAGTTGAAATTATTTCCGTTGATACAATATCCTAAAATCAACTAGATTTAAAAGAAATTTCAGTTTTAGTTACAAAATTGACACAAATTAAAACAAACTTATCTTCTAAATGAATTGCGGCGAAACGATGGTATATATCTTAAATTGAAGTAAAAAGTTTATTCTTTTGAATGATATATACCATTTTAACAGATTCAGATTATTCCGTTTAATAAACTCAACTTGATTTAAAAGAAAATCAATTTTTGTAAAGAATTTAATATAACTTGGAATAATGATATCTTCAAGACGAGTTGTGATAAGATAATGATTTATATCTTAAATTGAAGAGCAAATTGTCTTCTTTCGAATGATATATACGGTATTAATAAGTTGAAATTATTTCAGTTGATACGATATCCTAAAATCAACTAGATTTAAAAGAAATTTCAGTTTTAGTTAAAAAATTGACACAAATTAAAACAAACCTATCTTCTAAATGAATTGCGGCGAAACGATGATATATATCTTAACTTGAAGTAGAAAGTTTATTCTTTCGAATGATATATACCATTTTAACAAATTCAGATTATTCCGTTTAATAAACTCAACTTGATTTAAAAGAAAATCAATTTTTGTAAAGAATTTAATATAACTTGGAATAATGATATCTTCAAGACGAGTTGTGATAAGATAATGATTTATATCTTAAATTGAAGAGCAAATTGTCTTCTTTCGAATGATATATACGGTATTAATAAGTTGAAATTATTTCAGTTGATACGATATCCTAAAATCAACTAGATTTAAAAGAAATTTCAGTTTTAGTTAAAAAATTGACACAAATTAAAACAAACTTATCTTCTAAATGAATTGCGGCGAAATGATGATATATATCTTAAATTGAAGAAGAAAGTTGATTCTTTCGAATGATATATACCATTTTAACAAATTCAGATTATTCCGTTTAATAAACTCAACTTATTTTAAAAGAACATCAATTTTTGTAAAGAATTTAATATAAATTGAAATAATGATATCTTCAAGACGAGTCGTGTTAAGATAATGATTTATATCTTAAATTGAAGAGAAAATTGGCTTCTTTCGAATGAATATACGGTATTAATAAGTTGAGATTATGTTGGTTGGTATGATATCCTAAAGTGAATTTGATTTAAAAGAAATTTCAGTTTTAGTAAAAAAATTGACACAAATTAAAACGAATTGCGGTGAAACGATGATATATATCTTAAATTGAAGAAGAAAGTTTATTCTTTCGAATGATATATATCATTTTAACAAATTCAGATTATTCCGTTTAATAAACTCAACTTGATTTAAAAGAAAATCAATTTTTGTAAAGAATTTAATATAATTTGGAATAATGATATCTTCAAGACGAGTTGTGATAAGATAATGATTTATATCTTAAATTGAAGAGAAAACCGTCTTCTTTCGAATGATATATACGGTATTAATAAGTTGAAATTATTTCAGTTGATACGATATCCTAAAATCAACTAGATTTAAAAGAAATTTCAGTTTTAGTTAAAAAATTGACACAAATTAAAACAAACCTATCTCCTAAACGAATTGCGGCGAAACGATGATATATATCTTAAATTGAAGAAGAAAGTTTATTCTTTCGAATGATATATACCATTTTAACAGATTCAGATTATTCCGGTTAATAAACTCAACTTGATTTAAAAGAAAATCAATTTTTGTAAAGAATTTAATATAATTTGGAATAATGATATCTTCAAGACGAGTTGTGATAAGATAATGATTTATATCTTAAATTGAAAAGAAAATTGTCTTCTTTCGAATGATGTATACGGTATTAACACGTTGAAATTATTTCGGTTGATACGATATCCTAAAGTCAACTTGATTTAAATGAAATTTCAGTTTTAGTTAAAAAATTGACACAAATTAATACAAACCTATCTTCTAAATGAATTGCGGCGAAACGATGATATATATCTTAACTTGAAGTAGAAAGTTTATTCTTTCGAATGATATATACCATTTTAACAGATTCAGATTATTCCGGTTAATAAACTCAACTTGATTTAAAAGAAAATCAATTTTTGCAAAGAATTTAATATAATTTGGAATAATGATATCTTCAAGACGAGTTGTGATAAGATAATGATTTATATCTTAAATTGAAGAGCAAATTGTCTTCTTTCGAATGATATATACGGTATTAATAAGTTGAAATTATTTCGGTTGACACGATATCCTAAAATCAACTAGATTTAAAAGAAATTTCAGTTTTAGTTAAAAAATTGACACAAATTGAAACAAACCTATCTCCTAAATGAATTGCGGCGAAACGATGATATATATCTTAAATTGAAGAAGAAAGTTGATTCTTTCGAATGATATATACCATTTTAACAAATTCAGATTATTCCGTTTAATAAACTCAACTTGATTTAAAAGAAAATCAATTTTTGTAAAGAATTTAATATAAATTGAAATAATGATATCTTCAAGACGAGTTGCGATAAGATAATCATTTATATCTTAAATTGAAGAGAAAATCATCTTCTTTCGAATGATATATACGGTATTAATACGTTGAAATTATTTCGGTTGATACGATATCCTAAAATCAACTAGATTTAAAAGAAATTTCAGTTTTAGTTAAAAAATTGACACAAATTAAAATAAACCTATCTCTTAAACGAATTGCGGCGAAACGATGATATATATCTTAAATTGAAGAAGAAAGTTTATTCTTTCCAATGATATATACCATTTTAACAGATTCAGATTATTCCGTTTAATAAACTCAACTTGATTTAAAAGAAAATCAATTTTTGTAAAGAATTTAATATAAATTGAAATAATGATATCTTCAAGACGAGTCGTGTTAAGATAATGATTTATATCTTAAATTGAAGAGAAAATTGGCTTCTTTCGAATGAATATACGGTATTAATAAGTTGAGATTATGTTGGTTGGTATGATATCCTAAAGTGAATTTGATTTAAAAGAAATTTCAGTTTTAGTAAAAAAATTGACACAAATTAAAACGAATTGCGGTGAAACGATGATATATATCTTAAATTGAAGAAGAAAGTTTATTCTTTCGAATGATATATATCATTTTAACAAATTCAGATTATTCCGTTTAATAAACTCAACTTGATTTAAAAGAAAATCAATTTTTGTAAAGAATTTAATATAATTTGGAATAATGATATCTTCAAGACGAGTTGTGATAAGATAATGATTTATATCTTAAATTGAAGAGAAAACCGTCTTCTTTCGAATGATATATACGGTATTAATAAGTTGAAATTATTTCAGTTGATACGATATCCTAAAATCAACTAGATTTAAAAGAAATTTCAGTTTTAGTTAAAAAATTGACACAAATTAAAACAAACCTATCTCCTAAACGAATTGCGGCGAAACGATGATATATATCTTAAATTGAAGAAGAAAGTTGATTCTTTCGAATGATATATACCATTTTAACAGATTCAGATTATTCCGGTTAATAAACTCAACTTGATTTAAAAGAAAATCAATTTTTGTAAAGAATTTAATATAATTTGGAATAATGATATCTTCAAAACGAGTTGTGATAAGATAATGATTTATATCTTAAATTGAAAAGAAAATTGTCTTCTTTCGAATGATGTATACGGTATTAACACGTTGAAATTATTTCGGTTGATACGATATCCTAAAGTCAACTTGATTTAAATGAAATTTCAGTTTTAGTTAAAAAATTGACACAAATTAAAACAAACCTATCTTCTAAATGAATTGCGGCGAAACGATGATATATATCTTAACTTGAAGTAGAAAGTTTATTCTTTCGAATGATATATACCATTTTAACAGATTCAGATTATTCCGGTTAATAAACTCAACTTGATTTAAAAGAAAATCAATTTTTGCAAAGAATTTAATATAATTTGGAATAATGGTATCTTCAAGACGAGTTGTGATAAGATAATGATTTATATCTTAAATTGAAGAGCAAATTGTCTTCTTTCGAATGATATATACGGTATTAATAAGTTGAAATTATTTCGGTTGACACGATATACTAAAATCAACTAGATTTAAAAGAAATTTCAGTTTTAGTTAAAAAATTGACACAAATTAAAACAAACATATCTTCTAAATGAATTGCGGCGAAACGATGATATATATCTTAAATTGAAGTAGAAAGTTTATTCTTTCGAATGATATATACCATTTTAACAGATTCAGATTATTCCGTTTAATAAACTCAACTTGATTTAAAAAAACATCAATTTTTGTAAAGAATTTAATATAATTTGGAATAATAATATCTTCAAGACGAGTTGTGATAAGATAATGATTTATATCTTAAATTTAAGAGAAAATCGTCTTCTTTCGAATGATATATACGGTATTAATAAGTTGAAATTATTTCAGTTGATACGATATCCTAAAATCAACTAGATTTAAAAGAAATTTCAGTTTTAGGTAAAAAATTTACACAAATTAAAACAAACCTATCTCCTAAATGAATTGCGGCGAAACGATGATATATATCTTAAATTGAAGAAGAAAGTTTATTCTTTCGAATGATATATACCATTTTAACAGATTCAGATTATTCCGTTTAATAAACTCAACTTGATTTAAAAGAAAATCAATTTTTGTAAAGAATTTAATATAATTTGGAATAATGATATCTTCAAGACGAGTTGTGATAAGATAATGATTTATATCTTAAATTGAAGAGCAAATTGTCTTCTTTCGAATGATATATACGGTATTAATAAGTTGAAATTATTTCGGTTGATACGATATCCTAAAATCAACTAGATTTAAAAGAAATTTCAGTTTTAGTTAAAAAATTGACACAAATTAAAACAAACTTATCTCCTAAATGAATTGCGGCGAAACGATGATATATATCTTAAATTGAAGAAGAAAGTTTGTTCTTTCGAACGATATATACCATATTAACAGATTCAGATTATTCCGTTTAATAAACTCAACTTGATTTAAAAGAAAATCAATTTTTGTAAAGAATTTAATATAAATTGAAATAATGGTATCTTCAAGACGAGTTGTGGTAAGATAATGATTTATACCTTAAATTGAAGAGAAAATTGTCTTCTTTCGAATGATATATACGGTATTAATAAGTTGAAATTATTTCAGTTGATACGATATCCTAAAATCAAGTAGATTTAAAAGAAATTTCAGTTTTAGTTAAAAAATTGACACAAATTAAAACAAACCTATCTCTTAAACGAATTGCGGCGAAACGATGATATATATCTTAAATTGAAGAAGAAAGTTTATTCTTTCCAATGATATATACCATTTTAACAGATTCAGATTATTCCGTTTAATAAACTCAACTTGATTTAAAAGAAAATCAATTTTTGTAAAGAATTTAATATAAATTGAAATAATGATATCTTCAAGACGAGTTGTGATAAGATAATCATTTATATCTTAAATTGAAGAGAAAATTGTCTTCTTTCGAATGATATACACGGTATTAATACGTTGAAATTATTTCGGTTGATACGATATCCTAAAGTCAACTTGATTTAAAAGAAATTTCAGTTTTAGTTAAAAAATTGACACAAATTTAAACAAACCTATCTCCTAAATGAATTGCGGCGAAACGATGATATATATCTTAAATTGAAGAAAAAAGTTTATTCTTTCGAAAGATATATACCATTTTAACAGATTCAGATTATTCCGTTTAATAAACTCAACTTGATTTAAAAGAAAATCAATTTTTGTAAAGAATTTAATATAATTTGGAATAATGATATCTTCAAGACGAGTTGTGATAAGATAATGATTTATATCTTAAATTGAAGAGAAAATTGTCTTCTTTCGAATGATATATACGGTATTAATAAGTTGAAATTATTTCAGTTGATACGATATCCTAAAATCAACTAGATTTAAAAGAAATTTCAGTTTTAGTTAAAAAATTGACACAAATTAAAACAAACTTATCTTCTAAATGAATTGCGGCGAAACGATGATATATATCTTAAATTGAAGAACAAAGTTTATTCTTTCGAAAGATATATACCATTTTAACAGATTCAGATTATTCCGTTTAATAAACTCAACTTGATTTAAAAGAAAATCAATTTTTGTAAAGAATTTAATATAATTTCGAATAATAATATCTTCAAGACGAGTTGTGATAAGATAATGATTTATATCTTAAATTGAAGAGCAAATTGTCTTCTTTCGAATGATATATACGGTATTAATAAGTTGAAATTATTTCGGTTGCGACTATATCCTAAAATCAACTAGATTTAAAAGAAATTTCAGTTTTAGCTAAAAAATTGACACAAATTGAAACAAACCTATCTCCTAAATGAATTGCGGCGAAACGATGATTTATATCTTAAATTGAAGTAGAAAGTTTATTCTTTCGAATGATATATACCATTTTAACAGATTCAGATTATTCCGGTTAATAAACTCAACTTGATATAAAAGAAAATCAATTTTTATAAAGAATTTAATATAATTTGGAATAATGATATCTTCAAGACGAGTTGTGATAAGATAATGGTTTATATCTTAAATTGAAGAGAAAATTGTCTTCTTTTGAATGATATATACGGTATTAATAAGTTGAAATTATTTCGGTTGATACGATACCCTAAAGTCAACTTGATTTAAAAGAAATTTCAGTTTTAGTTAAAAAATTGACACAAATTAAAACAAACTTATCTCCTGAATGAATTGCGGCGAAACGATGATATATATCTTTAATTGAAGAAGAAAGTTTATTCTTTCGAATGATATATACCATTTTAACAGATTCAGATTATTCCGGTTAATAAACTCAACTCGATTTAAAAGAAAATCATTTTTTGTAAAGAATTTTACATAATTTGGAATAATGATATCTTCAAGACGAGTTGTGATAAGATAATGATTTATATCTTAAATTGAAGAGAAAATTGTCTTCTTTCGAATGATATATACGATATTAATAAGTTGAAATTATTTCAGTTGATACGATATCCTAAAATCAACTAGATTTAAAAGAAATTTCAGGTTTTGTTAAAAAATTGACACAAATTAAAACAAACTTATCTTCTAAATGAATTGCGGCGAAACGATGGTATATATCTTAAATTGAAGAAGAATGTTTATTCTTTCGAATGATATATACCATTTTAACAGATTCAGATTGTTCCGGTTAATAAACTCAACTTGATTAAAAGAAAATCAATTTTTGTAAAGAATTTAATATAAATTGGAATAATGATATCTTCAAGACGAGTTGTGATAAGATAATGATTTATATCTTAAATTGAAGAGAAAATTGTCTTCTTTCGAATGATATATACGGTATTAATACGTTGAAATTATTTCGGTTGACACGATATCCTAAAGTCAACTTGATTTAAAAGAAATATCAGTTTTAGTTAAAAAAATGACACAAATAAAAACAAACTTATCTTCTAAATGAATTGCGGCGAAATGATGACATATATCTTAAATTGAAGCAGAAAATTTGTTCTTTCGAATGATATATACCATTTTAACAGATTCAGATTATTCCGTTTAATAAACTCAACTTGATTTAAAAGAAAATCAATTTTTGTAAAGAATTTAATATAATTTGGAATAATAATATCTTCAAGACGAGTTGTGATAAGATAATGATTTATATCTTAAATTGAAGAGAAAATTGTCTTCTTTCGAATGATATATACGGTATTAATAAGTTGAGATTATGTTGACTGGTATGATATCCTCAAATCAATTTTCGTAAAGAATTTAATATAAATTGAAACAATAATATCTTCAAGACGAGTTGTCATAAAACGATGTTTTATATCTTAAATTGAAGAAGAAAGCTTCTTCTTTTGGAGGATATATACCACTTTAACTAATTGAGATTATTTTGTTTGATAGAGAATCTCAAACCCAATATGATTTAAGAGAAATTTCAATTTTCGTTGAAAAATTAATATAAATTAAAGTAATCGCATCTCCAGAACGAATTGAGATGAGATGATGATATATATCTTAAATTAAAGAGAAAAGCTTCTTCTTTTGGAGGATGTATACCACTTTAAGTAATGGAGATTATTTGGTTTGATAGAGAATCCCAAACTCAATCTGATTTAGGAGAAATTTCAATTTTCGTTAAAAAATCAACATAAATTATACTCATCGTATCTCCAGAACAAATTGAGATAAGACGATGATATATATCTTTAATTTTAAAAAAATGCTTCTTCTTTTGTAGGATATATACCACATTAAGTAATTGAGTTTATTTTGTTTGATATAGAATTTCAAACTCAATCTGATTTAAGAGAAATTTTAATTTTCCTAAAAAAATCAACATAAATTATATCTTAAATTGAAGGGGAAAGCTTCTTCTTTCGATTGATATATATCACTTTATGAAATTGAGATTATTTCCTTTGATAGAAACGTTTAAAATCAATTTAAGTAAGATACACATAATTTTATGTTTCAG
Source organism: Onthophagus sagittarius (assembly GCA_036711965.1). NCBI lineage: Eukaryota > Metazoa > Arthropoda > Insecta > Coleoptera > Scarabaeidae > Onthophagus > Onthophagus sagittarius. The sequence continues at coordinate 15,874,615 of JASERS010000009.1, forward strand.
ATTAACTGCTAATGATGGAAAATGGCTCCAAAAGTTTCCTTTTAGTTGAACAACTTCGCTGTAGAAGAAAGAATCAAACAAGATAGATATAATTTGTTTCAATTCGGTAGCTTTGACAAGTTAAACAAAATAAAAGTTTAAATATAATTAAAAGCAGCATGTTGGAAATGAAAAGAGAAGCGGATGTGAGAAAAAAAGCAATTTTCCCGTAGTAAAGTTTCGGGAGTTTATGTATAGTCGCATATTGCTCCCAGTTTTCCATAGTTTTAATTCGCAAAGTTCCGTTTTTGTAGCGACCAACCCCTCGAAATGTAATAGGTAAACTTTCGGATTAATTTTATACGAAACGGTCGCTTTTCATCGCAAGATTAAGCTTTTTGCTCGGTTTAATAACAAATTAAGATTAAGTTAAAATCTGTAATTTAAGTTTAAATAAAAAATATTTTAACCCATCGTTTTATTAACGCCCGATTTTGCGAAGGAAGTGAATTAAAATTGAATTAAACGGAAGAAAAAAAAAGCTTGGTAATCCCCTTCTAAAAACCGCCATGTCCGAAAAGTTGAGAACCGTGGCCGAAGCTCAAAGCTGCAGCGGCGCACGTTTTTATCGCTTTTCACGGCCCCACGGAATTAACGTTATGGAAATAAAACGCAGAGAAGTGAAAAGTTCTTCCACTCTCTCCCCCAAAAAGCGAAACGAAACGACGACAAAAAACTAACTAGTTTAAATTTAAATAAAACGTGCCGAGGGGAAAAATCCACACGGAATTAACTGCCTCGTTGTTTTACTAAACCACTTTTTTAGCAGACTAAATTTCACACTTTTTGTAGATACACATGTTAATTATCTGGATTACGTCTACTTTAAACGTTGATTTCTCGAGAAGTAAACGAGGTATCAAAAAATGGTTTTCACAATTAAAATTGTACGAAAAACCTAAATTAGTACCATAAATTTGGTTCCTTTAATCTAATTCAGAAATAAGAAATAAATTTTTAAAGTATATTGTGTTAATGAAATTTAATATTCTTGTATAGATTAAGTTTAAAGCTGGATTCCTCAAAAACTAATCGAGATATCAAAAAGCGGTTTTTACCATTAAAATTGTCTTGGAATTTTGAATCAGTACTCACAATTTTGCTGTTTCAATTTTAATAACCACCTAGATAGCAATTGTTGAAATTAATACCAATAATGTCTCACAATTTTTTTTATGATATCTTTGAAGATTGATTCCTCAAGAACGGATCGAAATATCAAAAAGCGGGTTTTATCAATAAAATTGTCTTAGAATTCTGAATTAATACTTATTATTTGGTTATTTCGATTTTAATGATAGCCCAGATACCAATTATTGAAATCAGCATTATTTAACACCTCAAAATCAATCGATTGTTCTTTATAGGCTAACTTTAAAGACTGATTCCTCAAGAACCAATCAAGATAACAAGGAACGCTTTTTAACAATAAAATAATCATTAAATTCTTCATTGACACCTGCAATTTGGTTATTTTGATTTTAATCACCACCCAGAAAGCAGTTGTTGAAATCAATGCGTCAAAATGAATCTAATATTGTTTATGAGTCAACTTCAATGACTGATTTCTCAGGAACCAATCGAGATATCAAAAAACGGATTTCATCATTAGAATTATCATTAAATTTTTCATTAATATCTATAATATCGCTACTTCGATTACAATCACCACCCAGATTTTAGTTGTTGAAATCAACACTAACAACCTATTAAAATCGATCGACCATTTTTTATAAGCCAACTTCAAAGAGTGATTCCTCAGAAACCAATCAAGATATCAAAAAACGCTTTTTACCAATAAAATAATGATTAAATTCTTCATTAATATATACAATTTGGATACTTTGATTTTAATCACCACCCAGAAAGCAGCTGTTGAAATCAATGCGTCAAAATGAATCTAATATTGTTTATGAGTCAACTCCAACGATTGATTCCTCAGGAACCAATCGAGATATCAAAAACCGGATTTCATCATTAAAACTATCATTAAATTTTTCATTAATACCCATAATGTCGTTGCTTCAATTTCAATCACCACTCAGATCTTAGTTGTTGAAACCAACACCAACAACTGGTTAAAATCGATCGACAATTTTTTATAAGCCAACTTCAAAGAGTGATTCCTCAGAAACCAATCAAGATATCAAAAAACGCTTTTTACCAATAAAATAATGATTAAATTCTTCATTGATACCTACAATTTGGTTATTTTGATTTTAATCACCACCCAGAAAGCAGTTGTTGAAATCAATGCGTCAAAATGAATCTAATATTGTTTATGAGTCAACTTCAACGATTGATTCCTCAGGAACCAATCGAGATATCAAAAAACGGATTTTATTATTAAAATTATCATTAAATTTTTTATTAATACCCATAATGTCGTTGCTTCAATTTCAATCACCACCCAGATCTTAGTTGTTGATATCAACACTAACAACTGGTTAAAATCGATCGACCATTTTTTATAAGCCAACTTCAAAGAGTGATTTCTCAAAAACTAATCAAGATATCAAAAAACGCTTTTTACCAATAAAATAATGATTAAATTCTTCATTGATACCTACAATTTGGTTATTTTGATTTTAATCACCACCCAGAAAGCAGTTGTTGAAATCAATGCGACAAAATGAATCTAATATTGTTTATGAATCAACTTCAACGATTGATTCCTCAGGAACCAATCGAGATATCAAAAAACGGATTTTATTATTAAAATTATCATTAAATTTTTTATTAATACCCATAATATCGTTGCTTCAATTTCAATCACCACCCAGATCTTAGTTGTTGATATCAACACTAACAACTTGTTAAAATCGATCGACCATTTTTTATAAGCCAACTTCAAAGAGTGATTCCTCAGAAACCAATCAAGATATCGAAAAACGCTTTTTACCAATAAAATAATGATTAAATTCTTCATTGATACCTACAATTTGGATACTTTGATTTTAATCACCACCCAGAAAGCAGTTGTTGAAATCAATGCGACAAAATGAATCTAATATTGTTTATGAATCAACTTCAACGATTGATTCCTCAGGAACCAATCGAGATATCAAAAAACGGATTTTATTATTAAAATTATCATTAAATTTTTTATTAATACCCATAATATCGTTGCTTCAATTTCAATCACCACCCAGATCTTAGTTGTTGATATCAACACTAACAACTTGTTAAAATCGATCGACCATTTATTATAAGCCAACTTCAAAGAGTGATTCCTCAGAAACCAATCAAGATATCGAAAAACGCTTTTTACCAATAAAATAATGATTAAATTCTTCATTGATACCTACAATTTGGATACTTTGATTTTAATCACCACCCAGAAAGCAGTTGTTGAAATCAATGCGTCAAAATGAATCTAATATTGTTTATGAGTCAACTTCAACGATTGATTCCTCAGGAACCAATCAAGATATCAAAAAACGCTTTTTACCAATATAATAATGATTAAATTCTTCATTGATACCTACAATTTGGATACTTTGATTTTAATCACCACCCAGAAAGCAGTTGTTGAAATCAATGCGTCAAAATGAATCTAATATTGTTTATGAGTCAACTTCAACGATTGATTCCTCAGGAACCAATCAAGATATCAAAAAACGCTTTTTACCAATAAAATAATGATTAAATTCTTCATTGATACCTACAATTTGGTTATTTTGATTTTAATCACCACCCAGAAAGCAGTTGTTGAAATCAATGCGTCAAAATGAATCTAATATTGTTTATGAGTCAACTTCAACGATTGATTCCTCAGGAACCAATCGAGATATCAAAAAACGGATTTTATTATTAAAATTATCATTAAATTTTTTATTAATACCCATAATGTCGTTGCTTCAATTTCAATCACCACCCAGATCTTAGTTGTTGATATCAACACTAACAACTGGTTAAAATCGATCGACCATTTTTTATAAGCCAACTTCAAAGAGTGATTTCTCAAAAACTAATCAAGATATCAAAAAACGCTTTTTACTAATAAAATAATGATTAAATTCTTCATTGATACCTACAATTTGGTTATTTTGATTTTAATCACCACCCAGAAAGCAGTTGTTGAAATCAATGCGACAAAATGAATCTAATATTGTTTATGAGTCAACTTCAACGATTGATTCCTCAGGAACCAATCGAGATATCATAAAACGGATTTCATCATTAAAATTATCATTAAATTTTTCATTAATACCCATAATGTCGTTACTTCAATTTCAATCACCACCCAGATCTTAGTTGTTGAAATCAACACTAACAACCTGTTAAAATCGATCGACCATTTTTTATAAGCCAACTTCAAAGAGTGATTTCTCAAAAACTAATCAAGATATCAAAAAATGGTTTTCATCATTAAAATTGTCTTAAAATCCTGAATCAAAACCTATAATTTTTAATCTTCGATTAAATATATAAGAACGTTTAAATTTTTATGGAATATTACATGAAAAACATGCATTTCGAAAATCGATGGAATTCAAAAAATCACTAAGATATTATGTTTAAAGTTTTGGTGTTATTTTAAAGCAAAATTCTTCCTCTTTAAAAAATTACAAAGAGATTGGTGTATTTATACAATAAAACATTGAGATTTTTAATAAAGAATAGAACTCTGCTTTAACTGAGGTTGTTCAAAAAATCGATAGAGTTCATAAAATCGCTCGAGATTAACTTTAAAGTTTAAGAAATGATTTTGTTGTTAGATTGATGCTAAATACTAACTCTTTAAGAATTTGCAAAAACATCGATATATTGACATAAAAATTTTTTTAGATATATAATGATATAGAATTCTTTAATTGAAATTTACTAAAATTGAAAAATCGTTCAACGGTTGACTTTAAAGCTTAAGGAACAAAATTAGTGTTATTTTAAAGTTTAATTTTTCCTCTTTAAGAATTTGTCAAGGAATTAGTATGTTTATGTAATAAAGTTTTAATAGATATCTAATAAAATATACTTAATTGAGATTTAGAAAAAAACGATTTTTTTAGCTTAACTTTAAAGATTGGTTCCTCCAGAACTAATTGTGATATTAAAAATCGGATTTCACCATTAAAATTGTTGTAAAATTCTGAATAATACAACGCTAATAATTTGATTACATCGATTTTAATCATCACCAAGATAGCAATTGCTGAATTTAAGACAAAAAACGTCAAAAGGAGTTGTGATATTTTTATAGGCTAACTTTAAAGATTGATTCCTCAAGAACCACACGGGGTATCAAAAATCGATTTTTACCATTGAAATTGTCGTAGAATTCGGAATTAATACTCATAATTTGATAACTTCGGCTTTAATCATCACCAAGATATCAGTTGTTGAATTTAAGACAAGAAGCGTTAAATTAAATTGTAATTTTTTTAGAGGTTAACTTTAAAGATCGATTCCTCAAGAACTACTCTAGATATCAAAAATCGGTTTTTACCATTAAAATTGTCGTAGAATTCTGAATTAATACTCATCATTTGATTACTTCGGTTTTAATCATCACCAAGATAGAAATTCTTGAATTTAAGACAAAAAGTGTCAAAATGAAATTGTTATTTTTTTATAGCTTAACTTTAAAGATTAGGTCCTCAAGAACCACTCGAGGTATCAAAAATCGGATTTCATCATTAAAATTGCAATTGAATTCTAAATTAATGCTCATAACTTGATTATTTCGATTTTAATCATCACCAAGATATCAATTGTTGAATTTTAGACAAAAAGCGTTAAAATGAAATTGTAATTTTTTTGTAGATTAACTTTAAAGAATGATTCCTCAAGAACCACTCAAGGTATCAAAATTCTGATTACACCATTAAAATTGCCATTGAATTCTAAATTAATGCTCATAATTTGATTATTTCGATTTTAATCATCACCAAGATATCAATTGTTGAATTTAAGACAAAAAATGCAAAAATGAAACTGTAATTTTTTTATAAGTTAACTTTAAAGATTGATTCCTCAAGAACCAATCGAGGTATCAAAAATCGGATTTCACCATTAAAATTGTCGTAGAATTCTGAATTAATACTCTTAATTTGGTTTCTTCGATTTTAATCATCACCAAGATAACAATTCTTGAATTTAAGGCAAAAAGCGTCAAAATAAAATTGTAATTTTTTTGTAGGTTAACTTTAAAGAATGATTCCTCAAGAACCACTCAAGGTATCAAAATTCTGATTACACCATTAAAATTGCCATTGAATTCTAAATTAATGCTCATAATTTGATTATTTCGATTTTAATCATCACCAAGATATCGATTGTTGAATTTAAGACAAAAAGCGTTAAAATGAAATTGTAATTTCTTTATCGGTTAACTTTAAAGATTGATTTCTCAAGAACCACTCGAGGTATCAAAAATCGGATTTTACCATTAAAATTGTCGTAGAATTCTGAATTAATACTCTTAATTTGGTTTCTTCGATTTTAATCATCGCCAAGATAACAATTCTTGAATTTAAGGCAAAAAGCGTCAAAATAAAATTGTAATTTTTTTGTAGGTTAACTTTAAAGAATGATTCCTCAAGAACTACTCAAGGTATCAAAATTCTGATTACACCATTAAAATTGCCATTGAATTCTAAATTAATGCTCATAATTTGATTATTTCGATTTTAATCACCACCAAGATATCAGTTGTTGAATTTAAGACAAAAAGCGTTAAAATGAAATTGTAATTTTTTTATCGGTTAACTTTAAAGATTGATTCCTCAAGAACCACTCGAGGTATCAAAAATCGGATTTTACCATTAAAATTGTCGTAGAATTCTGAATTAATACTCTTAATTTGGTTTCTTCGATTTTAATCATCACCAAGATAACAATTCTTGAATTTAAGACAAAAAGCGTCAAAATAAAATTGTAATTTTTTTGTAGGTTAACTTTAAAGAATGATTCCTCAAGAACCACTCAAGGTATCAAAATTCTGATTACACCATTAAAATTGCCATTGAATTCTAAATTAATGCTCATAATTTGATTATTTCGATTTTAATCATCACCAAGATAACAATTCTTGAATTTAAGACAAAAAGCGTCAAAATAAAATTGTAATTTTTTTGTAGGTTAACTTTAAAGAATGATTCCTCAAGAACCACTCAAGGTATCAAAATTCTGATTACTCCATTAAAATTGCCATTGAATTCTAAATTAATGCTCATAATTTGATTATTTCGATTTTAATCATCACCAATATAACAATTATTGAATTTAAGACAAAAAGCGTCAAAATAAAATTGTAATTTTTTTGTATGTTAACTTTAAAGAATGATTCCTCAAGAACCACTCAAGGTATCAAAATTCTGATTACACCATTAAAATTGCCATTGAATTCTAAATTAATGCTCATAATTTGATTATTTCGATTTTAATCATCACCAAGATATCGATTGTTGAATTTAAGACAAAAAGCGTAAAAATGAAATTGTAATTTTTTTATAGGTTAACTTTAAAGGTTGATTTCTCAAGAACCACTCGAGGTATCAAAAATCGGATTTTAACATTAAAATTGTCGTAGAATTCTGAATTAATACTCTTAATTTGGTTTCTTCGATTTTAATCATCGCCAAGATAACAATTCTTGAATTTAAGACAAAAAGCGTCAAAATAAAATTGTAATTTTTTTGTATGTTAACTTTAAAGACTGATTCCTCAAGAACCACTCAAGGTATCAAAATTCTGATTACACCATTAAAATTGCCATTGAATTCTAAATTAATGCTCATAATTTGATTATTTCGATTTTAATCATCACCAAGATAAGAATTGTTGAATTTAAGACAAAAAGCGTTAAAATGAAATTGTAATTTTTTTGTATGTTAACTTTAAAGAATGATTCCTCAAGAACCACTCAAGGTATCAAAATTCTGATTACACCATTAAAATTGCCATTGAATTCTAAATTAATGCTCATAATTTGATTATTTCGATTTTAATCATCACCAAGATATCGATTGTTGAATTTAAGACAAAAAGCGTCAAAATAAAATTGTAATTTTTTTGTATGTTAACTTTAAAGAATGATTCCTCAAGAACCACTCAAGGTATCAAAATTCTGATTACACCATTAAAATTGCCATTGAATTCTAAATTAATGCTCATAATTTGATTATTTCGATTTTAATCATCACCAAGATATCGATTGTTGAATTTAAGACAAAAAGCGTAAAAATGAAATTGTAATTTTTTTATAGGTTAACTTTAAAGGTTGATTTCTCAAGAACCACTCGAGGTATCAAAAATCGGATTTTAACATTAAAATTGTCGTAGAATTCTGAATTAATACTCTTAATTTGGTTTCTTCGATTTTAATCATCGCCAAGATAACAATTCTTGAATTTAAGACAAAAAGCGTCAAAATAAAATTGTAATTTTTTTGTATGTTAACTTTAAAGACTGATTCCTCAAGAACCACTCAAGGTATCAAAATTCTGATTACACCATTAAAATTGCCATTGAATTCTAAATTAATGCTCATAATTTGATTATTTCGATTTTAATCATCACCAAGATAAGAATTGTTGAATTTAAGACAAAAAGCGTTAAAATGAAATTGTAATTTTTTTGTAGGTTAACTTTGAAGACTGATTCCTCAAGAACCACTCAAGGTACCAAAATTCTGATTACACCATTAAAATTGCCATTGAATTCTAAATTAACGCTCATAATTTGATTATTTCGATTTTAATCATCACCAAGATATTAATTGTTGAATTTAAGACAAAAAGCGTTAAAATGAAATTGTAATTTTTTTGTAGGTTAACTTTGATGACTGATTCCTCAAGAACCACTCAAGGTACCAAAATTCTGATTACACCATTAAAATTGCCATTGAATTCTAAATTAACGCTCATAATTTGATTATTTCGATTTTAATCATCACCAAGATATTAATTGTTGAATTTAAGACAAAAAGCGTTAAAATGAAATTGTAATTTTTTTGTAGGTTAACTTTGAAGGCTGATTCCTCAAGAACCACTCAAGGTACCAAAATTCTGATTACACCATTAAAATTGCCATTGAATTCTAAATTAACGCTCATAATTTGATTATTTCGATTTTAATCATCACCAAGATATTAATTGTTGAATTTAAGACAAAAAGCGTTAAAATGAAATTGTAATTTTTTTGTAGGTTAACTTTGAAGACTGATTCCTCAAGAACCACTCAAGGTACCAAAATTCTGATTACACCATTAAAATTGCCATTGAATTCTAAATTAACGCTCATAATTTGATTATTTAGATTTTAATCATCACCAAGATATTAATTGTTGAATTTAATACAAAAAGCGTTAAAATGAAATTGTAAGTTTTTTGTAGGTTAACTTTGAAGACTGATTCCTCAAGAACCACTCAAGGTACCAAAATTCTGATTACACCATTAAAATTGCCATTGAATTCTAAATTAATGCTCATAATTTGATTATTTCGATTTTAATCATCACCAAGATATCAGTTGTTGAATTTAAGACAAAAAGCGTTAAAATGAAATTGTAATTTTTTTATAGGTTAACTTTAAAGATTGATTCCTCAAGAACCACTCAAGGTATCAAAATTCTGATTACACCATTAAAATTGCCATTGAATTCTAAATTAATGCTCATAATTTGATTATTTCGATTTTAATCATCACCAAGATATCGATTGTTGAATTTAAGACAAAAAGCGTTAAAATGAAATTGTAATTTTTTTGTAGGTTAACTTTAAAGAATGATTCCTCAAGAACCACTCAAGGTATCAAAATTCTGATTACACCATTAAAATAGCCATTGAATTCTAAATTAATGCTCATAATTTGATTATTTCGATTTTAATCATCACCAAGATATCAGTTGTTGAATTTAAGACAAAAAGCGTTAAAATAAAATTGTAATTTTTTTATAGGTTAACTTTAAAGAACGATTCCTCAAGAACCACTCAAGGTATCAAAATTCTGATTACACCGTTAAAATTGCCATTGAATTCTAAATTAATGCTCATAATTTGATTATTTCGATTTTAATCATCACCAAGATATCGATTGTTGAATTTAAGACAAAAAGCGTTAAAATGAAATTGTAATTTTTTTATAGGTTAACTTTAAAGATTGATTTCTCAAGAACCAATCTAGGTATCATAAATCGGATTTCACCATTAAAATTGTCGCAGAATTCTGAATTAATACTCTTAATTTGGTTTCTTCGATTTTAATCATCACCAAGATAACAATTCTTGAATTTAAGGCAAAAAGCGTCAAAATAAAATTGTAATTTTTTTGTAGGTTAACTTTAAAGACTGATTCCTCAAGAACCACTCAAGGTATCAAAATTCTGATTACACCATTAAAATTGCCATTGAATTCTAAATTAACGCTCATAATTTGATTATTTCGATTTTAATCATCACCAAGATATCAGTTCTTGAATTTAAGACAAAAAGCGTTAAAATGAAATTGTAATTTTTTTGTAGGTTAACTTTAAAGATTGATTTCTCAAGAACCAATCGAGGTATCATAAATCGGATTTCACCATTAAACTTGTCGCAGAATTCTGAATTAATACTCTTAATTTGGTTTCTTCGATTTAACTCATCACCAAGATAACAATTCTTGAATTTAAGACAAAAAGCGTCAAAATAAAATTGTAATTTTTTTGTAGGTTAACTTTAAAGAATGATTCCTTAAGAACCAATCGAGGTATCAAAATTCTGATTTCACCATTAAAATTGCCATTGAATTCTAAATTAATGCTCATAATTTGATTATTTCGATTTTAATCATCACCAAGATATCAATTGTTGAATTTAAGACAAAAAGCGTCAAAATGAAAAGAAATTTTTTTATAGGTGATCTTTAAAGATTGATTCCTCAAGAAGCAATCGAGATATCAAAAAACGGTTTTCACCATTAAAATTGTCTTAAAATTCTAGATCAGTGGTCATAGTTTGGTTACTTCGAATTTAATCATCACCCAAATAGCGATTGTTGAAATCAATACTAACAACACGTCAAAATGAAACAATTATTTTTTATAGGCTAATTTCAAAGATTGATTTCTCGAGAACTATTAGAGATATCAAAAAGCGGTGTTCACCATTAAAATTATCATTAAATTCTCAATGAGTGCTCGCAATTTGGTTACTTCGATTTTAATCACCTCATAGACTGCAATTGTTAAAAACAACGCACCAAAATAATTCTCTTTATTTTTTAGGTTATCTTTAATTATTGATTTCTTAAGAACTAATCGAGATATCAAAAAGCGGATTTCACCGTCAAATTTGTTTAAGAGTCATAAATTAGTACCCAAAGTTAGGTTACTTCGATTTTGTTACTCCCCCCGGAAATAATTTTTTAATCCACCCCAAAAAATAAAAAAATTAATCAACATAAAAACTCGTTCTTATTCTTCCAACATTCCCACAAATGCGCGGTTTAGATGAACGGTTACCATCCTGTTAATCGTTAAAATGAAGTTCACGCGTGAATTGACAAAATAATTAACCCGGAGGTGGTAAGTTCACAGCATATGGCAAAGGGGACACGTAGGGACATATCAAAGTGAAACTGACCATCATCACTCCATAAGAGCTTCGTGTAGACCTACGTGGTAACACATCAGCCACACCATTGACGTGTAAAAGCCAATGTTGGCGTCCCTCATCGATGAGGGACTCTCGCTTAATCGAATGCGTGTGCAATCCAAATTTCTGGTCAGTTGGAAAATTGGAAATCCTCAAGATTTAAGCACCAAAAATTAAAAATAACGAAACATTAATTAATTTATTTGATCTTTTTAAAAAAATTTTTATTATTTCGTCTAAAATAAAATAAAATTAAATTAAAAATGTTAAAATTTTGAATCGATAAAAAAGTGGGTGAGGACGCCATCTTTTAATGAGGGACTAAAATGTAAATAATCGCCATCTATTAAGGTTTGTACGAACTTTATGGGATTATGAAATAATTTCCTTTAATTTTTGATGCAGGTTTCGTTCAAATTCCATCATCAATTTATTTTTTTTTAATTATTTAAATTTATTATTAATTTTTTTAATAAATCGAATAAAATTGTCTTAATAAACACCTCCAATCAACTCGAAAATGAAACAAAGCCCTCCCCCCACATTCAACCGTACGCTTCCCGTTCAACACACACAGAATCCGGGAAACAGGAACAAGTTGAGGAACGTATTTCTTGTGCTAACTGCGAAACGGGATATTTGAATTGCCTTATTCGCGAATCGCGGGCCTTTGAGGCGAAATTCTCGCGAAGATTTCCTTTGAGAATGTTCATTCTCCGGATTTACATTTTAAACTTTTCATAAAAAAGTTTCCCCTTCTCAAACAAATCTTTTATTAAAACCGATATTATTATTGTTACGTGCAATTTAAATTGAAACTCTGTTATTACTTTAATTGTTTTGAAACATTGCATGTGTACATAAATTATTTTGTAGCCGTTTAACGGTAACGAGATCGTAATTACGATTATTAAGTTGTTTTAGAAAAAACCCCAGACAACAAATGCGATTATGTTATATGTGGAGAAATACCCTCTTTTACGTACGATTGTTTTCAATTTGAATGAAGAAGAAAAAAGTTTTGGTCAGTCGAAATTAGCATAACCAGTCTAAAATAGGGAGCTATTTTTTTAAGGCGCAGCGTGAAACGGTCAGTTTTGGGTTTAAATGGCACCTTATTATTTTCATGCTGTGATAATTTTTTTTCCATGACGCGTTTTGACTCAAAAACATCTTCAGGAAAGTATTGTATGAGTTAACAAAAGAAAATTAACCAAATTAATCTATTAGGATATTGTTGAAGATTGATTTTTCAAGGACTAATTATTAAATATTAAAAAAAATGTTTTTACCATTAAAATTGACAAAATTTTGAATCAGTGTTCGCAATTTAGTTATTTTGATCTTAATCAACAATTGGTTGTTGAAATCAACTCTAACAACACGTCAAAATGAATTAGTTTTTTTTCGGTTAATTTTCCTCAAGAACCAATCGAGATACCAAGAAACGGTTTTCGCCATTAAAATTATCATTAAATTCTTCATTAATACCCGCAATTTGGTTACTTCGATTTTAATCATCACCCAAATAGCAATTGTTGAAAACAATAATAACAACACCTCAAAATCAATAGATTATTCTTTAAAACCTAACTTTAAAGATTGATTGCTTAAGAACCAAACGTGATATCAAAGAACAGTTTTCACCATTAAAATTGTCAAAGAATTCTGAAATAGCACTCATAATTTGGTTGCTTCTATTTTAATCATCACCAAGGTAGCAATTGTTGAATTTAAGACAAGAAGCGTTAAAATGAAATTGTTTTTTTTTATAGGTTAACTTTAAAGATCGATTCCTCAAGAACTACTCGAGGTATCAAAAATCGGTTTTTACCATTAAAATTGTCGTAGAATTCTGAATTAATACTCTTAATTTGGTTGCTTCGATTTTATCATCACCAAGATAGCAACTGCTGAATTTAAGACAAAAAGCGTCAAAATGAAATTGCAATTTGTTTATAGGTTAACTTTAAAGATTGATTTCTCAATAACCAGTCGAGGTATCAAAAATCGGTTTTTACCATTAAAATTGTCGTAGAATTCTAAATTATTACTCTTAATTTGGTTGCTTCGATTTTAATCATCACCAAGATAGCAATTGCTGAATTTAAGACAAAAAGCGTTAAAATGACATTGTAATTTTTTTATGGATTAACTTTATAGAGTGATTTCTCAAGAACCACTCGAGGTATCAAAAATCGGTTTTTACCGTTAAAATTGTCGTAGAATTCTAAATTAATACTCCTAATTTGGTTGCTTCGATTTTAATCATCACCAAGATAGAAATTGCTGAATTTAAGACAAAAAGCGTCAAAATGAAATTGCAATTTCTTTATAGGTTAACTTTAAAGATTGATTCCTCAAGAACCACTCGAGATATCAAAATTCGGATTTCACCATTAAAATAGCCATTGAATTCTAAATTAATGCTCATAATTTGATTATTTCGATTTTAATCATCACCAAGATAAGAATTGTTGAATTTAAGACAAAAAGCGTCAAAATAAAATGAAATTTTTTTATAGGTTAATTTTAAAGATTAATTTCTCAAGAACCACTCGAGGTATCAAAAATGGGTTTTTACCGTTAAAACTGTCGTAGAATTCTGAATTAATACTCTTAATTTGGTTGCTTCGATTTTAATCATCACCACAGTAGCAATTGTTGAATTTAAGACAAAAAGCGTTAAAATGACATTTTAATATTTTTATGGGTTAACTTTATAGAGTGATTTTTCAAGAACCACTCGAGGTATCAAAAATCGGTTTTTACCATTAAAATTGTCGTAGAATTCTAAATTAATACTCTTAATTTGGTTGCTTCGATTTTAATCATCACCAAGATAGCAATTGCTGAATTTAAGACAAAAAGCGTCAAAATGAAATTGCAATTTCTTTATAGGTTAACTTTAAAGATTGATTCCTCAAGAACCACTCTTCGTATCAAAAATCGGATTTTACCATTAAAATTGTCGTAGAATTCTAAATTAATGCTCATAATTTGATTATTTCGATTTTAATCATCACCAAAATAAGAATTGTTGAATTTAATTCAAAAAGAGTCAAAATGAAATGAAATTTCTTTATAGGTGAACTTTAAAGATTGATTCCTCAAGAAGCAATCGAGATATGAAAAAACGGTTTTCACCATTAAAATTGTCTTAAAAATCTGGATCAGTGGTCACAGTTTGTTTACTTCGAATTTAATCATCACCCAAATAGAAATTGTTGAAATCAATACTAACTACACGTCAAAATGAAACAATTATTTTTTATAGGCTAATTTCAAAGGTTGATTTCTCGAGAACTATTAAAGATATCAAAAAGCGGCGTTCACCATTAAAATTACCATTAAATTTTGAATCAGTGCTCGCAATTTCGTTACTTCGATTTTAATCACCTCATAGATAGCAATTGTTAAAAACAACGCACCAAAATGATTCTCTTAATTTTTTAGGTTATCTTTAATTATTGATTTCTCAAGAACTAATCTAGATATCAAAAAGCGGATTTCACCGTCAAATTTCTTTAGGAGTCATAAATTAACGCCCAAAATTTGGTTACTTCGATTTTGTTACTCCCCCAGGAAATAACTTTTTAATCCATCCCAAAAAAATAAAAAACCAACAACACGTCACAATGAATCAGAAATGTTTGGTAGTTTAAGTTTAAAGACTAATTCCTCAAGAAGCAATGAAGATATCAAAAAACGGTTTTCACTATTAGAATTGTCATGGAATCTCTAATCAACGCTCACACTTTGGTTATTACGAGTTTAAACACCTACCTGATAGCAATTGTTGAAAACAATATCAACAATACCTCAAAATTGATGGTTTATTCTTTATAGACAACTTTAAAGATTGATTCCTCAAGAACTAAGCGAGTTATTAAAGAACGGCTTATACCATTAAAATTGTCAAAGAACTCTAAAATTGTACTCACAATTTGGTTGCTTCGATTTTAATAAGCAATTGTTGAGATCAATACTAACAACACGTCACAATGAATCAGAAATATTTGGTAGTTTAAGTTTAAAGACTAATTCCTCAAGAAGGAATGAAGATATCAAAAAACGTTTTCACTATTAGAATTGTCATAGAATTTCTAATCAACGCTCACAGTTTGGTTATTACGAGTTTGAACACCCCCAGGTAGCAATTGTTGAAAGCAATAACAACAATAAATAAAATTAATGGTTTATTCTTTATAGACTAACTTTAAAGGTCGATTCCTCAAAATCGAATCGAATTATCAAAGAATGGTTTTCACCATTAAAATTGTTACAGAATTCTGAATTAATACCCACAATTTCGTTGCTTCGATTTTAATCACTACCCAGATAGCAATTGTTCAAATCAACACCAAAAATGTTGCAAAATACATCGGTAACTTTTTATAGGTTAACTTTAACGGTTGGTTCCTCAAGAACCAAACAAGAAATCGAAAAACGGGTTTCATCATTAAAATTGTCATTAAATTGTGAATCAGTGTTCACAATTTAGGCATTTTAATCTTAATCACAACCCAGATAGCTATTGTTGAAACAAATACGTCAAAATGAATCAGTAATTTGTATAGGTATCGAGAAAGGTTGATTCCTCAAGAACCAAACGAGATATAAAAACAGGGTTTTCATTATTAAAATTGTCTTTGAATTCTGACTCAGTGCTTACAATTTGGTTGCTTCGCTTCTCATCACCACCCAAATAACAATTATTAAAATCAACACTAAGTCGATCACTTTTTATAGATTATCTTTAACCATTGGTTCTTCAAGAACCAAACGAGATATCAAAAAATGGTTTTCACCATTAAAATTGTTATTAAATTTCAAATTAGTGCTCATAATTTGGTTACTTCGGTTTTAATCAGCACCCAGATAGCAATTGTTAAAGTCAATTATTGAAATCAATACTAAAAACGCGACACTTTTTATAGGTTAACTTTAATCCTTGGTTCCTCAAGAACCAATTAAGATATCAAAAAACGGATTAGAATTGCCATTGAATTCTGAATCAGTTTTCACAATTTGGTCATTTCGATTTTAATCACAACCCAGATAACGATTATTAAAATAAACATGTCAACATAAATTTGTAATTTGTGTAGGTATCGATAAAGCTTGACTCCTCAAAAATCTAAAGAGATATCAAACAGCGGTTTTCACCTTTAAATTTGTTATTGAATTCTGAATCAGTGTTCAGAATTTGGTTACCGCGACTTTAATCACCATACAGATAGCAATTGTTGAAATCAACACTAAAAACGTGGCAAAGTAAATCGGTCACTTTTTATAGGTTAACTTTAATCCTTGGTTCCTCAAGAACCAACGGAGATATCAAAAAACGGTTTTCATCATTAGAATGATCATTGAATTCTGAATCAGTTTTCACACTTTGGTCATTTCGATTTTAATCACAACCCAGATAACGATTGTTGCAATAAACACATCAAAATGAATTTGTAATTTGTATAGGTATTGATAAAGATTGACTCCTCAAGAACCAAAGGAGATATCAAACAGCGGTATTCACCAATAAAATTATCTTAAAATTCTGGATCAGTGGTCACAGTTTGGTTACTTCGATTTTAATCACCGCCCAGATAGCAATTCTTGAAGTCAACACTAAAAAGGGGCAAAATAAATAGGTCAGTTTTTATAGGTTAGCTTTAATCATTGGTTAATCAAGAACTGAATGAGATATCAAAAAACGGTTTTCAATGTTAAAATTGTTATAGAATTCTGAATAAGTGTTCACAATTTGGTCATTTCGATTTTAATCACCACTCAGATAGCAATTCTTAAAATCAACACTAAAAAGTGTCAAAATAAATCGGTCAGTTTTCATGGGTTAGCTTTAATCATTGGTTCCTTAAGAACTAAACGAGATATCAAAAAGCGGTTTTCATCATTAAAATTGTCTTTAATATCTGAATCAATGCTTACAATTTGGTTGTTTAGATTTTATTCACCACCCACATAGCAATTATAAATCGGTCATTGGGGATATCAAAAAAGTGGTTTTTACCATCAAATAATAACAATTACCACTTTATTCGCATAAATGAATGCTTGAAGCTTTTGAATTTTTTTCTGATGTCTGAAATCTGAGAACGTCCCATATATGCATATCACAGTAATTAGTGTGAAAATATCAAAGAGGCATAAAAGCTTTTTGTGAGCCAGTTAAGATTATATCACTTGGAGTCAATCAATTTTAACGAGTAATAAATTCGACTAATCAGTTAGTTGTTGTAATCTTTATAGCTCAACGCCTCATCCATGACTAGACCGAAGTTTTTGACAGATTTACTGAATGGAATTGGAGTATTTCATATCGATAGATGACAAAACTTATTAATAAATTTGTTGTTTAACTTCGGTTTGCCAAAAAAAATGATCTGGGTCTTATTAGCGTTTATCTTTAAGCAGTATTACATATTATCTCTAAAGCACTTGAATTCACCTGATTAATACTAGCAGATTTAATACTGCCTTTAAGATAATTTTTGAAGAACGTTAATGAGACAGAATCAAGCTCGATATC
This sequence comes from Onthophagus sagittarius, assembly GCA_036711965.1. Taxonomy (NCBI): domain Eukaryota; kingdom Metazoa; phylum Arthropoda; class Insecta; order Coleoptera; family Scarabaeidae; genus Onthophagus; species Onthophagus sagittarius. Next base: position 15,892,783 of record JASERS010000009.1, read on the forward strand.
AATATCATCAACTACATTATTTAGAGCAGTTTTACAGCTATGTTCTTCCCATGAAACCAGACTGATTAACTTGAATAATGCACTCAGCCTTCAAAAATTCCATAAGTTGTCCAATCTTTGCCTTAGTCATTTATATTGATAAATTTATATCAATTCTGCAATCTTCGTAGCATTAAGGTTCCAAAAACAAGTTATTTAATTCATCACCGTTTTTTAGGTATTGTTTAAAAGAATGAACCTTACATTGTAATAAATTATTGTGTCACAACACTTTTCATAGATTAACAGAGTTCTGTATGAAATGAGCAATGTAAGCACGTTCATAAGGCTTCTTAATTCATTATGATAGTTCAAATGAAGCTGATTTTTTGTGTTTTTGAATTCTGATTGAGTCTTGTCTCTTGGAACCGATATCAATTTAACATTATCCATAAGCCAAGGAGAAAAATCAAAAATTTTAGTAAGTTTACATTGTCGTCAATGAAATTCAAAAAGGACTAAGTTGACTGAACTGTTGAATAAAGTTGCAAAATATGAGTTTATGATCCCTTATCTTGTGTACAAAAATAATTAAACTACTTTTAGTTGATATGATTCGGGTTTGTCTGATCAATGGTTAATATCATTTCAAAATTTCCAATCATATCTAGGAACTCATCACAGTATATATTCGTTATAAAGATCAAAACATGAATAAATTAGAGATAGAGAGTACTCATCAACTAGTCTGTAAAGTTTCTTTTATCTTCCTGAATAGAAATATTTATCGATAATGATGAATAGAATTATATATGTTAATAGGAAATGAATGTTGATTATTTTTATTAAAGGCGACACCAATCAATATCATTAAGTGTAATTACCACCTGAAGATTATTGTTAAATAGCAATGAAACCCGCTTTTCCATATTCACATGATTATCCTCTTTTAAGCCAAAAATTTTAATATCATTGTCATGAATATTGCTCAAGATCATCACCTTTTTCATGTAGTAATTGATTCTTTCACTAAATTTATCACTTCAGCAATAAAATCATCAGTTTTAAATAATTTATCAATAGAGCTATTGAACAAAACATCACCGAGATAGCAATAATTCAAATCAACACGTCAAAGTGAAAAAGCAATTTTTATAGCTCAAGTTTGAAGAGTGATTCCTCAAGAACCAATTGAGACATCAAAAAACAGTTTTCACCATTAAAATTGCATTAAAATTCTGAATTAGCTTCCATAATTTGGTCATTTTGATTTTTATTACCACCCAGATAGCGATTGTTGAAATAAACATGTCAAAATGAATCAGTAATTTGAATAGGTTTCGATAAAGATTGATTCCTCAAGAACCAATCGAGATTTCAAAAAACAGTTATCACTATTACAATTGTCGTAGAATTCTAAATCAGCTTCCACAATTTGGTCACTTCAATTTTAGTCACTACCCAGATAGAGATTGTTGAAATAAACATATCAAAATAAATCAGTAATTTGTATAGGTTTCGATAAAAGTTGATTCCTGTCGAACCAATCGAGTTATCAAAAAACAGTTATCACTGTTAAAATTGTCGTAGAATTCTGAATCACCTTCCATAATTTGGTCACTTCAATTTCAATCACAACCCAGATAGAGATTGTTGAAATTAACACCTCAAAATGAATCAGCAATTTTTATAGGTTAAGTTTGAAGAGAGATTCTTCAAGAACCAACCGAGATATCAAAAAATAAGTTTCACTACCAAAATTGTCTTAAAATTCTGAATTAGCTTTCATAATTTGGTCATTTTGATTTTAATCACCACCCAGATAGAGATTGTTGAAATAAACATGTCAAAATAAATCAGTAGTTTGTATAGGTTTTGATAAAAGTTAATTCTTCAAGAACCAATCGAGATATCAAAAAACAGTTATCACTGTTAAAATTGCCGTAGGATTCTGAATTAGCTTCCATAATTTGGTCACTTCGATTTTAATCACAACCCAGATAGAGATTGTTGAAATTAACACCCTAAAATGAATCAGAAATTTTTATAGGTTAAGTTTGAAGAGTGATTTCTCAAAAACCAATCGAGATATCAAAAAACAGTTATCACTGTTAAAATTGTCGTAGAATTTTAAATACCTTCCATAATTTGGTCACCCCAATTTTAATCACTACCCAGATAGCGATTGTTGAAATTAACACCTCAAAATGAATCGGCAATTTTTATAGGTTAAGTTTGAAGAACGATTCCTCAAAAACCAATTAAGATATCAAAAAACGGTATATACCATTAAAATTGCCATAAAATTCTAAAACAGCGTTTGTAATTTGGTTGATTCGATTTTAATTACCACCCAGATAGCAATTGTTGAAGTAAAGAGATCAAAATGAATCAGTAATTTGTATAGGTATCGATAAAGCTTGATTCCTCCAAAACCAATCGAGATATCAAAAATCACCACGGTATTCACCATTAAAATTGCCATAAAACATTGAATCAGCGTCTACAATTTGGTTACTTCGATTTTAATCCCCACCCAGGTAGCAACTGTTAAAGTCAACACTAGCAACACGTCAATCTCACTGGATTGATTTTTGTAGGTTATCATTAAAGATCGATTCCTCAAGAACCAATCGAAATATCAAAAACCGGTTTTCACCATTAAAATTGTCTTAAAATGTTGAATCTGTATCCACAATTTGATTATTTCGATTTTGATGATAGCTTAGATACCATTTGTTGAAAAAAACACTAACAACGCGTAAATACAAAAATCGATAATTTTTAATGGATCATCTTTAAAGGTTAATTTCTTAAGAACGAATGAAGATATCAAAAAGCTGATTGCATCATTAAAATCATCTTAGAATTCTCAATTAACACTCACAATTTGATATCTCCGGTTTTAATCACCACCCAGATACCAAATGTTTAAATCAGCAGTAAATACGCGTCAAAATGTATCGATTATTTTTTAGATAATAATTAGATACACATAATTATCATCAAGTAGGCTGGCAAAATTAATCCATCCAAGACAGATGGCAGTTGTTTTAGTGTCAATTAGTCAATTGTTTCGTTGCGATTCAAAAGTCAGCTTAGAAAGGCACAAATATTGCAAAAAGTAAAATTATTCTTATTTATGGAGAAGCATTCGAAGATATAAAGGTTAAATTTGTTGTTAAGAGATATTTTAACAGATGTGGATACTAAAACAATTGCCACATCTCATGGCTGCCTTAATATTTCTAGCCTACTTGATGTAATTGCGGTATTGCACTTTAATGGTTCAAATTATTTACATAAAGAAATTGTATTCGAGAATGTCTTATTATTAAAATTTTTAGTGTTATTTTTGACGTTTCCCTCAGACTGATTCATTTATATTATATAAGTACGGTATATTAGATATGCAAATGAAACCCCACGTTGAGAGGAACACCCCATTTTAAAAGGGGTCGGCTTCTCCTTCGTCGTCATAGCTTTAGTCGTTTGGTCGTTTTCGTTAGCTCAGTTTGAGTCGGTTCTAGCTAACGACGTTATCATACTTTTCTTGTTTCATAAATACGAGTTTCCTTTGAGACGAGAGGAGAGAGAAATGCCACGTCCCAAATCCAAACGTAATTTCGATTCGTCTTGGCTCGTCTCGTTTTATTTGCCCTTAAAATAATGATTTCAGGTGGTGGATGACTGAGATGAGAGACTTGGGTTGGTTTTGAATCTCTCTTTTTCGCGGTGGTCGTTTCCCTGTCCTTATCTTATGGTGTGGGGTGAGCGGGGGTTGGAAAATGGGACCGCCATTCCCGTTCAAAGCGACGCCGCGATGCTGCTGATCTAAGGGTTGCAGTTTTCGTGGGAGGAGGGAACCCTCTTTTGTCCCTTCCCGGTTCGCGAGGCGAGGGTTAAAACCAGATCCGGATTAAATTTACTCTTATAAGTTCATATTTGTGTTGTAACTACTTTTTGGCATCTAACAAAAAGATTTTATTCACAAAAATTAGCCAAAAAGTACTTATTAATTGATTACTTTATATAGACATGCACAAGCATCAATGATTATTAAATAAAAAATAATCTTTCGAACAAGAAAAACTGTGTTTAAAAATTCCTTTTAGTTCTTGAGATGTACATGTTTAAAGCTGAAATAATTCTACTCATTAAATTTCAAAAAATCGTATAAAATCGAATTATTAACCGATTGATTTGAAACATATTGAGTAAATAGAGAAAAGATTCTACATCTTGATGCAAAAAACCGCTTTTGAAAATATTTCTTGGTTTTTGAAATAAAAAAGTTTTAATTTAACAACAAAATAATTTATAGATTATTTTTCAAAAAATCGCATAAAGTCGATTTCTTTTTTATCCTTATTTGTTCATATCAATTTTAATACAAGAACGTCTCATCTTTTTAATAAAAGTGACCATTTTTAAAAATTCGTTTTATTTCTTGAGATATAAGCGACTAAATTTGAATCAAAATATCCCCAATTTTTGATTTTAACAAATTTTTGCTTTCAACTTTAAAAAATCGAATAAAATCGGTTTATTAATCGATTGATTTGAAACTTTTTGAGTGAATAAAAGAAATATTTCCCTTTTTAATGCAAAATTCCGCTTTTTAAACTCATTTTTGGTTTTTGAGATAAAAAAGTTTAAATTTAACGATATACTTTTTCTAAAATAAATTGGAGAATATTTTTCAAAAAATCGCATAAAATCGATTTATTTTTATCCTTTTTTGTTCATATCAATTTTAATACAAAAAAGTCTCATCTTTTTAATAAAAGTGACCGTTTTTAAAAATTCGTTTTATTTCTTGAGATATTAGCGAATAAATTTGAATCAAAATATCCCCAATTTCTTGTTTTAACAAATTTTTGCTTTCAACTTTAAAAAATCGAATAAAATCGGTTTATTAATCGATTGATTTGAAACTTTTTGAGTGAATAAAAGAAAAATTTCCCTTTTTAATGCAAAATTCCGCTTTTTAAACTCATTTTTGGTTTTTGAGATAAAAAAGTTTAAATTTAACGATATACTTTTTTTAAAATAACTTGGAGAATATTTTTCAAAAAATCGCATAAAATCGATTTCTTTTTAATCCTTTTTTGTTCATCTCAATTTTAATACAAAAACGTCTCATCTTTTTAATAAAAGTGACCATTTTTAAAAATTCGTTTTATTTCTTGAGATAATAGCGAATAAATTTGAATCAAAATATCCCCAATTTTTGATTTTAACAAATTTTTGCTTTCAACTTTAAAAAATTGAATAAAATCGGTTTATTAATCGATTGATTTGAAACTTTTTGAGTGAATAAAAGAAATATTTCCCTTTTTAATGCAAAATCCCGCTTTTTAAACTCATTTTTGGTTTTTGAGATAAAAAAGTTTAAATTTAACGATATTTTTTTCTAAAATAACTTGTAGAATATTTTTCAAAAAATCGCATAAAATCGATTTCTTTTTAATCCTTTTTTATTCATATCAATTTTAATACAAAAAAGTCTCATCTTTTTAATAAAAGTGACCGTTTTTAAAAATTCGTTTTATCTCTTGAGATATAAGCGACTAAATTTGAATCAAAATATCCCCAATTTTTGATTTTAACAAATTTTTGCATTCAACTTTAAAAAATCGAATAAAATCGGTTTATTAATCGATTGATTTGAAACTTTTTGAGTGAATCAAAGAAATATTTCCCTTTTTAATGCAAAATCCCGCTTTTTAAACTCATTTTTGGTTTTTGAGATAAAAAAGTTTAAATTTAACGATATTTTTTTCTAAAATAACTTGTAGAATATTTTTCAAAAAATCGCATAAAATCGATTTCTTTTTAATCCTTTTTTATTCATATCAATTTTAATACAAAAAAGTCTCATCTTTTTAATAAAAGTGACCGTTTTTAAAAATTCGTTTTATCTCTTGAGATATAAGCGACTAAATTTGAATCAAAATATCCCCAATTTTTGATTTTAACAAATTTTTGCATTCAACTTTAAAAAATCGAATAAAATCGGTTTATTAATCGATTGATTTGAAACTTTTTGAGTGAATCAAAGAAATATTTCCCTTTTTAATGCAAAATCCCGCTTTTTAAACTCATTTTTGGTTTTTGAGATAAGAAAGTTTAAATTTAACGATATATTTTTTCTAAAATAAATTGGAGAATATTTTTCAAAAAATCGCATAAAATCGATTTCTTTTTAATCCTTTTTTGTTCATATCAATTTTAATACAAAAAAGTCTCATCTTTTTAATAAAAGTGATCATTTTTAAAAATTCGTTTTATCTCTTGAGATATAAGCGTCTAAATTTGAATCAAAATATCCCCAATTTTTGATTTTAACAAATTTTTGCTTTCAACTTTAAAAAATCGAATAAAATCGGTTTATTAATCGATTGATTTGAAACTTTTTGAGTGAATCAAAGAAATATTTCCCTTTTTAATGCAAAATCCCGCTTTTTAAACTCATTTTTGGTTTTTGAGATAAAAAATTTTAAATTTAACGATACACTTTTTTTAAAATAACTTGGAGAATATTTTTCAAAAAATCGCATAAAATCGATTTCTTTTTAATCCTTATTTGTTCATATCAATTTTAATACAAAAAAGTCTGATCTTTTTAATAAATGTGACCGTCTTTAAAAATTCGTTTTATCTCTTGAGATATAAGCGACTAAATTTGAATCAAAATATCCCCAATTTTTAATTTTAACAAATTTTTGCTTTCAACTTTAAAAAATCGAATAAAATCGGTTTATTAATCGATTGATTTGAAACTTTTTGAGTGAATAAAAGAAATATTTCCCTTTTTAATGCAAAATCTCGCTTTTTAAACTCATTTTTGGTTTTTGAGATAAGAAAGTTTAAATTTAACGATATATTTTTTCTAAAATAAATTGGAGAATATTTTTCAAAAAATCGCATAGAATCGATTTCTTTTTAATCCTTTTTTGTTCATATCAATTTTAATACAAAAAAATCTCATTTTTTTAATAAAAGTGACCATTTTTAAAAATTCGTTTTATCTCTTGAGATATAAGCGAATAAACTTGAATCAAAATATCCCCAATTTCTTGTTTTAACAAATTTTTGCTTTCAACTTTAAAAAATCGAATAAAATCGGTTTATTAATCGATTGATTTGAAACTTTTTGAGTGAATAAAAGAAATATTTCCCTTTTTAATGCAAAATCTCGCTTTTTAAACTCATTTTTGGTTTTTGAGATAAGAAAGTTTAAATTTAACGATATATTTTTTCTAAAATAAATTGGAGAATATTTTTCAAAAAATCGCATAGAATCGATTTCTTTTTAATCCTTTTTTGTTCATATCAATTTTAATACAAAAAAATCTCATTTTTTTAATAAAAGTGACCGTTTTTAAAAATTCGTTTTATCTCTTGAGATATAAGCGACTAAATTTGAATCAAAATATCCCCAATTTCTTGTTTTAACAAATTTTTGCTTTCAACTTTAAAAAATCGAATAAAATCGGTTTATTAATCGATTGATTTGAAACTTTTTGAGTGAATAAAAAAAATATTTCCCTTTTTAATGCAAAATCTCGCTTTTTAAACTCATTTTTGGTTTTTGAGATAAGAAAGTTTAAATTTAACGATATATTTTTTCTAAAATAAATTGGAGAATATTTTTCAAAAAATCGCATAGAATCGATTTCTTTTTAATCCTTTTTTGTTCATATCAATTTTAATACAAAAAAATCTCATTTTTTTAATAAAAGTGACCGTTTTTAAAAATTCGTTTTATCTCTTGAGATATAAGCGACTAAATTTGAATCAAAATATCCCCAATTTCTTGTTTTAACAAATTTTTGCTTTCAACTTTAAAAAATCGAATAAAATCGGTTTATTAATCGATTGATTTGAAACTTTTTGAGTGAATAAAAAAAATATTTCCCTTTTTAATGCAAAATCCCGCTTTTTAAACTCATTTTTGGTTTTTGAGATAAAAAAGCTTAAATTTAACGATACACTTTTACTAAAATAACTTGGAGAATATTTTTCAAAAAATCGCATAAAATCGATTTCTTTTTAATACTTTTTTGTTCATATCAATTTTAATACAAAAAAGTCTGATCTTTTTAATAAAAGTGACCATTTTTAAAAATTCGTTTTATTTCTTGAGATATTAGCGAATAAATTTGAATCAAAATATCCCCAATTTCTTGTTTTAACAAATTTTTGCTTTCAACTTTAAAAAATCGAATAAAACCGATTTATTAATCGATTGATTTGAAACTTTTTGAGTGAATAAAAGAAATATTTCCCTTTTTAATGCAAAATCCCGCTTTTTAAACTCATTTTTGGTTTTTGAGATAAAAAAGCTTAAATTTAACGATACACTTTTTCTAAAATAACTTGGAGAATATTTTTCAAAAAATCGCATAAAATCGATTTCTTTTTAATCCTTTTTTGTTCATATCAATTTTAATACAAAAAAGTCTCATCTTTTTAATAAAAGTGACCGTTTTTAAAAATTCGTTTTATTTCTTGAGATATTAGCGAATAAAGTTGAATCAAAATATCCTCAATTTCTTGTTTTTAACAAATTTTTGCTTTCAACTTTAAAAAATCGAATAAAATCGGTTTATTAATCGATTGATTTGAAACTTTTTCAGTGAATCAAAGAAATATTTCCCTTTTTAATGCAAAATCCCGCTTTTTAAACTCATTTTTGGTTTTTGAGATAAGAAAGTTTAAATTTAACGATATATTTTTTCTAAAATAACTTGGAGAATATTTTTCAAAAAATCGCATAAAATCGATTTCTTTTTAATCCTTTTTTGTTCATATCAATTTTAATACAAAAAAATCTCATTTTTTTAATAAAAGTGACCGTTTTTAAAAATTCGTTTTATCTCTTGAGATATAAGCGACTAAATTTGAATCAAAATATCCCCAATTTCTTGTTTTAACAAATTTTTGCTTTCAACTTTAAAAAATCGAATAAAATCGGTTTATTAATCGATTGATTTGAAACTTTTTGAGTGAATAAAAAAAATATTTCCCTTTTTAATGCAAAATCCCGCTTTTTAAACTCATTTTTGGTTTTTGAGATAAAAAAGCTTAAATTTAACGATACACTTTTACTAAAATAACTTGGAGAATATTTTTCAAAAAATCGCATAAAATCGATTTCTTTTTAATACTTTTTTGTTCATATCAATTTTAATACAAAAAAGTCTCATCTTTTTAATAAAAGTGACCATTTTTAAAAATTCGTTTTATTTCTTGAGATATTAGCGAATAAATTTGAATCAAAATATCCCCAATTTCTTGTTTTAACAAATTTTTGCTTTCAACTTTAAAAAATCGAATAAAACCGATTTATTAATCGATTGATTTGAAACTTTTTGAGTGCTTAAAAGAAATATTTCCCTTTTTAATGCAAAATCCCGCTTTTCAAACTCATTTTTGGTTTTTGAGATAAAAAAGTTTAAATTTAATGATATATTTTTTCTAAAATAACATGGAGAATATTTTTCAAAAAATCGCATAAAATCGATTTCTTTTTAATCCTTTTTTGTTCATATCAATTTTAATACAAAAAAGTCTCATCTTTTTAATAAAAGTGACCATTTTTAAAAATTCGTTTTATTTCTGGAGATATTAGCGATTACATTGAATCAAAATATCCTCAATTTTTTGTTTTAACAAATTTTTGCTTTCAACTTTAAAAAATCGAATAAAACCGATTTATTAATCGATTGATTTGAAACATTTTGAGTGAATAAAAGAAATATTTCCCTTTTTAATGCAAAATCCCGCTTTTTAAACTCATTTTTGGTTTTTGAGATAAAATAGTTTAAATTTAACGATATATTTTTTCTCAAATAACATGGAGAATATTTTTCAAAAAATCGCATAAAATCGATTTCTTTTTAATCCTTTTTTGTTCATATCAATTTTAATACAAAAAAGTCTCATCTTTTTAATAAAAGTGACCATTTTTAAAAATTCGTTTTATCTCTTGAGATATAAGCGAATAAACTTGAATCAAAATATCCCCAATTTCTTGTTTTAACAAATTTTTGCTTTCAAATTTAAAAAATCGAATAAAATCGGTTTATTAATCGATTGATTTGAATCTTTTTGAGTGAATAAAAGAAATATTTCCCTTTTTAATGCAAAATCTCGCTTTTTAAACTCATTTTTGGTTTTTGAGATAAAATAGTTTAAATTTAACGATATATTTTTTCTAAAATGACATGGAGAATATTTTTCAAAAATCGCATAAAATCGATTTCTTTTTAATCCTTTTTTGTTCATATCAATTTTAATACAAAAAAATCTCATTTTTTTAATAAAAGTGACCATTTTTAAAAATTCGTTTTATCTCTTGAGATATAAGCGAATAAACTTGAATCAAAATATCCCCAATTTCTTGTTTTAACAAATTTTTGCTTTCAACTTTAAAAAATCGAATAAAATCGGTTTATTAATCGATTGATTTGAAACTTTTTGAGTGAATAAAAGAAATATTTCCCTTTTTAATGCAAAATCTCGCTTTTTAAACTCATTTTTGGTTTTTGAGATAAGAAAGTTTAAATTTAACGATATATTTTTTCTAAAATAAATTGGAGAATATTTTTCAAAAAATCGCATAGAATCGATTTCTTTTTAATCCTTTTTTGTTCATATCAATTTTAATACAAAAAAATCTCATTTTTTTAATAAAAGTGACCGTTTTTAAAAATTCGTTTTATCTCTTGAGATATAAGCGACTAAATTTGAATCAAAATATCCCCAATTTCTTGTTTTAACAAATTTTTGCTTTCAACTTTAAAAAATCGAATAAAATCGGTTTATTAATCGATTGATTTGAAACTTTTTGAGTGAATAAAAAAAATATTTCCCTTTTTAATGCAAAATCTCGCTTTTTAAACTCATTTTTGGTTTTTGAGATAAGAAAGTTTAAATTTAACGATATATTTTTTCTAAAATAAATTGGAGAATATTTTTCAAAAAATCGCATAGAATCGATTTCTTTTTAATCCTTTTTTGTTCATATCAATTTTAATACAAAAAAATCTCATTTTTTTAATAAAAGTGACCGTTTTTAAAAATTCGTTTTATCTCTTGAGATATAAGCGACTAAATTTGAATCAAAATATCCCCAATTTCTTGTTTTAACAAATTTTTGCTTTCAACTTTAAAAAATCGAATAAAACCGATTTATTAATCGATTGATTTGAAACTTTTTGAGTGAATAAAAGAAATATTTCCCTTTTTAATGCAAAATCCCGCTTTTTAAACTCATTTTTGGTTTTTGAGATAAAAAAGCTTAAATTTAACGATACACTTTTTCTAAAATAACTTGGAGAATATTTTTCAAAAAATCGCATAAAATCGATTTCTTTTTAATCCTTTTTTGTTCATATCAATTTTAATACAAAAAAGTCTCATCTTTTTAATAAAAGTGACCGTTTTTAAAAATTCGTTTTATTTCTTGAGATATTAGCGAATAAAGTTGAATCAAAATATCCTCAATTTCTTGTTTTTAACAAATTTTTGCTTTCAACTTTAAAAAATCGAATAAAATCGGTTTATTAATCGATTGATTTGAAACTTTTTCAGTGAATCAAAGAAATATTTCCCTTTTTAATGCAAAATCCCGCTTTTTAAACTCATTTTTGGTTTTTGAGATAAGAAAGTTTAAATTTAACGATATATTTTTTCTAAAATAACTTGGAGAATATTTTTCAAAAAATCGCATAAAATCGATTTCTTTTTAATCCTTTTTTGTTCATATCAATTTTAATACAAAAAAATCTCATTTTTTTAATAAAAGTGACCGTTTTTAAAAATTCGTTTTATCTCTTGAGATATAAGCGACTAAATTTGAATCAAAATATCCCCAATTTCTTGTTTTAACAAATTTTTGCTTTCAACTTTAAAAAATCGAATAAAATCGGTTTATTAATCGATTGATTTGAAACTTTTTGAGTGAATAAAAAAAATATTTCCCTTTTTAATGCAAAATCCCGCTTTTTAAACTCATTTTTGGTTTTTGAGATAAAAAAGCTTAAATTTAACGATACACTTTTACTAAAATAACTTGGAGAATATTTTTCAAAAAATCGCATAAAATCGATTTCTTTTTAATACTTTTTTGTTCATATCAATTTTAATACAAAAAAGTCTCATCTTTTTAATAAAAGTGACCATTTTTAAAAATTCGTTTTATTTCTTGAGATATTAGCGAATAAATTTGAATCAAAATATCCCCAATTTCTTGTTTTAACAAATTTTTGCTTTCAACTTTAAAAAATCGAATAAAACCGATTTATTAATCGATTGATTTGAAACTTTTTGAGTGCTTAAAAGAAATATTTCCCTTTTTAATGCAAAATCCCGCTTTTCAAACTCATTTTTGGTTTTTGAGATAAAAAAGTTTAAATTTAATGATATATTTTTTCTAAAATAACATGGAGAATATTTTTCAAAAAATCGCATAAAATCGATTTCTTTTTAATCCTTTTTTGTTCATATCAATTTTAATACAAAAAAGTCTCATCTTTTTAATAAAAGTGACCATTTTTAAAAATTCGTTTTATTTCTGGAGATATTAGCGATTACATTGAATCAAAATATCCTCAATTTTTTGTTTTAACAAATTTTTGCTTTCAACTTTAAAAAATCGAATAAAACCGATTTATTAATCGATTGATTTGAAACATTTTGAGTGAATAAAAGAAATATTTCCCTTTTTAATGCAAAATCCCGCTTTTTAAACTCATTTTTGGTTTTTGAGATAAAATAGTTTAAATTTAACGATATATTTTTTCTCAAATAACATGGAGAATATTTTTCAAAAAATCGCATAAAATCGATTTCTTTTTAATCCTTTTTTGTTCATATCAATTTTAATACAAAAAAGTCTCATCTTTTTAATAAAAGTGACCATTTTTAAAAATTCGTTTTATCTCTTGAGATATAAGCGAATAAACTTGAATCAAAATATCCCCAATTTCTTGTTTTAACAAATTTTTGCTTTCAAATTTAAAAAATCGAATAAAATCGGTTTATTAATCGATTGATTTGAATCTTTTTGAGTGAATAAAAGAAATATTTCCCTTTTTAATGCAAAATCTCGCTTTTTAAACTCATTTTTGGTTTTTGAGATAAAATAGTTTAAATTTAACGATATATTTTTTCTAAAATGACATGGAGAATATTTTTCAAAAATCGCATAAAATCGATTTCTTTTTAATCCTTTTTTGTTCATCTCAATTTTAATACAAAAAAGTCTCATCTTTTTAATAAAAGTGACCGTTTTTAAAAATTCGTTTTATTTCTTGAGATATTAGCGAATAAATTTGAATCAAAATATCCCCAATTTCTTGTTTTAACAAATTTTTGCTTTCAACTTTAAAAAATCGAATAAAATCGGTTTATTAATCGATTGATTTGAAACTTTTTGAGTGAATAAAAGAAAAATTTCCCTTTTTAATGCAAAATTCCGCTTTTTAAACTCATTTTTGGTTTTTGAGATAAAAAAACTTTAAATTTAACGATATACTTTTTTTAAAATAACTTGGAGAATATTTTTCAAAAAATCGCATAAAATCGATTTCTTTTTAATCCTTTTTTGTTCATCTCAATTTTAATACAAAAACGTCTGATCTTTTTAATAAAAGTGACCATTTTTAAAAATTCGTTTTATCTCTTGAGATATAAGCGACTAAATTTGAATCAAAATATCCCCAATTTCTTGTTTTAACAAATTTTTGCTTTCAACTTTAAAAAATCGAATAAAATCATTGGATTTTGCATTCATTTAATGCAAAATCTCGCTTTTTAAAAAACTTCTTCGTTTTTGAGATAACAAACTTTAAATGTAACGATGTCTTTACTCCAAAATAATTTGAAGATTCGTTTTCAAAAAATCATATAAAATCAGATTTTTTTTTTAAATTTTTGTCAATTATCTCGATATTAACACAAAAATGTCTCATCTTTTTAATGAAATACACCATTTTTAAAAATTCGTTTTGGTTCCTGAGATATAAGGGCTTAAATTGGGTTAAAATTTTTAATGTTAAAATAACTTGCAGATTTTTTCTCAAAAAATCATATTGAATCAGATTTTTATTATTATTATTTTAATTTCTTCAATATTGATAGAAACGTGATCCCTCTTTTTAATCAAAATAACCATTTTTCAAAATTCGTTTTGGTTCTTGAAATATAAGGGCTTAATTCTTGTTAAAAAATTTTAATTCAATATAAATTACAAATTTTTTTTTTTAAATGTATAAAATCAAGTTCTTATTATTATTATTTTAATTTGTTCGATTTTAATATAAAAATGATCTCTCTTTTTAATAAAATAAACCATTTTTAAAAATTCGTTTTGGTTCCTGAGATATAAGGGCTTAAATTGGGTTAAAATTTTTAATGTTAAAATAGCTTGCAGATTTTTTCTCAAAAAATCGTACTAAATCAGATTTTAATTATTATTATTTTAATTTCCTGAATTTTAATACAAAAATGATCCCTCTTTTTAATCAAAATAACCGTTTTTCAAAATTCGTTTTGGTTCTTGAAATATAAGGGCTTAATTCTTGTTAAAAAATGTTTTTTTTTTAAATCGTATAAAATCAAGTTCTTATTATTATTATTTTAATTTGCTCGATTTTAATATAAAAATGATCCCTCTTTTTAATAAAATCGACCGTTTTTCAAAATTCGTCTTAGTTCTTGAGACATAAGGGCTTAATTTGTGTCAAATTTTTTTTTGTTAAAACAATTTGCAAATTTTTTTCAAAAAATCGTATAAAATCAGGTTTTTACTATTATTATTTTAATTTACTCGTTTTTAATATAAAAAAGATCCCTGTTTTTAATGAAAATAACCATTTTTAAAAATTCGGTTTGGTTCCTGAGATATAAGGGCTTAAATTGGGTCAAAATTTTTCATGTTAAAATAACTTGTAGATTATTTCTCAAAAAATCGTATTAAATCAGATTTTTATTATTATTATTTTAATTTCCTGAATTTTAATACAAAAATGATCCCTCTTTTTAATCAAAACGACCGTTTTTCAAAATTCGTTTTGATTCTTGAAATATAAGGGCTTAATTCTTGTTAAAATTTTTAAAGACAAAATAAATTACATTTTTTTTTCAAAAAATCATATAAAATCAAGTTCTTATTATTGTTATTTTCATTTGCTCAAATTTGATATAGAAATGATCCCTCTCTTCAATAAAAACGACCGTTTTTCAAAATTCGTCTTAGTTCTTGAGATATAAGGGCTTAATTTGAATCCAATTTTTTTTGTTAAAACAACTCGCAAGTTTTTTTCAAAAAATCGTATAAAATCAGGTTTTTGCTATTATTATTTTAATTTGCTCAATTTAAATATAAAAAAGGTCCCTCTTTTTAATGAAAAAAACCATTTTTTAAAATTCGTTTTGGTTCCTGAGATATAAGGGCTTAAATTGGGTTAAAATTGTTAATGTTAAAATAACTTGCAGATTTTTTCTCAAAAAATCGTATTAAATCAGATTTTTATTATTATTATTTTAATTTCCTCAATTTTAATACAATAATAATCCCCTTTTTAATCAAAATGACCGTTTTCCAGAATTTGTTTTGGTTCTTGAAATATAAGGGCTTAATTCTTGTTAAAATTTTTAAAGTCAAAATAAATTACATTTTTTTTTTCAAAAAAACATATAAAATCAAGTTCTTATTATTATTATTTTAATTTGCTCGATTTTAATATAAAAATTATCCATCTTTTTAATAAAATCGACCATTTTTCAAAATTCGTCTTAGTTCTTGAGATATAAAGGTTTAATTTGAGTCCAATTTTTTTTGTTAAAACAACTCGCAAGTTTTTTTCAAAAAATCGTATAGAATCAGGTTTTTGCTATTATTATTTTAATTTGCTCAATTTAAATATAAAAAAGCTCCCTCTTTTTAATGAAAAAAACCATTTTTTAAAATTCGTTTTGGTTCCTGAGATATAAGGGCTTAAATTGGATTAAAATTGTTAATGTTAAAATAACTTGCAGATTTTTTCTCAAAAAATCGTATTAAATCAGATTTTTATTATTATTATTTTAATTTCCTCAATTTTAATACAAAAATGATCCCTCTTTTTAATCAAAATGACCGTTTTTCAAAATTCGTTTTGATTCTTGAAATAATTCTTGTTAAAATTTTTAAAGACAAAATAAATTACATTTTTTTTCAAAAAATCATATAAAATTAAGTTCTTATTATTGTTATTTTCATTTGCTTAAATTTAATATAGAAATGATCCCTCTTTTTAATAAAATCGACCGTTTTTCAAAATTCGTCTTAGTTCTTGAGATATAAGTTCTTAATTTGAGTTCAATTTTTTTTGTTAAAACAACTCGCAAGTTTTTTTCAAAAAATCGTATAAAATCAGGTTTTTGCTATTATTATTTTAATTTGCTCAATTTAAATATAAAAAAGGTCCCTCTTTTTAATGAAAAAAACCATTTTTTAAAATTCGTTTTGGTTCCTGAGATATAAGGGCTTAAATTGGGTTAAAATTGTTAATGTTAAAATAACTTGCAGATTTTTTCTCAAAAAATCGTATTAAATCAGATTTTTATTATTATTATTTTAATTTCCTCAATTTTAATACAAAAATGATCCCTCTTTTTAATCAAAATGACCATTTTTCAAAATTCGTTTTGATTCTTGAAATAATTCTTGTTAAAATTTTTAAAGACAAAATAAATTACATTTTTTTTCAAAAAATCATATAAAATCAAGTTCTTATTATTGTTATTTTCATTTGCTCAAATTTGATATAGAAATGATCCCTCTTTTTAATAAAATCGACCGTTTTTCAAAATTCGTCTTAGTTCTTGAGATATAAGGGCTTAATTTGAGTCCAATTTTTTTTGTTAAAACAACTCGCAAGTTTTTTTCAAAAAATCGTATAAAATAAGGTTTTTGCTATTATTATTTTAATTTGCTCAATTTTAATATAAAAAAGATCCCTCTTTTTAATGAAAAAAACCATTTTTTAAAATTCGTTTTGGTTCCTGAGATATTGGGTTAAAATTGTTAATGTTAAAATAACTTGCAGATTTTTTCTCAAAAAATCATATTAAATCAGATTATTATTATTATTATTTTAATTTCCTCAATTTTGATAGAAAAGTGATCCCTCTTTTTAATCAAAATAACCGTTTTTCAAAATTCGTTTTGGTTCTTGAAATATAAGGGCTTAATTCTTGTTAAAAAATTTTAAGTCAAAATAAATTACAAATTTTTTTTTTTTTAAATCGTATAAAATCAAATTCTTATTATTATTATTTTAATTTGCTCGATTTTAATATAAAAATGATCCCTCTTTTTAATAAAAAGGACCGTTTTTCAATATTCGTTTTAGTTCTTGAGATATAAGGGCTTGATTTGAGTCAATTTTTTTTTTGTTAAAACAACTTGCAAATTTTTTTCAAAAAAACGTATAAAATCAGGTTTTTACTATTATTATTTTAATTTACTCGTTTTTAATATAAAAAAGATCCCTGTTTTTAATGAAAATAACCATTTTTAAAAATTCGGTTTGGTTCCTGAGATATAAGGGCTTAAATTGGGTCAAAATTTTTCATGTTAAAATAACTTGTAGATTATTTTCCAAAAAATCGTATTAAATCAGATTTTTATTATTATTATTTTAATTTCCTCAATTTTAATACAAAAATGATCCCTCTTTTTAATCAAAATGACCGTCTTTCAAAATTCGTTTTGGTTCTTGAAATATAAGGGCTTAATTCTTGTTAAAATTTTTAAAGACAAAATAAATTACATTTTTTTTCAAAAAATCATATAAAATCAAGTTCTTATTATTGTTATTTTCATTTGCTTAAATTTAATATAGAAATGATCCCTCTTTTTAATAAAATCGACCGTTTTTCAAAATTCGTCTTAGTTCTTGAGATATAAGGGCTTAATTTGAGTTCTATTTTTTTTTGTTAAAACAACTCGCAAATTTTTTTCAAAAAATCGTATAAAATCAGGTTTTTGCTATTATTATTTTAATTTGCTCAATTTTAATATAAAAAAGATCCCTCTTTTTAATGAAAAAAAAACCATTTTTTAAAATTCGTTTTGGTTCCTGAGATATAAGGGCTTAAATTGGGTTAAAATTGTTAATGTTAAAATAACTTGCAGATTCTTTCTCAAAAAATCATATTAAATCAGATTTTTATTATTATTATTTTAATTTCCTCAATTTTGATAGAAAAGTGATCCCTCTTTTTAATCAAAATAACCGTTTTTCAAAATTCGTTTTGGTTCTTGAAATATAAGGGCTTAATTCTTGCTAAAAAATTTTATGTCAAAGTAAATTACAAATTTTTTTTTAAATCGTATAAAATCAAGTTCTTATTATTATTATTTTAATTTGCTCGATTTTAGTATAAAAATGATCCCTCTTTTTAATAAAAACGACCGTTTTTCAATATTCGTTTTAGTTCTTGAGATATAAGGGCTTGATTTGAATCAATTTTTTTTTTGTTAACACAACTTGCAAATTTTTTTCAAAAAATCGTATAAAATCAGGTTTTTGCTATTATTATTTTAATTTGCTCAATTTTAATATAAAAACGTCCCCACTTTTTGATAAAAATGACCGTTTTTAAAAATTTGGTTTATTTCTTGAGATATAAGAATCTAAATTTGAATCATAACTACTTTTTTCTTTTAACTTTAAAAAATCATATAAAGTCGAGTTATTAACTAATCGATTTGAAACTTATTAAGTATAAAAAAGAAATTTTTTTCTTTTTGGCTTCTTTTTAATTTCTTTTTAACCAGCATTTTTCGATTTTATTTTTTTGTTGGATTCTTTTGGGGAAATGTGAGTTTATTGTTATATTATTCGTTACGGTCCTGATATAACCCCTTCGACCGTTTCGCCGTCGTCGGGCTCGCGCTCGCCGCCCCCGGCCGCCCCCCTTTCAAAATAAGAAAAGGGCGAACCCGGAGAAAATCGCGAACCCGGGCAAGGAAATAAAGCCGACTCGAGAAAATCATTTATTTTTGACCTGCGCAGAGGCGGGCTTGAGACGACGGCCGCCGCCGCCTTCGGAGGTACGCCTTCTTTCCCTTTTCCACCCCCTTTCCTCAGCACCCCTTTTACCCCCTTTCTCTCCGTCGCCGCCGCCGCCCTGAGCACAAGAAAACATCGATCCGATCTTACACAGGCAATTTATTCTCTCTCTCACTGTTGGTAATAAAACGAAAATAGCAAAATTTCATTTTGGTTTAACCAACCCTTCAAGAATGTTTTTGGGGCGGCTTAAGATTGAGGCGATTAAAATCGATTCAATTTTTTTTTCTAATTATTATTTTGGGGTAATTAAAAAGTTTGAAATAATTACCCATCCCCGGGCATAATTACCATAACCCCAGCAACTTTAATTACGAATTTCAACCCCCGACGTCCAACTTAACTCCGACGACAACGCGAAATTATCAACTTCCCCGCGACATCCGTCGAAATGAATCAAAACTTGAACCAAAAACTTTTTGTCATTTTTGACATCTTCAATTTAATTGAATCTTAATTGAAACCAAAATTAAAAAGGGGTGAGTTATCTATTTTTACTGGTCATTCCCAAACCAGTTTTATTTATCCCAAAAACCCCCGAAATACAAGTTCTTCTTCTCACGGGTTTCGAAGAAAGGGTCATCATCGGGGTCAATCCTCGGGGTCACTTCTCAGTGTCAATCCTCGGGGTGTTTCTGGGGTTCTTTTAAGGGACGAGTCGCACTCGGACACTCAACCTGTTTTTCGGGTTCTTCCACTGACCCTTAACCTCTCCGTTCTTTCGAAACGCACAATCGGAATATAAAGCGATTCCAAACTGGACTCTCTAAAATAGCCGAATAACGAAGAAGGGGTTATGAAAAATAAAAAAAAAATAAAACTTGTTCCTTCTTCGTTTCGAACTTTGCGTCTTCGAAGTTGATGGTCAGTCCGAATCCGTATTTTGAACCGATTAGATCGCGAAAAGAAGTTTGAGCTTGGTTGGAGTATCGTCGAGGGGATCTCGTTATGGAAAGAGTGGTGAAAATGAAGAAGAAAAAGAGGAAGAAAGGAGATTTTTTGATTTAATTTTTTCTTGATATCGGAGTTTGAAATGTAAGTTTGTTTTTTTTATTTGTTTTTCGGGTGTTTTAAACGCGTAAATAATCGGGGATCGCAATAATTGGGAAATTCCCTCGAATTATCTGGCAATTTCCTCGACACCTTCTCGACCGCCCCTGAACATAATAAGTTATATTAGGCCAATCAAAGGGCGGTTTTCGATCCACCCCCGATCGTTCGAGGTTCACGTTCTCTGAATTCCTTCCTTAAAATAATTAATAACTTCCAATAACCGACAATTGATTAAAATTTACACCGTTTAAATTTATATATATACGGGGTGATTTAAAAAATACATGAAAAATAAAGATGATGATAAAGATTTCATTCAGAATAAACCTACATGATTCTAATTCTAGATTAATCTTGGAACTAACATCAATAAACATTAGCTATGTGTCTCTTAAGACTTTCTTGACTAAACCTGAATGATTCTAGTTCTAGATCAATTTTAGAACAGGAATCACTCAGGTTTAGCCATGCGTCTCAATGTCGTCTTGAGAGACGCACGGCTGAACCTGAATGATTCTAGTTCTAGGTCAATTTTAGAACTGGAATCACTCAGATTTAGCCATGCATCTCAAGGTAGTCTTGAGAGATGTATAGCTAAACCTAAATGATTCTGGTTCTAGATCAGTTTTAGAACTAGAATCATTCAAGTTTAGCCATGTGTCTCTTAATACTATCTTGAGATAGTCTTGATATGGCTAAACTAGAATCATTCAGGTTTAGCCATGCGTCTCTCAAGGCAACCTTGAAACGTATGGCAACTTCATAACAATAAAAATTGTTCATAATTAATCAAAAATATATTATTAATAACGAGTTAAAGCCTAACAATGCCAGTTTTTTATGTATGGTCAAAGAAAGAAGAAAATGTCAAAGTACAAAATGTTTGTTATAAGCATAGGTTGTAACTCAAAAATCAAAACTAATACAAAGAAATTGTTTATAGTGAACTCAAAACATATTATCAATAATTAGTTAAAACCTAACAATGCGACTTTTTACGTATGGTCAAAAAAAGAAAAAAGAAAATGTCAAAATGGACAATTTTTGTTGTAAGCATAGGTGGTAATTCAAAAATCAAAAGTGATACAAAGAAACTTTTCTAATAAAAATCGTTTATAATTAACCCAAAACATATTGTCCATAACTAGTTAAATGCTAACTATGCCAGTTTTTATGTATGGTCAAAGAAAAAAGAAAATACCAAAGTACACAATTTTTGTTATAAGCATAGGTTGTAACTCAAAAATCAAAACTAATACAAAGAAATCTTTACAACAAAAATTCTTTATAGTTAACATAAAATATATTATCCATGATTAGTTAAATCCTAACAATGCCACTTTTCTATGTATGGTCAAAAAAAGAAGAAAATGTTAAAATACACAATTTTTGTTATAAGCATAGGTTGTAACTCAAAAATCAAAACTAATACAAAGAAATTTTTACAACAAAAATTGTTTATAGTTAACTCAAAACATATTATCCATAATTAGTTAAAGCCTCACAATGCCACTTCTTTACGTATGGTCAAAAAAAGAAGAAAATGTTAAAATGGACAATTTTTGTTGTAAGTATAGGTGGTAACTCAAAAATCAAAACTGATACAAAGAAACTTTTCTAATAAAAATCGTTGATAATTAACCCAAAATATATTATCAATAACTTGTTAAAGCTTAGCAACGCCAGTTTTTGATGTATGGTCAAAAAAAGAGAAAGTGTCAAAATGGACAATTATTGTTGTAAGCATAGGTTTTAACTCAAAAATTAAAACTGATACAAAGAAACTTTTCCAATAAAAATTGCTTATAATTAACCGAAAATATATTATCCATAACTAATTAAAGTCTGACAATGCAAGGTTTTTATGTATGGTCGAAAAAGGAAGAAAATGTCTAAATGGAAATTTTTTTTGTAAGCATAGGTTATAACTCAAAAATCAAAACTGATACAAAGAAACTTTTCTAATAAAAATCGTTTATAATTAACCCAAAACATATTGTCCATAACTAGTTAAAGGCTAACTGTGCCAGTTTTTGATGTACGGTCAAAAAAAGGAGGAAAGTGTCAAAATGGACAATTATTGTTGTAAGCATAGGTTTTAACTCAAAAATTAAAACTGATACAAAGAAACTTTTCCAACAAAAATTGTTTATAATTAATCCAAAACCTATTATCCATAACTAGTAGAGGAGTAACAATGCCAGTTTTTAATGTATGGACAAAAACAGGAAATGTTAAAATGGACAATTTTTTGTTATAAGGATAGATCGTAACTCAAAAATTAAAACTGATACCAAGAAACATTTCCAATAAAACTCGTTTATAATTAACCCGAGACATATTATCCATAACTAGTTAAAGCCTAACGATGCCAGTTTTTTATGCAAAGTCAAAGAAAAAAGAAAATCTCAAAATGGACAATTTTTGTTACAAGCATAGGTTGTAACTCAAAAATCAAAACTGATACCAAGAAACTTTTCCAATAAAAATCGTTTATAATTAACCCAAGACATATTATCCATAACTTGTTAAAGTCTAACAATGCCAGTTTTTTATATATGGTCAAAGAAAAAATAAAATGTCAAAATGAACCATTTTTGTTACAAACATAGGTTGTAACTCAAAAATCAAAACTGATACAAAGAAACTTTTCCAATAAAAATGGTTTATAATTAATCCAAAACATGTTATCCATAACTAGTTAAAGACTAACAATGCTAATTTTTTATGTATGATCAAAGAAAGAAGAAGATCTCAAAATGGACAATTTTTGTTGAAAGCATAGGTTGTAACTCAAAAATCAAAACTGATACAAAGAAACTGTTACAACAAAAATTGTTTATAATTAACCCAAAACCTATTATCCATAACTAGTAGAGGCGTAACAATGCCAGTTTTTTATGTAGGGTCAAAAAAGAAGAAAATGTCAAAATGGATAATTTTTGTTGTAAGCTTAGGTTGTAACTCAAAAATCAAATCTGATACAAAAAAACTTTTCTAATAAAAATCATTTATAATTAACTGAAAATATATTATCCATAATTAGTTAAACTCTAACAATGAAACTTTTTTATGTATGGTCAAAGAAAGAAGAAAATGTCAAAATCGATAATATTTGTTATAAGCATAGGTTGTAGCTCAAAAATCAAAACTGATACAAAGAAACTTTTCCAATAAAAATTGTTTATAACTAATTCAAAACATGTTATCCTTAAATAGTTAAACCCTAACAATGCCAGATTTATATGTATGCTCAAGAAAGAAGAAAATGTCAAAATGGCCAATTTTTGTTATAAGCATAGGTTGTAACTCAAAAATCAAAACTGATACAAAGAAACTTTTCCAACAAAAATTGTTTATAATTAACCGTAAATATGTTATCCATAACTAGTTAAAGTCTAACAATGCCACTTTTTTATGTATGGCCAAAGAAAGAAGAAAATGTCAAAATGGACTATATTTGCTATAATCATAGTTTGTAATTGAAGATACAACATCGATAGAAAGAAACATTTTTAACAAAAAATGTCCCCAACGTATATATCTGTAAAATTATAAGAAGTAAGTAGATAATAAGTGTAAAGGTTATGCCCTAAGTGGAGTTATGTTATATGGAGACTTAAATTGTACGTAATTAAATCTGTTCGTTGGGAAATTAAAAAGTTAAGGATTTAAAAAATGTTACATTCAAGATTTATAAAAGAATAATAATATATTTATATAAATAATATATTTTTCGTTCTTGAGGTATTAAGTTCTGAATCAACCTGAATTTTTATCTGCATAAAAAATGATGATTAATAAAAATCATAAAAAATCGGAATCTTAACATATCTTGATGAAATGTACTAACATATATATTTATAGAGAAAAGTTTGTACTTTTTCATGAACAAAGCTGTACTTGAATATCTTCATTCGTTTAGACTCAAGATAGTCTTCAGAGACGCATGTCTACACCTGAATGATTCTGGTTCTGAGACTAATCTAAATCAAATCATTCAGGTTTAGCTATGCATTTCAAGATAGTCTTAAGAGACGAATGGCTAAACCTGAATGATTCTAGCTCTAAGACTGATCTAGACCAAATCATTCAGGTTTAGCCATGTATTTCAAGATAACTTTGAGAGACGTATGGCTAAACGTGAATGATTCTGGTTCTAGATCAGTTTCAAAGTAGTCTTGAGAGACGCATGGCTAAACCTGAATGTTTCTAGTTCTAGTTCTACATCAGCCTTAGAACTACGCTTAACTAAATCTGAATGATTTTGGTTCTGGATTAGTCTTAGATCTAAAATCATTTATGTTTAGCCATGCATCTCAAGGTTGTCTTGATGCATGGCTAAACCTGAATAATTCTAGTTCTAGATCATTCTTAGAACTAGAATCATTCAGGGTTAGCTCAATTAGATTTTGGGACAGCTGAATTAGTTTTTGAGAAAGGATTCTTTGAAAATAACTTGATTGTTATCAAACACATTTAATTATGTTTTTGTATAGTTTTAATCAAAAGATTATATCTCGAGGATTTTATGGTTTGAAGAAACAAACTTTGATACATTAAATACTAAATAAATTTGCTTCAAATTGCTTCTCATTTCATTGCGATATCTCAATTAGTTCTTGAGATACAATATACTTCATTTTTATCAAACACAATTACGTTTTAGTATAGTTTTAATAAAAAAATCGTAACTTAACGACTTAAAGATTTGAAGAAAAGATATTTGGAGCATTAAATACTAAATAAATTTGCGTCAAATTGCTTCTTATTTCATTGCAATATCTCAATTAGTTCTTGAGTTACTATATGATTCATTTTTATCTAACAGATTTAATTAAATTTTTGTACACTTCTAATCATAGAATCAGAACTCAGGGATTTAATGATTTGAAGAAATGATCTTTTGTGCATTAAATAGTAAATAAATTTGCTTTAATTTGCTTTTTATTTCATTGGGACAACTCAATTAGTTTTTGAGATAGGATTCTTTGAAAATAACTTGATTGTTATCAAACACATTTAATTATGTTTTTGTATAGTTTTAATCAAAAGATCAATACTCGAGGATTTTATGGTTTGAAGAAACGATCTTTGATACATTAAATAGTAAATAAATTTGCTTCAAATTGCTTCTTATTTCATTGCAATATCTCAATTAGTTCTTGAGATACTATGTGATTCATTTTTATCTAACACATATAATTAAATTTTTGTACACTTCTAATCAAAAAAATAAAACTCCGGGATTTAATGATTTGAAGAAATGATCTTTTGTGCATTAAATAGTAAATAAATTTGCTTTAATTTGCTTCTTATTTCATTGGGACAACTCAATTAGTTTTGAGATAAGATTCTTTGAAAATAACTTGATTGTTATCAAACACATTTAATTACGTTTTTGTATAGTTTTAATCAAAAGATCAATACTCGAGGATTTTATGGTTTGAAGAAACGATCTTTGACACATTAAATACTAAATAAATTTGCTTCAAATTGCTTCTTATTTCATTGCAATATCTCAATTAGTTCTTGAGATACTATGTGATTCATTTTTATCTAACACATATAATTAAATTTTTGTACACTTCTAATCAAAAAATTAAAACTCCGGGATTTAATGATTTGAAGAAATGATCTTTTGTGCATTAAATAGTAAATAAATTTGCTTTAATTTGCTTCTTATTTCATTGGGACAACTCAATTAGTTTTTGAGATAGGATTCTTTGAAAATAACTTGATTGTTATCAAACACATTTAATTACGTTTTCGTATAGTTTTAATCAAAAGATCAATACTCGAGGATTTTATGGTTTGAAGAAACGATCTTTGACACATTAAATACTAAATAAATTTGCTTCAAATTGCTTCTTATTTCATTGCGGTATCTCAATTAGTTCTTGAGATACTATATGCTTCATTTTTATCTAACACATTTAATTAAATTTTTGTACACTTCTAATCAAAAAATTAAAACTCCGGGATTTAATGATTTGAAGAAATGATCTTTTGTGCATTAAATAGTAAATAAATTTGCTTTAATTTGCTTCTTGTTTCATTGGGACAGCTCAATCAGTTTTTGAGATAAGATTCTTTGAAAATAACTTGATTGTTATCAAACACATTTAATTATGTTTTTGTGTAGTTTTAATCAAAAGATCAATACTCGAGGATTTTATGGTTTGAAGAAACGATTTTTGACACATTAAATACTAAATAAATTTGCTTCAAATTGCTTCTTATTTCATTGCAATATCTCAATTAGTTCTTGAGATACTATATGATTCATTTTTATCTAACACATTTAATTAAATTTTTGTACACTTCTAATCAAAAAATTAAAACTCCGGGATTTAATGATTTGAAGAAATGATCTTTTGTGCATTAAATAGTAAATAAATTTGCTTTAATTTGCTTCTTGTTTCATTGGGACAGCTCAATCAGTTTTTGAGATAAGATTCTTTGAAAATAACTTGATTGTTATCAAACACATTTAATTATGTTTTTGTATAGTTTTAATCAAAAGATCAATACTCGAGGATTTTATGGTTTGAAGAAACGATCTTTGACACATTAAATACTAAATAAATTTGCTTCAAATTGCTTCTTATTTCATTGCAATATCTCAATTAGTTCTTGAGATACAATATACTTCATTTTTATCAAACACAATTACGTTTTAGTATAGTTTTAATAGAAAAAATCGTAACTTGAGGACTTGAAGATTTGAAGAAAAGATCTTCGGAGCATTAAATACTAAATAAATTTGCTTCAAATTGCTTCTTATTTCATTGCGATATCTCAATTACTTCCTGAGATACTATATGATTCATTTTTATTTAACACATTTAATTAAATTTTTGTACACTTCCAATCAAAGAATCAGAACTCAGTGATTTAATGATTTGAAGAAATGATATTTTGTGCATTAAATAACAAATAAATTTGCTTTAAATTGCTTCTTATTTCATTGGGACAGCTCAATTAGTTTTGAGATAGGATTCTTTGAAAATAACTTGATTGTTATCAAACACATTTAACTATGTTTTTGTATAGTTTTAATCAAAAGATCAATACTCGAGGATTTTATGGCTTGAAGAAACGATCTTTGATACATTAAATACTAAATAAATTTGCGTCAAATTACTTCTTATTTCATTGCAATATCTCAATTAGTTCTTGAGATACTATATGATTCATTTTTATCTAACACAATTAATTAAATTTTTGTACACTTCTAATCAAAAAATTAAAACTCCGGGATTTAATGATTTGAAGAAATGATCTTTTGTGCATTAAATAGTAAATAAATTTGCTTTAATTTGCTTCTTATTTCATTGGGACAACTCAATTAGTTTTTGAGATAAGATTCTTTGAAAATAACTTGATTGTTATCAAACACATTTAATTACGTTTTTGTATAGTTTTAATCAAATGATCAATACTCGAGGATTTTATGGTTTGAAGAAACGATCTTTGGTACACTAAATAGTAAATAAATTTGCTTCAAATTGCTTCTCATTTGATTGCGATATCTCAATTAGTTCTTAAGATACTATATGCTTCATTTTTGTCTAACACATTTAATTAAATTTTTGTACGCTTCTAATCAAAAAATCAGAACTCGGGGATTTAACGATTTGAAGAAATGATCTTCTGTGCATTAAATAGTAAATAAATTTGCTTTAAATTGCTTCTCATTTCATTGGGTTGGGTTGGGTTGGTGCATCTACTAGACTCGTTACTACGATACTTACCATGGCCAAATTTATAGAAAATGATCTGAATTTTATAATGATTGGGTTGAGTCGACATCGGACGTCCCAAGATATAATCTCAGACGATTTCGAAGACGTCAACGGTCCCAAGTATCAAGAACATTACTTCTCTAAAATCGAATCTTTTAGTTCTAAATCAAGTCTTAGAACTAGAAACATTTATTTTAAATGAATGTTTACCATCAAAGAACTTTTAACACCCTACATCTTGTTAAGGAAGTATTTGTGAGCTAATCTGTATTAAGACTATTCATTTTACCTTAGAAACCTGTAAGTTTTTTGAATATATGTATATACAAAATAGAGTTTCGGTTTAAGACGTAAAGAGGGTGGTTTTCTCCCTCTCGGTTTCGTCCCCATTTTGTGTTTTCTCTAACAAAGGTTCGTTTGCTCCTGAAGTCGCGTGAGCTGAATTGCGTATTAGGGGTGGGTTGGGTTGGGGGGCAACGTTTTTGGCCTCGCCGAGGGGTGGGATTTGTTCTGCTAGGGGGTTGGATCGAAACCCTTTTCGACCTTCCGACTCTCTCCGGGGAAAAGTTACTAAACTCAAGCTCAAAGTCTTTACCTTTTTTAATCTCTTAAAATTCAATTATATACCTATATATATATACATCAACAAATCTAATAAATTATATATATATATATATATATATAAGAAATATATACATATTATTTCTTATAAAAAAATTTTAAAAAATTCTTATTTAAAACATTGTCTAGAACCAGTACGTAGAAAATCTCGGCTCAATATTCGTCTTACCCCCTCCTTTGGTTCCGTAAAAGGGTCGGTTTTCAACCCTCTCACCCCGCGAGCACGTCGCGGAAACAAAAGCAACCTAAGACGCAATTAAAACCCGACATTTCCATTGGCTCGCCACTTTGTAGCGGCCCCTGCGACCTTATAACGCCGCGCAGAAGGGTTAGAGGGGGTTGAAAAGAGGGCCCCTCGCGGCGGTGGGGGAATAAAAGGGGAGGGGAGCGCGGGAAGGGGGTAAGAAACGCGAGGACGGGGTTGAATGCGCGAAGGGCGACGAAAATGGATTTCGTTTTTGGTAATAAAAAAGAACGGTTTCTTTGGGATTGATCGAAAAAGTGGGGGTTTTGATGTTGAGAAAAAAACTTTGATTCTTAAATGATCTTCGTTTAATGTGGAATTTTTTTTGTTAAAAATGTTTTGAAGCTAATAATTTAGTTTGTGAGTTAGATCGAGTTTTGAAAAAATGAAGAAAATTGAGGTTATTTTCGATTTCGTTAAAATTGTAAGCTATAGGAAGAAATTTTCTTAACAAAAAAGGGTCATAATTTAATTAAAATTATTTTGAATCTAATTATTTATTGCTATCGCGTTTAATTTTTGAGTTAGCACCTATGTTGATTAAGAATTAATGTTAAAAAAATCAAGTTTTATTTAACTCATAAATATTAACGACACAAAAATATTTTTTAACAATAAAATAATCATTAATTAATAAAAAATATTTTTTATTAAAATCGTTTTATTTCAATTAATTTACTTTTTAAGTTATGACTTAATTTATTAAAAAAATGACGTTATTCGATATTTTATCGATACACATCATAAATAGAAAACACAAAAAAGATAATTATTCAGTAAAAAAACTCTTTTAATCAAACTAATTACTCCCATCACTTTCTCCATCACATTCTCCTCAAATTTTTAAGTTAACACCAACTATAATTACAAAATCGAATCAAAGTTAAAAATTATCAGGGTGTATTAAAAAGTTATCATCTCAAAATGGAATCGAGACATTCAAGTATGCTTATTTTGATCAAAAAGTACATACTTTCTTCTATATTTCATAAATGTTTAATCTCAAACACATTTAATCAAGTTTTTGTACAATTTTAATCAAACAATCATAACTCGGGGATTTTATAATTTGAAGAAACGATCTTTGGGACATTAAATAGTAAATAAATTTACTTCAAATTGTTTCTTATTTCATTGCGATATCTCAATTAGTTCTTGAGATACCACACTTCATTTTTATTAAACATATTTAATCAGGTTTTTGTACAGTTTTAATCAAAAAATCATAACTCGGAGATGTTCTAATTTGAAGAAACTATCTTTGGGACATTAAGTAGCAAATAAATTTGCTTCAAATTGCTTCCTATTTCATTACGATATCTCAATTAGTTCTTGAGATACTACACTTCATTTTTATCTAACACATTTAATCAAGTTTTTGTACAATTTTAATCAGAAAATCATAACTCGAGAATTTTATAATTTGAAGAAACTATCTTTAGGCGTTAAATAGAAAATAAATTTGCTTCAAATAGCTTCTTATTTCATTGCGATATCTCAATTAGTTCTTGAGATACTACACTACATTGTAATCTAACACATTTAATCAAGCTTTTACACAGTTTTAATTAAAAAATCATAACGCGGAGATTTTATAATTTGAAGAAACTATCTTTAGAACATTAAATAGTAAATAAATTTGCTTCAAATTGTTTCTTATTTCATTGCGATATCTCAATCAGTTCTTGAGATACCACTCTTCATTTTTATCTGACACATTTAATCAAGTTTTTGTACAATTTTAATCAAACAATCATAACTCGGGGATTTCATAATTTGAAGAAACGACCTTTGGGACTTTAAATAGTAAATAAATTTGCTTCAAATTGCTTCTTAATTTATTGCGATAACTCAAATAGTTCTTGAGATACTACACTTCATTTTTATCAAATACAATTAATCAAGTTTTTGTACAATTTTAATCAAACAATCATAACTCGGGGATTTCACAATTTGAAGAAACGATCTTTGGGACATTAAATAATAAATAAATTTGCTTCAAATTGCTTCTTATTTCATTCCGATATCTCAATCAGTTTTTGAGATATAATATACTTCATTTTTATCAAATACATTTAATCAAGTTTTTGTAAAGTTTTAATCAAAAAATCATAACTTGGGAATTATATAATTTGAAGAAACGACCTTTGGGACTTTAAATAGTAAATAAATTTGCTTCAAATTGCTTCTTATTCTATTGCGATAACTCAATTAGTTCTTGAGATACTACATTTCATTTTCATCAAATACAATTAATCAAGTGTTTATACAAATTTAATCAAAAAATGATAACTCGACGATTTTATAATTTGAAGAAACTATCTTTGGGGCATTAAATAGTAAATAAATTTGTTTCAAATCGCTTCTTATTTCATTGCGATGTCTCAATTAGTTCTTGAGATACCACACTTCATTTTTATCACACATATTTAATCAGGTTTTTGTACAGTTTTAATCAAAAAATCATAACTCGGAGATGTTCTAATTTGAAGAAACTATCTTTGGGACATTAAGTAGCAAATAAATTTGCTTCAAATTGCTTCTTATTTCATTACGATATCTCAATTAGTTCTTGAGATATTACACTTCATTTTTATCTAACATATTTAATCAAGTTTTTGTACAATTTTAATCAGAAGATCATAACTCGAGGATTTTATAATTTGAAGAAACTATCTTTGGGGCGTTAAATAGAATATAAATTTGCTTCAAATTGCTTCTTATTTCATTGCGATATCTCAATTAGTTCTTGAGATACTACACTTCATTTTAATCTAACACATTTAATCAAGCTTTTACACAGTTTTAATCAAAAAATCATAACGCGGAGATTTTATAATTTGAAGAAATTATCTTTGGGGCATTAAATATTAAATAAATTTGTTTCAAATCGCTTCTTATTTCATTGCGATATCTCAATTAGTTCTTGAGATACCACACTTCATTTTTATCAAACATATTTAATCAGGTTTTTGTACAGTTTTAATCAAAAAATCATAACTCGGAGATGTTCTAATTTGAAGAAACTATCTTTGGGACATTAAGTAGCAAATAAATTTGCTTCAAATTGCTTCTTATTTCATTACGATATCTCAATTAGTTCTTGAGATACTACACTTCATTTTTATCTAACACATTTAATCAAGTTTTTGTACAATTTTAATCAGAAAATCATAACTCGAGGATTTTATAATTTGAAGAAACTATCTTTGGGGCGTTAAATAGAAAATAAATTTGCTTCAAATTGCTTCTTATTTCATTGTGATATCTCAATTAGTTCTTGAGATACTACACTTCATTTTTATCAAATACAATTAATCAAGTTTTTGTACAATTTTAATCAAACTATCATAACTCGGGGATTTCACAATTTGAAGAAACGATCTTTGGGACATTAAATAATAAATAAATTTGCTTCAAATTGCTTCTTATTTCATTCCGATATCTCAATCAGTTCTTGAGATACCACTCTTCATTTTATCTAACACATTTAATCAAGTTGTTATGCAATTTTAATCAAAAAATCATAACTTGGGAATTATATAATTTGAAGAAACGACCTTTGGGACTTTAAATAGTAAATAAGTTTGCTTCAAATTGCTTCTTATTTCATTGCGATATCTCAATCAGTTCTTGAGATACTACACTTCATTTTTATCAAATACAATTAATCAAGTTTTTGTACAATTTTAATCAAACAATCATAACTCGGGGATTTCATAATTTGAAGAAACGATCTTCGTTGCACTGGATACTAAACAAATTTGCTTCCAATTGCTTCTTATTTCATTGCGATATCTCAACCAGTTCTTGAGATACTACACTTCATTTTTATCAAATACAATTAATCAAGTTTTTGTATAATTTTATTCAAAAAATCATAATTCGGGAATTCTATAATTTGAAGAAACGATCTTTAGGATATTAAATAGTAAATAAATTTGCTTCAAATTGCTTCTTATTTCATTGCGATATCTCGATTAGTTCTTGAGATACTACACTTCATTTTTATTAACCACATTTAATCCAGTTTTTGTACAGTTTTAATAAAAAAATCGTAACTCAGGAATTTTATAATTTGAAACTCTCTTTGGGACATTAAACAGTAAATAAATTTGCTTCAAATTGCTTCTTATTTCATTGTGATACCTCAATTAGTTCTTGAGATACGATTCTTTGAAAATAACTTGATTGTTATCAAACACATTTAATTACGTTTTTGTAGCTTTAATCAAAAAATCATAACTCGGAGATTTAAAGATTTGAAGAAACGATCTTTGGTACATTAATTACTAAATAATTTTGCTTCAAATTGCTTCTTATTTCATTGTGATACCTCAATTAGTACTTGAGATACGATTCTTTGAAAATAACTTGATTGTTATCAAACACATTTAATTACGTTTTTGTAGTTTTATTCAAAAAATCATAACTCGGGGATTTAAAGATTTGAAAAAACGATCTTTGGTACATTAAATACTAAATAAATTTGCCTCAAATTGCTTCTTATTTCATTGCAATATCTCAATTAGTTCTTGAGATACTACATGCTTCATTTTTATCTAACACATTTGATCAAGTTTTTGTACAGTTTTAATCAAAAGATCATATCTCAGGGATTTAATGATTTGAAGAAATGATCTTTTGTGCATTAAATATCAAATAAATTTGCGTCAAATTGCTTCTTATTTCATTACGACATCTCAACAAATTCTTGAGATACGACTCCTTGAAAATAACGTGATTGTTATCAAACACAATCACATATTTGTACAGTTTTAATAAAAAAATCGGAACTCGGAGATTTAAAGATATGAAGAAACGATTTTTGGTACAGTAAATACAGATTAAATTTGCTTCAAATTGCTTCTTATTTTATGGTAATATCTCAACAAAATCTTGAGAAACTATATACTTCATTTTTATCAAAGACGTTTAATCAAGTTTCTGTACAGTTTTAATAAAAAATCATAACTCAAAAGTTTAAAAATTTGAAGAAATGATCTTCGGTGCGTTTAATACTGAACAAATTTGCTTCAAAGTGCTTGTTACTTCATTGTGATATTTCAATTAGTTTTTGAGATACTAGATACTTAATTTTTATCTAACGCATATAATAAGTTAAAAAGAATCAAATTGCGTTTAAAAGTTGTTATCTCAAAATTGAATGGAGATATTCAAGTATGTATATGAAGTACTATATATTTCAACAATGTTTCATCGCTATGTTGCAAGAGTCCGATTTTTCACGATTTTTTAGAAGAGTGTCCATTAAAACATTTAATTTGAAATAAATTTTATGCCAAATTATAGTTTAAATATTTCTTTTTAACATGATATATAATTAATTCTTTTTTTTGGGGAAATTTTCTTCAACATCAAGCACTATATCACAGGATAAAAAATGATCGTTTTTCTCGGGAGGAAAAAGGGGTCGTTCTGTTCATAAACGGCTTCATCTGGGAAAAAGAGGGTTGGTTGGAAAAGTCTGTCCCATAAATTAGACCCTCGCAATCTGCTCGCACTTAAAAATCACTTAAGCTAAAAGTGTCCGGTGATTTTTCATTCCTCGCACCTACCCCCTTTACACTCAACGACAAAACCGACTTGGTTATTCCAACTTTTTACACCTTTCCCAAACACCGTTTGAGGATCGCTTCGTTTTTACCGAGAAACCTCCCCAAACGGTCGTTTTTGTCGCTCGAAACAACCCCTACGGGGGTGGTTTAAAATTTTCCAATTAAGTTACGGTTTTCGTTGTTTACAAGCTTGTTTACTGGGTAATAATCTTTTTTATGCTTCGTTGGGAGGAATTAAATTAAACTTTTTCAACTTTTTCACATTCAAATAAGAATGTGTGAGTTTAAGTGATGGGGGGGAAGTTTTCGGGTCTCTAATCAAATAATCGTTGAGGGATGTGACAGTTGTAATGTAACTAAATTGTAGAGACGGAGAACACCTTTAAATTAAACTGGGGTTGTTTTCTTGGTTCCACCTTTACACTCACTCTAAGAGAATTCGGGTTGATTTCAATGAATATCGATAATTTAATTTCGAGATAGTAAATTTTGAAACTGTTCGATATCACGAAGAGGAAATAAATTTAGCTCGGGGTTGTAACGTCGCAAGTTGGAGTCCCAAGCAAAAGGGGGGTGCTTCGTTCCCCCCTTTGGCCGTAAAAGCGCCGCCTCGCGACGTTGCGACGTAAGAAACGGCGCGTCGACTTAATAATTCAATATTATCGCCTACGGGGTGGCCATAAATAAGAATTACGCCGGGTTCGGGTCGGAAATCGCGTGCCAGCGCGATATTTTCCACCCCCAACCCCCCAAACGGGGACGTCTCATCCCCCACTACGGATCCGGTAATTAATATTTACTGTTATTGTGCGAAAGTTCGTATTCTAGAGCAATGTCTTCTACAACGAGCGCCAGGTACGGAATTTCGTTTAAAATGGAAACTACCCCTGTACGTTTTAAACGCGATCTAGACATGATTTGGAGATTTTTTTGAAGTTTTGAGGGAAAATTTCTTGGAGAGGCATATTTATATCATAAATATGCCTAAAAATCGCTAAAGAATAAGGCTAAAATGTCTAGATAAGACAAACATTTGAGAAACTCTTGAGAGGAGTATTTGCGAAAATATAGAAATAATTTTTATACCAAATTGAAGATTAAAGCTTCCTCTTCAAAATAACGTATGAGACATGTTAGGTTATATCATCAAAATTCTGTGGGGAAAGTTGAATCAATTTTTAGAATAAAGCTAAAATGTCTAAATAACACACACATTTGAGAAACTCTTGAGAGGAGTATTTGCGAAGATGTAGAAATAATGTTTATACCAAATTGAAGATTAAAGCTTCCTCTTCAAAATAACGTATGAGACATGTTAGGTTATATCATCAAAATTCTATGGGGAAAGTTGAATCAATTTTTAGAATAAAGCTAAAATGTCTAAATAACACACACATTTGAGAAACTCTTGAGAGGAGTATTTGCGAAGATGTAGAAATAATGTTTATACCAAATTGAAGATTAAAGCTTCCTCTTCAAAATAACGTATGAGACATGTTAGGTTATATCATCAAAATTCTTTGGGGAAAATTGAATCAATTTTTAGAATAAAGCTAAAATGTCTACATAACACACACTTTTGAGAAACTCTTGAGAGGAGTATTTGCGAAGATGGAGGAATAATTTTTATACCAAATTGAAGATTAAAGCTTCCTCTTCAAAATAACATATAAGACATGTTAGGTTATATCATAAAAATTCTTTGGGGAAAGTTGAATCAATTTTTAGAATAAAGCTAAAATGTCTACATAACACACTTTTGAGAAACTCTTGAGAGGAGTATTTGCGAAGATGGAGAAATAATTCTTATACCAAATTGAAGATTAAAGCTTCCTCTTCAAAATAACATATAAGACATGTTAGGTTATATCATAAAAATTCTTTGGGGAAAGTTGAATCAATTTTTAGAATAAAGCTAAAATGTCTACATAACACACACTTTTGAGAAACTCTTGAGAGGAGTATTTGCGAAGATGGAGGAATAATTTTTATACCAAATTGAAGATTAAAGCTTCCTCTTCAAAATAACATATAAGACATGTTAGGTTATATCATAAAAATTCTTTGGGGAAAGTTGAATCAATTTTTAGAATAAAGCTAAAATGTCTACATAACACACTTTTGAGAAACTCTTGAGAGGAGTATTTGCGAAGATGGAGAAATAATTCTTATACCAAATTGAAGATTAAAGCTTCCTCTTCAAAATAACATATAAGACATGTTAGGTTATATCATAAAAATTCTTTGGGGAAAGTTGAATCAATTTTTAGAATAAAGCTAAAATGTCTACATAACACACACTTTTGAGAAACTCTTGAGAGGAGTATTTGCGAAGATGGAGGAATAATTTTTATACCAAATTGAAGATTAAAGCTTCCTCTTCAAAATAACATATAAGACATGTTAGGTTATATCATAAAAATTCTTTGGGGAAAGTTGAATCAATTTTTAGAATAAAGCTAAAATGTCTACATAACACACACTTTTGAGAAACTCTTGAGAGGAGTATTTGCGAAGATGGAGGAATAATTTTTATACCAAATTGAAGATTAAAGCTTCCTCTTCAAAATAACATATAAGACATGTTAGGTTATATCATAAAAATTCTTTGGGGAAAGTTGAATCAATTTTTAGAATAAAGCTAAAATGTCTACATAACACACACTTTTGAGAAACTCTTGAGAGGAGTATTTGCGAAGATGGAGGAATAATTTTTATACCAAATTGAAGATTAAAGCTTCCTCTTCAAAATAACATATAAGACATGTTAGGTTATATCATAAAAATTCTTTGGGGAAAGTTGAATCAATTTTTAGAATAAAGCTAAAATGTCTACATAACACACTTTTGAGAAACTCTTGAGAGGAGTATTTGCGAAGATGGAGAAATAATTCTTATACCAAATTGAAGATTAAAGCTTCCTCTTCAAAATAACATATAAGACATGTTAGGTTATATCATAAAAATTCTTTGGGGAAAGTTGAATCAATTTTTAGAATAAAGCTAAAATGTCTACATAACACACACTTTTGAGAAACTCTTGAGAGGAGTATTTGCGAAGATGGAGGAATAATTTTTATACCAAATTGAAGATTAAAGCTTCCTCTTCAAAATAACATATAAGACATGTTAGGTTATATCATAAAAATTCTTTGGGGAAAGTTGAATCAATTTTTAGAATAAAGCTAAAATGTCTACATAACACACACTTTTGAGAAACTCTTGAGAGGAGTATTTGCGAAGATGGAGGAATAATTTTTATACCAAATTGAAGATTAAAGCTTCCTCTTCAAAATAACATATAAGACATGTTAGGTTATATCATAAAAATTCTTTGGGGAAAGTTGAATCAATTTTTAGAATAAAGCTAAAATGTCTACATAACACACACTTTTGAGAAACTCTTGAGAGGAGTATTTGCGAAGATGGAGGAATAATTTTTATACCAAATTGAAGATTAAAGCTTCCTCTTCAAAATAACATATAAGACATGTTAGGTTATATCATAAAAATTCTTTGGGGAAAGTTGAATCAATTTTTAGAATAAAGCTAAAATGTCTACATAACACACACTTTTGAGAAACTCTTGAGAGGAGTATTTGCGAAGATGGAGGAATAATTTTTATACCAAATTGAAGATTAAAGCTTCCTCTTCAAAATAACATATAAGACATGTTAGGTTATATCATAAAAATTCTTTGGGGAAAGTTGAATCAATTTTTAGAATAAAGCTAAAATGTCTACATAACACACACTTTTGAGAAACTCTTGAGAGGAGTATTTGCGAAGATGGAGGAATAATTTTTATACCAAATTGAAGATTAAAGCTTCCTCTTCAAAATAACATATAAGACATGTTAGGTTATATCATAAAAATTCTTTGGGGAAAGTTGAATCAATTTTTAGAATAAAGCTAAAATGTCTACATAACACACTTTTGAGAAACTCTTGAGAGGAGTATTTGCGAAGATGGAGAAATAATTCTTATACCAAATTGAAGATTAAAGCTTCCTCTTCAAAATAACATATAAGACATGTTAGGTTATATCATAAAAATTCTTTGGGGAAAGTTGAATCAATTTTTAGAATAAAGCTAAAATGTCTACATAACACACACTTTTGAGAAACTCTTGAGAGGAGTATTTGCGAAGATGGAGGAATAATTTTTATACCAAATTGAAGATTAAAGCTTCCTCTTCAAAATAACATATAAGACATGTTAGGTTATATCATAAAAATTCTTTGGGGAAAGTTGAATCAATTTTTAGAATAAAGCTAAAATGTCTACATAACACACACTTTTGAGAAACTCTTGAGAGGAGTATTTGCGAAGATGGAGGAATAATTTTTATACCAAATTGAAGATTAAAGCTTCCTCTTCAAAATAACATATAAGACATGTTAGGTTATATCATAAAAATTCTTTGGGGAAAGTTGAATCAATTTTTAGAATAAAGCTAAAATGTCTACATAACACACACTTTTGAGAAACTCTTGAGAGGAGTATTTGCGAAGATGGAGGAATAATTTTTATACCAAATTGAAGATTAAAGCTTCCTCTTCAAAATAACATATAAGACATGTTAGGTTATATCATAAAAATTCTTTGGGGAAAGTTGAATCAATTTTTAGAATAAAGCTAAAATGTCTACATAACACACTTTTGAGAAACTCTTGAGAGGAGTATTTGCGAAGATGGAGAAATAATTCTTATACCAAATTGAAGATTAAAGCTTCCTCTTCAAAATAACATATAAGACATGTTAGGTTATATCATAAAAATTCTTTGGGGAAAGTTGAATCAATTTTTAGAATAAAGCTAAAATGTCTACATAACACACACTTTTGAGAAACTCTTGAGAGGAGTATTTGCGAAGATGGAGGAATAATTTTTATACCAAATTGAAGATTAAAGCTTCCTCTTCAAAATAACATATAAGACATGTTAGGTTATATCATAAAAATTCTTTGGGGAAAGTTGAATCAATTTTTAGAATAAAGCTAAAATGTCTACATAACACACACTTTTGAGAAACTCTTGAGAGGAGTATTTGCGAAGATGGAGGAATAATTTTTATACCAAATTGAAGATTAAAGCTTCCTCTTCAAAATAACATATAAGACATGTTAGGTTATATCATAAAAATTCTTTGGGGAAAGTTGAATCAATTTTTAGAATAAAGCTAAAATGTCTACATAACACACTTTTGAGAAACTCTTGAGAGGAGTATTTGCGAAGATGGAGAAATAATTCTTATACCAAATTGAAGATTAAAGCTTCCTCTTCAAAATAACATATAAGACATGTTAGGTTATATCATAAAAATTCTTTGGGGAAAGTTGAATCAATTTTTAGAATAAAGCTAAAATGTCTACATAACACACACTTTTGAGAAACTCTTGAGAGGAGTATTTGCGAAGATGGAGGAATAATTTTTATACCAAATTGAAGATTAAAGCTTCCTCTTCAAAATAACATATAAGACATGTTAGGTTATATCATAAAAATTCTTTGGGGAAAGTTGAATCAATTTTTAGAATAAAGCTAAAATGTCTACATAACACACACTTTTGAGAAACTCTTGAGAGGAGTATTTGCGAAGATGGAGGAATAATTTTTATACCAAATTGAAGATTAAAGCTTCCTCTTCAAAATAACATATAAGACATGTTAGGTTATATCATAAAAATTCTTTGGGGAAAGTTGAATCAATTTTTAGAATAAAGCTAAAATGTCTACATAACACACACTTTTGAGAAACTCTTGAGAGGAGTATTTGCGAAGATGGAGGAATAATTTTTATACCAAATTGAAGATTAAAGCTTCCTCTTCAAAATAACATATAAGACATGTTAGGTTATATCATAAAAATTCTTTGGGGAAAGTTGAATCAATTTTTAGAATAAAGCTAAAATGTCTACATAACACACACTTTTGAGAAACTCTTGAGAGGAGTATTTGCGAAGATGGAGGAATAATTTTTATACCAAATTGAAGATTAAAGCTTCCTCTTCAAAATAACATATAAGACATGTTAGGTTATATCATAAAAATTCTTTGGGGAAAGTTGAATCAATTTTTAGAATAAAGCTAAAATGTCTACATAACACACACTTTTGAGAAACTCTTGAGAGGAGTATTTGCGAAGATGGAGGAATAATTTTTATACCAAATTGAAGATTAAAGCTTCCTCTTCAAAATAACATATAAGACATGTTAGGTTATATCATAAAAATTCTTTGGGGAAAGTTGAATCAATTTTTAGAATAAAGCTAAAATGTCTACATAACACACTTTTGAGAAACTCTTGAGAGGAGTATTTGCGAAGATGGAGAAATAATTCTTATACCAAATTGA
The DNA here is from genome assembly GCA_036711965.1 of Onthophagus sagittarius. NCBI lineage: Eukaryota > Metazoa > Arthropoda > Insecta > Coleoptera > Scarabaeidae > Onthophagus > Onthophagus sagittarius. The sequence continues at coordinate 15,933,501 of JASERS010000009.1, forward strand.
AGATTAAAGCTTCCTCTTCAAAATAACATATAAGACATGTTAGGTTATATCATAAAAATTCTTTGGGGAAAGTTGAATCAATTTTTAGAATAAAGCTAAAATGTCTACATAACACACTTTTGAGAAACTCTTGAGAGGAGTATTTGCGAAGATGGAGAAATAATTCTTATACCAAATTGAAGATTAAAGCTTCCTCTTCAAAATAACATATAAGACATGTTAGGTTATATCATAAAAATTCTTTGGGGAAAGTTGAATCAATTTTTAGAATAAAGCTAAAATGTCTACATAACCCACACATTTGAGAAAGTTTTGAGAGGAATATTTGCGAAGATGGAGGAATAATTTTTATACCAAATTGAAGATTAAAGCTTCCTCTTCAAAATAACATATAAGACATGTTAGGTTATATCATAAAAATTCTTTGGGGAAAGTTGAATCAATTTTTAGAATAAAGCTAAAATGTCTACATAACCCACACATTTGAGAAAGCTTTGAGAGGAATATTTGCGAAGATGGAGGAATAATTTTTATACCAAATTGAAGATTAAAGCTTCCTCTTCAAAATAACATATAAGACATGTTAGGTTATATCATCAAAATTCTTTGGGGAAAGTTGAATCAATTTTTAGAATAAAGCTAAAATGTCTACATAACACACACTTTTGAGAAACTCTTGAGAGGAGTATTTGCGAAGATGGAGGAATAATTTTTATACCAAATTGAAGATTAAAGCTTCCTCTTCAAAATAACATATAAGACATGTTAGGTTATATCATAAAAATTCTTTGGGGAAAGTTGAATCAATTTTTAGAATAAAGCTAAAATGTCTACATAACACACTTTTGAGAAACTCTTGAGAGGAGTATTTGCGAAGATGGAGAAATAATTCTTATACCAAATTGAAGATTAAAGCTTCCTCTTCAAAATAACATATAAGACATGTTAGGTTATATCATAAAAATTCTTTGGGGAAAGTTGAATCAATTTTTAGAATAAAGCTAAAATGTCTACATAACACACACTTTTGAGAAACTCTTGAGAGGAGTATTTGCGAAGATGGAGGAATAATTTTTATACCAAATTGAAGATTAAAGCTTCCTCTTCAAAATAACATATAAGACATGTTAGGTTATATCATAAAAATTCTTTGGGGAAAGTTGAATCAATTTTTAGAATAAAGCTAAAATGTCTACATAACACACACTTTTGAGAAACTCTTGAGAGGAGTATTTGCGAAGATGGAGGAATAATTTTTATACCAAATTGAAGATTAAAGCTTCCTCTTCAAAATAACATATAAGACATGTTAGGTTATATCATAAAAATTCTTTGGGGAAAGTTGAATCAATTTTTAGAATAAAGCTAAAATGTCTACATAACACACACTTTTGAGAAACTCTTGAGAGGAGTATTTGCGAAGATGGAGGAATAATTTTTATACCAAATTGAAGATTAAAGCTTCCTCTTCAAAATAACATATAAGACATGTTAGGTTATATCATAAAAATTCTTTGGGGAAAGTTGAATCAATTTTTAGAATAAAGCTAAAATGTCTACATAACACACTTTTGAGAAACTCTTGAGAGGAGTATTTGCGAAGATGGAGAAATAATTCTTATACCAAATTGAAGATTAAAGCTTCCTCTTCAAAATAACATATAAGACATGTTAGGTTATATCATAAAAATTCTTTGGGGAAAGTTGAATCAATTTTTAGAATAAAGCTAAAATGTCTACATAACACACACTTTTGAGAAACTCTTGAGAGGAGTATTTGCGAAGATGGAGGAATAATTTTTATACCAAATTGAAGATTAAAGCTTCCTCTTCAAGATGATATATAAGACATGTTAGGTTATATCATAAAAATTCTTTGGGGAAAGTTGAATCAATTTTTAGAATAAAGCTAAAATGTCTACATAACACACACTTTTGAGAAACTCTTGAGAGGAGTATTTGCGAAGATGGAGGAATAATTTTTATACCAAATTGAAGATTAAAGCTTCCTCTTCAAAATAACATATAAGACATGTTAGGTTATATCATAAAAATTCTTTGGGGAAAGTTGAATCAATTTTTAGAATAAAGCTAAAATGTCTACATAACACACACTTTTGAGAAACTCTTGAGAGGAGTATTTGCGAAGATGGAGGAATAATTTTTATACCAAATTGAAGATTAAAGCTTCCCCTTCAAGATGACATATAAGACATGTTAGGTTATATCATCAAAATTCTTTGGGGAAAGTTGAATCAATTTTTAGAATAAAGCTAAAATGTCTACATAACACACACTTTTGAGAAACTCTTGAGAGGAGTATTTGCGAAGATGGAGGAATAATTTTTATACCAAATTGAAGATTAAAGCTTCCTCTTCAAGATGATATATAAGACATGTTAGGTTATATCATAAAAATTCTTTGGGGAAGTTGAATCAATTTTTAGAATAAAGCTAAAATGTCTACATAACACACAGATTTGAGAATCTCTTGGAAGGAATATTTGCGAAGATGGAAAAATAATTTTTATACCAAATTGAAGATTAAAGCTTCCTCTTCAAGTTGACATATAAGACATGTTAGGTTATATCATAAAAGTTTTTTGGGGAATGTTGAATCAATTTTTAGAATAAAGCGCGTTTGAGAATCTCTTGAGAGGAGTATTTGCGAAGATTGAGAAATAATTTTTATACCAAATTGAAGATTAAAGCTTCCTCTTCAAGATTACATATAAGACATGTTAGGTTATATCATAAAAATTCCTTGGAAAATTAGCTGAAAGTTAAACCATTTTTTTAGCGTATAGTAAGAATGCCTAAATAATACCTAAAGTTGAAGAATTAATGGAAGGGCTATTTGCAAAGATGGAGAAATAATTTTAATATCATATAAAAGCTTGAAGATCCTTCTTCAAAATGATTTATGATAAATATTGGGTTATGTCATGAAAATTTTTTGGGAAATGGCCTCGAAATGAAACCTATGTCTTAACATGAAGGAAAAATGTTTAAATAAAAGCTAAATTTGGAGTATTCTTGGAACAGTTATTTGCGAAGATGGAAAAATAATTTTTGTTGCATATAAAAGCTTAAAGATCCTTCTTCGAAATGATTTATAATACATATTAGGTTATGTCATGGAAATTCTTTGCAAAAGATCGCAAAATGTAACCTATGTTTTTACATGAAAAAAATGTTTAAGTAATAACTAAATTTGAAGAATTCTTGGAAGGGTTATTTGAAAAGATGGAGAAATAACTTTTACATCAAATGAAAGCTTGAAGATTCTTCTTCAAAATGATTTATGATACGTATTGGGTTATATCCTGAAAATTCTTTGAGAATGGTCGCGAAATAAATCTTATGTTTTAGTATGAAAGAAAAATGTTTAACTAACAGCTAAATTTGAAGAATTCTTGGAAGCGTTATTTGCAAAGATGTAGAAATAATTCGTATATCATATTAAACCTTTCTTAAATCTTTCTTTAAAACTGTGTATAATATATAATAAGTTATATCATGATATAATCTATGTTTTAATATGAAAGAGAAATGTTTAAATAATACTTAAACTTGAAGAATTTCTGGAAGGGTTTAATACTGCTTCCATTAGTCTTGAAATGCTGTCAAAGGACTTGAACTTCTTCCAGAAGATTTTATAATGCTTCTGGAACAGTTGATACTGCTTCTAAAAGACTTAAAATGCTTCCATAAGACTTGACACTGCTTCCAGAACATTTCGTACTGCTTCTGGAAGACTTGATACTGCTTCTAGATGGTTGATACTACTTCCAGCAGACGTGATATGTTTCCAGAAGACTTGAAACGCTTCCATAAGGCTTGATATTGCTTCTATAAGCCTTGAAATGCTTTCGGAAAACTTGACATTCCTGCAGAAGAATTGATATTGCTTCCAGAAAGCTTGGAATGTTTCCAAACAGCTTGCAATGCTTGAAAAGACTTGATATTGTTTCTAGAAAATTTGAAATACTTCCAGAAGATTTAATATTGCCTCTGGAAAAATTAAAATGCTTCCAGAAGACTTAAGACTTGATACTGCTTCTAGAAATTTTGTTAATGGATAAAATGAAAATTTTTTTTATTGGCTAAAATGCAAAATGTTGACGTAACTCGTCCACAAACTGTTAATTAAAGACAAAATACTTTTAACAGAACACATTTTTGTTGCAAAAATTACAAATTAACCATATTCTCCAGATACATGGACGTTTTTCATTCTTTTTTTTTGAGAATTGTCATTCGCTGTTTAAGCCTTTTCGATTTCGTTGGTGCATATGAAGCTGAGAAGATTGTGTTAGATGGAGCATTGACGCTCCAAAGATAAATCGTTAAAGATAAATCAAATGTTACAGAAACTGCCAGTTTTAACCTTACTAACAGTAAATACTACCTCATTTGATATTTCATTAACAGCAACTTTCGAGGAACCTAGACCCAAATTAAGAAACCCTGTTATCATCAGGCATAATCAGTGTGTGATCAAATATCAACACTTAGAATGACCGAAGGCTTTGAAATCGAACGAAATTATGTCTTATAACATCCTAAATTATCTTTCCTCAATATCAATTTTGATTATTTCTTTACCACAACCCAACCCAATCCAACCCAACATCAAATCATCATCATAAAACATGTTTAAAACAAATAGTTTTTAACAAATCGTTTAAAACTAACAACCCTGCTGTATAACATACAATGCATTATTTATTGATTGGTTTTTCTTGCTGATAATCTTGATCGAGTTTTTCTTTGAATTTTCTTTTAACATCGGACGAATTCTTCACTTTGTCTTTTCGATATAATAACCAAATAAACCGATATATGACCTATGTTTATGACTAAAATGATCGATTTTGTTATTTCCTGCCACATACACGAAACAGTCATCATTAGATTTTATCTTGTAATCGAATATATATTTTAGAACATTTATGAACAATTTTTGTTAAAGTAATTTATTTCTATCTATTCTGGTTTTCGAGTTACAACCTAAGTTTGGAACAAAAATTGTCATCAAAATTGCGTGAAGATTTTTTATTTTTACCTCTCAATCATCCATCGAAAGAATGTTGAGTACAAAATAAATAAATAAGATTAAATCTCGTTGGTGATGATAAATTATTTATTTTTCATAAGTATTCGGTGTTACACGTGTTTCGGTTATAAACCGTCTTCAGACACAACACGACTAAAAAGAGAAACAAAACGTTCATCAAGTTTTATCGAAAATAAAAAACATTTACAAAACAATTTAAAAATATAATAATTAAAATCTTTTACCGTCAGAAATACAAATTAACCACTAAACAATCCATTTCAATTCTATTTTGGCGATACACAACTAAAAAGGTTAATGTTTGCAATCTGTTTAAAAATTATAAATCTTGATAACTTTAAAAACGAAGTATTAAATATTTGAGATTGAATAATAAGTGTGGAAAAACTTGATCTTTTCGAGGTTAGGTTCACAGAGTACAGACAAGGACAAAATTCATCTTTTTCCTTTTTCGACACCGGCAACGATAAAACGAAAATATATATTCATTATTACATTTTAAGCAAATAAATAGAAAGATAGTAGAAAGAAGATAACTTTAGTAGAGATTATAAGAGATCTTTGAAAAAATTATATGTGTCGAAGTCTGTTATATCGTTTAGTAATAGTTCTGGGTTGTTTTTTCTTTCTTTCAAAATATGATATTCTTCTGTGTAGTCCATTCTTTTTGATTTGCTCATTTGTTTTATCAACTTTATTTCACTATTCCCAAAATGGTTTTCACTATCCAAGTGTTTAAAGAAGTTGGAGCTTTCTTTTGAGATGTGTTCTTTGTATCTCGTTTTGATATTTCTTCCGGTTTGGCCAATGTAGAAGCAATTGCATTTCCCACAGTTAATTTGATATATACCGCTCTTTTCTTTTTCTTTGAATTTGTGTCTGTTGTTGATTAATAGATGTGATATTTTTCTTTTGTATGAGAATGCGGGCGTTATGTTGTGTTGTAGTAGTTTTTGTTTCAGTTTGTTTTTCATTATATGTTCATAAGGTATGCTAATATATGTATGTTTAATTTTGTAATTTGGATATACCATGTTTTTTATGTTGTTCTTGTGGAAAGCTTTGTAGATTGTTGCGATATCATTAATTTTATAATACAATAAATATGAACCCCCTACCTCCAACACTTAAAAGCTTTATAAAACTACACAAACAAGAAAGGAGTATAAGACCGATAATAAGTAACTCAAACACTCCAGCAGCAAAAATAGCTAAAAACATACAAACATTCCTTTTCAATTATTACATGAGGCATCAAAAGCCTTTTAAAATGAATATCAATAAAACGACTTTGATATCGAAGTTTGAAATACTTTTTCGCTTTTCTGTAAGGTTTAGCCACCTTCTTATCTAAATCCCCAGAGAGCATTTCGAGTTCGGTTTTGGAAGACGTGCTCGGTTTCTAGGATCTAAGGGGGGATTCGCGCGGGGGGAAGCCCCGTTAGATAACGTCAAGTGGTTAGTGGTAGTCCCACGGGAAAACCTGGCGTTCCCGACGCCCGTTTAAGTTCGAGCCGTGGGGCAGTTTTTGGGGGGCGCGATGCACCGTTCCCGTTCGTTCCCGTTCGTTCCCGTGACGGAGATCCTATCGTTTGGAACGGGCCGGAACGTTTCCCACCCAAAATGGCGAGAACTCCCCGAGAAGTGCAAGATTATTGGACCGAGATTCCTTCGATTTCTGCTGATTTTAATTGGGAAATTATTCCTTCTCCGGGGAAATTACTCCTTATGGGCTTATTTGAAAGAAAATTTGATTTGTTGGAGTTTGGTAATTTGGTTTTCTTGGAGGATGGCGTGGTGGGTCGGGTTGGGTTGAGTGCTGCTGGTAGAAATTGAATTCATCTCGAGTTGTCTTCGTAGACGTCTCCACGCGACTTCTGGAACGTCGGCAGGATTGATTTAATCAAACAATTTGCTGCTACGTGGGGGGAATAACGGAAACGGAACGCCGATTTATACTCGGGGGGAAATTTTATTAAATTTACATTTTAATAAAATCAACTTATGTACATACTTCTTAAGAATACCTCGTCTATATCACATATTCAAACCTAAAAAGACATATTTTGTGATATTCTTGAAAAAACATGATATGTCATTAATCAAAAGCTATACCATATAGAAACAAATATTGTACATAAAAATTGTTTCTTTTTAACATAGGAGTCATAATCGATTCATAGTCTCACCATATTTTGGAATATTTTTAAGATATGAGGCGAAATTATCGAAAATCTCAAGATAAATAGGTTAAAGACAACGACATGTCATTACACCAAAACTGTACCATATACAGAAATATTTTGTACACAAAAATTATTCGTTTTGAACTAAGAAGTCATAATCGATTCATAGTTTCAGCGTAATTTGTAATATTTTCGAGATTTAAGGCGAAGATGTCAAATATATCAAAAAGGATGGCTTAAAATGGAAATGATATGTCAGTATTCAAAAACTATAGTCTATATAAAAAATGTTAAACATGTATACGGTTCCTTTTGAACCAAGAAGTCGTAATCTGTACACAGTTTCGCCCTAGTTCATAATATTTTTGAGATATGAGGCGAAATTGTCGAAAATCTTAAGATGGATGATTTAAAGACAATGATATGTCATTACACCAAAACTGTACCATATACAGAAATATTTTGTACACAAAAATTATTCGTTTTGAACTAAGAAGTCATAATCGATTCATAGTTTCAGCGTAATTTGTAATATTTTCGAGATTTAAGGCGAAGATGTCAAATATATCAAAAAGGATGGCTTAAAATGGAAATGATATGTCAGTATTCAAAAACTATAGTCTATATAAAAAATGTTAAACATGCATACGGTTCCTTTTGAACCAAGAAGTCATAATCTGTACACAGTTTCGCCCTAGTTCATAATATTTTTGAGATATGAGGCGAAATTGTCGAAAATCTTAAGATGGATGATTTAAAGACAATGGTATGTCATTACACCAAAACTGTACCATATACAGACATATTTTGTACACAAAAATTATTCGTTTTGAACTAAGAAGTCATAATCGATTCATAGTTTCAGCGTAATTTGTAATATTTTCGAGATTTGAGGCGAAGATGTCAAATATATCAAAAAGGATGGCTTAAAATGGAAATGATATGTCAGTATTCAAAAACTATAGTCTTTATAAAAAATGTTAAACATGTATACGGTTCCTTTTGAACCAAGAAGTCATAATCTGTACACAGTTTCGCCCTAGTTCATAATATTTTTGAGATATGAGGCGAAATTGTCGAAAATCTTAAGATGGATGATTTAAAGACAATGGTATGTCATTACACCAAAACTGTACCATATACAGACATATTTTGTACACAAAAATTATTCGTTTTGAACTAAGAAGTCATAATCGATTCATAGTTTCAGCGTAATTTGTAATATTTTCGAGATTTGAGGCGAAGATGTCAAATATATCAAAAAGGATGGCTTAAAATGGAAATGATATGTCAGTATTCAAAAACTATAGTCTTTATAAAAAATGTTAAACATGTATACGGTTCCTTTTGAACCAAGAAGTCATAATCTGTACACAGTTTCGCCCTAGTTCATAATATTTTTGAGATATGAGGCGAAATTGTCGAAAATCTTAAGATGGATGATTTAAAGACAATGATATGTCATTACACCAAAACTGTACCATATACAGAAATATTTTGTACACAAAAATTATTCGTTTTGAACTAAGAAGTCATAATCGATTCATAGTTTCAGCGTAATTTGTAATATTTTCGAGATTTGAGGCGAAGATGTCAAATATATCAAAAAGGATGGCTTAAAATGGAAATGATATGTCAGTATTCAAAAACTATAGTCTTTATAAAAAATGTTAAACATGTATACGGTTCCTTTTGAACCAAGAAGTCATAATCTGTACACAGTTTCGCCCTAGTTCATAATATTTTTGAGATATGAGGCGAAATTGTCGAAAATCTTAAGATGGATGATTTAAAGACAATGGTATGTCATTACACCAAAACTGTACCATATACAGACATATTTTGTACACAAAAATTATTCGTTTTGAACTAAGAAGTCATAATCGATTCATAGTTTCAGCGTAATTTGTAATATTTTCGAGATTTGAGGCGAAGATGTCAAATATATCAAAAAGGATGGCTTAAAATGGAAATGATATGTCAGCATTCAAAAACTATAGTCTATATAAAAAATGTTAAACATGTATACGGTTCCTTTTGAACCAAGAAGTCATAATCTGTACACAGTTTCGCCCTAGTTCATAATATTTTTGAGATATGAGGCGAAATTGTCGAAAATCTTAAGATGGATGATTTAAAGACAATGGTATGTCATTACACCAAAACTGTACCATATACAGACATATTTTGTACACAAAAATTATTCGTTTTGAACTAAGAAGTCATAATCGATTCATAGTTTCAGCGTAATTTGTAATATTTTCGAGATTTGAGGCGAAGATGTCAAATATATCAAAAAGGATGGCTTAAAATGGAAATGATATGTCAGCATTCAAAAACTATAGTCTATATAAAAAATGTTAAACATGTATACGGTTCCTTTTGAACCAAGAAGTCATAATCTGTACACAGTTTCGCCCTAGTTCATAATATTCTTGAGATATGAGGCGAAATTTTCGAAAATCTTAAGATGGATGATTTAAAGACAATGATATGTCATTACACCAAAACTGTGCCATATACAGAAATATTTTGTACACAAAAATTATTCGTTTTGAACTAAGAAGTCATAATCGATTCATAGTTTCAGCGTAATTTGTAATATTTTCGAGATTTGAGGCGAAGATGTCAAATATATCAAAAAGGATGGCTTAAAATGGAAATGATATGTCAGTATTCAAAAACTATAGTCTTTATAAAAAATGTTAAACATGTATACGGTTCCTTTTGAACCAAGAAGTCATAATCTGTACACAGTTTCGCCCTAGTTTATAATATTTTTGAGATATGAGGCGAAATTGTCGAAAATCTTAAGATGGATGATTTAAAGACAATGATATGTCATTACACCAAAACTGTACCATATACAGAAATATTTTGTACACAAAAATTATTCGTTTTGAACTAAGAAGTCATAATCGATTCATAGTTTCAGCGTAATTTGTAATATTTTCGAGATTTGAGGCGAAGATGTCAAAAACATCAAAATAGATAATTTGAAGTCAATGATATCTCGTTACTCAGGAACAATAGCCTATAGAGAAAAAAATTATATATAAAAATGATTTATGCTGAACCTAGAAGTCATATTCTATACATAGTCTCATTCTGGATTATACGATTTTTGCGATATGAGGCGAAAATATTAAAATGGATGGCTTAAAATGAACGATATGCCATAACTTAAGAATTATAACTTGTAGAGATAAATATTATAGATGAAAAGTATTCATTTTAAACCAACAAGTCATAAAACATATCCAATTTCAAAATCATTCGTAATATATTCGCAATATGGGACGAAAATATCATAACTATCAAAATGAATGGGTTAAACGCAACGATATGTCATTGCTCAAGAATTGTGATTAATACAGGAAAATATTGTATGCAAAAGTTGTTCATTTTGATCCAAAGAATCATAATATGTAATTGGCTTCATCTTGGTACATAATATTTTTGAGATATGATGTTAAAATATCAAAAATATTAAAATGGAAGATTTGAATATAATGATATGTCGTTAATCAAAAACTGTAACTGATAGAGTAAAATATTACAGGCAGAAGTTGTTCATATTGCACTAAAGAACCATTATTCATACTTGGTTTCATCCTGGTATATCACATTTTTGCGATATGATGTTAAAATATCAAAAATACCAAAATGAAGGATTTGAATAAAATGATATGTCGTTAATTAAATACTGTAACTGATAGAGTAAACTATTATTGGCAAAAGTTGTTCATATTACACTAAAAAACCATTATTAATACTTAGTTTCATCCTGGCATATCACATTTTCGAATTATTAGGTTAAAATATCAAAATATTGAAATGGATGATTTGAGTAAAATGTTATGTCGTTAATCAAAAACTGTAACTGGTAGAGTAAAATATTATAGGCAAAAGTTGTTCATTTTGCACTATTGAACCAGAATTAATACTTGGTTTCATCTTGGTATATCACATTTTCGAGATATAAGGTTAAAATATCAAAATATAGAAATGGATGGTTTGAATAAAATGATATGTTGTTAATCAAAAACTGTAACTGATAGAGGAAAATATTATGTACAAAAGTTGTTCATTTTTCATTAAAGACTCATAATTAATACTTGGTTTCATCCTGGTATATCACATTTTTCAGATATGATATTAAAATATCAAAAATACCAAAATGGAGGATTTGAATATAATGATATGTCTTTAATCAAAAACTATAACTGATAGAGGAAAATGTTATGTACAAAAGTTGTTTATTTTTCATTAAAGACTCATAATTAATACTTGGTTTCATCTTGGTATGTCACATTTTCGAGATATAAGGTTAAAATATCAAAAATATTAAAATGGATGGTTCGAATACAATCATATTTTCTTAATTAAAAACTATAACTGATAAAGAAAAATATTATAGGCAAAAATTGTTCACTTTACACTAAAGAATCAAAATTAATAGCTGGTTTCATCCTGGCTTATCACATTTTCGAAATGTTAGGTTAAAATGTCGAAAATACTAAAATGGATAGTTTGAATATAATGATATGTTGTTAATCAAAAGCTGTAACTGATAGAGAAAAATTTTATGGGAATAAGGTGTTCATTTTACACTAAGTAATCATAGTTAATACTTGGTTTTATCCTGGCATATCACATTTTCGAGATATAAACTTAAAATGTCAATAATATTAAAATGGGTGGTTTAATTCCATTGATATCTCGTTAATTAAAAAGTATAACTGATAGAGAAAAATATTGTAGCCAAAGTTGTTCATGTTACACTAAAGAATCAAAATTAATAGCTGGTTTCATCCTGGCATATCACATTTTCGAAATGTTAGGTTAAAATGTCGAAAATAGTAAAATGTATGGTTTGTATACGATGATATGTCGTTAATCAAAAACTGTAACTAATAGAGAAAAATGATCTAGGCAAAAGTTGTGCATTTTACATTAGAAAATCATAATTAATATTTGGTTTCACCCTGGTGTATCACATTTTCGAGATATGACGTTAAAATGTTAAAAATGTCAAAATGGATGGTTTGAGTACAATGATATATCGTTAATCAAAAATTGTAACTGATAGAAAAGAATATTATAGGCAAAAGTAGTTCATTTTACATTAAAGAATCATAATTAATACTTGCTTTCATCTTGGTATATCACATTTTCGAGACATGACGTTAAAATATAAAAAATATCAAAATGGATGGTTTAAATACGATGATATGTCGTTAATCAAAAACTGTAACTGATAGAGAAAAACGATATAAGCAAAAGTTGTGTATTTTACATTAGAGAATTATGATTAGCATTTGGTTTCACCCTGGTGTATCACATTTTCGAGATATGACGTTAAAATTTTAAAAATGTCAAAATGGATGGTTTGAGTACAATGTTATCTCGTTAATCAAAAACTGTAACTGTCAGAGAAAAATATTATAAGCAAAATTTGTTCATTTTACACTAAATAATCAAAATTAATACTTGCCTTTATTTTGGCATATCACATTTTCGAGATATGACGTTAAAACATAAAAAATATCAAAATGGATGGTTTGAATACAATGTTATCTCGTTAATCAAAAACTGTAACTGATAGAGAAAAACGATATAAGCAAAAGTTGTGCATTTTACATTAGAGAATCATAATTAATATTTGGTTTCACCCTGGTGTATCACATTTTCGAGATATGACGTTAAAATGTTAAAAATGTCAAAATGGATGGTTTGAGTACAATGATATATCGTTAATCAAAAATTGTAACTGATAGAAAAGAATATTATAGGCAAAAGTAGTTCATTTTACATTAAAGAATCATAATTAATATTTGGTTTCACCCTGGCGTATCACATTTTTGAGATATGACGTTAAAATGTAAAAAATATTAAAATGGATGGTTTGAATACGATGATATGTCGTTAATCAAAAACTGTAACTAATAGAGAAAAACTATATAAGCAAAAGTTGTGCATTTTACATTAGAGAAACATAATTAATATTTGGTTTCACCTTGGCTTATCATATTTTCGAGATATGACGTTAAAATATTAAAAATATCAAAATGGATGGTTTGAATAGGATGATATGTCGTTAATCAAAAACTGTAACTAATAGAGAAAAACTATATAAGCAAAAGTTGTGCATTTTACATTAGAGAATCATAATTAATATTTGGTTTCACCCTGGCGTATCGCATTTTCGAGATATGACGTTAAAATGTTAAAAATGTCAAAATGGATGGGTTGAGTACAATGATATCTCGTTAATCAAAAACTGTAAGTGATAGAAAAAAATATTATAGGTAAGAGTTGTTCATTTTGCACTAATGATCCATAATTAATACTTGCTTTCATCCTGGCATATCACATTTACGAGATATTAGGTTAAAATATCAAAATATTGAAATGGATGGTTTGAATAAAATGATATGTCGTTAATCAAAAACTGTAACTGATAAAAAAAAATGTTATATACAGAAGTTGTTCATTTTGCTCTAAAGAATCATAATTAATACTTGGTTTTATTCTGGCATATCGCAGTTTTGTGATATGAAGTTAAAATATCAAAATTATTAAAATTGATGGTTTGAATAAAATGATATGTCGTTAATCAAAAACTATAACTGATAGAAAAAAATATTATGTATAAAATTTGTTCATTTTGAACTAAGGTATCATAATTAGTAATTAGTTTTATCCTGGTACATAATAGTTTTGAGATATGTGGTGGAAACATAAAAATGTATTGCTTAAATTCAAGTATATGTCATAACTTAAACACTATCGCTTGTAGAGATAAAAATTATACATAAAAGTGTTCATTTTGAACCAGTGAGTCGTAATACATATGAAGTTTTAGCTTAATTCGCAATATTGTCACTTAGCACTTCATATTTTCTAGAAATAAGGTGAATATGCCAAAAACTTTCATTCTTAACTTGGGTATTGGTATTAAGACAACATTCTGTATCCATAATTAAAGTAAAAATCTCTTTTTTGAAGATGACATATCCCACATAAAATTTTGGAGCTATTTTTGAAACGTTAAGTCATTATGTGATAAATTCTTTCTTTTGATTACGACACTTCGAACTTTATAACACCATTAAAATTAGAAATTTATAAATCTACTGAACGAAGTCCTTATCTCCACCAGTCTTAAAACCGCGTCGAACAATGCGGAACGAGCGTTCAAAGGACGCTATTACAATCGGGGGGTTTCTCGGGGCCCCATTTTGGGGTGGTTTTTGGGGATCCGGCGGTATTCTAAGGGAAGTCGCGGGGTTGGGAGAAGCCGCGCTCTCGCTCCCATAATTTTAGCGCCAGTTTTCGCGCAACTTCAAGGAACGTAATTTTACTTTGAGGAACACTTCTTGCAGCCGCCCTATTCGCTCATATTTAATGAGTAAAAGGAAGGAAGCCGACGCCCCCGCTGGGCGACTCTCTGCTGGGTTTCGCCATATTCCGAAATGGCGTTCCTCTAAAATAAGATAAAATAAAATAAAATAAAATAAAATAAAATAGAATTGTTTATATGATAGTTATTTTCTTTGGGATGATTGGTTGCTTCGTTAATTAAGTAAGTGTGCGATTCGGAGAAATTTGATGGGGGGGCCATTAAAAATAATTAAATGGATCGGCCGAAGCGGCGCCTAAGGCTTTAAATGGGGTTGGGTTGGAGCCAAGTTAAACCTCCCCGTTTACGGTTTCGCCTCTTTGTGTGTTAAAAATTCGTTCGGTAATAAATAAAGAAATTTTTCGATATCAACGAATTCCGATCTCTTACCGAGGGGACAAAAGCCTCACCTACCCTCCAAACAATAACTCTTTCAGCGACGTCCCGACGCGACAGACGGACGAACAGATAAGCGTCCGCCTTCGTTTGTTTTCTTGCTTCAACTGTCGCTCAACCTGAAACCTTATTTTATTACAAAACGTACCCGATAATTTATCGATTTTCATTTACATTTATTTATATCTATACATACTTTTAAATATAGATATATATTTTTTTAAATTTTTATTTTTTTTTAATTTTCTAATAATAATAATAATAATAACGAAGAGTTGTTGGAATTCCTGGAGTTTGGAACGTAAAATTCAATTTGGTCCCATACAATCGATCTGGTTTACCTTCGACTTTACCCTTCCTTGGAGGTGGAGGTAGGGTGGCGGAGGTGGAGATGGAGAAGGGAAAATGCCCCCGAACCCTTGGCGAGTTAAAGAGGGGTGCGGATTTTAGGGTTGCCAACCCCCACCCCTCTTTCATTCTTGAAGTATGAATTCTCGTTCCCTCCCTTAAAACCAACCGTTAAAAGGTTACGATCGATAGGTTTTGGGGAGGAAACGAAAACTTTCAAAATTATTTTTTAATAAAAAATTAAACCAAATTCTTCGGGGAACTCAAAAATTCAGTCAAAATTAAAATCAAATTAATCTACGAGATGTTATAACCTTTAAAATGGGATTACCTACAATTATGTTTTTTATTTTGAAATAAATTCAATAAATTTTTTTAAACCATCATATATCTTGCAGAGTCTCGTCAAACCAATTCCAAAATTGAAGAAATAAATATCTTTCCACAACCTCGAACTCTTAAAGAAACTCTTAAAGATTTCTTGGAATAATCAATTTCTATCATTTACGTTCCAAATTTTTCTGAAGTTCTTAGTTCCTTGCATACTCTTTCGATAACTCTTTATAAAAATATAAAAAAAAAACATTGCGATGTGGACAAATGAGCATGCTAACTCTTTCTTGAAGCATTTCAAGTATCTCAAAAATAATATAAAATTTTCAGGAAGTATTTCAAAACTTATCGAAACAATGCCAAATTCTTTTAGTAGAAGATCAAGTCTTATAGAAACATTAAAAGTCTTCCAGAAAAGAATATCACGTCTTTTGGAAGCATTATAGTCTTCTTGAAGCAATATCAATCTTCTGGAAACATTTCAAGTCGCCCAGAAACAACTTAAAATCTTCGAGATGCAATATCAAGTCTTTTAGAAGCAGATTAAGTTTTCTAAATGCTTATAATTAAATCTTTTCGAAGCATTTCTAATCTTCCAGAGGCAATATCAAGTCTTCTGGAAGCATTTCGAGTCATTTAAAAGCATTTCAAGTATTCTGAAAACATTTTAAGTCTTTTGAAATTATATAAAGTCTTCTAGGAGCAATATCGAGTCTTCTAGAAGTGTATCAAGTCTCTTGGAAGCATTTGAAGACAGCCAAGGGCAATATCACTTGTTTTAGTTACTTTAGAGTATACAATTTATGACACCAATAATTTTCTCCCCTCCAACATTTTATTTTTTATTTATTATATCATCACAACATTTCGGGACATTGGGACTTTTTCCCATAATCAGGTTTAATATATATATTAAAATCATTAATCTTCAAGAAATAATTTTAACTTCAAACAAGAATTGATAAAGAAAAAGTCCCGAAACGTTGTGATGATACAATAAATAAAAATAAAATATTGGAGGAGAGAAAACTATTGGTGTCATAAATTGTAAATTCTAAATTAATAAAAAGCCTCCATATACAAGATAAGAAAAAATCTTTCAGATATTAACTCATCTGAAAGCAGATCAAGTCTAGATCAACTTCTAGATGCAGAATCAAGTCTTTTGGAAGCATACCAAACCTTCTAGATGCAGTACCAAGTTTTCTGGAAGCATACCAAGTCTTCTAGAGGCAATATCAAGTCTTCTATAGGTATTTCAAGTATTCTAGAAGCATTTCAAATCTTTTGAAAGCATTTCTGAAAGCAAGTCTTTTGACAGCAATATCAAGTCTTCTCAAAGCAAACTAAGTATTGTAGAAGCATTTCTAGTCTTCTAAATGCAGTATCAAGTCTTCTAAATTCAGTTTCAAATCTTCTAGAAGTGTGTCAACTCTCTTGGAAGTATTTTAAGACGTCTGGAAATATTTCAAATCTTCTGGAAGCAATATCAAATTTTTTGAAGCAAATTGAGCCTTGTGGAAGCATTTCAAGTCTTCTTAATGCAGTATCAAGTCTTCTAGAAGTATATCAAGTCTCTTGGGGGCATTTCAAAGACAGCCAGAGGCAATGTCTTCTGGAAACAGATTAAGAAAGCAATATCAAGCTTCCAAACGCAATATCAACTCTTTTAGATACAATATTAGGTCTTTTAGAAGCAGTTTAAGTCTTCCATATGCAGTATTTAATCTTTTAAACACAGGCCAAGTGTTGTAGATGTAGTATCAAGTCTTCTGAAAGCAGACCAAATCTTCTGGACACAGATAAGGTCATCTAGATGCTGTGTCAAATCTTCTAGAAGCATTTCTAATCTTCCAGAGGCAATATCAACTCTTATAGATACAATAGTAAATCTTCTGAAAGCAGATCAAGTCTTCTAGATACAGTATCATGTATTATGGAAGCATTTCCAACCTTTCAAAGGCAATATCAGGTAGCATTTCAGGTCTTCTAGAAACATTTAAAACCTTCTGGAACCATTTCAAGACATCATGAAAAAGCATTTCAAGTCGTCTAAATGCTATATCAAGTTTTCTAAAAGTGATAAGGGAAGGTAGTAAGAGAAGAATCATATATATCATGTGTTTAATTAATTATTTAAATGGATACACGAAAGATGAAAAAGTGTTTGTAATAGTAAGTAATTCTGTAATTTATCAGAACCTCAATTCTGATTCTTTCACACCACCAATAGCTGGTGATGAAGAAAGTGATTCAATATCAAGTATTCTGGAAGCAGTTCAGTTCTGCTAGATGCAGTATTAAGTCTTCTAGAAGCAGATCAAGTTTTCTACATAGTGCAAAGTCTTCTGGAAGCAGTTCTAATCTTCCACGAACGATATCAAATCTTCTGGAAACATTTCAAGTCTTCTAAATCTTCTAGATGCAGTATAAATTCTTCTGCAAGTAGTTAAAATCATCCAGACGTCTTAGAAAGTAAGCACTTTTCTAAGGTCACAATCATGTCTGATTATCTCAATTTGATTTTGAGATATCAAATTTTAAACTGAACCTGAATTTGTAACATTTCGTAAAATGAAAATTTTCTTGGTAAATTTCGAAAAATCATCAAAAATCGAATTCTTAAGGTATCTTATTAAAAGTTATTGCGATTTAAAAAGAAAAACAAACACTTTCCTAAAATCACAACCATACTCGAATATTTCAATTCGTTTTTGAGATATCAAGTTATGAACTCAACCTAAATTTGTGACATTCCATAAAATTTCCTTAACCATTTTTAAAAAATCAGAAAAAAATCGATTTCTTAAGATCTTGATGAAATTTTCTGTCATTTATAAAAGAAAGTATGCACTTTCGAGACCGACACCAACCTTGAATATCTCAATCCGTTTTTGAGATATCAAGAAGTGAACTCAACCTAATTTTGTGCCATTTCATAAAATTAAAAAATATCTTAATCATATTTAAAAAATCGTAAAAAATCGAATTCTTAAGATATCTTAATGAAATTTCCTATCGATTATAAAAGAAAGTATGCAGTTTACCGAGATCAAAACCATACCTGAATATCTCAATTCGTTTTTGAGATAACAAGTTGTGAACTCAACCTAAATTTGTAACAATCCATAAAATTTCCTTAACCATTTTTAAAAAATCATAAAAAATCGAATTATTAATATATCTTGATGAAGTTTTCTGCTACTTGTAAAAGAAAGTATGCACTTTTTCGAGATCAACACCAACCTTGAATATTTCAATCCGTTTTTGAGATATCCAGAAATGAACTCAACCTAATTTTGTACCATTTCATAAATTTAAAAAATATCTTAATCATATTTAAAAAATCGAATTCTTAAGATATCTTAATGAAATTTCCTATCGATTATAAAAGAAAGTATGCAGTTTACCGAGATCAAAACCATACCTGAATATCTCAATTCGTTTTTGAGATAACAAGTTGTGAACTCAACCTAAATTTGTAACAATCCATAAAATTTCCTTAACAATTTTTAAAAAATCATAAGAAATCGAATTCTTAAGATATCTTGATGAAATTTTCTGTTATTTATAAAAGTAAGTATTCACTTTTTCGAGATCAACACCAACCTTGAATATCTCAATCCGTTTTTGAGATATCCAGAAATGAACTCAACCTAATTTTATACCATTTCATAAATTTAAAAAATATCTTAATCGTATTTAAAGAATCGTAAAAAATCGAATTCTTAAGATATCTTAATGAAATTTCCTATCGATTATAAAAGAAAGTATGCAGTTTACCGAGATCAAAACCATACCTGAATATCTCAATTCGTTTTTGAGATAACAAGTTGTGAACTCAACCTAAATTTGTAACAATCCATAAAATTTCCTTAACCATTTTTAAAAAATCATAAAAAATCGAATTATTAATATATCTTGATGAAGTTTTCTGCAGCTTGTAAAAGAAAGTATGCACTTTTTTGAGATCAATACCAACCTTGAATATCTCAATCCGTTTTTGAGATATTCAGAAATGAACTCAACCTAATTTTGTACCATTTCATAAATTTAAAAAATATCTTAATCGTATTTAAAAAATCGTAAAAAATCGAATTCTTAAGATATCTTAATGAAATTTCCTATCGATTATAAAAGAAAGTATGCAGTTTACCAAGATCAAAACCATACCTGAATATCTCAATTCGTTTTTGAGATAACAAATTGTGAACTCAACCTAAATTTGTAACAATCCATAAAATTTCCTTAACCATTTTTAAAAAATCATAAAAAATCGAATTATTAATATATCTTGATGAAGTTTTCTGTCACTTGTAAAAGAAAGTATGCACTTTTCGAGATCAACACCAACCTTGAATATCTCAATCCGTTTTTGAGATATCCAGAAATGAACTCAACCTAATTTTGTACCATTTCATAAATTTAAAAAATATCTTAATCATATTTAAAATATCGTAAAAAATCGAATTCTTAAGATATCTTAATGAAATTTCCTATCGATTATAAAAGAAAGTATGCAGTTTACCGAGATCAAAACCATACCTGAATATCTCAATTCGTTTTTGAGATAACAAGTTGTGAACTCAACCTAAATTTGTAACAATCCATAAAATTTCCTTAACAATTTTTAAAAAATCATAAGAAATCGAATTCTTAAGATATCTTGATGAAATTTTCTGTTATTTATAAAAGTAAGTATTCACTTTTTCGAAATCAACACCAACCTTGAATATCTCAATCCGTTTTTGAGATATCCAGAAATGAACTCAACCTAATTTTGTACCATTTCATAAATTTAAAAATATCTTAATCATATTTAAAAAATCGTAAAAAATCGAATTCTTAAGATATCTTAATGAAATTTCCTATCGATTATAAAAGAAAGTATGCAGTTTACAGAGATCAAAACCATACTAGAATATCTCAATTCGTTTTTGAGATAACAAGTTGTGAACTCAACCTAAATTTGTAACAATCCATAAAATTTCCTTAACCATTTTTAAAAAATCATAAAAAATCGAATTATTAATATATCTTGATGAAGTTTTCTGCCACTTGTAAAAGAAAGTATGCACTTTTTCGAGATCAACACCAACCTTGAATATCTCAATCCGTTTTTGAGATATCCAGAAATGAACTCAACCTAATTTTGTACCATTTCATAAATTTAAAAAATCGAATTCTTAAGATATCTTAATGAAATTTCCTATCGATTATAAAAGAAAGTATGCAGTTTACAGAGATCAAAACCATACCTGAATATCTCAATTCGTTTTTGAGATAACAAGTTGTGAACTCAACCTAAATTTGTAACAATCCATAAAATTTCCTTAACCATTTTTAAAAAATCATAAAAAATCGAATTATTAATATATCTTGATGAAGTTTTCTGCCACTTGTAAAAGAAAGTATGCACTTTTTCGAGATCAACACCAACCTTGAATATCTCAATCCGTTTTTGAGATATCCAGAAATGAACTCAACCTAATTTTGTACCATTTCATAAATTTAAAAAATATCTTAATCATATTTAAAAAATCGTAAAATATCGAATTCTTAAGATATCTTAATGAAATTTCCTATCGATTATAAAAGAAAGTATGCAGTTTACCGAGATCAAAACCATACCTGAATATCTCAATTCGTTTTTGAGATAACAAGTTGTGAACTCAACCTAAATTTGTAACAATCCATAAAATTTCCTTAACCATTTTTAAAAAATCATAAAAAATCGAATTATTAATATATCTTGATGAAGTTTTCTGCCACTTGTAAAAGAAAGTATGCACTTTTTCGAGATCAAAACCAACCTTGAATATCTCAATCCGTTTTTGAGATATCCAGAAATGAACTCAACCTAATTTTGTACCATTTCATAAATTTAAAAAATATCTTAATCATATTTAAAAAATCGTAAAATATCGAATTCTTAAGATATCTTAATGAAATTTCCTATCGATTATAAAAGAAAGTATGCAGTTTACCGAGATCAAAACCATACCTGAATATCTCAATTCGTTTTTGAGATAACAAGTTGTGAACTCAACCTAAATTTGTAACAATCCATAAAATTTCCTTAACCATTTTTAAAAAATCATAAAAAATCGAATTATTAATATATCTTGATGAAGTTTTCTGCCACTTGTAAAAGAAAGTATGCACTTTTTCGAGATCAACACCAACCTTGAATATCTCAATCCGTTTTTGAGATATCCAGAAATGAACTCAACCTAATTTTGTACCATTTCATAAATTTAAAAAATATCTTAATCATATTTAAAAAATCGTAAAATATCGAATTCTTAAGATATCTTAATGAAATTTCCTATCGATTATAAAAGAAAGTATGCAGTTTACCGAGATCAAAACCATACCTGAATATCTCAATTCGTTTTTGAGATAACAAGTTGTGAACTCAACCTAAATTTGTAACAATCCATAAAATTTCCTTAACCATTTTTAAAAAATCATAAAAAATCGAATTATTAATATATCTTGATGAAGTTTTCTGCCACTTGTAAAAGAAAGTATGCACTTTTTCGAGATCAACACCAACCTTGAATATCTCAATCCGTTTTTGAGATATCCAGAAATGAACTCAACCTAATTTTGTACCATTTCATAAATTTAAAAAATATCTTAATCATATTTAAAAAATCGTAAAATATCGAATTCTTAAGATATCTTAATGAAATTTCCTATCGATTATAAAAGAAAGTATGCAGTTTACCGAGATCAAAACCATACCTGAATATCTCAATTCGTTTTTGAGATAACAAGTTGTGAACTCAACCTAAATTTGTAACAATCCATAAAATTTCCTTAACCATTTTTAAAAAATCATAAAAAATCGAATTATTAATATATCTTGATGAAGTTTTCTGCCACTTGTAAAAGAAAGTATGCACTTTTTCGAGATCAACACCAACCTTGAATATCTCAATCCGTTTTTGAGATATCCAGAAATGAACTCAACCTAATTTTGTACCATTTCATAAATTTAAAAAATATCTTAATCATATTTAAAAAATCGTAAAATATCGAATTCTTAAGATATCTTAATGAAATTTCCTATCGATTATAAAAGAAAGTATGCAGTTTACCGAGATCAAAACCATACCTGAATATCTCAATTCGTTTTTGAGATAACAAGTTGTGAACTCAACCTAAATTTGTAACAATCCATAAAATTTCCTTAACCATTTTTAAAAAATCATAAGAAATCGAATTCTTAAGATATCTTGATGAAATTTTCTGTTATTTATAAAAGTAAGTATTCACTTTTTCGAGATCAACACCAACCTTGAATATCTCAATCCGTTTTTGAGATATCCAGAAATGAACTCAACCTAATTTTGTACCATTTCATAAATTTAAAAAATCGAATTCTTAAGATATCTTAATGAAATTTCCTATCGATTATAAAAGAAAGTATGCAGTTTACCGAGATCAAAACCATACTAGAATATCTCAATTCGTTTTTGAGATAACAAATTGTGAACTCAACCTATTTTGTACGATTTCATAAAATTAAAAAATATTTTAATCATATTAGAATAATCGTAAAAAATCGAATTCTGAAGATATTTAGATTTAGATTTTTGAGATCAACCTTGAATATCTTAATTTGTTTTTGAGATATCAATTTGTGACCTAAACCTAAATTCGTACCATTTAATAAAATTAAAAATCGCCTTAATCATTTTTGAAAAATCGTAAAAAATCGAATTCTTAAGATATGTCGGCGAAAATTTTCGTCGTTTATAAAGAAAAGTATGCACTTTTTTGAGATCAAAGTAATACTTGAATAACTCAATTCGTTTTTGAGATATCAAGTTGTGAACTCAACCAAAATTTGTGATATTTCATAAAATTAGAAATTTCTTTAATAACTTTTGAAAAATCGTAATAAATCGAATTCTCAAGATACCTTGATGATTTTAGTAACTTATCAAGAAAAATATGCACTTTCTTAGGATCAAAACCATACTTGAATAACTCAATTCGTTTTTGAGATATTAATTTTTGAACACAATGGTAACTTTTATTAATTTACGAAAATGACAGTTTATTGCAATATTAAAAAATTATAATTAATCCAATTATTATGATATAATAATGAAATTGTGGTTATTTACAAAGAAAGGCAAGCTCTTTTTCATGAATAAAACCGCATTTAAAAAACTGTATTTATTTTTGAGATATGAACCTTTGAAGTCAATTGGAAGTTCTATTTGTTTACGAAGGTGAGAATTTGCTCCAATAATTTTCAAAAAATCATAAAAAAACAAATTCTTAAGATGTATTAATGAATTAATGGAAGAAAAAATCGTAGAGAAAATGAGATTAAGATTTTTTAAACAAAAATTGGAATAAAGCAATTTCCATTTTTTCCTTAAGATTATTATAACAACAAAAATTATATCTTCTCTTATTAAACGTTCTAATCTACAGTAAAAATGCTTTAAAATGAGTCCAAACTCGATGAGGTTATTTTAAAAAATAACCGAGATATCATCATTTAAACGATTAATTTGACAGTTGATCGTCAATTGTTTTAGATGTTATTTTTTGAGATAATCTCATCGTGTTTGTACTCATTTTAAAGGATTTTTCGTGGAGATTAATAATTTTTAATCGAAAATTGCAATAAAGTGCTTTCTAAATTGCTAAGAAAAGAAATTAAATATGGTTTTATTAAATACCCACCCCTAACAATTATTTTGAAGTATAGTATTTAATTTTTGAGAACGATTTCGAGAATCGGTTTCTTGAAATACTCGTGTTGTGTTAAGAAACGTGTCGTATCTGCAAATACTAATCAGGTTTATTCATCGTTCGCAGAAAATTGCTTTAATTCGATGATGAGAGTCGATAGATTATTTTAGAGTGAATGATGGGTAAAAAAAATAGTCTATGGTAGATTTTCTTATCTAATTTCCGCTTTAATATCCCCCCAAAAGCTCCCCATCTCTGTTCGCGCGTTCTCTTTCGATCCTCTCCGTTCGGTTTCCTCGAAAGTTAAACACGAGGCCCCCTCGCCCCTGAAAACTAATTAAAATTCGAGCGGCACCGGAGCCCCCAAACCACCCCCCGACGACGACGACGGCGAAAACGAACCCCCTCAAGTCTTTCAACTTGCTCCCGCCGGGATTCGAAGAGTTATAAACGAATTTTGCTTATTCATGACTCTCCGTATGAAAGCTCTTTTGGTATTAACTCGTCTTTAAGACGTCTCAAATTTTGATCGATTTAAAATAATTTGTCTCAATTTAACTTTTTTCTTTTTCTTTTTTGTTTCAGGTACAAAAAAATGTTGAAGAAAATTACCAAAAAAAATTATAATAATGATTCAAATAGTCAAAAATTAAAAAGTTTGTTAAACGAAAAAGAAAAGGAAAAAGTGGGCGTTGAAAAAATCCAGGGGGGTACTAAATAATAAAAGACGTCGTTATAAGTTAGATGTAAACGTGGTGGGGAGAGACGGCAAAAGAGAGATGGTTTTAGAAAAGGATGGATGCAGAAAAGGAAAGATGTAGAAAAGGAAAGATGTAGAAAAGGAAAGATGTAGAAAAGGAAAGATGTAGAAAAGGAAAGATGTGGAAAAGGTGGGGGGAGATGGTGGGGGGCAAATCTGAGCAACGAAGAAGGATATGGGCGGGGCGAGGAGAAGAAATCGATGGAACGGTCCTGGAATTCTTTAAGAGGTGTGGTCGAGGAGCACGGGAAGGGGCTTTGGGTGAAAGAGAGGCGAAGGGAAGATTGGGGGAAAAGTTTTTTTTGATTCATTCCCCCTACAAAAAAAAAATTGGCGTTGTTATTATCATTAAAAGTCGTAAAATAATAAATAGAAAAAAAAGCGAGGCGCCTCCACCATTTTTTACGTCAACTTTAAAAAGTTATATCTCAAAGAATTATTAAGATAAAGAAACGAAATTTGGATCAAATTAAAGTTTGAAATCTCCTGTTTATGACGGTGTTATTGGTTTGATTAGAAAATGTTGGGATGATATGGGGTGACGATAATAAGTAGGTAAAAAAATTGATTAAAAAAATTGGTAAATTTCAAAAAAAATTTTATACAAAAAATATTTCTTTTTTAATTCTAAATTAATTTTAATAAAATTTTTTTGGTTTGATCAAAAATTGAAAAGAAAACCTCAAAAATATCGCCCCATAGGAAAGATATCGAATTTTTATTTTAATAAAATCGATTTAAAATGAAAATTGAAATAAATATTATTAAAAAAGAATTTGATTATATCAAAAATCAAAAAGATAACCTCAAAAAACTCAATTTTTTATCATACCCAAAATAATCTCAAAAAAAAATAACTTTTAAACAAATTAAAGACCGAAATTCGAAATTTATTAGCAGATCACCAAAGATACCAAAAAAACAATTGAATCAAACATTCTTAGTATCTTTCAACTTTTATTTAGTACCAATTCGGTGACGTTTTGTACCGTGAGCGTCGTTCATTTGTCTTGTGGCCGCCGTAGCCGCCTCCATGAATAATGTAGAAATACCAAGTGTATAGAGTATAGAGTAAGAGGAAGAGGGAAAATTGGGGCGAACGAACTGGTTCATACTCGATTCCATGAAAGTTAAATTCGGGGAGCCCCCTTGAAACGAGCTTTCTCTAATCTATCTTCTCAAGATTCCAATCAAAAAAGAATCTAGTTACAATCGAGTTATACAAAAATAATAATAATAAATGATAAAGAAATAAAATTCGTTTTAAAATGATTTTAATAAAAATAATAAATGAATTAATGAGATGATATAGTTTAAGAATAACGAATTAATAACAGAGTGCAATATCCCAAAAAGAACTACCTCAAATTAATTTATTTAAATTAATGAATAATTGAATTAATTAATAATTGAATTATGAAAGGAAGAAGATCGAATGAAATAAGAAGATCTAAAGAAAGAGAAATAAGAAGAAATAAGAGATATTTTTATTAATTAATGTAGTAATAGTGTTGTGAGATTGAAGAGACTGATTTAAAAAAATAAATATTGATTTAGATTGTAACTAGAATACTCTACCAATTCAAAAAAATCGCCATGGCTAAAATAATTGAGATACTGAAATAATTTATGGATCAAATTAATGGAGAAGATGTCTTCTTTAAAATGATGTATGATAATTTATGTTTTAACTAGAAATTAAAGTGTTTAAGGTTGCCTTTTTGTTTAATTAAATTTTTAAAAAATTTAGCCATAGATGTAATAATGGAGTAATAATGGAGATGAAGATATAAGTAATGGATCAGATTAAAGGTGAAATTGTCTTTTTTAAAATGATGTAAGATAATCGGTATTTTATTCAAAAACTGTTGAGAAAAAATTTAAATGTAAAAGATAAACATTAAAATAAAAAAATGGAAAATTCAAAAAAATCGCCATGGTGAAAATAATGGTGATATTGAGATGGTTTATGGATTAAATTGAAGAGGAAGATGTCTTCTTTATAATGATGTATGATAATTGATATTGTATCCATTAATAAAGAAGATACAAGTTAAGGTGTGTAAGATTGCGTTTTAAATTACTTAAATATCAAAAAAATCGCCACGGCTGTAATAATGGAGATGAAGGTATAAGTTATGGATCAGATTAAAGGTGAAATTGTCTTCTTTATAATGATGTATGATAATCGATATTTTAATTAAGAATTATGGAGATTGAAATTAAAATGTAAAAGATTACCTTCCAAACCTTATTAATACAAAAATAATAAAAATGAAAAATTCAAAAAATCGCCATGACAAAAATAATGGAGATACTGAGATGGTTTATGGATTAAATTGAAGAGGAAGATGTCTTCTTTATAATGATGTATGATAATTGATATTGTATCCATTAATAAAGAAGATACAAGTTAAGGTATGTAAGATTGCGTTTTAAATTACTTAAATATCAAAAAAATCGCCACGGCTGTAATAATGGAGATGAAGCTATAAGTTATGGATCAGATTAAAGGTGAAATTGTCTTCTTTATAATGCTGTATGATAAACGATATTTTATTCAAGAATTATGGAGATAGAAATTAAAATGTAAAAGATTACCTTCCAAACCTTATTAATATAAAAATAATAAAAATGAAAAATTCAAAAAATCGCCATGACAAAAATAATGGAGATACTGAGATGGTTTATGGATTAAATTGAAGAGGAAGATGTCTTCTTTATAATGATGTATGATAATTGATATTGTATCCATTAATAAAGAAGATACAAGTTAAGTTGTGCAAGATTGCGTTTTAAATTACTTAAATATCAAAAAAATCGCCACGGCTGTAATAATAGAGATGAAGGTATAAGTTATGGATCAGATTAAAGGTGAAATTGTCTTCTTTATAATGGTGTATGATAATCGATATTTTAATTAAGAATTATGGAGATCGAAATTAAAATGTAAAAGATTACCATCAAAACCTTAATAGTATAAAAATAATAAAATTGAAAAGTTCAATAAAATCGCCAAGGCGGAAATAATGGAGATACTGAGATGGTTTATGCATCAAATTAAAGAGGAAGATGTCTTCTTTATAATGATGTATGATAATTGATATTGTATCCATTAATAAAGAAGATACAAGTTAAGGTGTGTAAGATTGCGTTTTAAATTACTTAAATATCAAAAAAATCGCCACGGCTGTAATAATGGAGATGAAGCTATAAGTTATGGATCAGATTAAAGCTGAAATTGTCTTCTTTATAATGGCAATCGATATTTTAATTAAGAATTATGGAGATTGAAATTAAAATGTAAAAGATTACCTTCAAAACCTTAATAGTAAAAAATAATAAAAATGAAAACTTCAAAAAAATCGCCAAGGCGGAAATAATGGAGATACTGAGATGGTTTATGGATTAAATTGAAGAGGAAGATGTCTTCTTTATAATGATGTATGATAATTGATATTGTATCCATTAATAAAGAAGATACAAGTTAAGGTGTGTAAGATTGCGTTTTAAATTACTTAAATATCAAAAAAATCGCCACGGCTGTAATAATGGAGATGAAGGTATAAGTTATGGATCAGATTAAAGGTGAAATTGTCTTCTTTATAATGATGTATGATAATCGATATTTTAATTAAGAATTATGGAGATTGAAATTAAAATGTAAAAGATTACCTTCAAAACCTTAATAGTATAAAAATAATAAAAATGAAAAATTCAAAAAAATCGCTAAGGCGGAAATAATGGAGATACTGAGATGGTTTATGGATTAAATTGAAGAGGAAGATGTCTTCTTTATAATGATGTAGGATAATTGATATTTTATCCATTAATAAAGAAGATACAAGTTAAGGTGTGTAAGATTCCGTTTTAAATTACTTAAATATCACAAAAATCGCCACGGCTGTAATAATGGAGATGAAGCTATAAGTTATGGATCAGATTAAAGGTGAAATTGTCTTCTTTATAATGATGTATGATAATCGATATTTTAATTAAGAATTATGGAGATTGAAATTAAAATGTAAGAGATTACCTTCAAAACCTTAATAGTATAAAAATAATAAAAATGAAAAATTCAAAAAAATCGCCAAGGCGGAAATAATGGAGATACTGAGATGGTTTATGGATTAAATTGAAGAGGAAGATGTCTTCTTTAAAATGATGTACGATAATCGATTTTGTAACCGAAAATTGCTAAAAGGGAAATTAAAATGTTTAAAATTACGCTTTTACTTAATTGAATTTCAAAATAATCATTACCGCTGTAATAATGGAGATGAAGATATAGATTATGGATCAAATTAAAGATGACAGTGTCTTTTTTAAAATGGTATATAATGATCGTTATCTTACTAAAGAATTATTGAGATAGAAGTCAAAATGTAAAAGATTACGTTTCAACTTTGCGAATATAAAAGCAATAAAAATGGAAAATTAAAAAAAATAGCTATGGAGAAAATAGTGGAGGTACTGACATGGTTTATGGATCAAATTGAAGAGGAAGATGTATTCTTTAAAATGATGTACGATAATCGATTTTATAACCGGAAATTGATAAGAAGGAAATTAAAGTGTCTAAAACTGCGCTTTTACTTAATTGAATTTCAAAAAAATCATTACCGCTGTAATAATGGAGATGAAGATATAGATTATGGATCAAATTAAAGATGAAAGTGTCTTCTTTAAAATGATATATAATGATCGTTATCTTATTAAAGAATTATTGAGGTAGAAGTCAAAATGTAAAAGATTACGTTTCAACTTTGCGAATATAAAAGCAATAAAAATGGAAATTTAAAAAAAATAGCTATGGAGAAAATAATGGAGATACCGACATGGTTTATGGATCAAATTGAAGAGGAAGATGTCTTCTTTAAAATGATGTACGATAATCGATTTTATAACCGGAAATTGATAAGAAAGAAATTAAAGTGTTTAAAATTGCGCTTTTACTTAATTAAATTTCAAAAAAATCATTACCGCTGTAATAATGGAGATGAAGATATAGATTATGGATCAAATTAAAGATGAAAGTGTCTTCTTTAAAATGATATATAATGATCGTTATCTTATTAAAGAATTATTGAGGTTGAAGTCAAAATGTAAAAGATTACGTTTCAACTTTGCGAATATAAAAGTAATAAAAATGGAAAATTTAAAACAATAGCCAGGGCGAAAATAATGGAGATACTGACATGATTTATGGATTAAATTGAAGAAAAAGATGTCTTCTTTGAAATGATGTGTGATAATTGATATTGTAACCACAAATTGGAAAGATACAAGTTAAGGATTGTGAGATTGCGTTTTAAATTACTTAAATATCAAACAAATCGCCACGGCTGTAATAATGGAGATGAAAATATAAGTTATGGATCAGATTAAAGGTGAAATTGTCTTCTTTATAATGATGTATGATAATCGATATTTTAATTAAGAATTATGGAGATTGAAATTAAAATGTAAGAGATTACCTTCAAAACCTTAATAGTATAAAAATAATAAAAATGAAAAATTCCAAAAAATCACCAGGGGGGAAATAATGGAGATACTGAGATGGTTTATGGATTAAATTGAAAAGGAAGATGTCTTCTTTATAAAGATGTAGGATAATCGATTTTATAACCGGAAATTGCTAAGAAGGAAATTAAAATGTTTAAGATTGCGTTTTTACTTAATTAAATTTCAAAAAAATCATTACCGCTGTAATAATGGAAATGAAGATACAAATTATGGATGAAATTAAAGATGAAAGTATCTTGTTTAAAATGATGCATACAAATCGATATCTTATTAAAGAATTATTGAGATAGAAGTCAAAATGTAAAAGATTACGTTCCAACTTTGCGAATATAAAACTAATAAAAATGGAAAATTCAAAAAAATCGCCATGACGAAAATAATGGAGATACTGCGATGGTTTATGAATCAAATAGATGAAGAAGATGTCTTCTTTAAAATGATGTATGATAATTGATGTTATAATCAGAAATTGTTAAGATGGAAATGAATGTGTTTAAGATTGCATTTATACTTAATCAACTTTTGAAAAAATCAACACGTTTATAATAATGAAGATGAAGATATAAGTTATGGATCAAATTAAAGGAAAAATTGTCTTCTTTAAAATGATGTATGATGAATTGTATTTTATTCAAGAATTATTGAGATAGAAATTAAAATATAAAAGATTAATCCATAACAATAAAATAATAAAAAAGGGAAAAATTTAAAAATATCAATGGCCATAATAATGAACATATTAGAATGAATCATGGATCAAATTAAAGAAGAACATGTCTTCTTGAAAGTAATGTATGATAATCGCCGAATATTTAAGAATTATTGATACAGAAGTTAAAATGTCTAAGATTGCGTTTCAAATTGATTAAAATTCAAAAAATCGCCTCTGCTTTAATAATGGAGATAAAAGGATGAGTCATGGCTTAAATTAAAGATGAAGATGTCTTCTTTAAAGATATTCAATTAAGATTGCGATAGATATTCAAATGTGTAAGATATCATTCAAACTTGATAACATTAAAATAATGAAAATTGAAGAAATTTAAACACCGATTATGGCTAAAATAATGAAGATAATGGGATGAATCATGGATCAAACTACAGATGAAGATGTGTTCTTTAAGATGGTGTATGATAATTGATGTTATAACCAGAAATTATTAAGACGGAAGTTAAAACGTGTAAGATTACGTTTTTACTTAAGTAGATTTCAAATAAATCATCATTGCTGTAATAATGGAGATGGAGATATAAGTTATGGATCAGAGTAAAGGTAGAATTGTCTTCTTTAAAATGATGTATGATAATCGGTATTTTATTCAAGAATTATGGAGATAGAAATTAAAATGTAAGAGATTACGTTCCAAGCTGTAATATCATCAAGATCATCAAAATGGAAAATTAAAAAAAAAACGGCATAAGATAATGGAGATACTGAAATGGTTTATGGATCAAATCAAATAGGAAGATGTCTTCTTTAAATTGATGTTAGATAATTGGTAGCCAAAAATTGTTAAGATGGAAGTTAAAGTGTTTAAGATTGCGTTTTTCCTTAATTAAATTTTTAAAAAATCATCACGGCTGTAATAATAGAGATGAAGATGTAAGTTATGGATTAGATTAAAGGCGAAATCGTCTTCCTTAAAATGATACATGATAGGTACTGTTTTATTTAAGAATTATTCAGATAGAGGTGTAAAACTACGTTCTAATCTGGACAACATCGCAATAATATATACGAAAAAATTCAAAAAATCGCCCTGGATAAAATAATGAAAATAATGGGATAATTTATGGATCAAATTGAAGAGGGAGATGTATTCTTTAAAATGATATAAGCTAACTAACGTTTTATGAATTAAATTTTAAAAAAATCACCACTGCTGTAATAATCGAGATAAAGGGATAATTTATGGATCAGATTGATGGCGAAAATATCTTCTTTAAAGTGATGTATTATAATAAATATTTCATTTAAGAATTATGGAGATAGAAATTAAAATGTGTAAGATTACGTTCCAATTTGGGTAACATTGGAATAATAAAAATGAAAAAATTTAAAATATCGCCATGGCTAAAATAATGGAGATAACGGGATGATTTATGAATCAAATTAAACAGGAATATGTCCTTTTTAAAATGATATAAGCTAACAAACGCTTTAACCAGAAATTATTCAGACAAAAATTGAAGTTTGTAAGATAGCGTTTATGATTAATTAAATTTTAAAGAAATCGTCATGGCTCTAGTAATTGAGATAAAAGGATAATTTATGAATCAGATTGGATTTATGGATCATTTAGTGTGTTAAAAATATTTTCTACAAAATAAACTTTTTTTCAAAAAAAAAATTTAAACATTGCGATATCTTATTAACAATATCTAATTGGTTTCTCATCTATTGGATAAAATTGAAGATATCGCAACATTATAATAAGGTGCCATAACTTATAAAAACATTTTTTGAATAGAATTCAACATATTCTACTCAACATATTTTTGAAAAAATGGAAAATTATGTACCTGACATTAATTAAGCTATCCAGATCATTATTACACATAACTTCGAATGCTAATCGATTCATTTAAGGGTAAATAATAATAAATACAAAAAAGTTCATAATTAGAATCAAAAAAATTATTGATACTTTATCAAAACTTCGTCATCAATCATATTTAAAACATTAGATTTGTTATGGACAACATAAAAAACTCTTTTCTGCTTAAATATTAAAGGTGAGATGTAAAAACTTTTTGAAATTATAAATAACGATTTTCTTTTTAATTTATGTATAAACAATAATTTCGTACGATTTGCAGTTTTCTTCAAAAAAATTCTTAAAAGTGACGTAACCTAAACATGAGATGAATAACTTTAAAGCTTTGGTTCTGCTTAAGTATTACGAGTAAAAAAACGAAACTTTAATTGAGTTATAAAACAAGATTTTCTTTATATTTTTTATGTTAAAAATAATTTTGTACGATTTATACTTTTTTTTTCAAAATGAATCATAAACTCAATATAAACTAAAATTAAATTAGCCATCATTTTGTGACATAAACAAATTTAAATAAATATTCGTTTCTAATCAAGTATTACAAATAAAAGGATGAAAGTTTCTGATAATACAAAACAAGATTTGTTCTTTATTTTGTGTTAAAGAAATATTTTTGCACGATTAATAGTTTGGCTCAAAAATCAACTTAAAAATCTTAAAATAAAATAGAATTAATTAATTACGTTTTCTTGACATTAACACATTTAAAGATGTCTTTCTTATAAAATATTGGGAATAAAAAATTGAATTTTTTAAGGATATAAAATAACAAATCCTCTTCATTTTTTGTAAAAAAAATATTTTTGTATAACCCATAGTTTGGTTCAAAAAAAAAATAATAACATAAAATCGACGTTTTTTGACATTACCATATCTAAAGATTCCTTTCATAAAAAAATATTGCGAATAAGAAATTGAAACTTTTTGAGGTTATAAAACAAGATTTCGTCTTCATTTTATGTAAATGGAACATTTTTGTACAACTTATAGTTTGGTTCCAAAAAATTGTTAAAAAATCATAACCTAACATTCAATTAATTAACGACATTCTTGACATCATCAATTTAAAAATCCCCTTTCTTATGAAACATTACGAATAAAAAATTGAAACGTTTTGAGCTTATAAAATAAGAATTGCTCTTCATTTTATGTTCTAGAAATATTTTTGTACGACTTATAGTTTGGTTAAAAAAAAATCATAACCTAAAATCGACGTTTATCAACATTAACACATTTGAAGATTCTTTTCTTATAGAATATTACAAATAAAAAATCGAAATATTTTGAAGTTATAAAACACAAATTGCTCTTTATTTTATGTATAAGAAATATTTTTATACGTCTTATAGTTTAGTTTCAAAAAAATTTTGAAAAATGATTAGCTAACATTGAATTAATTAATGACGTTTCTTTAATAGTTTAAAAGCTCCTTTCTTATGAAATATTAAGAATAAAGAATTGAAACTTTTTAAGCTTATGAAATAAGAATTCCCCTTCATTTTATGTACAAGAAATGTTTTTGAATAACTTATAGTTCGGTTCAAAAAAAATCATAATCTAAAATCGACCTTTTTTAAAATTAACACATTTAAAGATATCTTGTTTATAGAATATTGCGGATAACAAATTGCTTATAAAACAAGATTTCCTCTTTATTTTATGTAAAAGAAAAAGTTTTACAGAACTTATAATTTGGTTCCAAAAAAATCTTGAAGAATCATAAGTTAATATTATAAATTATATCATCAATTTAAAAAGCCTATGTCTTATGAAATATTGCGAATAAGAAATTGAAACTTTTTGAAGTTATAAAACAATAATTTCTCTTCATTTTATGTAAAAGAAATATTTTTGTACAACTTATAGTTTGTCTTCAAAAAATCAAAATCTAAAATCGACGTTTTTAAATATTAACACATTTAAAGATTTATTTCTTATAAAATATTAGGAATATAAAGTTGAAATTTCTTGAGCTTATAGAACCAGCACTTTTCTTCATTTTATGTAGAAGAAACATTTTTCTATAACTTATAATTTGGTTCAAACAAAAATCATAAGCTAAAATCCATGGTTTTTGATATTAACATATTTAAAGAAGCTTTTCTTATAAAATATTGCGAATAAAAAGTTGAAACTCTTTGATAATATAAAACAAGAATTGCTCTTCATTTTATGTAAAAAAAATATTTTTGTACAACTTATACCTTGTGTTCAAAAAATCGTAAAAAATCAAAACCTAAAATCGACGTTTTTAAATATTAACACATTTAAAGATTTATTTCTTATAAAATATTAGGAATATAAAGTTGAAATTTCTTGAGCTTATAGAACCAGCACTTTTCTTCATTTTATGTAGAAGAAACATTTTTCTATAACTTATAATTTGGTTCAAACAAAAATCATAAGCTAAAATCTACGGTTTCTGTCACTAACATATTTAAAGAAGCTTTTCTTATAAAATATTGCGAATAAAAAGTTGAAACTCTTTGATAATATAAAACAAGAATTGCTCTTCATTTTATGTAAAAAAAATATTTTTGTACAACTTATACCTTGTGTTCAAAAAATTGTAAAAAATCAAAACCTAAAATCAACGTTTTTAAATATTAACACATTTAAAGATTTATTTCTTATAAAATATTAGGAATATAAAGTTGAAATTTCTTGAACTTATAGAACCAGCACTTTTCTTCATTTTATGTAGAAGAAACATTTTTCTATAACTTATAATTTGGTTCAAACAAAAATCATAAGCTAAAATCTACGGTTTCTGTCACTAACATATTTAAAGAAGCTTTTCTTATAAAATATTGCGAATAAAAAGTTGAAACTCTTTGATAATATAAAACAAGAATTGCTCTTCATTTTATGTAAAAAAATATTTTTGTACAACTTATACCTTGTGTTCAAAAAATTGTAAAAAATCAAAACCTAAAATCAACGTTTTTAAATATTAACACATTTAAAGATTTATTTCTTATAAAATATTAGGAATATAAAGTTGAAATTTCTTGAACTTATAGAACCAGCACTTTTCTTCATTTTATGTAGAAGAAACATTTTTCTATAACTTATAATTTGGTTCAAACAAAAATCATAAGCTAAAATCTACGGTTTTTGTCACTAACATATTTAAAGAAGCTTTTCTTATAAAATATTACAAATAAAAAGTTGAAACTCTTTGATGTTATAAAACAAGAATTGCTCTTCATTTTATGTAAAAGAAATATTTTTGTACAACTTATACCTTGTGTTCAAAAAATCGTAAAAAATCAGAACCTAAAATTGACGTTTTTAAATATTAACATATTTAAAGATTTATTTCTTATAAAATACTAAGAATATGAAGTTGAAATTTCTTGAGCTTATAAAACCAGCACTTTTCTTCATTTTATGTAGAAGAAACATTTTTCTATAACTTATAATTTGGTTCAAACAAAAATCATAAGCTAAAATCTACGGTTTCTGTCACTAACATATTTAAAGAAGCTTTTCTTATAAAATATTGCGAATAAAAAGTTGAAACTCTTTGATAATATAAAACAAGAATTGCTCTTCATTTTATGTAAAAAAAATATTTTTGTACAACTTATATCTTGTGTTCAAAAAATTGTAAAAAATCAAAACCTAAAATCAACGTTTTTAAATATTAACACATTTAAAGATTTATTTCTTATAAAATATTAGGAATATAAAGTTGAAATTTCTTGAACTTATAGAACCAGCACTTTTCTTCATTTTATGTAGAAGAAACATTTTTCTATAACTTATAATTTGGTTCAAACAAAAATCATAAGCTAAAATCTACGGTTTCTGTCACTAACATATTTAAAGAAGCTTTTCTTATAAAATATTGCGAATAAAAAGTTGAAACTCTTTGATAATATAAAACAAGAATTGCTCTTCATTTTATGTAAAAAAATATTTTTGTACAACTTATACCTTGTGTTCAAAAAATTGTAAAAAATCAAAACCTAAAATCAACGTTTTTAAATATTAACACATTTAAAGATTTATTTCTTATAAAATATTAGGAATATAAAGTTGAAATTTCTTGAACTTATAGAACCAGCACTTTTCTTCATTTTATGTAGAAGAAACATTTTTCTATAACTTATAATTTGGTTCAAACAAAAATCATAAGCTAAAATCTACGGTTTTTGTCACTAACATATTTAAAGAAGCTTTTCTTATAAAATATTACAAATAAAAAGTTGAAACTCTTTGATGTTATAAAACAAGAATTGCTCTTCATTTTATGTAAAAGAAATATTTTTGTACAACTTATACCTTGTGTTCAAAAAATCGTAAAAAATCAGAACCTAAAATTGACGTTTTTAAATATTAACATATTTAAAGATTTATTTCTTATAAAATACTAAGAATATGAAGTTGAAATTTCTTGAGCTTATAAAACCAGCACTTTTCTTCATTTTATGTAGAAGAAACATTTTTCTATAACTTATAATTTGGTTCAAACAAAAATCATAAGCTAAAATCTACGGTTTCTGTCACTAACATATTTAAAGAAGCTTTTCTTATAAAATATTGCGAATAAAAAGTTGAAACTCTTTGATAATATAAAACAAGAATTGCTCTTCATTTTATGTAAAAAAAATATTTTTGTACAACTTATATCTTGTGTTCAAAAAATTGTAAAAAATCAAAACCTAAAATCAACGTTTTTAAATATTAACACATTTAAAGATTTATTTCTTATAAAATATTAGGAATATAAAGTTGAAATTTCTTGAACTTATAGAACCAGCACTTTTCTTCATTTTATGTAGAAGAAACATTTTTCTATAACTTATAATTTGGTTCAAACAAAAATCATAAGCTAAAATCTACGGTTTTTGTCACTAACATATTTAAAGAAGCTTTTCTTATAAAATATTACAAATAAAAAGTTGAAACTCTTTGATGTTATAAAACAAGAATTGCTCTTCATTTTATGTAAAAGAAATATTTTTGTACAACTTATACCTTGTGTTCAAAAAATCGTAAAAAATCAGAACCTAAAATTGACGTTTTTAAATATTAACATATTTAAAGATTTATTTCTTATAAAATACTAAGAATATGAAGTTGAAATTTCTTGAGCTTATAAAACCAGCAGTTTTCTTCATTTTATGTACAAGAAACATTTTTCTATAACTTATAATTTGGTTCAAACAAAAATCATAAGCTAAAATCTACGGTTTTTGTCACTAACATATTTAAAGAAGCTTTTCTTATAAAATATTGCGAATAGAAAATTAAAACTTTTTGAAGTTATAAAACAAGAATTTCACTTCATTTTATGTAAAGGGAATATTTTTGTACAACTTATAGTTTGTCTCCAAAAAAATCATAAAAAATCAAAACCTAAAATCGACGTTTTTAAATATTAACACATTTAAAGATTTCTTTCTTATAAAATATTAGGAATAGGAAGTTGAAATTTCTTGAGCTTATAAAACCAACACTTTTCTTCATTTTATGTACAAGAAACATTTTTCTATAACTTATAATTTGGTTCAAACAAAAATCATAATCTAAAATCCACGATTTTTGATACTAACATATTTAAAGAAGCTTTTCTTATAAAATATTGCGAATAGAAAATTAAAACTTTTTGAAGTTATAAAACAAGAATTTCACTTCATTTCATGTAAAAGAAATATTTTTGTACAACTTATAGTTTGTCTTCAAAAAATCAAAACCTAAAATCGATGTTTTTAAATATTGACATATTTAAAGATTTATTTCTTATAAAATATTAGGAATATAAAGTTGAAATTTCTTGAGCTTATAAAACCAGCACTTTTCTTCATTTTATGTAGAAGAAACATTTTTTTATAACTTATAATTTGGTTCAAAGAAAATCATAAGCTAATATCCACAGTTTTTGATACTAACATATTTAAAGAAGCTTTTCTTATAAAATATTGCGAATAGAAAATTAAAACTTTTTGAAGTTATAAAACAAGAATTTCACTTCATTTTATGTAAAGGAAATATTTTTGTACAACTTATAGTTTGTCTCCAAAAAAATCATAAAAAACCAAAATCTGAAATCAACGTTTTTAAATATTAACATATTTAACGATTTTCTTGTAAAATATTAGGAATATGAAGTTGAAATTTCTTAAGCTTATAAAACCAGTATTTTTCTTCATTTTATGTACAAGAAACATTTTTGTATAACTTATAATTTGGTTAAAAAAAAATCATAAGCTAAAATCCACGGTTTTTGATACTAACATATTTAAAGAAGCTTTTCTTATAAAATATTGCGAATAGAAAATTAAAATTTTTTGAAGATATAAAACAAGAATTTCACTTCATTTTATGTAAAAGAAATATTTTTGTACAACTTATAGTTTATCTCCAAAAAACCATAAAAAATCAAAGCCTAAAATCGACGTTTTTAAATATTAACACATTTAAAGATTTCTTTCTTATAAAATATTAGGAATAGGAAGTTGAAATTTCTTGAGCTTATAAAACCAACACTTTTCTTCATTTTATGTACAAGAAACATTTTTCTATAACTTATAATTTGGTTCAAACAAAAATCATAATCTAAAATCCACGATTTTTGATACTAACATATTTAAAGAAGCTTTTCTTATAAAATATTGCGAATAGAAAATTAAAACTTTTTGAAGTTATAAAACAAGAATTTCACTTCATTTCATGTAAAAGAAATATTTTTGTACAACTTATAGTTTGTCTCCAAAAAAATCATAAAAACCAAACCTAACATCGACGTTTTTAAATATTAACACATTTAAAGATTTATTTCTTATAAAATATTAGGAATATGAAGTTGAAATTTCTTAAGCTTATAAAACCAGTATTTTTCTTCATTTTATGTAGAAGAAACATTTTTGTATAACTTAATTGTACTTAATTGTATAACCTAATTTGATTCAAAAAAAGAACATAAGCCAAAATCGACGTTGTTTGACATTAACACATTTAAATTTACTTTGCTTATAAAATCTTGCGAATAAAAAATTGAAATTTTTTGAGGATATAAAACAAGATATTTTCTTCATTTTATATAGATAAAATATTTTTATACAACTTATAGATTGATACCAAAAAAATTTTGAAAAATCATTATTTAAAATCGATGTTTTTTAATGTTAACTCATTGAATGAATCGTTTCTTATCAAGTATTGCGAACAGAAAGTTGAAATTTCTTTAGCTTATATAACAAGAATTCCTCTTCATTTTATGTTAAAAAAATATTTTTGTACAACTTACAGTTTGACTTAAAAAAAATCATAAACCAAAGTCGACGTTTTTTGACATTAACACATTTAAGGATTCTTTTCTTATAGAATATTGCTGATAAGAAATCGAAATATTTTGAGATTATAAACAAGATTTCCTCTTCATTTTATGTAAATGGAACATTTTTGTACAACTTATAGTTAAGTTCCAAAAACATCTTGAAAAATCATAATCTAAAATCGACGCTTTATAACATTAATTCATTAAAAGATTCGTTTCTTAAAAAGTGTTGCAAATAAAAGTTTGAAATTCTTTGAGATTATAAAACAAGAATTGCTCCTCATTTTATGTTCAATAAATATTTTTATACGACTTATAGTTTGGTTTAAAAAAAATGATAAGCTGAAATCGGCGTTTTTTGACATTATCACATTTAAGGATTCCTATCTTATAAAATATTGCGAATAAGAAATTGAAACTTTTCTAGCTTATAAAACAAGAATTTCTCTTCATTTTATGTAAATGGAACATTTTTGTACAACTTATAGTTTGGTTCCAAAATAATCTTGAAAATTCATTACTTAAAATCAACGTTTTTTAACATTAACTCATTAAAAGATTCGTTTCTTATAAAGTATTGCAAATATAAATTTAAAATTCTTTGAGATTATAAAAGAAGAATTGCGCTACATTTTATATTAAAGAAATATTTTTATACTTATAGTTTGATTCAAAAATAATCATAAACTGAAATCAACGTTTTTCAACATTAACACATTTAAAGATATTTTTCTTTAATATTATAAATTGAAACTTTTTGCGGTTGTTATAAAACAAGATTTTGTCTTCATTTTATCTAAATAGAATATTTTTATACAACTTATACTTTGGTTTCAAAAAATTTTTAAGAAATCATAACCCAATATTAAATTAATTAAGTACTTTTTTAACATCATCAATTTAAAAAGCTCCTTTCTTATAAAATATTGCGAATAAGAAATTGAAATTTTTTCAGCTTATAAAGCAAGAATTTCTCTTCATTTTATGTAAATAAAATATGTTGGTAAAACTTATAATTTTGTTAAAAAAATCATAATTTAAAATCGACGATTTTTGACATTAACATATTTAAAGGTACTTTTGCTTATAAAATATTGCTAATTAGAAATTGAAATTTTTTGAGGTTATAAAACAAGAATTGCTCTTTATTTTATATCCAAAACATGTTTTTGCAAAACTTATAGTTCTGTTTCAAGAAATTCTGGAAAAGTCATAACCAGCATTGAATTAATTCGTCGTCAACTTAAAAAGCTTCTGTCTTATAAAATATAGAAACTGAGAAATTGAAACTGAGAAATCTTATAAAACAAAAATTGTTGTTCATTTTATCTTAAAGAAATATTTTTGTACGACTTATAGTTTGGATTAAACAAAATCATAAGCTAAAATCGACGTTTTTTGATATTAACACATTTCAAGATACTTTGCTTATAAAATATAGCGAATTAGAAATTAAATTTTTTTGGGGTTATTAACCAAGAATTTCTCTTCATTTTATATTCAAGAAATATTTTTATATGACTAATAATTTGGTTCAAAAAAATTCCACAAAAATCATAACCCAAATCATATTAAACAACATATTTTGATATCACCAATTTTAAATATTCATTTCTTATAAATTTTGAAATTTTTCAAGGTTATAAAACAAAAATTGCTCTTCATTTTATATTAAAGCAATATTTTTGTATGATTAATAATTTGGTTCAAAAAAATTCCACAAAAATCATAACCCAAATCATATTAAACAACATATTTTGATATCACCAATTTTAAATATTCATTTCTTATAAATTTTGAAATTTTTCAAGGTTATAAAACAAAAATTGCTCTTCATTTTATATTAAAGCAATATTTTTGTATGATTAATAATTTGGTTCAAAAAAATTCTTCAAAAATCATAGCCCAAATCATGTTAAAAACATTTTTTAAATTATTGCAAATAAGAAATTGAAACTTTTTGAGGTTATTAAACAAGAATTTTCCCTCATTTTATGTAAAAGAAATATTTTTGTATGCTTAATAACTTGATTCAAAAAAATTCTACAAAAATCATAACTCAAATCGTGTTTAACAACATTTTTGACATCAACAACTTTAAAAATTCATTTCTTAGAAATTATTGCAAATAAGAAATTGAAACTTTTTGAGGTTATTAACAAGAATTTTCCCTCATTTTATGTAAAAGAAATATTTTTGTATGCTTAATAACTTGATTCAAAAAAATTCTACAAAAATCATAACTCAAATCGTGTTTAACAACATTTTTGACATCAACAACTTTAAAAATTCATTTCTTAGAAATTATTGCAAATAAGAAATTGAAAGTTTTTAAGATTATAAAACAAGAATTGCTCTTTATTTTATATTCAGGACATATTTTTGTATTATTAATAATTTGGTTCAAAAAAATTCCACAAAGATCATAACCTAAATCATGTTAAACAGCATTCTTTGACATAAACAACTTTAAATATTCATTTCTTATAAATTATTGCAAATAAGAAATTGAAACTTTTTGAGGTTATAAACCAAGAATTGCTCCTCATTTTATATTCAAGAAATATTTTTGTATGATTAATAATTTGGTTCAAAAAAATTCCACAAAGGTGATAACCTAAATCATGATTAACATTTTTTGACATCAACAAATTTAAATATTCATTTCTTATAAATTATTGCAAATAAGAAATTGAAACTTTTTAAGATTATAAAACAAGAATTGCTCTTTATTTTATATTCAGGGCATATTTTTGTATGATTAATAATTTAGTTCAAAAAAGTTCTACAAAAATCATAACCCAAATCATATTAAATAACATTTTTTGACATCAACAACTTTAAATATTCATTTCCTATAAATTATTGCAAATAAGAAATTGAAATTTGTCGAGGTTATAAAATAAGAATTTGTCTTCATTTTGTGTAAAAGAAATATTTTTGTATGACCAATAGTTTGGTTCAAAAAAATTCTACAAAAATCATAACCCAAATCATATTAAATAACATTTTTTGACATCAACAACTTTAAATATTCATTTCCTATAAATTATTGCAAATAAGAAATTGAAATTTGTCGAGGTTATAAAACAAGAATTGCTCTTTATTTTATATTAAAGAAGTATTTTCGTATAATTAATAGTTTGGTTCAAAAAAATTCTACAAAAATCATAACCCAAATCATATTAAATAACATTTTTTGACATCAACAACTTTAAATATTCATTTCTTATAAATTATTGCAAATAAGAAATTGAAACTGTTCTAGGTTATAAAACAAGAATTGCTCTTCATTTTATTTTAAAGAAATATTTTTGTATGATCAATAATGTGGTTTAAAAAAATTCCTCAAAAATCATAACGCAAATCATGTTAAACAACATTCTTTGACAT
The DNA here is from genome assembly GCA_036711965.1 of Onthophagus sagittarius. Taxonomy (NCBI): domain Eukaryota; kingdom Metazoa; phylum Arthropoda; class Insecta; order Coleoptera; family Scarabaeidae; genus Onthophagus; species Onthophagus sagittarius. The sequence goes on from JASERS010000009.1 coordinate 15,977,495, forward strand.
CAACAACTTTAAATATTCATTTCTTATAGATTATTGCAAATAAGAAATTGAAATTTTTTGAGGTTATTAAAGAAGAATTTTCCTTCATTTTATGCAAAACAAATATTTCTGTACGATTAATAGTTTGCTTAAAAAAAAATCCACAAAAATCATAACCCAAATCATATTAAATAACATTTTTTGACATCAACAACTTTAAATATTCATTTCCTATAAATTATTGCAAATAAGAAATTGAAATTTGTCGAGGTTATAAAACAAGAATTGCTCTTCATTTTATTTTAAAGAAATATTTTTGTATGATTAACAGTTTGGTTTAAAAAAATTCTACAAAAATCATAACCCAAATCGTATTAAACAACATATTTTGATATCAACAATTTTAAATATTCATTTCTTATAAATTATTGCAAATAAGAAATTGAAACTTTTCGAGGTTACAAAACAAGAATTTTTCCTCATTTTATGTAAAAGAAATATTTTTGTATGATTAATAGTTTGGTTCAAACAAATTCCACAAAAATCATAACCCAAATCATATTAAACAACATATTTTGACATCAACAACTTTAAATATTCATTTCTTATGAATTATTGCAAATAAGAAATTGAAATTTGTCGAGGTTATAAAACAAAAATTGCTCTTCATTTTATATTAAAGAAATATTTTTGTATGATTCATAGTTTGGTTCGAAAGAAATCCACAAAAATCATAACCCAAATCTTATTAAACAACATATTTTGGCATCAACAACTTTAAATATTCATTTCTTATAAATTATTGCAAATAAGAAATTGAAATTTGTTGAGGTTATAAAACAAGAATTGCTCTTCATTTTATATTAATGCAATATTGTTGCATAATTAATAATTTGGTTCAAAAAAATTCCACAAAAATCATAACCCAAATCATGTTTAACATTTTTGACATCAACAATTTTAAATATTCATTTCTTATAAATTATTGCAAATAAGAAATTGAAACTTTTTGAGATTTTAAATCAAGAATTTTTCTTCATTTTATGTAAAAGAAATATTTTTGTATGATTAATAGTTTGATTCAAAAAAATTCTAGAAAAATCATAACCCAAACCATGTTTAACAACATTTTTTGACATCAATAACTTTAAATATTCATTTCTTATAAATTATTGCAAATAAGAAATTGAAACTTTTCGAGGTTATAAAACAAGAATATTCCCTCATTTTATGTAAAAGAAATAGTTTTGTATGATTAATAGTTTCGTTCAAAAAAAATCCACAAAAATCATAACCCAAATCATATTAAACAACATATTTTGACATCAACAACTTTAAATATTCATTTCTTATAAATTATTACAAATAAGAAGTTGAAATTTCTTGAGGTTATAAAACAAAAATTGGTCTTCATTTTATGTTAAAGAAATATTTTTGTATGATCAATAATTTGGTTTAAAAAATTCCTCAAAAATCATAACCCAAATCATGTTTAACATTTTTTGACATCAACAATTTTAAATATTCATTTCTTATAAATTATTGCAAATAAGAAATTGAAACTTTTCGAGGTTATAAATCAAGAATTTTTCTTCATTTTATGTAAAAGAAATATTTTTGTATGACTAACAGTTTGATTCAAAAAAATTCTAGAAAAATCATAACCCAAATCATGTTTAACAACATTTTTTGACAACTTTAAATTTTCATTTCTTATAAATTATTGCAAATAAGAAATTGAAATTTTTTCAAATTATAAAACAAGAATCCCTCTACATTTTATGCAAACGAAATATTTTTGTACAACTTATAATTTGATCCAAAAAAAATCATAATCCAAACTCAAATTGAATAATAACGATTTTTGATATTAATATATAGGTGTCCCACAACGATTGAACCCTTCATCAGCATATTCTCTGGTCTCAAATAGAGAAAAGAGTCTATAATAAACATAAATAAACCAAAATAGCTCCAAAAATCGATCGTTTTTGCGATATTCAAAGTTAACTAAGAATTAACTTGGTAATTATGCGATTATGTCCCACTTATATAAAAAATTAATATTAAATTTCCAACTTATATGCACCTTTTTTTTGAATGTATTAAAAAAAATCAGATCCAAAAACAATAAATCGTAAATTATAAATATTTATTTAATCATTGTGAAACACACTGCATATTTTCTTCGAAAATAATCATTTCGACGTATTTTATGTAAAAAGAACACATTTATTCGAAACAAAACGAATTTCCCCCCCATTTAAATCCGTTTAAAAAAATGTAAACCGAAAAAATCCCGATTACCACGTTAAATCAACTAACTAACGACCTTTTAACAAGTCAGTTGGGGAAAATCAGCAACAAGTGGCCTTTTACCCGCCGATTTTTTTTCGCCGCTTTTTTCCGGTTAATTTCAACCCGAAAGAGTGAATTTTTCATCCCCGGATTACCAAACACCCTCCACTTTGCAACAGGTCGTTTCAATTAGAGTTGAAAAAAAAACAAAACAGAAAAAAACGGGAAATTGTTTTATTGTGTAGCTATTTTTCGCTTTTATTTAATTATTTAATTAAGTATTAATGTATTTTTTTAAGTTTTTTTTATTAATTTAACGTTTTTTGTTTTTAATTTAGGGAATAAGATTTTTATTATTAAAATAAGATTTATTAAGATAAGTAGTTAATAATTTTTTTTTAATTTTTTTTATTTAAAATGAGATACACATACAACTGTCCTTTTTAGGTTATTTAAAACTTAATTATTTATTAAGATTATTTTCGTATTTATTATTATTTTTATTTTTATTATTATTATTATTGGTTAATGTTAGATTAGAAACGAATTATATGCCCTTAGATTTTAATTTGATCTTTATATACATAATCTTTTTAATTATCTCTGTAATAATTGTTTTTGTGACGTTTTCGATTAATAAAAATGAAATAAAAAATTTGAAATCGTTTTAACGGGAATTCCCCGTTAATTTTGTTTCCAAAGTAGTAATTTCGTCGGAGACAGTAACCGATGGACGAAGGGGGGCTCGTTATTATTAAAGGGGGGCAACTCGCACCCGAGACACTACCAACTACTGGGGGCTCGTTATATTTAATCTCCGTTAGTCGTAGGAACGTTGAAGGCACGGCTAATGACGCGTTAAGGCGAACGTTTAACGCGAATTCTCCGGCAAACTGATTTTCTTATACCTCATTTGCGCCCTAATCGCTCGCTATGTGGACGCCCCTTCAAATTTTATTAAACTAAAACAACTTCCTCGATTTACCCCGAACCCACTTGATCGATTTTACTTCGCCCAACTTAGCGTAATCGCGAGACGTTTACGAAATTAATCGAAATTCTTCAAAAAAAAATCAAAAAAAGAAATAATAAAAAAAAATTTGGGGCACCCAAACGAAACGGGAAGCGCCATCTATGAATCAAGCGCTCAATGATATCTCCCCCCCACAAATTAAAGGGCAACCAATAAGAAGGAATCTTATAATCCTGCAAATAAAGTTGCCTACATAAACTTAAAAAATCAATTTAAACATATAATAATTTTTGTAATATTTTTGGGATTCTTTTCTAAATGCGACGAAATTATTAAAATTTTGTTCTTTAAAAGTTCGATTTTGGGTTAATTCGCGCCCTAAACCCCAGCCATCTTGAATCTTAGCTCAACCCCTCACCTCCTCACCGCAGCTTTGAAAAGCCGGAGGGGCTAAATCTTGCACGATGGAAATTTGCAATTCTCCGTTCCCAGCAGCCACCCCACCGAACGAACCGAAACCCGGGAACTCACCCCCTTTTCTTCCCCACCGCCCTCGTAACGTCCTATACGTGTCTACGTTTCGGTGTGTGTGTAATGTAAGATGAATCTCAAAGTCTGAGGGAGCACCACGACGACGAATACGACGACGACGAATACGACTACGACGAAATTTCCCATCAATATGTTAATGGGGAACGGGGGTGGTTGTAGGATTTTGCAAAAGGGGGTGGGTTGATGGAGAAGGTGGTTTTACTGAAAACCCTTTGTCTTCCTCCTCAATTCTATATAATACCTCCCATCTAAACGCACAAACATCGCTTTATTAATAACTTTTATTGATTTAACAATAAAAATTTAGGGAATGAATCTGTTTGGAAGCACGTCTCGCCCCCCCTTCGGGGTGTTTCTCGGCGCTGACCCAAAGGCATTATTGCCATTATCGCGTAATACACGGGCCGGATTGTGCCCGCCGACGCCCCAGAGACGACAATCTGTGAGATAACATCACCTAATTGCCGAGACGGGAATAAAGGACCCCTACGTGCAATAAACACTGCTAAGACGCGATGCTTAAAATACCGCTAACCCGAAATTATTACGACAGATCCAAAATATTAATTAAAAATCATTTGGATTCATCCCAAAACAAGATGGAGTTATATCCATAATCTTCAGTTTGCAAAATAGAGTTAATAGCAAAAGAATAAACTTATTTCTGGAATTAAAAGATGTTTTTGAAGTTCGAAGGATCAACCTATTAAAGGTCTTCTCAAGATGAAGGTGTGTTGATTTGGTGCTTGAGAATTTCTTGAGAATCATGTCCCATCATAATATGATAGTGACACATTATATACAGTGACCGCGCTATATAAGCAACCTCTCTAAAAGCAACATTCTTTATAAGCAACATTCTTTATAAGCAACTTCTGTAAGCAACTTTTTGTTTCCAAAAGTTCTGTATAAGGCCCGTTACTACCACTCATAGTTAAAGTTGTAGTTAGCGCTATCTAAAAGATAACGTAAAAATCGATTACTACCACTGCATTTATCTCACAGTTAACGTTACCTGAAAGATAACTTTTGTGTTAACCATAACCAGTGAATTCGGTTCGGGTTAAGTCGGTATTTCATAGATAAAAGAAGAAATAATGAAAAACTACAGTGAAATATTACAAAATTACAAAAATGGATAATTTTATGGATGCTGGCGATGAAGAAAATATTTTCGAGGACATAAAAGAATTATTTCTAGGGCTGGGTTAAAGTATCGATGTATAATAATAATAATAATAATAATAACACATTTATTGCCTCAAAAAAAAAGAAATTACAAAAAGAAAAGTATACATTAGCAACATATAAACATCAAGACAAAAGGATCAATTTATCGCTGTAAGCGATATCTTCCAAGAGACCCAACTACTACTGTGTATAAAATTAAACTCAAAGATTATGGCTAGCTGCTGTAATATGATATCCTTTGCAGGATTAGAAATGGAGCAAACATCAATTATCATCATACAAGATAGACAACAAACACAAAGAAGTCAAGAAGACAGTTGGAAAGTAAGAAGATGGCATTTCAATAAATTTTTAAAAGACACAAAACTTGTTGCATTGCGAATAGCGACAGGTAGATCAGTCCATAACGCAATCAAAAATTGTACTGTAAAAGATCTATGAAAAATCTCAGTAGCATGAACCGGAAACATTAAGGTGGTATCAGAACTGGATCGGGTGGACAAACCATGCGACGACAAAAACTTAAATGAGTCAGATAAATATGCAGGAGTGCAGCTCTGCAGAACCTTGTACAAAGTAGAGAGTATCCGAAAAGACCTGCGATTCTGCAGAGTAAGCATCTGCAAATAATTACGATACGGCGTTATGTGCTGAAACCTCCCCAGATCAAAGATGTAACGAATACAATTATTCTGAAGTCTCTCCAATTTATTCTGGAGAGTTAAAGAAAGATTAGGATATACCACATCACCATAATCAATATGAGGCAAGATAAGAGAGTAACAAAGGTTGCGACGAACAACAGGCGGGAGGAAACACCGCCTGTAAAACACTTTTACAAACACTCTGTACCTGAGGTCTCCAGGACAGTGTCGAATCCATAATCAAACCAAGATTCTCAACAGTGTCCGAAAACTGAATAACGTTGCCATCAAGCATCACTTGAAGGGAAGAGTGAAAGTTCATCTTTGTTAGAAGAGGGTGAGTGCCAAAAGCAATGGCTTGCGTTTTCGACGGATTTAATTTAAGCCCATAACGATTAGGCCATTCAAGAATACTGGCAAGTTCATTATTAAGACGAAGAACAGCATCTTCAAGGTTATCAATAGGTGTTGAAGTGTAAATTTGAAGGTCATCAGCATACAAATGATAATTACATGAAATATTATCCGTAATACCATTTATAAAAATCGAAAAGAGTAAGGGTCCTAAAATACTGTCCTGGGGAACCCCACATTTAATTCCATAACTGGAAGAGAGCTCAGAACTAACACGCACATATAAAGATCGAAAGGAAAGATATGATTGGAACCAGGATAAACAAGAAGAGGAACATCTAATAGAAGTAAGTAAGGATAATAAAATAGTATGGTCAACAGAGTCAGAGGCCTTACTAAAATCCAGAAGAACCAGTAAAGAAACACAACGTTCGTCGCAAGCAGATCTAATGTCATTCGTAATTTTAATAAGAGCTGTAGTTGTGCTATGTCCTTTACGGAATCCAGATTGCATGTTATTGATTAATTTAAATTCCTCTAGTTATCTGGTAATTTGTAAATAAGCTAAACGTTCAATTGCCTTTGACAATGTAGATAAAATGGAAATGGGACGATAGTCACTAATATGAGAGGGATATCTAGTTTTAGGGATAGGAATCACATTAGCAATCCTCCAGTTTGAGGGAAATATAGACCGTTCAAAAGACATATACACAAAGAATAATAACATCTAATATTGGTAACAGCATTTTAAGGTCAATTCCATCCGCTCCCACATTAGTAGATTTAGTGTATAACAAGGCGTCACATACTTTCAGAAGCTGTGATTAAGTTAAAAGAAAACGAACAGGAGTTGGATGATGCAGGAATATCAGCAATAGTGCTAGCTCTTGCTGTATTATCAATAACCAAGGGAGGCTCAGCAAAACTTTTAGCCAACGTTTCACAATCAAAAGTAGTCTTATCGGCGGGAGGTTCGATCACTCCAAGAGATCGCATGGTTTTCCAAAAAGTTTTAGGGGTGGTACAAGATAATATATCGATGTGTATCGAGACAGCAGTGCATGTCGAATGGCCGATACGCACATCACTGTAATATCTGTATATTGCCACATTAGTACATTGATACAAAGAAAATATCGATATCGATATGAAGAAAACATCGATATATCGATACAAAAACAATTATGCAATTTAGACTTAAATTAAACTAAAGTATAAATAATTTTTTTAACTTTTATGTTCTTCATAGTTTCTTTTTATTAACTGTCGATCTAAATATCGATACGAGATCGATATGAGCAACTTATTTTAACAGTTGTTCATGCGCATGGTTAATCTTTGTACGGAGCTACATAACCTAAATATATCGTCAAAAGAATTCCTGGCGCTAAGGTTTGGTTTCCGACCCAAACATTCGACCGTACACCAGGTACTGCGACTTGTCGAACATATAACCGAAGGCTTCAATCGAAAGCAAAGCACTTGTGCTGTGTTTTTCGATGTTGCCAAAGCATTCGACAAAGTATGGCATGAAGGACTTTTGTTCAAAATGCTAGAAGCAGGCGTGCCCCTGGGATTAGTCCAATTGATCGCCTCCTACCTTGACGGCAGGAAAGCGCGCATCAAACTGGAAGGTACGCGTTCGAGAGAGCGAATCCTAACTGCTGGCGTCCCTCAGGGGTCGTTGCTTTCACCGATACTTTTTTGTATCTTTGTAAGCGACTTACCCCTTTACGAGGGCACGCAGTTAGCGATGTACGCCGACGATGTGTGCATCTACAGCAGATCTTGGTCCCCCGAGGTCGCCGCTCGTAGACTGCAGGCAGCATCGGACGAGTTGCTCGACTACTTCGCAAAGTGGCGGGTCAAAATCAACGCTGATAAAAGTACCGCAGTACTTTTTACTCGGCGTAGACAGAGACCCCCCGATGCGTTGGTACTGCAAGGGGACGAGGTCCCCTGGAGTCCCGAAGCCAGGTATTTGGGTGTCATTCTGGACTCTAAACTTACTTGGAAAAGTCACATCGACGCGATGGCGAACCGGGCGAAGGCAGCTCTGGTCAATCTGTACGCTCTGATTAATCGTCGAAGTAAGTTGGATCCTCTTCGGAAGATTCGACCCTACAAAGCGGTTATCAGGCCTACGATGACTTACGCCTCTTCAGTCTGGGGTTACGCCGCGCACTCGCACGTGCAAAAACTCCAAGTGGTTCAGAACAAGGTCCTAAGGATGGCATTTGATGCATCTTGGTTTGTCAGTAATTCGACACTGCACAATGATTCCCAGATGGCGACCATCGAGGAATTCATTTGGGACAAGGCCAGTACCGAGTTGACGCGACTCGAAAACCACCCCAATCCCCTCCTAGCGGGATTAATGGATTATGACACAGAACACCTTCGCTACAAACGGCAAAGGTTGCTTCTAGTCTAACAATCCAGGACCCGACAATCCTTTCGATACATTAACATTAAGAGGGTTAAAGAAGAAATTCTAGGAACCTCAAGAGGCCCGTCAAGTTCACCGTTCACCTGGCGCTAAGTCACGCAACGGCGCATGTACTTAGCAGAATAATCTAATAAGAGCAGAGGTGGAAAATTATGTTAGGGAAAATTGGTCGGCGACCCACCAGTTTTATACAGATGGCTCCGTTCAGGAAGAGAAAAATAGGAGTGTTGTTTGCGGTATTTATTCTCCTGCGATGGCATAACTGCTATCCATTTTTGGGGCAGAGGCTTTCGCCGTTGCATTAGCGATCAGAGTTTGTTTGGACAAGAGAATAACGAAAGCAGCTATATTGACGGACTCACTCAGCACAGTCGAAGCTATTAAAGAATTTAGCTTCAAGACTCGCACGCACACGTATGTTTTAGAAATAATTCAATTGCTACACAGAGCACATGCAAAAGGCGTCGAAATCCATTTGGCCTGGATTCCTGGACATACGGGGATCAAGGGTTACGAAAAGGCGGATGAACTGAATATATGAAACGGATATTCCGAATTCTCCAAAGAAACATACAGGAAGAATGGGAGCGAGAATGGAAAACAACATCTAAACTGAAAGGTATCAACTAGGCAAAGATACAACCACACATTCAAAAAGTACCCTGGTTCAGAAGTGGACCCTATGTAGATAGACAATTTTATACCTTGGTATCAAGACTAAGACTGGGCTTTTTTTAATTATAAACTTTTTAATAAAAGAGGCTGTTTTCTAAAATATCTTTTAGTTTCTGAGATATCAACTCTTAACCATAAATCGGTTGCATTCGCATTTTCAAAGGATTGAATCATTTCCAAAAAATCGTAATAAATCGAAATTTTAATGAATTATTTTGAAATCATCAGTGATTATTAATTGAATTATGTATATTAATTGAATTCGATAAAAAAGGCTGTTTTCTAAAATATCATTTAGTTTCTGAGATATCAACTCTTATCCACAATTCTGTGTTTTTTTTACATTTTCCAAAGAAGACCACTAAGATTATATGATTCAAAATTATAGTATGGAGGATCTTTGTGGCTGATATGGGGCTGGCTTTAACTATCAACATAAAATATACAGTTATCTTTTTAAGAGATAAAAGAACGTGGCGATTATTTCGTTATCGAAGATACGAAAAATGTCCATATATAAAATATAACTATCTGGAAGTAGTTAGATAATAGATCCCATACAATTGATCCATCAACACCTAATTCTGGATGAGTATTTCCAGTGTTTGCCACTTGATATAGTTCGCCATATATCAAATAGTCTAAATCTAATTACTTTTCCATGAATATGTTGTTTCGCTCCAAGCTTCCCATAGTATGAAATATATACTTGCCAATGTCGGGTTTGGAAGCACTTCATAGGATTTCCTGTTTTCCAGAAAAAAGTGCTGGCTGCAACTTCAGACTGAATCTGAACTTCCTCATAAAAAGCTCATTCTGGGTGAAAAAATCTCATCTGCCAAAACGGAGTCTTTGCAAAATATTATGGTCTCCCAAAAATCACTAAGTGACGAACTTTCAGTTACGCACGATCATTTCTTTTAGTGGATCTCCAATATATGCCTTTTCGTCTTTTCTAGCAGAAATTCTGTCTAAAGCCTTTGATGATCAATAGCCACTAATTCCTCCAGATGATTTCTTGATGATGAAAAAAACATCTCTATTCCCTTATTGACTCCTTGGTCATACACCTAGAAAGACCGATAACTGATTGGCCGGTTATCTGGCTACCATACTATTTTTGGCCCTCGCTAATAAGACCAATTTACAATGACATACTGATGACTCTGTTGATCGTTACAAGCTATTCTTCGTCACAGATTCCAATTTGTGTGCCCTTTCTGGACTCACTTGTCATCAAACGAATGTTTTCATCAGAAAAAATTGATGAACACATCGTTTGGGATTTGTATAGAAAGTCCACCTTTTCAGTTAGTTTTATTAATTACTTTTCTTGCTATGCTATTCATATGAAGGTTAACACCGTCAATGGCATGAAAAACAGGATCATTCGCATTTCCGACCATGAGTTTAGAAAAAAGAATCTAACGTTTCTAGCGGATGTCTTCTGCAATGATAATGATGATGAGGCGCCTCCAACACCCTCTCCAATTCTAAAGGTTCCCTTCATTCCGGGGTTCACTGACAATTTGATAACAATCTTTAGTGACTATAATCACGTAAATTTTCTGATGAGCTCGCTACTCAACCAGCTCGTCGAGACCATCCAACCATCCATGTTGGTTGTCCATGTACGTTGTCTTATGACATGTTGATCTAGTGATTGCAACAATGGTGTGTTATTTGGAGGAAAAACATAACTTTGAAATTGGAGTTATCGGTAAAATTGCTTTCAGAACCATGACAGCTTGCATTATCTATTAACAAAAGTGCCTTTATAGGAAGTCCTTTAGATTGTAAGTGCTTTGTTACTTGAGGGATAAACACGTCATGATACCAGTCTTTAAAAAGTGTATATGTTTGCCAAGCATTCTTAGACGACTTGTAGTATAGTGGCAATTCCATATTATGAAAGCAACGGGGAGATTTTGATTTACCTATCATCATTAAATCAAGTTTATGCGTTCCTATGGCGTTTGTGCAAGGCATTATTGTTACTCTCTCCTTAAATACTTTTGTTCCAACAGCATTTTTTTCTAAATTTGCAACATTAGTTTTATTATGTGAACTTTTGTACACGAGACCAGTTTCGTCGCAATTACATACATGTTCGGGCAAAAAGCTGTTTTCAGCAATAATATTTCTAAATTTGTATTTAAATAAATCAGCTAGTTCAACATTGCAACACATACGCTCTCCACAAACAGTCAAAATTCCTATTCCATGCCGGTTTTTGAATTTTGACTGTTTGTGGAGAGAAAACACACTAAAATACAAGACAAACATATATGGATTACTCTTCTGCGAGCCAGAGACCTAGTGACTCGACTTATGGGTGTTTTGGGAGACTCTCGGATTCATGTTGGTGATAAAGGATTAAGGTACATGTGTTTGAGATCGGGAGTAATTATTTGTGAAATCATACAGTTATCACAGTATTCTTCCTATCTCTATCTGTATTGTTCATCTATTTTTAACAATATTCCAATACATCACCATGATGCATTGTACGTTCTCAAAAAGCTATAAATATAAAATTCAGTTAAATATAAATGTATTACTAATTATCACAGTTATTATTATATTCCTATCACATTTTATCACAGAATTCCCTTTTCTTTATCACAGCTGAATACCTGATTGAGTCACGAATTTGTATAACTGTAGGTAAATATCGAATGATGCTTGTGCCAATAGGGTCATTAAATTGGTTGGGAGATGACATTTCAAGTCAATCAGCCTTTTAAATAAATTAGTTCTTTACCTTTCATATTTGCTACATTCAAAAAAAATGTGGTCAAAATCCCCTCTCTTCCCACGTGTGCAAAGAGGATCGTCTCTAAGTTTTATTTTATGTAAGTAGTCCGAAGTATTACGATTTTTTGAAAATGATTCAATCCTTTGAAAATGCGAAAGGAACCGATTTGTGGTTAAGAGTTGATATCTCAGAAACTAAAAGATATTTTAGAAAACAGCCTCTTTTATTAAAAAGCTTATAATTCAATTAATAATCACTGATGGTTTCAAAATGATTCATTAAAATTTCGATTTATTACGATTTTTTGAAAATTATTCAATCCTTTGAAAATGCGAAAGGAACCGATTTGTGGTTAAGAGTTGATATCTCAAGAATTAAAAGATATTTTAGAAAACAGCCTCTTTTATTAAAAAGCTTATAATTCAATTAATAATCACTGATGGTTTCAAAATGATTCATTAAAATTTCGATTTATTACGATTTTTTGAAAATGATTCAATCCTTTGAAAATGCAAAAGAAACCGATTTATGGTTAAGAGTTGATATCTCAGAAACTAAAAGATATTTTAGAAAACAGCCTCTTTTATTAAAAAGCTTATAATTCAATTAATAATCACTGATGGTTTCAAAATGATTCATTAAAATTTCGATTTATTACGATTTTTTGAAAATGATTTAATCCTTTGAAAATGCGAAAGGAATCGATTTGTGGTTAAGAGTTGATATCTCAAAAATTAAAAGATATTTTAGATAACAGCCTCTTTTATTAGAAAGCTTATAATTCAATTAATAATCACTGATGGTTTCAAAATGATTCATTAAAATTTCGATTTATTACGATTTTTTGAAAATGATTCAATCCTTTGAAAATGCAAAAGAAACCGATTTATGGTTAAGAGTTAATATCTCAGAAACTAAAAGATATTTTAGAAAACAGCCTCTTTTATTAAAAAGCTTATAATTCAATTAATAATCACTGATGGTTTCAAAATGATTCATTAAAATTTCGATTTATTACGATTTTTTGAAAATGATTCAATCCTTTGAAAATGCAAAAGAAACCGATTTATGGTTAAGAGTTGATATCTTAGAAACTAAAAGATATTTTAGAAAACAGCCTCTTTTATTAAAAAGCTTATAATTCAGTTAATAATCACTGATGGTTTCAAAATGATTCATTAAAATTTCGATTTATTACGATTTTTTGAAAATGATTTAATCCTTTGAAAATGCGAAAGGAATCGATTTGTGGTTAAGAGTTGATATCTCAAAAATTAAAAGATATTTTAGATAACAGCCTCTTTTATTAGAAAGCTTATAATTCAATTAATAATCACTGATGGTTTCAAAATGATTCATTAAAATTTCGATTTATTACGATTTTTTGAAAATGATTCAATCCTTTGAAAATGCAAAAGAAACCGATTTATGGTTAAGAGTTGATATCTCAGAAACTAAAAGATATTTTAGAAAACAGCCTCTTTTATTAAAAAGCTTATAATTCAATTAATAATCACTGATGGTTTCAAAATGATTCATTAAAATTTCGATTTATTACGATTTTTTGAAAATGATTTAATCCTTTGAAAATGCGAAAGGAATCGATTTGTGGTTAAGAGTTGATATCTCAAAAATTAAAAGATATTTTAGATAACAGCCTCTTTTATTAGAAAGCTTATAATTCAATTAATAATCACTGATGGTTTCAAAATGATTCATTAAAATTTCGATTTATTACGATTTTTTGAAAATGATTTAATCCTTTGAAAATGCGAAAGGAATCGATTTGTGGTTAAGAGTTGATATCTCAAAAATTAAAAGATATTTTAGATAACAGCCTCTTTTATTAGAAAGCTTATAATTCAATTAATAATCACTGATGGTTTCAAAATGATTCATTAAAATTTCGATTTATTACGATTTTTTGAAAATGATTCAATCCTTTGAAAATGCAAAAGAAACCGATTTATGGTTAAGAGTTGATATCTCAGAAACTAAAAGATATTTTAGAAAACAGCCTCTTTTATTAAAAAGCTTATAATTCAATTAATAATCACTGATGGTTTCAAAATGATTCATTAAAATTTCGATTTATTACGATTTTTTGAAAATGATTCAATCCTTTGAAAATGCAAAAGAAACCGATTTATGGTTAAGAGTTGATATCTCAGAAACTAAAAGATATTTTAGAAAACAGCCTCTTTTATTAAAAAGCTTATAATTCAATTAATAATCACTGATGGTTTCAAAATGATTCATTAAAATTTCGATTTATTACGATTTTTTGAAAATGATTCAATCCTTTGAAAATGCAAAAGAAACCGATTTATGGTTAAGAGTTGATATCTTAGAAACTAAAAGATATTTTAGAAAACAGCCTCTTTTATTAAAAAGCTTATAATTCAATTAATAATCACTGATGGTTTCAAAATGATTCATTAAAATTTCGATTTATTACGATTTTTTGAAAATGATTCAATCCTTTGAAAATGCAAAAGAAACCGATTTATGGTTAAGAGTTGATATCTCAGAAACTAAAAGATATTTTAGAAAACAGCCTCTTTTATTAAAAAGCTTATAATTCAATTAATAATCACTGATGGTTTCAAAATGATTCATTAAAATTTCGATTTATTACGATTTTTTGAAAATGATTCAATCCTTTGAAAATGCAAAAGAAACCGATTTATGGTTAAGAGTTGATATCTTAGAAACTAAAAGATATTTTAGAAAACAGCCTCTTTTATTAAAAAGCTTATAATTCAATTAATAATCACTGATGGTTTCAAAATGATTCATTAAAATTTCGATTTATTACGATTTTTTGAAAATGATTCAATCCTTTGAAAATGCAAAAGAAACCGATTTATGGTTAAGAGTTGATATCTCAGAAACTAAAAGATATTTTAGAAAACAGCCTCTTTTATTAAAAAGCTTATAATTCAATTAATAATCACTGATGGTTTCAAAATGATTCATTAAAATTTCGATTTATTACGATTTTTTGAAAATGATTCAATCCTTTGAAAATGCAAAAGAAACCGATTTATGGTTAAGAGTTGATATCTCAGAAACTAAAAGATATTTTAGAAAACAGCCTCTTTTATTAAAAAGCTTATAATTCAATTAATAATCACTGATGGTTTCAAAATGATTCATTAAAATTTCGATTTATTACGATTTTTTGAAAATGATTCAATCCTTTGAAAATGCAAAAAAAACCGATTTATGGTTAAGAGTTGATATCTTAGAAACTAAAAGATATTTTAAAAAACAGCCTCTTTTATCGAAAAGCTTATAATTCAATTAATATTGACTGATGGTTTCAAAATGATTCATTAAAATTTCGATTTATTACGATTTTTTGAAAATGATTTAATCCTTTGAAAATGCGAAAGGAATCGATTTGTGGTTAAGAGTTGATATCTCAAAAATTAAAAGATATTTTAGATAACAGCCTCTTTTATTAGAAAGCTTATAATTCAATTAATAATCACTGATGGTTTCAAAATGATTCATTAAAATTTCGATTTATTACGATTTTTTGAAAATGATTCAATCCTTTGAAAATGCAAAAGAAACCGATTTATGGTTAAGAGTTGATATCTCAGAAACTAAAAGATATTTTAGAAAACAGCCTCTTTTATTAAAAAGCTTATAATTCAATTAATAATCACTGATGGTTTCAAAATGATTCATTAAAATTTCGATTTATTACGATTTTTTGAAAATGATTCAATCCTTTGAAAATGCAAAAGAAACCGATTTATGGTTAAGAGTTGATATCTCAGAAACTAAAAGATATTTTAGAAAACAGCCTCTTTTATTAAAAAGCTTATAATTCAATTAATAATCACTGATGGTTTCAAAATGATTCATTAAAATTTCGATTTATTACGATTTTTTGAAAATGATTCAATCCTTTGAAAATGCAAAAGAAACCGATTTATGGTTAAGAGTTGATATCTTAGAAACTAAAAGATATTTTAGAAAACAGCCTCTTTTATTAAAAAGCTTATAATTCAGTTAATAATCACTGATGGTTTCAAAATGATTCATTAAAATTTCGATTTATTACGATTTTTTGAAAATGATTTAATCCTTTGAAAATGCGAAAGGAACCGATTTGTGGTTAAGAGTTGATATCTCAAGAATTAAAAGATATTTTAGAAAACAGCCTCTTTTATCAAAAAGCTTATAATTCAATTAATAATCACTGATAGTTTCAAAATGATTCATTAAAATTTCGATTTATTACGATTTTTTGAAAATGATTTAATCCTTTGAAAATGCGAAAGGAATCGATTTGTGGTTAAGAGTTGATATCTCAAAAATTAAAAGATATTTTAGATAACAGCCTCTTTTATTAGAAAGCTTATAATTCAATTAATAATCACTGATGGTTTCAAAATGATTCATTAAAATTTCGATTTATTACGATTTTTTGAAAATGATTCAATCCTTTGAAAATGCGAAAGGAACCGATTTGTGGTTAAGAGTTGATATCTCAAGAATTAAAAGATATTTTAGAAAACAGCCTCTTTTATCAAAAAGCTTATAATTCAATTAATAATCACTGATAGTTTCAAAATGATTCATTAAAATTTCGATTTATTACGATTTTTTGAAAATGATTTAATCCTTTGAAAATGCGAAAGGAATCGATTTGTGGTTAAGAGTTGATATCTCAAAAATTAAAAGATATTTTAGATAACAGCCTCTTTTATTAGAAAGCTTATAATTCAATTAATAATCACTGATGGTTTCAAAATGATTCATTAAAATTTCGATTTATTACGATTTTTTGAAAATGATTTAATCCTTTGAAAATGCGAAAGGAACCGATTTGTGGTTAAGAGTTGATATCTCAAGAATTAAAAGATATTTTAGAAAACAGCCTCTTTTATCAAAAAGCTTATAATTCAATTAATAATCACTGATAGTTTCAAAATGATTCATTAAAATTTCGATTTATTACGATTTTTTGAAAATTATTCAATCCTTTGGAAATTCGAAAGTTACCGATTTGTGGTTATAAGTTGATATCTCAAAAATTAAAAGATATTTTAGAAAATGGTCTTGTTTATTGAAAACCTTATAATTCAATTAATAATCACTGACGGTTTCAAAATGATTCATTAAAATTTCGATTTATTACGATTTTTTGAAAATTATTCAATCCTTTGGAAATTCGAAAGTTACCGATTTGTGGTTAAAAGTTGATATCTCAAAAATTAAAAGATATTTTAGAAAATGGTCTTCTTCATTGAAAACCTTATAATTCAATTAATAATCACTGACGGTTTCAAAAAAAAAATTAAAATTAAAATTTCGATTTATTACAATTTTTTAAAAATCATTAAATTTTCTAAAAATGCTAAAGAAGCAGATTTATGGTTGAGTTGATATCTCAAAAATTAAAAGATATCTTAAAAAATGTTTTTTTTTAAGAACCCATAATTTAATTAAAAATTGCTGGTGGTTCTAAAATAAGTTATTTCGATTTATTACGATTTATTGATTATGATCAAAATTAACTTTAAAATAAAATAAGAAAAAACAGATTGATGTTTCAGAGTTAATATCTTAAGAATTAAAAAATGTTTTACAAAACGGTCTTATTCATTGAAAAGCTTATAATTTAGTCAATAAATGATGATGGTTTTGAACAATGTTATTCTCGACCCTTCTTCGTTCCTTTAAAAAGGTGGTCTTGACCCTTTAAAAACTGGAACTCTCACCAATTTTTAACTCGAAAACTGAAACATTCAAGATCCCGAAAACTTTAAACTTGTTCCCAAAGTAGAACAGAACACGTTTAAAGGTGGCAAGTGTTCCCGAAGGTGGTCATTCCCAAGGGGATCATTCTCGATCTCGTTTTGAATTCGAAAGGGGTGACCACTGTCCACTCTATCTTCTAACTATATTCATGTTATTTTTTAAATTTAAAAACAGGTTTATTTGAAATTAAGTTATGCACGATTGATATGTAATGGATTCGAACGTTCACGAATAGATTGATTTAATTAATTTAAATGGATCGGGTTTTGGAACATCCCTCAAAATCGGGCCGATGGTTAAATTTAACGACCGCAGGACGAAAACGGCAACACAAAGGACCTCATAACGAGGAGGAAGACCGAGATCCAAGACTTGGATCGAGTTAAAATTAACGAGGACGTTCGTCTTCGAGGAACGAACGAACTTGCCTTCGGGATATATATCTAAAATCTGAGATCTAAAATGGAACGGAAACGAAATTAATCCTTCGTGGTTTTTGGCTTAACGAGTTCGCGTTTTCAACCCGGGACGTTCACCAATTGCCTGCACAACTTACGACAGGTTCTGATAGTTTTCGAGTTTTAGTTTTAGTTGCGACTTCATATCATGCCGGCATATATAGCGCTTAAAATTTAGTTCTCCGGGTGTAACACGTCAACGGAATTAACGCTTAGATGAGTTAACATGCACATAATTTAGTATGGCGCGATCGAGAATTTTATTAACATTTACTAAAATTTCTATTCAATATTTATGAAGAAGAAACGGATTTGAGTGGACAATGGTCACCCTTCGTTGGTTATGGAGAGGTCGGGGTTATTCCCCATGGGAATGACCACCTTCAGAAACACTTGCAACCCCTTAAACTTGTTCTGCGTAAATTATTCGGAATTTCGGGATGTTACCATTTTTCCAGTTAAAAGTTGACGAACTCGCTTTCTTTGTATTCTGGGTTTTTAGGGTTGGTGGCATGTTTTATCGGAATGAAAAGGGTCAACTCAATTTTAATCTTTAATCTAAGATATCATTTCTTTATTTCCATGCATAAAATTGAATTGATTTATTGTATAAAAATATACAAAAATTATATACTAATTCAAAGTATATAATTTTTTACAATCAGCATTTGACTTTCTACCAACAAATCAAGTATCAATCTTCTACCATCAAATCTAACATTTTACTTGCAAAATGTATATCCAGTTTTTTACATAAAGATCTAATCTTCTGCCACCAAATGCAGTCAATGGGAAGTAATATCTCTAAGCAGAATATCAACTTCATCATAAGTTTGTGTCGCAGATTTCTCACATAATCCTCTCCGGCAATTTCCTCGCATGGTAGGCATCTAAACACCAAATAGCAGAGTAGACGCAACTCTTTATCCATAACATTACTAGAAGATATCTGTTCCGTTGTTTCATATACTGCAGATCTATAAGCCAGCAAAGATAAATAAAGGTACTTATCCCAGTATCGTTCATAGTCAGATACCACCTTGGCTAGATACCGGTTGATCATTCGCTTGATCGCAGTTTATTCTCAGGAAATTCTTGCTGTTAGGGATTCTTGGAAGACGTAGGAATAAGTTCTAAGCATTATTTGCGACATTTCCCAGTATTTAGTTTAGCTCCAACCACGATGTTAAAGACGTTCTGAGTATTCCAAATCTAACCAAACATTTTAGGGATTTTGAATGTTTCCAAGCATGCTCAAATTGTTGTTTTCAAATTTAGACGATTTTAAAGACGTGACATGGCGGTTTATGGAAATTCTTGTTATTAGGGATTCTTGGAAAATGTAGGAGTGAGTACTAAGCATTATTTGCAAGATTTAATTTAACTCCAACGGCGATATAAAAGACTTTCTGAGCATTCCTAATGTTACCAAGCATTTTAAGGATTTTAAAAGTTTCCAAGCATTCTCAAGCAGTATTTGAGGCATTCTTCAAAGAATTTAGACGATTCTTAAGACGTAACACGGAGTTTATGGAAATTGTTGTTGTTAGGGATTTTTGGAACATATTGGAGTTAGTACTAAGCATTATTTGCAAGATTTAGTTTAACTCCAACGCTATATAAAAGACTTTCTGAACATTCCTAATGTTACCAAACATTTTAGGGATTTTGAATGTTTCCAAGCATGCTCAAACAGTATTTAAGGGATTCTTCAAAGAATTTAAACAATTTTGAAGACGTAACACGGCAGTTTATGGAAATTCTTGTTGTTAGGGACTCTTGAAACATATAGGAGTTAGTACTAAGCATTATTTGCAAGATTTAGTTTAACTCCAACGCTATATAAAAGACTTTCTGAACATTCCTAATGTTACCAAACATTTTAGGGATTTTGAAAGCTTCCAAGCATGCTCAAGCAATATTTGAGGGATTCTTCAAAGAATTTAGATGATTTTCAAGACGTAACACGGCAGTTTATGGAAATTCTTGTTGTTAGGGACTCTTGAAACATATAGGAGTTAGTACTAAGCATTATTTGCAAGATTTAGTTTAACTCCAACGGCGATGTAAAAGACTTTCTGAGCATTCCTAATGTTACCAAGCATTTTAGGGATTTTGAAAGATTCCAAGCATGCTCAAGCAATATTTGAGGGATTCTTCAAAGAATTTAGATGATTTTCAAGACGTAACACGGCAGTTTATGGAAATTCTTGTTGTTAGGGACTCTTGAAACATATAGGAGTTAGTACTAAGCATTATTTGCAAGATTTAGTTTAACTCCAACGCTATATAAAAGACTTTCTGAACATTCCTAATGTTACCAAACATTTTAGGGATTTTGAAAGCTTCCAAACATGCTCAAGCAATATTTGAGGGATTCTTCAAAGAATTTAGATGATTTTCAAGACGTAACACGGCAGTTTATGGAAATTCTTGTTGTTAGGGACTCTTGAAACATATAGGAGTTAGTACTAAGCATTATTTGCAAGATTTAGTTTAACTCCAACGGCGATGTAAAAGACTTTCTGAGCATTCCTAATGTTACCAAGCATTTTAGGGATTTTGAAAGATTCCAAGCATGCTCAAGCAATATTTGAGGGATTCTTCAAAGAATTTAGATGATTTTCAAGACGTAACACGGCAGTTTATGGAAATTCTTGTTGTTAGGGACTCTTGAAACATATAGGAGTTAGTACTAAGCATTATTTGCAAGATTTAGTTTAACTCCAACGGCGATGTAAAAGACTTTCTGAGCATTCCTAATGTTACCAAGCATTTTAGGGATTTTGAAAGATTCCAAGCATGCTCAAGCAATATTTGAGGGATTCTTCAAAGAATTTAGATGATTTTCAAGACGTAACACGGCAGTTTATGGAAATTCTTGTTGTTAGGGACTCTTGAAACATATAGGAGTTAGTACTAAGCATTATTTGCAAGATTTAGTTTAACTCCAACGCTATATAAAAGACTTTCTGAACATTCCTAATGTTACCAAACATTTTAGGGATTTTGAAAGCTTCCAAACATGCTCAAGCAATATTTGAGGGATTCTTCAAAGAATTTAGATGATTTTCAAGACGTAACACGGCAGTTTATGGAAATTCTTGCTGTTAGGGATTCTTGGAAGACGTAGGAATGAGTTCTAAGTATTGTTTGCAAGATTTAGTTCAACTCCAACGGCGATATAAAAAACTCTGAGCATTCCTAATGTTACCAAGCATTTTAGGGATTTTGAAAGTTTCCAAGCATGCTCAAACACTATTTGAAGATTTTTTCAAAGAATTTAGAGGATTTTGAATACGCAACACGACAGTTTATGGAAATTTTTGTTGTTAGCGGTTCT
Organism: Onthophagus sagittarius; assembly: GCA_036711965.1. Classification (NCBI taxonomy): domain Eukaryota; kingdom Metazoa; phylum Arthropoda; class Insecta; order Coleoptera; family Scarabaeidae; genus Onthophagus; species Onthophagus sagittarius. Next base: position 15,998,953 of record JASERS010000009.1, read on the forward strand.
TGGAACATATAGGCGATGTAAAAGACTTTCTGAACATTCCTAATGTTACCAAGCATTTTAGGGATTTTGAAAGATTCCAAGCATACTCAAGCAGCATTTGAAGGCATTTTCAAAGAATTTAGAGGATTTTGAATATGCAATACGGCAGTTTATGGAAATTCTAGTTGTTAGATTCCTTGGAAGACGAAGGAATAAGTTCTAAGCATTATTTGCGACATTTCCCAGCATTTAGTTTAGCCTCCAACTATGATGTCCAAGACTTTCTGAGCATTCCAAATCTAACCAAACATTTTAGAGATTTTGAATGTTTCCAAGCATGCTCAAGCAGCATTTGATTGTTTTCAAATTTAGATGATTTTATAGACGTAACACGGCAGTTTATGGAAATTTTTGTTGTTAGGGATTCTTGGAACATATGGGAGTGAGTACTAAGCATTATTTGTAAGATTTAGTTTAACTCCAATGGCGATATAAAAGACTTTCCGAGCATTCCTAATGTTACCAAGCATTTTAAGGATTTTAAAAGTTTTCAAGCATTCTCAAGCAGTATTTGAGGCATTCTTCAAAGAATGTAAACGATTTTGAAGACGTAACACGGCAGTTTATGGAAATTTTTGTTGTTAGGGATTCTTGGAACATATAGGAGTGAGTACTAAGCATTATTTGTAAGATTTAGTTTAACTCCAATGGCGATATAAAAGACTTTCTGAGCATTCCTAATGTTACCAAGCATTTTAGGGATTTTGAAAAATTCCAAGCATGCTCAATCAGTATTTAAGGGATTTTTCAAAAAATTTAGACGACTTTGAAGACGTAGCGCGGCAGTTTATGGATATTCTTGTTGTTAGGGATTCTTGGAACATATAGGAGTGAGTACTAAGCATTATTTGTAAGATTTAGTTTAATTCCAATGGCAATATGAAAGACTTTCTGAGCATTCCTAATGTTACCAAGCATTTTAGGGATTTTGAAAGATTTCAAGCATGCTTAAGCAGTATTTGAGGGATTTTTCAAAGAAATTAGACGATTTTAAAGACGTAACACGGCAGTTTATAGAAAATTTTGATGTTAGGGATTCTTGAAAGACATAGGAATGAGTTGTAAGCATTATTTGCAAGAGTTAGTTCAACTCCAATAACGATATAAAAAAATTTCTGAGCATTTCTAATGTTACCAAACATTTTAGGGATTTTGAAAGTTTCCAAGCATGCTCAAGCAATATTTGAGGGATTCTTCAAAGAAATTAGACGATTTTAAAGACGAAACACGGCAGTTTATGGAAACTCTTGTTGTTAGGGATTCTTAGAAGGCATAGGATGAGTTGTAAGCATTATTTGCAAGAATTAGTTCAACTTCAACAACGATATAGAAACGTTTCTGAGCATTCCTAATGTTACCAAACATTTTAGAGATTTTGAAAGCTTCCAAGCATGCTCAATCAGTATTTGAGGGATTCTTCAAAGAATTTAGACGATTTTCAAGACGGAACACGGCAGTTTATGGAAACTCTTGTTGTTAGGGATTCTTAGAAGGCATAGGAATGAGTTGTAAGCATTATTTGCAAGAATTAGTTCAACTTCAACAACGATATAGAAACGTTTCTGAGCATTCCTAATGTTACCAAACATTTTAGGGATTTTGAAAGCTTCCAAGCATGCTCAAGCAATATTTGAGGGATTCTTCAAAGAATTTAGACGATTTTCAAGACGTAACACGGCAGTTTATGGAAATTCTTGTTGTTAGGGATTCTTCGAACATAAGGAGTTAGTACTAAGCATTATTTGCAAGATTTAGTTTAACTCCAACGGCAATGTAAAAGACTTTCTGAGCATTCCTAATGTTACCAAGCATTTTAGGGATTTTGAAAGATTCCAAGCATGCTCAAGCAATATTTGAGGGATTCTTCAAAGAAATTAGACGATTTTAAAGACGAAACACGGCAGTTTATGGAAACTCTTGTTGTTAGGGATTCTTAGAAGGCATAGGAATGAGTTGTAAGCATTATTTGCAAGAATTAGTTCAACTTCAACAACGATATAGAAACGTTTCTGAGCATTCCTAATGTTACCAAATATTTTAGGGATTTTGAAAGCTTCCAAGCATGCTCAAGTAACATTTGAGGGATTTTTCAAAGAATTTAGACGATTTTGAAGACGTAACACGGCAGTTTATGGAAATTCTTGTTGTTAGGGATTCTTCGAACATAAGGAGTTAGTACTAAGCATTATTTGCAAGATTTAGTTTAACTCCAACGGCGATGTAAAAGACTTTCTGAGCATTCCTAATGTTACCAAGCATTTTAGGGATTTTGAAAGATTCCAAGCATGCTCAAGCAATATTTGAGGGATTCTTCAAAGAAATTAGACGATTTTAAAGACGAAACACGGCAGTTTATGGAAACTCTTGTTGTTAGGGATTCTTAGAAGACATAGGAATGAGTTGTAAGCATTATTTACAAGAATTAGTTCAACTTCAACAACGATATAGAAACGTTTCTGAGCATTCCTAATGTTACCAAATATTTTAGGGATTTTGAAAGCTTCCAAGCATGCTCAAGCAGTATTTGAGGGATTCTTCAAAGAATTTAGACGATTTTCAAGACGTAACACGGCATTTTATGGAAATTCTTGTTGTTAGGGATTCTTCGAACAAAAGGAGTTAGTACTAAGCATTATTTGCAAGATTTAGTTTAACTCCAACGGCGATGTAAAAGACTTTCTGAGCATTCCTAATGTTACCAAGCATTTTAGGGATTTTGAAAGATTCCAAGCATGCTCAAGCAATATTTGAGGGATTCTTCAAAGAAATTAGACGATTTTAAAGACGGAACACGGCAGTTTATGGAAACTCTTGTTGTTAGGGATTCTTAGAAGACATAGGAATGAGTTGTAAGCATTATTTGCAAGAATTAGTTCAACTTCAACAACGATATAGAAACGTTTCTGAGCATTCCTAATGTTACCAAGCATTTTAGGGATTTTGAAAGATTCCAAGCATGCTCAAGCAATATTTGAAGGATTCTTCAAAGAAATTAGACGATTTTAAAGACGGAACACGGCAGTTTATGGAAACTCTTGTTGTTAGGGATTCTTAGAAGCATAGGAATGAGTTGTAAGCATTATTTGCAAGAATTAGTTCAACTTCAACAACGATATAGAAACGTTTCTGAGCATTCCTAATGTTACCAAACATTTTAGGGATTTTGAAAGCTTCCAAGCATGCTCAAGCAATATTTGAGGGATTCTTCAAAGAAATTAGACGATTTTAAAGACGAAACACGGCAGTTTATGGAAACTCTTGTTGTTAGGGATTCTTAGAAGGCATAGGAATGAGTTGTAAGCATTATTTGCAAGAATTAGTTCAACTTCAACAACGATATAGAAACGTTTCTGAGCATTCCTAATGTTACCAAATATTTTAGGGATTTTGAAAGCTTCCAAGCGTGCTCAAGCAGTATTTGAGGGATTCTTCAAAGAATTTAGACGATTTTCAAGACGTAACACGGCAGTTTATGGAAATTCTTGTTGTTAGGGATTCTTGGAACATATAGGGGTGAGTACTAAGCCTTATTTGTAAGATTTAGTTTAACTCCAACGGCGATATAAAAGACTTTCTGAGCATTCCTAATGTTACCAAACATTTTAGGGATTTTGAAAGATTCCAAGCATGCTCAAGCAGCATTTGAAGGTTTTTTCAAACAATTTAGAGAATTTTGGAGACGTTGCCCAGTAGTTTATGAAAATTCTTGTTGGTAGGGATTAAACATTATTTGCAAGATTTAGTTTAACTCCAATGGCGATGTAAAAGACTTTAAATTAGACGATTTTAAATACGTAATACGGCAGTTTATGGAAATTCTTGTTGTTAGGGATTCTTGGAATATGTAGGAATGGGTATTAGCATTATTTGCGACATTTCCAAGTATTTTATTCAGCTCCAACTACGATGTTAAAAACTTTCAGAGCATTCCTTATCAAGCATTTTAGAGATTTTGAAAATTTCCAAGCATGTTAAGCCGTATTTGAGGGATTTTTCAAAGAATTTAGACGACTTTAACGACCTAACAAGGCAGTTTATGGAAATTCTTATTGTTGGGTATTCTTGGAAGACGTAGAAATAAGTTCTAAGCATTATTTGCAAGATTTCTAAGTATTTAGGTCAACTCCATCGGTGATGTAAAGGACTTTCTGGACATTCCTAATGTTACCAAGCATTTTAGGCATTTTGAAAGTTTCGAATCATGCTCAAGCCGTATTTGAGGGCTTTTTCAAAGAATTTAGATGATTTTGAAAACGTGACAAGATAATTTATGAAAGTTCTTGTTGTTAGGCATTCTTGGAAGACATAGGAATAAGATCGAAGCACTGTTTGTAAGATTTCCAAGTATTTAGAGTAGCTCCAACTACGATGTTAAAGACTTTCTGAGCATTCCAAATGTTACCAAGCATTTTAGGGATTATGAATGCTTCCAAGCCTGCTCAAGCCGTATTTGAGGATTTTTTTAAAGAATTTAGACGATTTTCAAAACGTAACAAAATAATTTGTGAAAATTCTTGTGATTAGGAATTCTTGGAGGACATAGGGATGAGTTCTAAGCGTTATTTGCAAGATTTCTAAGTATTTAGTTTAACTCCAACGGCAATATAAAAAACTTTCTGAACATTCCTGATGTTGCCAAGCATTTTAGGGATTTTGAAAGATTCCAAGCATGCTCAAGCAGTATTTGAGGGCTTTTTCAAAGTATTTAGACGATTTTGAAGACTTAACAGGGCAGTTTATGGAAATTCTTTTTGTTAAGGATTCTTGGAAGATCAAGCGATATTCGATGTGGATTTTGTTCAATGACATCTATAATATCAACGACAATTCACTCATATGAGTTCCCAACACAAATTTTTCACAAAACCCTTGCAATTTGCCCGATAAAATTGCTCTCTTAGCTTGTTAAGAGTCTTAATGACACCAAAGCGACTTCATTATGAAATTCCGTTAGGACTTCTAAACATGTTTTACATGTCTTTACAGCCAGTGAATACTTAGCAACCTTACTCCATATTAACCTTTTCCAATCAATAATCAATTTTAAGATCTGGTCACTACCATGGTCATGTCAATGATCATCTACAACAATTGCTTTGTAGACTAAAATTTCCTTCATTTCTGTTCGTTGGCGATGCTTGCAATTTTCAAAACATAGTCTTCAAAGCAAGATCCAATCAGTTGTCATCAAATGTAGCGAAAAAGAAGTAATATCTAACCTTCCCTAAGCAGCATATTATCTTCTGGCAACAGGTTTAGTGTTTTTTCATCAGTTTGTGACCTGCTCTAAGCAGTATATCATCTTTTGGAAACAGTACATATAGTATCTAGTCTTTTGTGACAAGATCCAATCATCTACCATTAAATGTAGTGAAGAATAAGTAACATCTATCTTTTTCTAAGCACCATACGGTCTTCTTGCAAGAGATTTATTGTTCTTCAAGACAAAAATTATTTTGAATTCAATTCTAAACAAATTTTACTTCAAACATTTTTCGATTCACCCAATAATTATCGAGATAACCTTAAAAGTACCAGATTTTATATCAACGTAGAGCCGAATCTGGAGGAGATATTAAAATTTTTTATTAAAAAAAATTAATTCAATCCGCATTTTGAACAAATTTTGTACGAAACATTTTTCGGTAAAATCAATATTAAGCTTCATTTAAGCTTATCTTTATCGATAATTTCTCAAATTCAAAATCAAGAAACATTTTTTGTGCATTGCCAAATTGAATTTGTGTGTGCTAGTGGTGTTCCCTATGCTATTTAAAATATTATAAGAATAAAATATAAACAAAAATCAAAAAAAAATTTTTTGGAATCTGTTTTGGAAGGGTGCAACATTTTTTCTGCATTGCCAAATTAAATTTGTGTGAACTAACGACGTTCCCCAAGCTATTTAGAACATTTTAAGAATAAAATATAAAAAATAGTATGTAATTTTCTGCAATTTGCAAAATTTTTAAAATTAACACAACTTATATATCATCTCACACACTTATAATAATGATATCATTGAAAAGTACTCATTTTAGCCTTAAATTTAATATATAAATCATTTCTTCAATTTCTTAAACAGAGTCTAATCGACATCTTCTCATTTATGATTACTTTTCTCAATAATTTCTTAATCAAAGATATATTTTATTATATATCATTCGAAAGTAGATGTCTCTATCTTTTATTTAAAGTACATATTATAGCTGTCGAATAAATTTTGATTCTCCAAGAATTGCGGCGAAATTTCACGATAATTCCGTTCGTTGGGAGTTTAATTGTTGGGTTTGAAAATGTCTCCGGAACCCCTAAGTAAACGTGGTTATTACAAATTCGAATCGACGACGTCGAGGAAGGAAATAACAGCTCTTAAAACGTGATAGGCGGAGTACCTTCGTTCTGGGGACGAAATTGCGACGTACAAATGGTAGAAACGACGAAAAGTTTTTGCGTGACAAGATTATTAAAATTGGAAAGTTCCCTCCAGGTTGTTATCGGTTTCTTCGAATCCCGACCGGCTAATAAGTTAATAATCCCTCGAGACAAAACTGGGAGTGGTTTAAATCATTTTCTGGTCTTTGTATGAATTATTTTTGATGGGAAAGGACACCTTTCTCATCTTGTTAATTTAATAATAAAGGGATTTTTGATTTATTTTACGGTTAGAAACTTTTATATGGTTTAACTAATTTCGCGCGATGAACCAAGCCAACTTTAGCACCCTACGTTCAACTATGGGGATTGCAAAAGACGAACAAACGCAATTATGCATCGGCGGCTGGGAAGCTATTGGTAATTACTTGGGCAACTTGCGAATAGTTTACGTAGTAGTGAACTCACCACCATATTCCACCACCCTCGTCGAACGAACGCCATACAAAAGGGGGTGTGTTGAAACTCCCCCAACTCACCCCTATGCAAAAATCGAACCCTATAAAAAAATCGTTAACGCAAAAACATGGTTGCCCAATCGAAATAATCGTCAATATATTTCAGAACTAGTTGTTGAAACGATTTAAATTTGAATAGTAGTGGACACTGGTCACCCCTTTGGAATAGATGAAGAAAAGAAAAAGAAACCGGGGATGATGGTATCATGGGAATGACCCGAGCATTAAAAGACACTTGCAACCCTCGAAACCTGTTCAAAATCAACTTTTCGGGCGAGAACGAATGTTACACTTTTCGGGTTAAAAATCGAACAAGTTCTACTTTTTCGGGGGCCAACACCACCTTTTCCAGTGGGCAGCGAAGAAGTAGGGTGATAACATCATGTCTTTTACTTAGTATTGGTGTGGTAGTTGGTGAAACTTAACTCAATTATGTTATAAAATTTGTGAAAAATTTAAGTGAGTGATTTGTAATAATTTGGGGTTTTGTTTAAAAGGTGTTTGTGAATTGTTTTAATTACTCCAAAACTTTTTTATATTTCCTTCAAAATGGTGTTTATTTTATTGCGATATTTCAATTTGTTCTTGAGATAAACTTCCCAAAATTTACTTTTTATTAAATTAATGTTAATCAAAATTGGGTTTAAAAAATCATATCAACGATGTTTATAGAAATTATCTCTTGTATGTTAAATATTAATTAATTTTGCTACAATATGCTTCATTCTTCATCGAAGTATCTCAATTTGTTCTTGAGATATACATTCTCAAAATTAACTTTTTACGAAATTAATAACAATCATAGTTGAGTTTAAAAAATCATAACAAAGATGTTTATGGAAATTAAAAAATTATTTCCTTTTTAGTAAATCTTAATTAAATTTGCTTCAAATTGCTGTTTATTTCATTGCGATATCTCAATTTGTTCTTGAGATACAACTTCCCAAAATTTACTTGTTATGAAATTAATGTTAATCAAAATTGGGTTTAAAAAATCATATCAACGATATTTATAGAAATTATCTCTTGTATGTTAAATATTAATTAATTTTGCTGCAAGATGCTTCATTCTTCATCGAAGTATATCAATTTGTTCTTGAGATATACATTCTCAAAATTAACTTGTTATAAAATTAATAACAATCAGATATAGTTGAGTTTAAAAAATCGTAACAAAGATGTTTATCGAAATTAAGAAATTATTTCCTTTTTATTAAATCTCAATTAAATTTGCTTCAATTTGCTGATTCTTTCATTGCGATATCTCAATTTGATCTTGAGATACAACTTCCCAAAATGTACTTTTTATGAAATTAATGTTAATCAAAATTGGGTTTAAAAATCATATCAACGATGTTTATAGAAATTATCTCTTGTATGTTAAATATTAATTAATTTTGCTACAAGATGCTTTATTCTTCATCGAAGTATTTCAATTTGTTCTTAAGATATAGATTCTCAAAATTAACTTGTTATAAAATTAATAACAATCAGATATAGTTGAGTTTAAAAAATCGTAACAAAGATGTTTATGGAAATTAAGAAATTATTTCCTATTTATAAACCTTAATTAAATTTGCTTCAAATTTCTGTTTATTTCATTGCGATATCTCAATTTGTTCTTGAGATACAACTTCCCAAAATTTACTTTTTATGAAATTAATGTTAATCAAAATTGGGTTTAAAAAATCATATCAATGATGTTTATAGAAATTATCTCTTGTATGTTAAATATTAATTAATTTTGCTTCAAAATACTTCATTTTTCATCGAAATATCTCAAGTTGTTCTTAAGATATACATTCTCAAAATTAACTTTTTAGGAAATTAATAACAATTATAGTTGAGTTTAAAAAATCATAACAAAGATGTTTGTGGATATTAAGAAATTATTTCCTTTTTAGTAAATCTTAATTAAATTTGCTTCAAATTGCTGTTTACTTCATTGCGATATCTCAATTTGTTCTTGACATACAACTTCCCAAAATTTACTTTTTATTAAATTAATGTTAATCAAAATTGGGTTTAAAAAATCATATCAACGATATTTATAGAAATTATCTCTTGTATGTTAAATATTAATTAATTTTGCTTCAAAATGCTTCATTTTTCATCGAAGTATCTCAATTTGTTCTTAAGATATAGATTTTCAAAATTAACTTGTTATAAAATTAATAACAATCAGATATAGTTGAGTTTAAAAAATCGTAACAAAGATGTTTATGGAAATTAAGAAATCATTTCCTTTTTAGTAAATCTTAATTAAATTTGCTTCAATTTGCTGATTATTTCATTGCGATATCTCAATTTGTTCTTAAGATACAACTTCCCAAAATTTACTTTTTATGAAATTAATGTTAAACGAAAATGAGTTTAAAAAATCATATCAACAATGTCTATGGAAATTAAGAAATTATCTGTTATATGTTAAATCTTAATTAATTTTGCGTCAAGATGCTTCACTTTTCATCGAAATATCTCAATTTGTTCTTGAGATATAACTTCTAAAAATATCAATTTTTCAAATTAATAAGTTTCAAACAAAGAACTTTAAATGTAAAGTTGAAATATTTATTATACTATATTTTATTTTCAAGATTGTTACTACATATATTTCGATGCTAAATTAAGCCATCTTCAGGCACTAAAATATCCATATTATAATAATGGATCTAAAGTGCAAACACGGAATATTGTGAGTAAACTGTTAAGAAATAAATATTAATATTTTTACGTCATCAATATCATCATATATTATTATCAAAGCTTATTTTCAGCTGTACGGGGTGTTTCTCAATTCCAGAAACGTATTCAACTTCAATTTTTTTTTTTAATGGAACACTATCTATATGTCATAACTTGATTAAATAAACGAAAAAATTGAAACCTACTTCAAGAAGTTGTAAAAAAGGTAAACATTTTGAATTTTAAAGGCTATAGATTAGACATATACAGGGCGGTTACCAAAACCGGTTAATCTATTCAATGATTGTTGACAATACTTTATAAGTCTATTTTCGCTTAGATCTAGAAAATTGATCTCGATACTCGATATTGCCTTTGAAAGACTTGAAAGTGCTTCAAAATGATCCAGAAGACTTAAACTATTTCAAGAAAAGTCGATACTGTCAATGGAAGATTTGGTACTGCTTCTAGTACACTTAATACTGGTTGTTAAAACTTGAAATGCTTCAAAAAGACTTGATATTGCTTCTGGAAGACTTGATACTGCTTCTAGGACGCTTAAGAATTATCCAGAAGACTTGCAATACCTATTACAGAAGATTTTATACTGGTTATAATGGATTCGAAATACTTCGAAAGTACTTGATATGGCCTCTGAAAGACTTAAAACGCTTCCAGAAAACTCGATGCTACCCCTGGAAAACTGGACACTGCTTCTCGAACATTTGATATTGCTTTCAAAAAACTTGGTATTGGTTGTAGAATACTTGAAATATGGAAGACTTAAACTACATCTAGAAAACTTGAAATGATTCCAAAAGATTGCAAAAGACTTAAAAGAGTTCTAGAAAACTTGCAATACTGTCAAAAGATTTGAAGAATACTTGAAATGCTTCCAGAAAACTGGATACTACCTCTGGAAGATTAGGTACAGCTTTTAAGAGATTTCATTGCTTGCAGAAGACTTGGTACTGGTTGTAGAATACTTAAAATGCTTGTAGAAAACTTGGAATACTTCAGCTGCTTCTAGAAGACTTGAAATGTTTCCAGAACACAAAATATTTTCTTTGGAAGACTTGATACTGCTTCTAGAAGGCTTAATTCTGGTTGTAATGCTTCCAAAACCCTTAATATTCCATCTGAAAGAGTTCATACTGATTCTAGAAGATTTGAAATGTTTTCTGCAGACTTGATATTGGCTGTAGAAGACTTGAAACGCTTCTAGAATGCTTTATCTTATCTCTGGAAGACTTGATGTGCTTCTAGATAACTAAATACTACTTTTAGAAGACTTAATATTGGTTCAAGAAAAACTTAAAATGTTTAGTTCTAAATTAATGCTTCCTAAAGACTGGATATTAGTTTTAGAAGACTGAAAATGTGTCCTAAAGACTTGATATTACTTGTAAAACTGATGGCAGAAAACTTTTTCATATTTTCGTTGAAAATATTAAAGATTATTGGTCAAAATGCAAAATCTTGACATAAGTAGTCCAAAAACTGATAATTAAAGACTAAATATTGCTGGCAGAAGACATTTTTATTACAAAAAGGAAAAAGCTATTCATAAAATTTGTTTATTAGGAAAATACACTATCTTCTTTTGAGAAGATTAAAAATTACCCATTTAAGACTATTTCTTTAATATTTTACAAAAAGAGATATATTGTTCCTCATGGACTGTGTGAGGAACCACGTATTTTCCAATTCGGGTTTTTTCAGCACCCAGTACCCATACATAATTTCAAAAACCAGCGCCTATGACTCTAACTTTTATTCACACTATATATTTTTGACATTTTTTTTTTCAATTATTGTTACTGTATTGATTACTGATGATAATGGCAAAAAAGAGTTGCATCCAAGTTGCTGGACTTATTGGAGTTGGGATGTTATCTTTACTTGGACATATTATTCTATTCTGTAAGATCCCAATTTGATCAGTACAGCATTAACAGAAACAACTTTGATATTTATTAATTTTAATTTCCTCAATGTTGGCTTATTTCATTTGAATCATTTTCAAACTTATTCTTTGGATGAAATCTATTGTTCTAAGCTCATCTCTACTTGGGTTTGGTGATGAGGTGCGAATTTGCTTGCAATTAGCTGCACAATTAGTTATAATACTCCATCTATAACAATAACTAAGATAATTGCATTTATTTTCAATTTTGATATCTGGGGGAAAACAGAGGGTAATCATAAGAAATGATATCGAAGATTGATTTCAGGATATTCATGCTATATAAAGACTAGATATCAGGGATGATATAATAAGTATCATAAACTACTTCAAGAGATTTTAGAGGCTGATTATTAATCTACTTGCTTAAGATCTTGCCTAGTGAAGTTACTGATATCTTAAATACGTTTGATGATTTTGCGATACCAGATAGCTGATTCCAGATCAGAAGGCACTTACAATAAGTTGAATGTATTGAACAAAACTGAATCAGATTTTGGCAGAAGAGAATTTGAACTCATCCTAGCTTAAATTTCAAAAGTCTGTAATTAAGTATCTTGATGAAGAAACAAAAAATGTACTCCATTAAAGTTTGATATATGAACGTTTAAAAATAAGGAACTTGCAGATGACATCTAAATTATCTGAAACTTAAATGGGGTTGAGGGTGGTTGGCTGAACTAAGAGCGAAGAGCGCCCCCGCCGAGTAAACGGCCGAACGAGCGAACTAATATTGGCCGGGGCCGCGCCCGCCTATAACTCAATATAAATGCAAATATCTTACGTTGAGTTTTCGCTAAGACAACACACCGGGAGAGTTTCGTCTTCGAGGCGGCCGTGTTTTAGAGTACGCTGGAAGAGGGTGGTCCATGGGGGTGAGGGCGAAACTCCCTCACATCCCCCACACCTCTTCACGACCCCTACATCGTTCAGGATGATGTAGGGTTATAGTTGCGGAGGGTTCAAAACTAAGAAGACAAAATGGGGGTTAACCCAGTTTACAACCACCCAAAAAAAATCGTGAAAATTTTTTTTCTTAAAAACCAATTAATTATTAAAGACGGTTAAAACGTAAAAGGGTTAGTTGCGGTTGGTTTTGTGAAGGGTTGCGAGAGTTATCGACCGAGGTTGCCGCGGAAGCCTTGGAAGCCTCGGAAGCCTCGGGGGCGGCACCGTCGTCTCGTTCCTGGGAAAATGGCCGCGACTCTTGCCTTCTCTTTTCGACATTCACCTGGTGAACGGTGATGGTTATTTCCCTCTTCTTCGCCCCTTCGCGGCGTCTTCAAGACGACGAAACGCGCGCGCTTATCATCTTAGTTCGGCGTCGCTCGTTGGGCGTCGCGACGCCGCCGCGCTCCTCGTTCTTTGTCTCCCCCGTTTCGCGAATCCCACCCGTTTTATATCATATTGATTTAAGACGAGAGAGAAATTTTGAATCTAAAACTCAAAAATTAATCATCTTCTACACATACATAAGATGATTTATAAAGGGATTGCATAGAATAGATGTAATAAGACAGATTTCTTAAGATGGTTCCCCTTTTGCATAAATAACGACGATAAAGAGGGCGAGAAGGAGGTCTGGGCGTAAATTGTGAATTCTCTTAGGTATTAATCTAACTTAACGTCGCGTCCGCCTCGAGATTAGAGCTTTAATATATTCTAAAACTTCGGGGGCGCCGTTTAATCCCCCCGACGGCGGTGGCGGTGCCGAAATGGGGTACGTTTCGCTTCCTCCTCTTGCTGCTCCTTCCTCCTCCACGTCTAAAATCTAACAACCGCCTCTTCTAGAATGTTCCGTTATGAGATTATGGGTTATTCCATAATGAAATTTAAGAAACTTAAAAAATTGTTCGTTTCAAAAACGAATACAGATATTAAATTGAATTAAATCTTTAATCTAGATTTAATGTACCAAAAATAATTTCTTATTTACCATAAAGATAAATATATGTTATTAAAATAACAACTAAGATACTATTTTATACTTTAACGATGATATTATGATGATTTATTTTTCAGTTTCTACCGGTTTCGGCCTTACAGGTCATCCTCAGGAAACTGCGTTATATCTTCTATTTTCAAATAGCATCTTAGTTGTTATTTTAATAACATATAACATACACCGCAATAAACAAAAATCAAACCAACAATATAAAAATGGTTGTTATGATTTTTTAAATCCCATTTTTTTGATTATTGTAAAAAATATAAATTTAAACAAATAGTATTTTAAGAACGAATTGAGATATGTTCTAACAAAAAGCAAATTAGTGCAAATTTAAATTAAATGTTTTTAAAAGTATCATAGCAATTTTAAACGTATTCAATTTTGTTCCTTTTTATTTAAAAAAAATCGTTAAAAATTCATTTCATATGGTATCGATCTGAAATTATCATGATTTGCAAAATAAAGTAAGTTCTTTCTAAGGGTATAAATGGTTTTTAAAAATAGCATTTCGTTTTTAAGATATTAACCTTTTAAGTCAATTACAAACTTGCACAAATTTTTTGCTCGTTTCCCTAAAATTGATTTCTTATGATATCATTCCGAAAACATCGCGAGTTCTAAAAGAAAATGAGGCCTTTTTAATGGAATACATAGTTTTTTAAAATATCATGTCGTTTTGAATATATTAATATATGAAGTTAATAAATTTTATATCATTTCTAAACATATATAATTTTGTTTCTTTTTGTTTAAAAAATCGCTAAAAATTCATTTCTTATGATATCGATCTGAAAATATCAAAATTTATAAATGAAAGTGAGCCATTTTCAATCAAATAAAATTATTTTAAAAACATCATTTCATCTTTGAGATATCAACTTTTAAAATCAACCAATTATAAACTTTCACAAATTTTCAGCTCAAATTTCGTTAAAGTACATTTCTTATAATATCATTCCAAAAATATCATAAATTGTAAAAGAAAATGAGCCTTTTTTGATGGAGTAAACAGTTTTTAAAAATATCATTTCATTTCGAAGATATCACCTTTTAAAATCAATCGATTTTTTAACAATTTTAAATTACTCATTTTAAATGTTCAAAAATTTATTAAAATTTTTTATGATATCGTTCTGAAAATATCATGATTTATAAAAGAAAGTGAGCCCTTTTTAACGGAATAAAATTATTTTAAAAATATCATTTCGTTTTTGAGATATCAACTTTTAAAATCAACCAATTTTAAACTTTCACAAATTTTCTGCTCAAGTTTCGTTAAAGTACATTTCTTATAATATCATTCCGAAAATATCACGAATTATAAAAGAGAATGAGCCCTTTTTAATGGAATAAATAGTTTCTAAAAATACCAATTCATTTCGAAGATATCACCTTTTAAAATCAATCGACTTTTTTAACAGTTTCAAATTATTCATTTTAAATGTTTAAAAATTTATTAAAAATCCATTTTTTATGATATCGATCTGAAAATATCATAATCTATAAAAGAAAGTAAGCCCTTTTTAACGGAATAAAATTATTTTAAATACATAATTTCGTTTTTGAGATATCAACTTTTAAAATCAACCAATTTTAAACTTTTACAAATTTTCTGTTCAAGTTTCGTTAAAGTACATTTCTTATAATATAAATCCAAAAATATCATGAATAGTAAAAGAAAATGAGCCCTTTTTGATGGAATAAATAGTTTTTAAAAATATCATTTCATTTCGAAAATATCACTTTTTAAAATCAATCGATTTTTCAACAATTTCAAATTATTCATTTAAATTGTTCAAAAATGTATTAAAAATCCATTTTTTATGATATCGATCTGAAAATATCATAATTCTTAAAGGAAAGTGACCCCTTTTTGACGGAATAAAATTATTTTAAAAATATCATTTCGTTTTTGAGATATTAACTTTTAAAATCAACCAAGAATAAATTTTCACAAATTTTCTGCTCAAGTTTCGTTAAAGTACATTTCTAATAATATCATTCCGAAAATATCACGAATTGTAAAAGAGAATGAGCCCTTTTTGATAGAATAAACAGTTTTTAAAAATATCATTCCATTTCGAAGATATCACTTTTTAAAATCAATCGATTTTCCAACAATTTCAAATTATTCACTTTAAATGTTCAAAAATTTATTAAAAATCCATTTTTTATAATATCGATCCGAAAATATCATAATTTATAAAAGATAATGAGTTCTTTTTAACGGAATAAAATTATTTTAAAAACATCATTTCGATTTTGAGATATCAACTTTTAAAATCAACCAATTTTAAACTTTTACAAATTTTCTGCTCAAGTTTCGATAAAGTACATTTCTAATAATATCATTCCGAGAATATCACGAATTGTAAAAGAAAATGAGCCCGTTTTGATGGAATAAATAGTTTCTAAAAATACCATTTCATTTCGAAGATATCACCTTTTAAAATCAATCGATTTTTTAACAATTTTAAATTACTCATTTTAAATGTTCAAAAATTCATTAAAAATCCATTTTTTATGATATCGATCAGAAAATATCATAATTTATAAAAGAAAGTAAGCCCTTTTTAACGGAATAAAATTATTTTCAAAATATCATTTCGTTTTTGAGATATCAACTTTTAAAATCAACCAACTATAAACTTTCACAAATTTTCCGCTCAAGTTTCGTTAAAGTACATTTCTTATAATATCATTTCGAAAATATCACGAATTATAAAAGAAAATGTGCCCTTCTTGGTGGAGTAAACAGTTTTTAAAAATATCATTTCATTTCGAAGATATCACCTTTTAAAATCAATCGATTTTTCAACAATTTCAAATTACTCATTCTAAATGTTCAAAAATTCATTAAAAATCCATTTTTTATGATATCGATCTGAAAATATCATAATTTATAAAAGAAAGTGAGATCTTTTTAACGGAATAAATTTATTTTAAAAATATCATTTCGTTTATGAGATATCAACTTTTAAATTCAACCAATCACAAACTTTCACAGATTTTTTGTTCAAATTTCGTTAAAGTACATTTCTAATAATATCATTCCGAAAATATCAGGAATTGTAAAAGAAAATGAGCCCTTTTTGATGGAATAAACAGTTTTTAAAAATATCATTTCATTTCGAAGATATCACCTTTTAAAATCAATCGATTTTTTAACAATTTTAAATTACTCATTTTAAATATTCAAAAATTCATTAAAAATCCATTTTTTATGATATCGATCTAAAAATATCATAATTTATAAAAGAAAATGAACCGTTTTTAACGGAATAAAATTATTTTAAAAATATCATTTCGTTTTTGAGATATCAACTTTTAAATTCAACCAATCACAAACTTTTAAAAATTTTTTGTTAAAATTTCGTTAAAGTACATTTCTTATAATATCATTCTGAAAATATCACGAATTGTAAAAGAAAATGTGCCCTTTTTGCTGGAATAAACAGTTTTTAAGAATATCATTGCATTTCGAAGATATCACCTTTTAAAATCATTCGATTTTTTAACAATTTTAAATTACTCATTTTAAATGTTCAAATTTTATTAAAAATCCATTTTTTATGATATCGATCTGAAAATATCATAATTTATAAAAGAAAGTGAGCTCTTTTTAACGGAATAAAATTATTTTAAAAATATGATTTCGTTTTTGAGATATCGACTTTTAAAATCAACCTATTTTAAACTTTCACAAATTTTCTGCTCAAGTTTCGTTAAAGTACATTTCTTATAATATCATTCAGAAAATATCACGAATTGCAAAAGAAAATGAGCTCTTTTTCATGGAATAAACAATTTTTAAAAATATTAGTTCATTTCGAAGATATCACCTTTTAAAATCAATAGATTTTTTAACAATTTTAAATCATTCTTTTTAAATGTTCAAAAATTCATTAAAAATCCTTTTTTTATGATATCGATCTGAAAATATCATAATTTATAAAAGAAAATTAACCCTTTTTAACGGAATTAAATTATTTGAAAAATATCATTTCGTTTTTGAGATATCAACTTCTAAAATCAACCAATCACAAACTTTCACAAATTTCTTGTTCAAATTTCGTTAAAGTACATTTCTTATTATATCATTCGGAAAATATCACGAATTGTAAAAGAAAATGTGCCCTTTTTGATGGAATAAACAGTTTTTAAAAATATCATTTCATTTCGAAGATATCACCTTTTAAAATCAATCGATTTTTCAACAATTTCAAATTATTCATTTTAAATATTCAAAAATTTATTAAAAATCCATTTTTTATGACATCGATCTGAAAATATCATAATTTATAAAAGAAAATGAGTTCTTTTTAACAGAATAAAATTATTTTAAAAATATCATTTCGCTTTTGAGATATCAACTTTTAAATTCAACCAATTTTAAACTTTTACAAATTTTCTGCTCAAGTTTCGTTAAAGTACATTTCTTATATCATTCCGAAAATATCACGAATTGTAAAAGAAAATGAGCCCTTTTTGATGGAATAAATAGTTTATAAAAGTACCATTTCATTTCGAAGATATCACCTTTTAAAATCAATCGATTTTTTAACCATTGTAAATTACTCATTTTAAATGTTCAAAGATTTATTAAAAATCCATTTTTTATGATATCGATCTGAAAATATCATAATTTATAAAAAAAAATTAATTCCTCTTTAACGGAATAAAATTATTTTAAAAATATAATTCCGTTTTTGAGATATTAACTTTTAAAGTCAACCAATTTTAAACTTTTACAAATTATCTGCTCAAGTATCATTAAGGTATATTTCTTGTAATATCATTCCAAAAATATCATAAATTTTAAAAGAAAATGTGCCCTTTTTGATGCAGTAAACAGTTTTTAAAAATATCATTTCATTTCGAAGATATCATCTTTTAAAATCAATCGATTTTCTAACAATTTCAAATTACTCATTCTAAATGTTCAAAAATTCATTAAAAATCCATTTTTTATGATATCAATCTGAAAATATCATAATTTATAAAAGAAAGTGAGATCTTTTTAACGAAATAAAATAATTTTAAAAATATCATTTCGTTTTTGAGATATCAATTTTTAAAATTAACCAACAATAAATTTTAACAAATTTTATGCTTAAGTTTCATTAAAGTACATTTCTTATAATATCATTCCAAAAATATCATAAATTGTAAAAGAAAATGTGCCCTTTTTGATGATGTAAACAATTTTTAAAAATATCATTTCGTTTCGAAGATATCCCCTTTTAAAATGAATCATTTTTTAACAATTTTAAATTACCCACTTTAAATGTTCAAAAATTCGTTAAAAATCCATTTTTTATGATATCGATCTGAAAATATCATTATTTATAAAAGAAAATGAGTTCTTTTTAACGGAATAAAATTATTTTAAAAATATCATTTCGATTTTGAGATATCAACTTTTAAAATCAACCAATTATAAACTTTCACAAATTTTCTGCTCAAGTTTCGATAAAGTACATTTCTTATAATATCATTCCGAAAATATCATGAACAGTAAAAGAAAATGAGCCCTTTTTGATGGAATAAATAGTTTTTAAAAATATCATTTCATTTCGCACATATCACCTTTTAAAGTCAATCGATTTCTCAACAATTTCAAAGTATTCATTTTAAATGTTCAAAAATTTATTAAAAATCCATTCATTATGATATCGATCTGAAAATATCACAATTTATAAAAGAAAATTAACCCTTTTTAACAGAATAAAGTTATTTTAAAAATATCATTTCGTTTTTAAGATATCAACTTTTAAAAGCAACCAACTATAAACTTTCACAAATTTTCCGCTCAAGTTTCGTTAAAGTACATTTCTTATAATATCATTTCGAAAATATCACGAATTGTAAAAGAAAATGAGCTCTTTTTCATGGAATAAACAGTTTTTAAAAATATCATTTCATTTCGAAGATATCACCTTTTAAAATCAATCGATTTTTTAACAATTTTAAATTACTCATTTTAAATATTCAAAAATTCATTAAAAATCCATTTTTTATGATATCGATCTAAAAATATCATAATTTATAAAAGAAAATGAACCCTTTTTAACGGAATAAAATTATTTTAAAAATATCATTTCGTTTTTGAGATATCAACTTTTAAATTCAACCAATCACAAACTTTTAAAAATTTTTTGTTAAAATTTCGTTAAAGTACATTTCTTATAATATCATTCTGAAAATATCACGAATTGTAAAAGAAAATGTACCCTTTTTGATGGAATAAACAGTTTTTAAAAATATCATTTCATTTCGAAGATATCACCTTTTAAAATCAATCGATTTTTCAACAATTTTAAATTATTCATTTTAAATGTTCAAAAATTTATTAAAAATCCATTTTTTATGATATCGATCTGAAAATATCTTAATTTATAAAAGAAAGTAAGCCCTTTTTAACGGAATAAAATTATTTTAAAAACATAATTTCGTTTTTGACATATCAACTTTTAAAATCAACCAATTTTAAACTTTTACAAATTTTCTGTTCAAGTTTCGTTAAAGTACATTTCTTATAATATCATTCCAAAAATATCATGAACAGTAAAAGAAAATGAGCCCTTTTTGATGGAATAAATAGTTTTTAAAAATACCATTTCATTTCGAAGATATCACCTTTTAAAATCAATCGATTTTTCAACAATTTCAAATTACTCATTCTAAATGTTCAAAAATTCATTAGAAATTCATTTTTTATGATATCAATCTGAAAATATCATAATTTATAAAAGGAAGTGAGATCTTTTTAACGAAATAAAATTATTTTAAAAATATCATTTCGTTTCTGAGATATCAATTTTTAAAATTAACCAACAATAAATTTTAACAAATTTTATGCTTAAGTTTCATTAAAGCACATTTCTTATAATATCATTCCGAAAATATCATGAAATGTAAAAGAAAATGTGCCCTTTTTGATGAAGTAAACAGTTTTTAAAAATATCATTTCGTTTCAAAGATATCCCCTTTTAAAATGAATCATTTTTTAACAATTTTAAATTACCCACTTTAAATGTTCAAAAATTCGTTAAAAATCCATTTTTTATGATATCGATCTGAAAATATCATAATTTATAAAAGAAAATTAACCCTTTTTAACGGAATTAAATTATTTTAAAAATATCATTTCGTTTTTGAGATATCAACTTTTAAAATCAACCAGTTATAAATTTACACAAATTTTATGCTCAAATTTCGTTAAAGTACATTTATTATAATATAATTCCGAAAATATCATGAATTATAAAAGAAAATGAACTCTTTTTTATGGAATAAACAGTTTTTAAAAATATCAATTCATTTAGAAGATATCTTTTAAAATCAATCGATTTTTCAACAATTTCAAATTATTCATTTTAAATGTTCAAAAATTTATTAAAAATCCATTTTTTATGATATCGATCTGAAAATATCATAATTTATAAAAGAAAGTGAGCCCTTTTTAGTGAAATAAAAAGTTCTAAAAAATATCATTTCATTTTGAATATGTTAACATCATTTAAGACGTACACAATTTTGTTTTAAAATTTGTAAAGATCAATTTCTGTTTGAAATATCTTCAAAGTCAATTTCTTTAACAATATGATTCATTCTAACGTCCAAGACGTTAAATTCGTCCAAATTTCCTAAAACCTCCTTTAAACTCTTTAAATTGGCTGCAATTAACCAAAACAAGCAGAGGACCAGTCCCTGCCAATTATCCTCGTTTAAGACGTTTCACTTTCGCCCGGTCTCCACCCCCATCGTGAGGTTACCGCGACGTCCGAAACATCGGACAACATATGTTTGTGGTGGGTTTCCCCGACCACCCTTCCATCCAAATCCCCCCATCAATATCCATTAAATCCCAAAATAAATCTACATTAAATTATAAAAATATAATGTTCTTCTTTTTTGGGATGCTTTATCGATCGAAATTAAACCAAAAAGTTAAAAAAAAAGGGAGTCTTTTAGGTTATGGTGCGCATGTGTGAGTGGGCGAAAAAGAAAGGACCGCGATGACTCCTTTCTTTTTCCTGTTCGTTTCGCGGCTGTTTTTCGGGGGGTTGCGATTTTTGGAACGCTCTCCTCGCATTCAGTTTGAATGATCACTTCGAGATGAATGTGGTGATAACTTTAAGTGATTCAAAAATGGGGATCGGATCATTAAAGGTGAGTTTTTTGTATTTTAGTAAAAAGGTAGTTTTTCGAGACGATGATGTCTAATTTGAAGAAATTTTGAAATCAACTTGAGTATGGGGTAAATTGAAGAAGAAGTAATTTTTGAGGAATAAGTTTCAGTGTAAAGTCTTTATCGTTAACGACCTGGCAACGCGTAACCGCATCTCCTCGAGATGTTCTCCGTTCTCCATTCCGAGGGGTGGCTTTTCGAAAACCCCTCGCGCGTCTTCCACAACTCCCAACCGCCTACGTTCATCCCTCCGTTAAAGGAGAGGCAGCGTACGTAATTTATCATAATATCCAAGAATACGGGCTGTCGGAGTTAGTTACTTAAGGTTGGTGCAATTTCCTTCCGCGCCAGAACCGAGGGATCGAGGCGGGCGAGACCCACCCTTCTCGCTTTTGGCCCCCTTTCACCCCCTTTTGCCCTCCTTTCCACCCACCCCAGAAACGCCACCACTCAAAATGGCTTCCATGTAAATTACCGCCCGCTTCGCTGCTTACGAGAAAACTTACTCCGCATCGCTCTCGGATATTGAGTTAACTCTGGAAGGGGTTGAGTTTTGCAAAAAGATTTTGGCTTTTTTTCTAAGGTTCCACTCAAAAGTTTTTGAACATCTAAGGAGTCATGTTTAAGGTGATTTTATAAAGGTGTGCGTTTTAGAATTGTTCGTAACCCGCGTATGACCCTATTTGCAAAATAGAGGAACCTAAGACATTTATAAATCTCATTTAAATCTTGAGATATTTATTTTAAAAGGCGATTAAGTTTTCTGGTAGAGTAAAATTGCCAAAAGATGTCATCTATTAGTAATTCTTAATTCTTCCAAAGTGAAGAAATCTTGAAATCTTTCGTATCGATTTAGAAACATCCTGTATATAGTAGTTATATATAATGGGCTAATTTCAGGTGTCCGAAAATTGTGGAAATTGGGTTTAGGTAATATTTTATGTATTTTTTTGTTGCAAAAATTATTGATGCCGAATTCCACCGTTCTAAACCTTTCCATTTATGAGATAGCGATAAACAGTATTTTATGATGATTTTAGATATAGAATCACTCATTTGAGTATATAGCTGCAATTTCCGGACACACTGTATATATCCTATACTGCAATTCGTATACCTTCATATTTTGGATTTATGAAACTCCAATTTTTACAAAATCGTTTTAAAAATGGCATGGTATATTACAGAAAATAAGTTTCATAAATCTCATTTAAATATTGAGATATTAACTTTTAACACTAGCTTCTATCGTTTAGAAGTTAAACATTGATTTCTGAATATTATCCAAAGATTCATTCAAGATCGCTCCATCAAGATTTCTTGGAATGAAGATATAGTATTTGTTATGAAAATCTGGATGAAATTTGTTTCAAAATGTTGCTTGGCTCATCCCTATATCTCTATTAGTTCTTGAGATACTAGCTTCAAAGTGTTGAAATTCCGATTATTTTACAAATATTTATTCAAAAAATCGTGATGTTGATACTTGTAATGAAGAAATAAATCGTGGTATATTAACTTCCAGTCAAATTTGCTTCAAAATGATGCTTACTTCATCCCTATATCTCTATTAGTTCTTGAGATACTACCTTCTAAGCATTCGAATTCTGATTATTCTACAAAGATTTATTCAAAAAGTCGTAACTTCGAGGTTTCTTGTAATGAAGAAATAAGTTTTAGTGCATTAATTTAATATTAAATTTGTTTCAAAATGTTGCTTGCTTCATCCCCATATTTCCATTAATTCTTGAGATACTACCTTAAATGCGTTGGAATTTCAATTATTTTACAAAGATTCATTCAAAAAATCGTGATATGGATACTTGCAATGAAGAAATAAGTCGTGGTATATTATCTTTCAGTCAAATTTGCTTCAAAATGATGCTTATTTCATCCCTATATCTCTATTAGTTCTTGAGATACTACCTTCTAGGCATTGGAATTCTGATTATTGAGGAAAAATTTATTCAAAAAATCGTGACTTCGAGGTTTCTTGTAATGAAGAAATAAGTTTTAGTGTATTAATTTAATATTAAATTTGCTTCAAAATGTTGCTTGCTTCATCCCGATATCTCCATTAGTTCTTGAGATACTACCTTCAATGTGTTGAAATTCCGACTATTTCACAAAGATTTATTCAAAAAATCGTGACATTGATACATGTAATGAAGAAATAAGTCATGGTATATTAACTTTCAATCAAATTTGTTTCAAAATGACGCTTACTTCATCCCTATATCTCTATTAGTTCTTGAGATACTACTTTCAAAGCATTGGAATTCTGATTATTTAGCAAAGATTTATTCAAAAAATCGTGACTTCGAGGTTTCTTGTAATGAAGAAATAAATTTTAGTGTATTAATTTAATACTAAATTTGCTTCAAAATGTTGCTTGCTTCATCCCCCTATCTCCATTAATTTTTGAGATACCACCTTAAATGCGTTAGAATTTCGATTATTTTACAAAGATTTATTCAAAAAATCGCGATGTGGTTACTTGTAATGAAGAAATAAGTCGTGGTATATTAACTTTCAGTCAAATTTGCCTCAAAATGATGCTTATTTCAGCTCTATATCTCTCTTAGTTCTTGAGATACTAGCTTCTAAGCATTGCAATTCTGATTATTGAGGAAAAATTTATTCAAAAAATCGTGACTTCGAGGTTTCTTGTAATGAAGAAATAGGTTTTAGTGTATTAATTTAATACTAAATTTGCTTCAAAATGTTGCTTGCTTCATCCCCCTATCTCCATAAGTTCTTGAGATACTACCTTCAATGTGTTGGAATTCCGATTATTTTACAAAGATTTATTCAAAAATCCTGATGTTAATACTTGTAATGAAGAAATAAATCGTGGTATATTAACTTCCAGTCAAATTTGCTTCAAAATGTTGCTTGCTTCATCCCCCTATCTCCATTAATTCTTGAGATACCACCTTAAATGCGTTAGAATTTCGATTATTTCACAAAGATTTATTCAAAAAATCGCGATATGGATACTTGTAATGAAGAAATAAGTCGTGGTATATTAACTTCCAGTCAAATTTGCTTCAAAATGTTGCTTGCTTCATCCCCCTATCTCCATTAATTCTTGAGATACCACCTTAAATGCGTTAGAATTTCGATTATTTCACAAAGATTTATTCAAAAAATCGCGATATGGATATTTGTAATGAAGAAATAAGTCGTGGTATATTAACTTCCAGTCAAATTTGCTTCAAAATGATGCTTACTTCATCCCTATATCTCTATTAGTTCTTGAGTACTACCTTCTAAGCATTGGAATTCTGATTATTGTGCAAAGATTTATTCAAAAAATCGTGACTTCGAGGTTTCTTGTAATGAAGAAATAAGTTTTAGTGTATTAATTTAATACTAAATTTGCTTCAAAATGTAGCTTGCTTCATCCCGATATCTCCATAAGTTCTTGAGATACTACCTTCAATGTGTTGGAATTCCGATTATTTTACAAAGATTTATTCAAAAATCCTGATGTTAATACTTGTAATGAAGAAATAAATCGTGGTATATCAACTTTCAATCAAATTTGCTTCAAAATGATGCTTACTTCATCCCTATATTTCTATTATTTCTTGAGATACTACCTTCTAAGCATTGAAATTCTGATTATTCTACAAAGATTTATTCAAAAAGTCGTGACTTCAAAGTTTTTTGTAATGAAGAAATAAGTTTTGGTGTGTTAATTCAATATTAAATTTGCTTCAAAATGTAGCTTGCTTCGTCCCGATATCTCCATAAGTTCTTGAGATACTACCTTCAATGTGTTGGAATTCCGATTATTTTACAAAGATTTATTCAAAAATCCTGATGTTAATACTTGTAATGAAGAAATAAATCGTGGTATATCAACTTTCAATCAAATTTGCTTCAAAATGATGCTTACTTCATCCCTATATTTCTATTATTTCTTAAGATACTACCTTCTAAGCATTGAAATTCTGATTATTCTACAAAGATTTATTCAAAAAGTCGTGACTTCAAAGTTTTTTGTAATGAAGAAATAAGTTTTGGTGTGTTAATTCAATATTAAATTTGCTTCAAAATGTAGCTTGCTTCATCCCGATATCTCCATAAGTTCTTGAGATACTACCTTCAATGTGTTGGAATTCCGATTATTTTACAAAGATTTATTCAAAAATCCTGATGTTAATACTTGTAATGAAGAAATAAATCGTGGTATATCAACTTTCAATCAAATTTGCTTCAAAATGATGCTTACTTCATCCCTATATTTCTATTATTTCTTAAGATACTACCTTCTAAGCATTGAAATTCTGATTATTCTACAAAGATTTATTCAAAAAGTCGTGACTTCAAAGTTTTTTGTAATGAAGAAATAAGTTTTGGTGTGTTAATTCAATATTAAATTTGCTTCAAAATGTAGCTTGCTTCATCCCGATATCTCCATAAGTTCTTAAGATACTACCTTCAATGTGTTGGAATTCCGATTATTTTACAAAGATTTATTCAAAAATCGTGATGTTGATTCTTGTAATGAAGAAATAAATCGTGGTATATTAACTTCCAGTCAAATTTGCTTCAAAATGATGCTTACTTCATCCCTATATCTCTATTAGTTCTTGAGTACTACCTTCTAAGCATTGGAATTCTGATTATTGTACAAAGATTTATTCAAAAAGTCGTCACTTCAAAGTTTCTTGTAATGAAGAAATAAGTTTTGGTGTGTTAATTCAATATTAAATTTGCTTCAAAATGTAGCTTGCTTCATCCCGATATCTCCATAAGTTCTTGAGATACTACCTTCAATGTGTTGGAATTCCGATTATTTTACAAAGATTTATTCAAAAATCCTGATGTTAATACTTGTAATGAAGAAATAAATCGTGGTATATCAACTTTCAATCAAATTTGCTTCAAAATAATGCTTACTTCATCCCTATATCTCTATTAGTTCTTGAGTACTACCTTCTAAGCATTGGAATTCTGATTATTGTACAAAGATTTATTCAAAAAGTCGTGAGATCAAAGTTTTTTCTAATGAAGAAATAAGTTTTAGTGTGTTAATTCAATATTAAATTTGCTTTAAAATGTTAGTTGTTTCATCCCGATATCTCTATTAGTTCTTGAGATAATACCTTCAATACGTTGGAATTATGATTATTTTACAAAGATTTATTAAAAAAATCGTTATATTGATGCTTGTAATGAAGAAATAATTCATGGCATATTAACTTTAAATCAAATTTGCTTCAAAATGATACTTACTTCATCTCTATACCTCTATTAGTTCTTGAGATACTAGCCTTTAAGCATTGGAATTCTGATTATTGCGCAAAGATTTATTTAAAAAATCGTGATATCGAAGTTTCATGCAATGAAGAAATAAGTTTTGGTGTCTTAATTCAACATTAAATTTGCTTCAAAATGTTGCTTGCTTCATCTCGATATCTCCATTAGTTCTTGAGATACAAGCTTGTGTTTTCAAATTTTAATTATTATGGAAAAATTTATTCAAAAAATTGTTACATCAAAATTTCTTGCAACAAAGAAATAATTCTTGGTGTGTTATCTTCTTATTCGATTTACTCCAAAATGGTGCTTATTTCATAACTATATCTCGAATACTTCTTGAGATATAAACTTATGATTTCGAATTTTAATTATTACCGAAAGATTTATTCAAAAAATCGTTACATGGAAATTTCTTACAATTAAGAAACAATTCTTAGTGTGTAAGATCGTTTTGAAACTGCGAGGACATATTAAAGTATATATATATATATATATATATATATATATATATTATAACTTCTTTTTCATGCAATAAAAAATCTCATTTTTTTTTCAATTTTTTATAAATCTCATTTAACTCTTGAGATATTAACTCTAAAAAAAGTAATTGATTATTTCTATCTTTGTGACATTTCTTCACTACTTTCACCAACAATGCGGGATATAATACGTAATAAGATAACCGTTTAATATTAAAACTGCATTAAATTCTCTTTAAAACGTGATTAATTATATTGAGATATCTCAAATTAGATAAAATTTCATTTAAAACGTTTCTTATTTTAGTGAGATATTTCAATTGGTTCTTGAGATACAAATTTTTATAACATTCAGAATTCCAACATTTAACTTATTAATACTTAAAAACTAATATCTCAAGGGCTAGCAAAGATATTGGGATGAAGTAAGCAACATTTTGAAGTAAATTAAATATGGAGGTGATATACCAAGAATTATTTCTTCATTACAAGAAATTTAGATGAAGGATTTAAAAAAAAATCTATTTATTTAACATGTGATTATATCTCAAAAGCTATTAGAGATATCGATATGAAGTAAACAGCATTTTGGAGCAAATTTAATAAGGAGATAACACACTAAGAATTGTTTCTTCATTGCAAGAAATCTTGATGTAACGATTTTTTGAATAAATCTTTGGGTAATAATTAAATTTCGAAATCATAAGCTTATATCTCAAGAACTATTAGAGATATCGTTATGAAACAAGCGCCATTTTAGAGTAGATCTAATAAGAAGATAATACACAAAGAATTATTTTTTCATTCAAAGAAATCTCGATGTAACGATTTTTGAAAAAAATCTATTTGTGATAGATAAAATTCCAAATATAGAATTGTATCTCAAGAACTATTAGAGATATCGATATGAAATAAACAGCATCTTGGAGCATATTTAATAAGGAGATAACACGCTAAGAATTGTTTCTTCATTGCAAGAAATCTTGATGTAACGATTTTTAAATAAATTTTTGGGTATTAATTATAATTCGAAATCACAAGCTTATATCTCAAGAACTATTAGAGATATCGATATGAAACAAATAACGTTTTGAAGCAAATTAAGTTGAGAATTACCACACAAAAGCTTATTTCTTCAATACAAGAAACGTTGATGTAACGATTTTTTAAATTAATCTTATAAATAATCTTGATAACTCCAACATTTAACTCATCGACACAGCTAATATCTCAAAAACTAATAAGGATATGTGGATGAAGTAAGCAATATTTTGAACCAAATTTAATATTGAATTAACACACCAATACTTATTTCTTCATCACAAGAAACCTCGAAGTAACGACTTTTTCAAAAAATCTTTGCTCAATAATCAGAATTCCAATGCTTAGAAGGTAGTATCTCAAGAACTAATGGAGATATCGAGATGAAAGAAGCAACATTTTGAAGCAAATTTAATATTGAATTAACACACCAAAACTCAATTTTTCATTACAAGAAACTTCGATGTCACGTCTTTTTGAATAATTCTTCGCTCAACAATCAGAATTCCAACGCTTAGAAGCTAATATCTTAAGAACTATTAGCGATATAGGGATGAAGTAAGCGTCATTTTGAAGCAAATTTAATCTAGATTTAACACACAAAACAACATTTCTTCATTCCAAAAAATCTTTACGTCATCTTGAATTAATCTTTGCGTAATATTAACAATTCCTTACTACCAATTAACTTTTAAATGATAGAAGTATGTATCTCAAGAACGAAATCAGATATTAAGTTAAGATAAAAAGCATTTTGGGGATCTTGGCAAATTTGATCAAAATTTAGCATTATTGCTTTATTCCTATCAATTTTGAAGAAACGATTTTCTTTTAATTTCATCATCCGTTAAAACATAATTATTAATTAAGGCGTTGTATCTCAAAAAGTAATAGAGATATCTCAATGAAATAAGAAGCATTTTTAAGCAAATTTAATCTAAAATTAACCCCCAAAAGATTCCTTTTTAAATTGCACAAAATTGATTCATTTAGAAGTTGTTTTAACAAAGCAGATTGAGATAACGTCATATCTCAAGAACGAAATGAGATATCGGGTTGAAGTAAAGATCATTTTGAAGCATAATTAATCTAAATTAAGCGCAATAAAAATTGTTTCTTCATCCCCATCAATTTTGAAAAAACGATTTTTTTTAATTTCATCATCTGTTAAAACATAATTATTCATTAAGGCGTTGTATCTCAAAAAGTAATTGAGATATCTCAATGAAATAAGAAGCATTTTGAAGCAAATTTAATCTAAAATTAGCCGCCCAAAAATTATTTTTTAATTCCAAATAGTTTCAATGTGCTTATCTTTTAAATTGAAAATGATACAAAATTGATTCATTTAGAAGTTGTTTTAACAAAGCCGATTGAGATAACGTCATATCTCAAGAACGAAATGAGATATTGGGTTGAAATAAAAATCATTTTGAAGCATAATTAATCTAAATTAAGCGCAATGAAAATTATTTCTTCATCCGCATTAATTTTGAAAAAACAATTTTTTTAATTTCATCATTTGTTAAAACATGCTCCTTCATTAAGGCGTTGTATCTCAAAAAGTAATCGAGATGTCTCAATGAAATTAGAAGCGTTTTGAAGCAAATTTAATCTAAAATTAGCGCCCTAAAAATTATTTTTTAATTCCAAATAGTTTCGACGTAGCAATTTTTTAAATTCAAATGACAAAAAATTGATTCATTTAGAAGTTATTTTAACATAGCCGGTTGAGATAACGTCATATCTCAAGAACGAAATGAGATATTGGGTTGAAATAAAAATCATTTTGAAGCATAATTAATCTAAATTAAGCGCAATGAAAATTATTTCTTCATCCCCATTCATTTTGAAAAAACAATTTTTTTTTAATTTCATCATTTGTTAAAACATACTCCTTCATTAAGGCGTTGTATCTCAAAAAGTAATCGAGATATCTCAATGAAATTAGAAGCGTTTTGAAGCAAATTTAATCTAAAATTAGCGCCCTAAAAATTATTTTTTAATTCCAAATAGTTTCGACGTAGCAATTTTTTAAATTCAAATGACAAAAAATTGATTCATTTAGAAGTTATTTTAACATAGCCGGTTGAGATAACGTCATATCTCAAGAACGAAATGAGGTATTGGGTTGAAATAAAAATCATATTGAAGCATAATAATCTAAATTAAGCGCAATGAAAATTATTTCTTCATCCCCATTAACTTTGAAAAAACAATTTTTTTAATTTCATCATTTGTTAAAACATACTCCTTCGGTAAGGCGTTGTATCTCAAAAAGTAATCGAGATATCTCAATGAAATTAGAAGCGTTTTGAAGCAAATTTAATCTAAAATTAGCGCCCTAAAAATTATTTTTTAATTCCAAATAGTTTCGACGTAGCGATCTTTTAAATTCAAATTGCACAAAATTGATTCATTTAGAAGTTGTTTTAACAAAGCAGATTGAGATAACGTCATATCTCAAGAACGAAATGAGATATCGGGTTGAAGTAAAGATCATTTTGAAGCATAATTAATCTAAATTAAGCGCAATAAAAATTGTTTCTTCATCCCCATTAACTTTGAAAAAACATTTTTTTTAATTTCATCATTTGTTAAAACATACTCCTTCATTAAGGCGTTGTATCTCAAAAAGTAATCGAGATATCTCAATGAAATTAGAAGCGTTTTGAAGCAAATTTAATCTAAAATTAGCGCCCTAAAAATTATTTTTTAATTCCAAATAGTTTCGACGTAGCAATTTTTTAAATTCAAATGACCAAAAATTGATTCATTTAGAAGTTGTTTTAACATAGCCGGTTGAGAGAACGTCATATCTCAAGAACGAAATGAGGTATTGGGTTGAAATAAAAATCATATTGAAGCATAATTAATCTAAATTAAGCGCAATGAAAATTATTTCTTCATCCCCATTAACTTTGAAAAAACAATTTTTTTAATTTCATCATTTGTTAAAACATACTCCTTCGGTAAGGCGTTGTATCTCAAAAAGTAATCGAGATATCTCAATGAAATTAGAAGCGTTTTGAAGCAAATTTAATCTAAAATTAGCGCCCTAAAAATTATTTTTTAATTCCAAATAGTTTCGACGTAGCAATTTTTTAAATTCAAATGACACAAAATTGATTCATTTAGAAGTTGTTTTAACATAGCCGGTTGAGATAACGTCATATCTCAAGAACGAAATGAGATATTGGGTTGAAATAAAAATCATTTTGAAGCATAATTAATCTAAATTAAGCGCAATGAAAATTATTTCTTCATCCCCATTAATTTTGAAAAAAACAATTTTTTTGATTTTATCATTTGTTAAAACATACTCCTTCATTAAGGCGTTGTATCTCAAAAAGTAATCGAGATATCTCAATGAAATTAGAAGCGTTTTGAAGCAAATTTAATCTAAAATTAGCGCCCTAAAAATTATTTTTTAATTCCAAATAGTTTCGACGTAGCAATTTTTTAAATTCAAATGACCAAAAATTGATTCATTTAGAAGTTGTTTTAACATAGCCGGTTGAGAGAACGTCATATCTCAAGAACGAAATGAGGTATTGGGTTGAAATAAAAATCATATTGAAGCATAATTAATCTAAATTAAGCGCAATGAAAATTATTTCTTCATCCCCATTAACTTTGAAAAAACAATTTTTTTAATTTCATCATTTGTTAAAACATACTCCTTCGGTAAGGCGTTGTATCTCAAAAAGTAATCGAGATATCTCAATGAAATTAGAAGCGTTTTGAAGCAAATTTAATCTAAAATTAGCGCCCTAAAAATTATTTTTTAATTCCAAATAGTTTCGACGTAGCAATTTTTTAAATTCAAATGACACAAAATTGATTCATTTAGAAGTTGTTTTAACATAGCCGGTTGAGAGAACGTCATATCTCAAGAACGAAATGAGGTATTGGGTTGAAATAAAAATCATATTGAAGCATAATTAATCTAAATTAAGCGCAATGAAAATTATTTCTTCATCCCCATTAACTTTGAAAAAACAATTTTTTTAATTTCATCATTTGTTAAAACATACTCCTTCGGTAAGGCGTTGTATCTCAAAAAGTAATCGAGATATCTCAATGAAATTAGAAGCGTTTTGAAGCAAATTTAATCTAAAATTAGCGCCCTAAAAATTATTTTTTAAATCCAAATAGTTTCGACGTAGTAATTTTTTAAATTCTAATGACACAAAATTGATTCATTTAGAAATTATTTTAACAAATCCGGTTGAGATAACGTCATATCTCAAGAACGAAATGAGATATTGGGTTGAAATAAAAATCATTTTGAAGCATAATTAATCTAAATTAAGCGCAATGAAAATTATTTCTTCATCCCCATTAATTTTGAAAAAACATTTTTTTTTAATTTCATCATTTGTTAAAACATACTCCTTCATTAAGGCGTTGTATCTCAAAAAGTAATCGAGATATCTCAATGGAATTAGAAGCGTTTTGAAGCAAATTTAATCTAAAATTAGCGCCCTAAAAATTATTTTTTAAATCCAAATAGTTTCGACGTAGTAATTTTTTAAATTCTAATGACACAAAATTGATTCATTTAGAAATTATTTTAACAAATCCGGTTGAGATAACGTCATATCTCAAGAACGAAATGAGATATTGGGTTGAAATAAAAATCATTTTGAAGCATAATTAATCTAAATTAAGCGCAATGAAAATTATTTCTTCATCCCCATTAATTTTGAAAAAACAATTTTTTTAATTTCATCATTTGTTAAAACATACTCCTTCATTAAGGCGTTGTATCTCAAAAAGTAATCGAGATATCTTAATAAAATTAGAAGCGTTTTGAAGCAAATTTAATCTAAAATTAGCGCCCTAAAAATTATTTTTTAATTCCAAATAGTTTCGACGTAGCAATTTTTTAAATTCAAATGACACAAAATTGATTTATTTAGAAGTTATTTTAACAAAGCCGGTTGAGATAACGCCATATCTCAAGAACGAAATGAGATATTGGGTTGAAATAAAAATCATTTTGAAGCATAATTAATCTAAATTAAGCGCAATGAAAATTATTTCTTCATCCCCATTAATTTTGAAAAAACAAGTTTTTTAATTTCATCATTTGTTAAAACATACTCCTTCATTAAGGCGTTGTATCTCAAAAAGTAATCGAGATATCTCAATGAAATTA
Organism: Onthophagus sagittarius; assembly: GCA_036711965.1. Lineage (NCBI taxonomy): Eukaryota > Metazoa > Arthropoda > Insecta > Coleoptera > Scarabaeidae > Onthophagus > Onthophagus sagittarius. The sequence continues at coordinate 16,032,639 of JASERS010000009.1, forward strand.
GAAGCGTTCTGAAGCAAATTTAATCTAAAATTAGCGCCCTAAAAATTATTTTTTAATTCCAAATAGTTTCGACGTAGCAATTTTTTAAATTTAAACGACACAAAATTGATTCATATAGAAGTTGTTTTAACATAGCCGGTTGAGATAACGTTATATCTCAAGAACGAAATGAGATATTAGGTTGAAATAAAAATCATTTTGAAGCATAATTAATCTAAATTAAGCGCAATGAAAATTATTTTTTCATCCCCATTAATTTTGAAAAAACAATTTTTTTTGATTTTATCATTTGTTAAAACATACTCCTTCATTAAGGCGTTGTATCTCAAAAAGTAATCGAGATATCTTAATGAAATTAGAAGCGTTTTGAAGCAAATTTAATCTAAAATTAGCGCCCTAAAAATTATTTTTTAATTCCAAATAGTTTCGACGTAGCAATTTTTTAAATTCAAATGACACAAAATTGATTCATTTAAAAGTTGTTTTAACATAGCCGGTTGAGATAACGTCATATCTCAAGAACGAAATGAGATATTGGGTTGAAATAAAAATCATTTTGAAGCATAATTAATCTAAATTAAGCGCAATGAAAATTATTTCTTCATCCGCATTAATTTTGAAAAACAATTTTTTTAATTTCATCATTTGTTAAAACATACTCCTTCATTAAGGCGTTGTATCTCAAAAAGTAATCGAGATATCTCAATGAAATTAGAAGCGTTTTGAAGCAAATTTAATCTAAAATTAGCGCCCTAAAAATTATTTTTTAATTCCAAATAGTTTCGACGTAGCAATTTTTTAAATTCAAACGACACAAAATTGATTCATTTAGAAGTTGTTTTAACATAGCCGGTTGAGATAACGTCATATCTCAAGAACGAAATGAGATATTGGGTTGAAATAAAAATCATTTTGAAGCATAATTAATCTAAATTAAGCGCAATGAAAATTATTTCTTCATCCCCATTAATTTTGAAAAAACAATTTTTTTAATTTCATCATTTGTTAAAACATACTCCTTCATTAAGGCGTTGTATCTCAAAAAGTAATCGAGATATCTCAATGAAATTAGAAGCGTTTTGAAGCAAATTTAATCTAAAATTAGCGCCCTAAAAATTATTTTTTAATTCCAAATAGTTTCGACGTAGCAATTTTTTAAATTCAAATGACACAAAATTGATTCATTTAGAAGTTGTTTTAACATAGCCGGTTGAGATAACGTCATATCTCAAGAACGAAATGAGATATTGGGTTGCAATAAAAATCATATTGAAGCATAATTAATCTAAATTAAGCGCAATGAAAATTATTTCTTCATCCCCATTAATTTTGAAAAAACAATTTTTTTGATTTTATCATTTGTTAAAACATACTCCTTCATTAAGGCGTTGTATCTCAAAGAGTAATCGAGATATCTTAATGAAATTAGAAGCGTTTTGAAGCAAATTTAATCTAAAATTAGCGCCCTAACAATTATTTCTTAATTCCAAATAGTTTCGACGTAGCAATTTTTTAAATTCAAATAACACAAAATTGATTCATTTAGAAGTTATTTTAACAAAGCCGGTTGAGATAATGTCATATCTCAAGAACGAAATGAGATATTGAGTTGAAATAAAAATCATTTTGAAGCATAATTAATCTAAATTAAGCGCAATGATAATTATTTCTTCATCCCCATTAATTTTGAAAAAGCAATTTTTTTTTAATTTCATCATTTGTTAAAACCTATTCCTTCATTAAGGCGTTGTATCTCAAAAAGTAATCGAGATATCTCAATGAAATTAGAAGCGTTTTGAAGCAAATTTAATCTAAAATTAGCGCCCTAAAAATTATTTTTTAATTCCAAATAGTTTCGACGTAGCAATTTTTTAAATTCAAATGACACAAAATTGATTCATTTAGAAGTTATTTTAACAAAGCCGGTTGAGATAACGTCATATCTCAAGAACGAAATGAGATATTGGGTTGAAATAAAAATCATTTTGAAGCATAATTAATCTAAATTAAGCGCAATGAAAATTATTTCTTCATCCCATTAATTTTGAAAAAACAATTTTTTTTAATTTCATCATTTGTTAAAACCTACTCCTTCATTAAGGCGTTGTATCTCAAAAAGTAATCGAGATATCTCAATGAAATTAGAAGCGTTTTGAAGCAAATTTAATCTAAAATTAACGCCCTAAAAATTATTTTTTAATTCCAAATAGTTTCGACGTAGCAATTTTTTAAATTCAAATGACACAAAATTGATTCATTTAGAAGTTATTTTAACAAAGCCGGTTGAGATAACGTCATATCTCAAGAACGAAATGAGATATTGGGTTGAAATAAAAATCATATTGAAGCCTAATTAATCTAAATTAAGCGCTACAAAAATTATTTCTTCATCCCCATTAATTTTGAAAAAACAATTTTTTTAAAATTTCATCTTTTATTAAAACAATTATTCATTAAGGCGTTGTATTTTAAAAAATAATCGAGATATCTCACTGAAATAAGAAGCATTTTGAAGCAAATTTAATCTAAAATTAGCCCCCCAAAGATTATTTTTCAATTCCAAATGGTTCCGACGTAGCGATTTTTTAAGTTTAAATGATACAAAATTGATTCATTTAGAAGTTGTTTTAACAAAGCCGATTGAAGTAACGTCATATCTCAAGAACAAAATGAAATATCAAGTTGAAATAAAAAGCATTTTAAACCAAATTTGATACAAATTTGGCGCAATTATAATTATTTCTTAATCCCCATAATTTTTGAAAAAACAATCTTTTTTAGTTCCATCATTGTTTCATAAACTCCTTTTTTATTTCATTACGACATCTCAAACGTTTTTTGAGATACGAGAACTTAACCCGATTTCTAGCAAAAACTTGATTTAAGGGGTAAGATTTTGTGTTTGACCCTTTTTTAATTCAACTCGAAGGGTTGAAACGAAATTTTGTAGCTTCTCAATGTAAGGTAAAGTTGCGTAACTGGTCAGTGGTCACTCCAAGCGAGTTTAGGAAAAGATGATGACCCCATGATTTACGAAATACAAGGGGGTTGTTATTTGCTGTAAAACTAGTTTTAAGGAAATAATTCTCGTGGGATTATTTTTTGAAAGTTATTATTAAATTAATTGGGGTAAATCTGGTTTAAGCAAAACGAAAACGTCAGCATCACCCGAGATAACGACGTCTTGAGAAGCGAAGCGAAGCCCTCCCCCTTCATCTCTGGCAACCTTTCTCCACCCTCATTTCCTTCAGCCTCTCTTCTTCCTCCATCCAGAGAGTTCTCAATGTCGTCTTCGTCTTTAGATCGGGAGCATAACTCCCGGTTTAATCAATACAGCTCCAGCACCACCAGCACCAGCAGCAGTCTTCCTGGCAACTTAAGATTTCTCATTATGCGGTGGCGTCGCGACGTTCCCTTTGCGTCTCCCCTCGCGCGTACCATTAAGAGGGCGGGGCGGGGTCGGGGAGGAAGCCCTCGCCGAGAACCGCGGGCCAACTTTGAAATTAATTTCATTATAAAGTTCGTTCTCAGTAATTTAATCTGTCATGTGTCGAGAGTTTTCAAAGAAATTTCGATGGGGCAAAAAATTTTGATTAATTATGAGGCGATTAATTAATTAATCATCTTTTTCTTCGCGATCGGGGTGAAGCATATCGTCGATTTCGTTGATGACGGTTTCGACGGCCTCGATGGTTTCGTATTGGGCTTCGAGATGGCCGAGTTGGGCCCCCAAATTTTCCATTTGCGCTTCAAGAATTTCAAGGGGTGCGTCGATCGTGGGTTGGACGTCGGGGTTTAAATCGGAAACGGTGATGAGGTTTGAGGCGACCGAGCTTAAATCGGTGTCTTCTGTTAGGCTCATATCGGAGTCGACTAAATTTGTGTCTTTGAAGCGGGCTTCTTTTTTGTCGTCTGGTTCTTGTTTGTCTTCGATTTCGAAGAGTAACTCAACCCCCGATGTTTGGAGGTAATCCGCCGTTCCGTAATGTTTCTTTTTTTCGATGAATCTCATCCCTTCTTCAACTGATATAAATTTAGGGACATTCGTCTCGCTGAAGATTCTTTTTGAGGCCTCCTCGATCGCGTCTAAAGCCCTTAAGCACACAACGTCGTTGTCGGCGCAAACATTAAAAAGCAAGTTCCTTATATCGCACCGAAAAATCGTAACCCCATAAATATCGATTGTTAATCGGTTGAGATGCTCCGTTTGGACGAGCTCCACCATAAAATTTTTTTTCGTTAACGCCTCAATTAGGCCGTGAAGACGTTGGGGGCGATGCCTAATAATCCCGTAAGCTTCATAAGGGCCATAATTGAGAGTTATGTACGACGACATTTCGGGAGAATAAGTCAAAAAGTTTCAAACGTCATTTTGAAGTTAAGATAACATAACCCGTTTGGGAGTTTGCACGAAAAGGGAGGAAGAGCTTAATTGCAATGGTCGTTAGGGGTAATATTACTACCTACCAGGGCGAAGGGAGAAGGAAACTTGCAAAAATTAGCCCGGAGTATCCCGGAATCGGGGGGACGTCCCGGATTACCCCGAGCGAAATCCCGGACGTAAATTTAATCAAAAACAGAAATTAGAAATTCAATCTCGGCGGGAAGGAACCTTACATTCAAGGCGGGGTGAGATTTCTCCTCAAATTTAGTTAATTTATCAAGAATGATTCGAAATAAGATTGATTCGGATCAATAAAGCAAAAAAGAAATGAGGGGGTAAAAAAAATTTCTTTTGCGATTGATGATTATGAAGTTAAAATCGCATCAAGTGTGTCTTACCCTTTAAATTTAACCCCCCGCGCGATCCGTCCCTTTCCAATTCGCGCGATCCTCCCTTCCTTTGTAGACCTTCCCCACTTCAATTCGAAACTCCTAAGCGCCACCCCTCATTAAAATTAAAAAAAGAAAACAACCAACCCCTACCCTTCCGGTCGAAAAATCGCCTCACCTAAGACGCGGCGATGTTCTTAGATCTCATTGGCCGCAAGGCGTCGCCTGGCAACCGTAGGGGAGGGGCTCGAAACTACCCCATCGCCCCTCTCTCTCTCGATCTGGCCTCCTTCGATGTGCTTTCCAAGGTGGCCACGAGCTAAGGAAGCGGGTGGGGTAAAAACAAAAAGAGTCGCGAGACTTGCGCGATGTGAAACGGGGGTGAATCGCGGGTGGGGAGGGGAAGACGTCTTTCATACGGCCTATGAGGTTCTTCCGGCTTCTCCCCCTCGCCCTTTACCGCAAACCCTCTATTCCTTTTCTGTGTAATGCCTTTAACACCCCCTCACGACCCTTACCCCTTTTTGGAAGAGGTAAGATAAGGAAGTGGTGGGGGTGGAATAAGTCAATATGAAGGCAAATCAATAATTACACATATTTTGATGTTTATATCTTTATATGAAATAAAAAAGTTAACGTGTATAGGAATAAAAAAACAAGAGAAGTCAGTTAACCCCCTCTTCCTCATTCATTAAAAAGCGCCATCTATAATCAGCCGTTTAAATTAAAAAGTTAAATTTTTTATTTGGAGGGGGTTGAAATAAAAAGGAATCTACTCAACTTTAAATTAAACCATAAAGAGTCGTTCTAACCACCCTTCGAGAGATGGCGCTTATTCAAACCAAAAAAATTCACCCCCTCATCCTCTAAATTTCTAAATATTTGTACATATACATAATTATTATTGAAATAATTTTTTTTATAAAAACATTTATTTTTATTACCACCCTTTTAAAATCTAGGTCCACCCCCTCCTTGAATTTGATTCATTTATCAACCCTAATTGTCCTTCGCGTTAAATCCAAACCTGGTGTCGTAGTTTGGATCTTTTATTTATTTTTTTTTTGTTGTATTTCGGAGGGAGACTCCGCCCAATTTATAACCATATTTTACGGAGACGGCGAATAATGGCGATTCGGAGGGATGAAAAAGACGACGGGGACGGTGAAAAAGAGGAGCGGGTGAAGAAAAATCGCCTCCGAGGAGAAATAAAGTTTTTAGCGTTCTCAATTTGCTTCAAAATGCTTTTTGTTTTATCGTTTTTTCAAAATTAATGGGGATGAAGAAATATTTATTCCCCTTCGAATTATGCTTCAAAATGATTTTTATTCCAACCCGATATCTCATTTCGTTCTTGAGATATGACGTTATCTCAATCGGCTTTGTTAAAACAACTTCTAAATGAATCAATTTTGTGCAATTTGAATTTAAACGATCGCTAAGTCGAAACTATTTGGAATTGAAAAATAATTTTTAGGGCGCTAATTTTAGATTAAATTTGCTTCAAAACGCTTCTAATTTCATTAAGATATCTCGATTACTTTTTGAGATACAACGCCTTAATGAAGGAGTATGTTTTAACAAATGATAAAATCAAAAAAATTGTTTTTTCAAAATTTATGGGGATGAAGAAATAATTTTCATTGCGCTTAATTTAGATTAATTATGCTTCAAAATGATTTTTATTTCAACCCAATATCTCATTTCGTTCTTGAAATATGACGTTATCTCAACCGGCTATGTTAAAACAACTTCTAAATGAATCAATTTTGTGTCATTTGAATTTAAAAAATTGCTACGTCGAAACTATTTGGAATTAAAAAATAATTTTTAGGGCGCTAATTTTAGATTAAATTTGCTTCAAAACGCTTCTAATTTCATTAAGATATCTCGATTACTTTTTGAGATACAACGCCTTAATGAAGGAGTATGTTTTAACAAAAGATGAAATTAAAAAAATTGTTTTTTCAAAATTAATGGGGATGAAGAAATAATTTTCATTGCGCTTAATTTAGATTAATTATGCTTCAAAATGATTTTTATTTCAACCCAATATCTCATTTCGTTCTTGAAATATGACGTTATCTCAACCGGCTATGATAAAACAACTTCTAAATGAATCAATTTTGTGTCATTTGAATTTAAAAAATTGCTACGTCGAAACTATTTGGAATTAAAAAATAATTTTTAGGGCGCTAATTTTAGATTAAATTTGCTTCAAAACGCTTCTAATTTCATTAAGATATCTCGATAACTTTTTGAGATACAACGCCTTAATGAAGGAGTATGTTTTAACAGATGATGAAATTAAAAAAATTGTTTTTTCAAAATTGATGGAGATGAAGAAATAATTTTCGCTACGCTTAATTTAGATTAATTATGCTTCAAAATAATTTTTATTTTAACCCAATATCTCATTTCGTTCTTGAGATATGACGTTATCTCAACCGGCTATGTTAAAACAACTTCTAAATGAATCAATTTTTTGTCATTTGAATTTAAAAAATTGCTACGTCGAAACTATTTGGAATTAAAAAATAATTTTTAGGGCGCTAATTTTAGATTAAATTTGCTTCAAAACGCTTCTAATTTCATTGAGATATCTCGATTACTTTTTGAGATACAACGCCTTAATGAAGGAGTATGTTTTAACAGATGATGAAATTAAAAAAATTGTTTTTTCAAAATTGATGGAGATGAAGAAATAATTTTCGCTACGCTTAATTTAGATTAATTATGCTTCAAAATAATTTTTATTTTAACCCAATATCTCATTTCGTTCTTGAGATATGACGTTATCTCAACCGGCTATGTTAAAACAACTTCTAAATGAATCAATTTTATGTCATTTGAATTTAAAAAATTGCTACGTCGAAACTATTTGGAATTAAAAAATAATTTTTAGGGCGCTAATTTTAGATTAAATTTGCTTCAAAACGCTTCTAATTTCATTAAGATATCTCGATTACTTTTTGAGATACAACGCCTTAATGAAGGAGTATGTTTTAACAAATGATGAAATTAAAAAAATTGTTTTTTCAAAATTAATGGGGATGAAGAAATAATTTTCATTGCGCTTAATTTAGATTAATTATGCTTCAAAATGATTTTTATTTCAACCCAATATCTCATTTCGTTCTTGAGATATGGCGTTATCTCAACCGGCTATGTTAAAACAACTTCTATATGAATCAATTTTGTGTCATTTGAATTTAAAAAATTGCTACGTCGAAACTATTTGGAATTAAAAAATAATTTTTAGGGCGCTAATTTTAGATTAAATTTGCTTCAAAACGCTTCTAATTTCATTGAGATATCTCGATTACTTTTTGAGATACAACGCCTTAATGAAGGAGTATGTTTTAACAAATGATAAAATCAAAAAAATTGTTTTTTCAAAATTAATGGGGATGAAGAAATAATTTTCATTGCGCTTAATTTAGATTAATTATGCTTCAAAATGATTTTTATTTCAACCCAATATCTCATTTCGTTCTTGAGATATGATGTTATCTCAACCGGCTTTGTTAAAATAACTTCTAAATGAATCAATTTTGTATCATTTGAATTTAAAAAATTGCTACGTCGAAACTATTTGGAATTAAAAAATAATTTTTAGGGCGCTAATTTTAGATTAAATTTGCTTCAAAACGCTTCTAATTTCATTAAGATATCTCGATTACTTTTTGAGATACAACGCCTTAATGAAGGAGTATGTTTTAACAAATGATGAAATTAAAAAAATTGTTTTTTCAAAATTAATGGGGATGAAGAAATAATTTTCATTGCGCTTAATTTAGATTAATTATGCTTCAAAATGATTTTTATTTCAACCCAATATCTCATTTCGTTCTTGAGATATGACGTTATCTCAACCGGCTATGTTAAAACAACTTCTAAATGAATCAATTTTTTGTCATTTGAATTTAAAAAATTGCTACGTCGAAACTATTTGGAATTAAAAAATAATTTTTAGGGCGCTAATTTTAGATTAAATTTGCTTCAAAACGCTTCTAATTTCATTGAGATATCTCGATTACTTTTTGAGATACAACGCCTTAATGAAGGAGTATGTTTTAACAAATGATAAAATCAAAAAAATTGTTTTTTCAAAATTAATGGGGATGAAGAAATAATTTTCATTGCGCTTAATTTAGATTAATTATGCTTCAAAATGATTTTTATTTCAACCCAATATCTCATTTCGTTCTTGAGATATGACGTTATCTCAACCGGCTATGTTAAAACAACTTCTAAATGAATCAATTTTTTGTCATTTGAATTTAAAAAATTGCTACGTCGAAACTATTTGGAATTAAAAAATAATTTTTAGGGCGCTAATTTTAGATTAAATTTGCTTCAAAACGCTTCTAATTTCATTAAGATATCTCGATTACTTTTTGAGATACAACGCCTTAATGAAGGAGTATGTTTTAACAGATGATGAAATTAAAAAAATTGTTTTTTCAAAATTGATGGAGATGAAGAAATAATTTTCGCTACGCTTAATTTAGATTAATTATGCTTCAAAATAATTTTTATTTTAACCCAATATCTCATTTCGTTCTTGAGATATGACGTTATCTCAACCGGCTATGTTAAAACAACTTCTAAATGAATCAATTTTTTGTCATTTGGATTTAAAAAATTGCTACGTCGAAACTATTTGGAATTAAAAAATAATTTTTAGGGCGCTAATTTTAGATTAAATTTGCTTCAAAACGCTTCTAATTTCATTGAGATATCTCGATTACTTTTTGAGATACAACGCCTTAATGAAGGAGTATGTTTTAACAGATGATGAAATTAAAAAAATTGTTTTTTCAAAATTGATGGAGATGAAGAAATAATTTTCGCTACGCTTAATTTAGATTAATTATGCTTCAAAATAATTTTTATTTTAACCCAATATCTCATTTCGTGAGATATGACGTTATCTCAACCGGCTATGTTAAAACAACTTCTAAATGAATCAATTTTTTGTCATTTGAATTTAAAAAATTGCTACGTCGAAACTATTTGGAATTAAAAAATAATTTTTAGGGCGCTAATTTTAGATTAAATTTGCTTCAAAACGCTTCTAATTTCATTAAGATATCTCGATTACTTTTTGAGATACAACGCCTTAATGAAGAAGTATGTTTTAACAAATGATGAAATTAAAAAAATTGTTTTTTCAAAATTAATGGGGATGAAGAAATAATTTTCATTGCGCTTAATTTAGATTAATTATGCTTCAAAATGATTTTTATTTTAACCCAATATCTCATTTCGTTCTTGAGATATGACGTTATCTCAACCGGCTATGTTAAAACAACTTCTAAATGAATCAATTTTGTGTCATTTGAATTTAAAAAATTGCTACGTCGAAACTATTTGGAATTAAAAAATAATTTTTAGGGCGCTAATTTTAGATTAAATTTGCTTCAAAACGCTTCTAATTTCATTAAGATATCTCGATTACTTTTTGAGATACAACGCCTTAATGAAGAAGTATGTTTTAACAAATGATGAAATTAAAAAAATTGTTTTTTCAAAATTAATGGGGATGAAGAAATAATTTTTGTTGCGCTTAATTTAGATTAATTTTGCTTCAAAATGATTTTTATTTCAACCCAATATCTCATTTCGTTCTTGAGATATGACGTTATCTCAACCGGCTTTGTTAAAATAACCTCTAAATGAATCAATTTTGTGTCATTTGAATTTAAAAAATTGCTACGTCGAAACTATTTGGAATTAAAAAATAATTTTTAGGGCGCTAATTTTAGATTAAATTTGCTTCAAAACGCTTCTAATTTCATTAAGATATCTCGATTACTTTTTGAGATACAACGCCTTAATGAAGGAGTATGTTTTAACAAATGATGAAATTAAAAAAATTGTTTTTTCAAAATTAATGGGGATAAAGAAATAATTTTCATTGCGCTTAATTTAGATTAATTATGCTTCAAAATGATTTTTATTTCAACCCAATATCTCATTTGGTTCTTGAGATATGACGTTATATCATTCGGCTTTGTTAAAACAACTTCTAAATGAATCAATTTTTGTGTCGTTTGAATTTAAAAGATCGCTACGTCGAAACTATTTGGAATTAAAAAATAATTTTTAGGGCGCTAATTTTAGATTAAATTTGCTTCAAAACGCTTCTAATTTCATTGAGATATCTCGATTACTTTTTGAGATACAACGCCTTACTGAAGGAGTATGTTTTAACAAATGATGAAATTAAAAAAATTGTTTTTTCAAAGTTAATGGGGATGAAGAAATAATTTTCATTGCGCTTAATTTAGATTAATTATGCTTCAAAATGATTTTTATTTCAACCCAATATCTCATTTCGTTCTTGAGATATGACGTTATCTCAACCGGCTTTGTTAAAATAACTTCTAAATGAATCAATTTTGTGTCATTTGAATTTAAAAAATTGCTACGTCGAAACTATTTGGAATTGAAAAATAATTTTTAGGGCGCTAATTTTAGATTAAATTTGCTTCAAAACGCTTCTAATTTCATTGAGATATCTCGATTACTTTTTGAGATACAACGCCTTAATGAAGGAGTATGTTTTAACAAATGATGAAATTAAAAAAATTGTTTTTTCAAAGTTAATGGGGATGAAGAAATAATTTTCATTGCGCTTAATTTAGATTAATTATGCTTCAAAATGATTTTTATTTCAACCCAATATCTCATTTCGTTCTTGAGATATGACGTTATCTCAACCGGCTATGTTAAAACAACTTCTAAATGAATCAATTTTGTGTCATTTGAATTTAAAAAATTGCTACGTCGAAACTATTTGGAATTAAAAAATAATTTTTAGGGCGCTAATTTTAGATTAAATTTGCTTCAAAACGCTTCTAATTTCATTAAGATATCTCGATTACTTTTTGAGATACAACGCCTTAATGAAGGAGTATGTTTTAACAAATGATGAAATTAAAAAAATTGTTTTTTCAAAATTAATGGGGATGAAGAAATAATTTTCATTGCGCTTAATTTAGATTAATTATGCTTCAAAATGATTTTTATTTCAACCCAATATCTCATTTCGTTCTTGAGATATGACGTTATCTCAACCGGCTTTGTTAAAATAATTTCTAAATGAATCAATTTTGTGTCATTTGAATTTAAAAAATTGCTACGTCGAAACTATTTGGAATTGAAAAATAATTTTTAGGGCGCTAATTTTAGATTAAATTTGCTTCAAAACGCTTCTAATTTCATTAAGATATCTCGATTACTTTTTGAGATACAACGCCTTAATGAAGGAGTATGTTTTAACAAATGATGAAATTAAAAAAATTGTTTTTTCAAAATTAATGGGGATGAAGAAATAATTTTCATTGCGCTTAATTTAGATTAATTATGCTTCAAAATGATTTTTATTTCAACCCAATATCTCATTTCGTTCTTGAGATATGACGTTATCTCAACCGGCTTTGTTAAAATAACCTCTAAATGAATCAATTTTGTGTCATTTGAATTTAAAAAATTGCTACGTCGAAACTATTTGGAATTAAAAAATAATTTTTAGGGCGCTAATTTTAGATTAAATTTGCTTCAAAACGCTTCTAATTTCATTAAGATATCTCGATTACTTTTTGAGATACAACGCCTTAATGAAGGAGTATGTTTTAACAAATGATGAAATTAAAAAAATTGTTTTTTCAAAATTAATGGGGATAAAGAAATAATTTTCATTGCGCTTAATTTAGATTAATTATGCTTCAAAATGATTTTTATTTCAACCCAATATCTCATTTGGTTCTTGAGATATGACGTTATATCATTCGGCTTTGTTAAAACAACTTCTAAATGAATCCATTTTTGTGTCGTTTGAATTTAAAAGATCGCTACGTCGAAACTATTTGGAATTAAAAAATAATTCTTGGGGGGTTACTTTTGGATTAAATTTGCTTCCAAATGCTTCTTATTTCATTGAGATATCTCGATTACTTTTTGAGATACAACGCCTTAATGAATAATTATGTTTTAACAGATAATGAAATTTTAAAAAAATCGTTTTTTCAAAATTCATGGGGATGAAGAAATAATTTTTATTACGTTTAATTTAGATTAATTATGCTTCAAAATGATTTTTATTTCAACCCGATATCCCATTTCGTTCTTGAGATATTACCTTCTACCATTTCGAAGTTAAACATAATTTTGATAAGCACGAAATGATTTAGTTTGATTCAAATATTTCACCCCATTTTGAAAAATCTAACAGATAAATTGGAAAAGAAATTGTGTCCATGCCAATTTAAGTTTTTAATGAAGAGGGGGGCGGCGAACTTTTAATAGAAAACGCGGAGCGGACAGTTCGTTTCTTTCGACGTCCCCCTCGATGGAGGGTGAAATTGCCCGTCCTTTTAATGTTTTTCTCTTATTTCCCCCCGATGAAAATCGCCTCTATTTTTCGCACGCCTCGCTTTCGCCAAAACTTTTAATTGGGAAAACTCGATCTGGAAAGACCGACCGTTCGAAGACTCCACCCCCTCACCCGTCAAGAAGACCGGGAGAAACCTCCTTTTTCAAGCTTCGGGGGTGAAGGTTCCATGGACGTTTTTATCGTCCCTTAATCGATTCGCCAGTTTTATTTAAGGAAAAGTTTTAGTTTAAACGGGAGGATTTTTTTACCTGAATTAACCCCTTCTTTGTAGAACCAGTTTAATTTTTTTGACCCTTTGACCCTTACGCTCATTTCCATACCGGTTTGACCGGTCAATTTTGGATCTTTTTTCGGGGTTGTTAATTAAAAATTTCAATCCTCCCTCGAGACATCAAACGAAACGCTTCATCTTAGAGTTTCCTTGCTTTATTATTTTTACAAGCCGACACAATGCTATCTCCGCTTTAATTTGCTTTAACCCACCCCCGTTCGCTTCATCCCTTAAAACTAAGATCTCTTCGAGTTGACTCATCATTTATTTTTTTTATTTTCAATAATAATTTTAACACCTCGAGATATAGGGGGGTTGTTAATTGAAGATTGGCCGTGCAGAAGACAAACAGAGATCTGGACCGTTAAAAGGTCGAGACGTAAAAAAATTGTTAAAAATGTTGGGTCCATTGTTGATGGCAGATGTGTTGACCCCTAGCCGAAAAATTTGCATAGTTGCCTGACCAGTTTTCTCAGGGTCCTCTTTGTCAAGGAAGGGCTACCCCTTTGGGGTTGACCCGTTCGCGATGATTGACCCCACAATGGCCAACAGGACCTTAGTTATTCAGTTCATTTTCGCCGGCCAAACCAAGTATAACCAGAAAGAATTCGTGCTCTCCAATTTTTGGTAAGTCATTATTTAATATTTCGACTCAATATCGCTCGGAATGCGAAATATAAATTTCTTAAACGACTTCAAAGGGGTTGGGTTGGGCTCGTTCGTTTATTAATAAACGGACGTGAAAAGTATTTTCGTAAGACAATTCCTTTTCATGTTTTTCTCCAAACCGAATTTGAATTGGAATATTTACCAAAATCTGAGTTACTTCAACACTGATTATCTAAGGAACGTACACAGATTTGAAAATAAAATTAAAATCTTGAGAAAGTACATATTTTTTTCTATACATGAACAAAATTTTATTAAATTATCTTAAAAAATCGATTTTTCACGATTTTTTTAAGATATTCCCAAATATTTGGTTTCTTGGAAAATTCATAAAAAATCGAATCACTTTGAAACTAATTATCTCAATGAGGCATAAAGATTTTCAAATGCGGTTAAGTTTACGAAAAACTACACACTTTACTTTATAAATGCTCAAAGTTTTATCAAAATATCTTAAGAATTCGATTTTTCGCGATTTTTTTATCTTAATGACAAAAAATTGAGTACTTCATAAATGCATCAAAAATTAAGCGTCTTCTCAACTCAATATCTCAAGAACGAATAAAAATTTTTAAATTCGATTAATTTCATGAGAAAATACACATTTTTTTTATAAGTGAAGAAAATTTTATTAAATTATCTTCGATTTTTCACGACTTTTTTAAGTTATCTCAAAATATCTCGTTTCTTGGAAAATTCATAAAAAATCGAATCACTTTGAAACTAATTATCTCAATGAGGCATAAAGATTTTCAAATGCGGTTAAATTTACGAGAAAGTACACACTTTGCTTTATAAATGCACAAAGTTTTATCAAAATATCTTAAGAATTCGATTTTTCGCGATTTTTTTATCTTAATGACAAAAAATTGAGTACTTCATAAATGCATCAAAAATTAAGCGTCTTCTCAACTCAATATCTCAAGAGCGAATAAAAATTTTTAAATTCGATTAATTTCATGAGAAAATACATACTTTTCTTTTTAAGTAAACAACATTTTGTTAAGTTATCTTCGATTTTTCACGACTTTTTTAAGTTATCTCAAAATATCTCGTTTCTTGGAAAATTCATAAAAATCGAATCACTTTGAAACTAATTATCTCAATGAGGCATAAAGATTTTTAAATGCGGTTAAATTTACGAGAAAGTACACACTTTGCTTTATAAATGCACAAAGTTTTATCAAAATATCTTAAGAATTCGATTTTTCGCGATTTTTTTATCTTAATGATAAAAAATTGAGTACTTCATAAATGCATCAAAAATTAAGCATCTTCTCAACTCAATATCTCAAGAACGAATAAAAATTTTTAAATTCGATTAATTTCATGAGAAAATACACATTTTTTTTATAAGTGAAGAAAATTTTATTAAATTATCTTCGATTTTTCACGACTTTTTTAAGTTATCTCATAATATCTCGTTTCTTGGAAAATTCATAAAAAATCGAATCACTTTGAAACTAATTATCTCAATGAGGCATAAAGATTTTCAAATGCGGTTAAATTTACGAGAAAGTACACACTTTGCTTTATAAATGCACAAAGTTTTATCAAAATATCTTAAGAATTCGATTTTTCGCGATTTTTTTACCTTAAGGATAAAAATTGAGTACTTCAAAAATGCATCAAAAATTAAGCATCTTCTCAACTCAATATCTCAAGAACGAATAAAAATTTTTAAATTCGATTAATTTCATGAGAAAATACATATTTTTTTTTATAAGTAAACAAAATTTTGTTAAGTTATCTTCGATTTTTCACGACTTTTTTAAGTTATCCCAAAATATCTCGTTTCTTGGAAAATTCATAAAAACCGAATCACTTTGAAACTAATTATCTCAATGAGGCATAAAGATTTTCAAATGCAGTTAAATTTACGAGAAAGTACACACTTTGCTTTATAAATGCACAAAGTTTTATCAAAATATCTTAAGAATTCGATTTTTCACGATTTTTTTATCTTAATGATAAAAAATTGAGTACTTTATAAATGCATCAAAAATTAAGCGTCTTCTCAACTCAATATCTCATGAACGAATAAAATTTTTTAAATTCGATTAATTTCATGAAAAAATACACATTTTTTTTATAAGTAAACAAAATTTTGTTAAGTTATCTTCGATTTTTCACGACTTTTTTAAGTTATCTTAAAATATCTCGTTTCTTGGAAAATTCATAAAAAATCGAATCACTTTGAAACTAATTATCTCAATGAGGCATAAAGATTTTTAAATGCGGTTAAATTTACGAGAAAGTACACACTTTGCTTTATAAATGCACAAAGTTTTATCAAAATATCTTAAGAATTCGATTTTTCGCGATTTTTTTATCTTAATGATAAAAAATTGAGTACTTCATAAATGCATCAAAAATTAAGCGTCTTCTCAACTCAATATCTCAAGAACGAATAAAAATTTTTAAATTCGATTAATTTCATGAGAAAATACACATTTTTTTTATAAGTGAAGAAAATTTTATTAAGTTATCTTCGATTTTTCACGACTTTTTTAAGTTATCTCCTAATATCTCGTTTCTTGGAAAATTCATAAAAATCGAATCACTTTGAAACTAATTATCTCAATGAGGCATAAAGATTTTCAAAAGCGGTTAAATTTACGAGAAAGTACACACTTTGCTTTATAAATGCACAAAGTTTTGTCAAAATATCTTAAGAATTCGATTTTTCACGATTTTTTTATTTTAATGATAAAAAATTGAGTACTTCATAAATGCATCAAAAATTAAGCGTCTTCTCAACTCAATATCTCAAGAACGAATAAAAATTTTTAAATTCGATTAATTTCATGAGAAAATACATATTTTTTTTATAAGTAAACAAAATTTTGTTAAGTTATCTTCGATTTTTCACGACTTTTTTAAGTTATCTCCTAATATCTCGTTTCTTGGAAAATTCATAAAAATCGAATCACTTTGAAACTAATTATCTCAATGAGGCATAAAGATTTTTAAATGCGGTTAAATTTACGAGAAAGTACACACTTTGCTTTATAAATGCACAAACTTTTGTCAAAATATCTTAAGAATTGAATTTTTCACGATTTTTTTATCTTAATGATAAAAAATTGAGTACTTCATAAATGCATCAAAAATTAAGCGTCTTCTCAACTCAATATCTCAAGAACGAATAAAAATTTTTAAATTCGATTAATTTCATGAGAAAATACATATTTTTTTTATAAGTAAACAAAATTTTGTTAAGTTATCTTCGATTTTTCACGACTTTTTTAAGTTATCTCATAATATCTCGTTTCTTGGAAAATTCATAAAAATCGAATCACTTTGAAACTAATTATCTCAATGAGGCATAAAGATTTTCAAATGCGGTTAAATTTACGAAAAACTACATACTTTACTTTATAAATGCTCAAAGTTTTATCAAAATATCTTCAGAATTCGAGTTTTCGCGATTTTTTTATCTTAATGATAAAAAATTGAGTACTTCTTAAATGCATCAAAAATTAAGCATCTTCTCAACTCAATATCTCAAGAACGAATAAAAATTTTTAAATTCGATTAATTTCATGAGAAAATACACATTTTTTTTATAAGTGAAGAAAATTTTATTAAGTTATCTTCGATTTTTCACGACTTTTTTAAGTTATCTCATAATATCTCGTTTCTTGGAAAATTCATAAAAATCGAATCACTTTGAAACTAATTATCTCAATGAGGCATAAAGATTTTCAAATGCGGTTAAATTTACGAAAAACTACATACTTTATTTTATAAATGCTCAAAGTTTTATCAAAATATCTTCAGAATTCGAGTTTTCGCGATTTTTTTATCTTAATGATAAAAAATTGAGTACTTCATAAATGCATCAAAAATTAAGCGTCTTCTCAACTCAATATCTCAAGAACGAATAAAAATTTTTAAATTCGATTAATTTCATGAGAAAATACATATTTTTTTTATAAGTAAACAAAATTTTGTTAAGTTATCTTCGATTTTTCACGACTTTTTTAAGTTATCTCAAAATATCTCGTTTCTTGGAAAATTCATAAAAAATCGAATCACTTTGAAACTAATTATCTCAATGAGGCATAAAGATTTTCAAAAGCGGTTAAATTTACGAGAAAGTACACACTTTGCTTTATAAATGCACAAAGTTTTATCAAAATATCTTCAGAATTCGATTTTTCGCGATTTTTTTATCTTAATGATAAAAAATTGAGTACTTCATAAATGCATCAAAAATTAAGCGTCTTCTCAACTCAATATCTCAAGAACGAATAAAAATTTTTAAATTCGATTAATTTCATGAGAAAATACACATTTTTTTTATAAGTGAAGAAAATTTTATTAAATTATCTTCGATTTTTCACGACTTTTTTAAGTTATCTCAAAATATCTCGTTTCTTGGAAAATTCATAAAAAATCGAATCACTTTGAAACTAATTATCTCAATGAGGCATAAAGATTTTCAAAAGCGGTTAAATTTACGAGAAAGTACACACTTTGCTTTATAAATGCACAAAGTTTTATTAAAATATCTTAAGAATTCGATTTTTGGCGATTCTTTTATCTTAAGGATAAAAAATTGAGTACTTCATAAATGCATCAAAAATTAAGCGTCTTCTCAACTCAATATCTCAAGAACGAATAAAAATTTTTAAATTCGATTAATTTCTTGAGAAAATACATATTTTCTTTATAAGTAAACAAAATTTTGTTAAGTTATCTTCGATTTTTCACGACTTTTTTAAGTTATCTCAAAATATCTCGTTTCTTGGAAAATTCATAAAAAATCGAATCACTTTGAAACTAATTAACTCAATGAGGCATAAAGATTTTCAAATGCGGTTAAATTTACGAGAAAGTACACACTTTGCTTTATAAATGCACAAAGTTTTATCAAAATATCTTAAGAATTCGATTTTTCACGATTTTTTTATCTTAATGATAAAAAATTGAGTACTTCATAAATGCATCAAAAATTAAGCGTCTTCTCAACTCAATATCTCAAGAACGAATAAAAATTTTTAAATTCGATTAATTTCATGAGAAAATACACATTTTTTTTATAAGTGAAGAAAATTTTATTAAATTATCTTCGATTTTTCACGACTTTTTTAAGTTATCTCAAAATATCTCGTTTCTTGGAAAATTCATAAAAAATCGAATCACTTTGAAACTAATTATCTCAATGAGGCATAAAGATTTTCAAAAGCGGTTAAATTTACGAGAAAGTACACACTTTGCTTTATAAATGCACAAAGTTTTATTAAAATATCTTAAGAATTCGATTTTTGGCGATTCTTTTATCTTAAGGATAAAAAATTGAGTACTTCATAAATGCATCAAAAATTAAGCGTCTTCTCAACTCAATATCTCAAGAACGAATAAAAATTTTTAAATTCGATTAATTTCTTGAGAAAATACATATTTTCTTTATAAGTAAACAAAATTTTGTTAAGTTATCTTCGATTTTTCACGACTTTTTTAAGTTATCTCAAAATATCTCGTTTCTTGGAAAATTCATAAAAAATCGAATCACTTTGAAACTAATTAACTCAATGAGGCATAAAGATTTTCAAATGCGGTTAAATTTACGAGAAAGTACACACTTTGCTTTATAAATGCACAAAGTTTTATCAAAATATCTTAAGAATTCGATTTTTCACGATTTTTTTATCTTAATGATAAAAAATTGAGTACTTCATAAATACATCAAAAATTAAACGTCTTCTCAACTCAATATCTCATGAACGAATAAAAATTTTTAAATTCGATTAATTTCATGAGAAAATACACATTTTTTTTATAAGTGAAGAAAATTTTATTAAGTTATCTTCGATTTTTCACGACTTTTTTAAGTTATCTCATAATATCTCGTTTCTTGGAAAATTCATAAAAATCGAATCACTTTGAAACTAATTATCTCAATGAGGCATAAAGATTTTCAAATGCGGTTAAATTTATGAGAAAGTACACACTTTGCTTTATAAATACATACAGTTTTGTCAAAATATCTTAAGAATTCGATTTTTCGCGATTTTTTTATTTTTGTGATAAAAAATTGAGTACTTCATAAATGGATCGTTATGAATTCGGATCGTTATTTGGAAAATTAATAAAAAATCGAATTCTTGAGATATTTTAATGAAACATCTAAAATTTCTAGAGGTAAGTGTCTATTTTGTCATGGTGAGAACCAAATTAGAAAATCTTTATTCCTTTTTGAGATAAAGATTATTTAAGTTAACCTAATTTTTGTATGATTTTTTGAAATTAATAATCGTATTTTAAAAATCACGAAAAATCGAATTCTTAAGATATCTTAATGAATTATTCATGATTTATAGAGGAATGGGTCTACTTTCTCGTGATGAAACCGTATCTTGAAAATATTTATTCATTCTTGAGATACAAGTCAGTAAATTCAACGTGAACATTTATGGCTATCTCAAGTTAATTAAAAATCATCAAAAATCGAATTCTTGAGAAATTTTAATGATATATTTAAAATTTATAGAGGCAAGTGTCTGTTTTGTCATGATCAGAACCAAATCAGAAAATCTCTATTCGTTTTTAAGATAAAGATTACTTAAATTAACCTATTTTTTATGATTTTTTGAAATTAATAATCTTGTTTTAAAAAATCACGAAAAATCGAATTCTTAAGATATCTTAATGAATTATTCATCATTTATAGAGGAAAGTGTCGACTTTCTCGTGATGAAATCGCATCTTGAAAATATTTATTCGTTTTTGAGATATAAATCATTAAATTCAACGTGAGCATTTATGGCTATCTCAAGTTAATTAAAAATCATCAAAGATCGAATTCTTAAGATATTTTAATGAGCTGCTCGTGCACTTATAAAGAAAAGATTATATTTTCTTATAAATTTAATCGCATTAAAAAATCTTTATTCGTTCTTGAGTTAAGAACTTTTGAAGTATCTTGATTTTTAATGAATCTGTAAAGTAAACAATTTTTTCGATCATCTTTAAAAAAAAACGATTAAAAATCGAATTCTTAAGATATTGTAATAAAAATTTTAGCACATATAAAGGAAGGAATATACTTTGTTATAAAATTAGCGACACTTGAAAATCTTTATTAGTTCCCGAGATATTCAGTTAAGTAATTTCAAGTACTTCATTTTTTGAGTAAAATCGACGTTTTTAGATTATTTCACAAACTGTCAACGGCAAAAAGATCAAAACAACCCCCAGCTTTCATTTTGTAATCCTTCAAGTTTTCTTATCTATATCCCGAAAGTCCCTTTCGTCACCCTCGCTTTTTGGTTTTCGCAAACCCCTTTAAAAAGATAAGCAACAACCCCCGCAAGCTGACTAATCAAGGATTTCTTGAAAAATCGTGGGGTAAAAATAGAGGGGTGTCCATTTTATCCTATCGGAAAGACGGAGAAGCGAGATATAGTTAAAGGGGGTTGAATGTAAATTAGTCGTTTTCGTTTATTCCGGGGCAGCTTCTTCTTCTTCTGCCGCTACCGGTTCTTGTAAGTTTTTTATTCGGATGCGAAACGGGGGTGGGTTGGAAAGATGCGAGTAGCAGCTCTTTTACGAGCCACCCCTTTTCTTAGACTTGCGGGGGTTTAGACTAATGGACTGGCATTCAGAGAGAATAAGGTATTAGGACGCAATTTGTATATTTTAAGGGCTTGATGAATCGATGATGATCATCATCATTTAAAAACAATTTTTTTCCCAACCCCCATCTTATTCTGTTTTTCTTTGTTATATATATTTATTGTTGTGGTGGGGGTGCGAAAAAGAGTTGGTGGGGTTGAGTTGAAAAAGTGTAGGGGGGGTTAAAAATCGCGTTCGAAAGAACCGAAGGTCCGATTGGGTTTTAAGACGTATTTCGTAAAAGGGGGAGAGAGAATTTGGTGGGGGCGGTTTTTCTGTATTGATTTTTTACCCCGAAAATTGCGGGGTGAATTATCACCACATTTTAACCTTTAAAAAAATCATTTTAATTCAAAAAACATTTTCAATCACCCCATTTTAAGTTAAGCGAACCAAAAAGCGACAATTAAAGCCCACTTGACACACTTCGCCGTCTCCATTACCTATCCACTAAATCTTTCGGTAGAAGTAACTAAAATAATTCTCGGTGGTAGAGGTTCTTCTCGAGGGTTGATTTTCTAAGAAAATGTTTGAAATTGAAATCATTTTTTTACTCTCATTATACCCTCTCATACGAAATCGATTTTTATGTAAATGACCAATTAAAGTTGCGGTCGCTTTAATATAACACCTAAATTATTCTTTTTAATAAAATCTAACCCACTGTTCCATTATTATTTTATTTAATGGTGACGATCGCCGGAGGTGGTCAGAAAAAAATTATTTCAGGTTTTGGTACCCGGACGAGGGTTGACCACCCTTCTCCTTCTTCGAAGGGTTAATTTGCATAAAAACGGAACTAAATCGGGTCAAAGGAACGCTCGAAGTGACCGTTAGAAAACTCAATTTGATTATTTATAATAACATGAAGTAAAAAATATTTTTATACAAAATCGGGTTATTTCAAAAGCTGTTATCTCAAGAACTAATAAATATTTTTAAATGCGGTTAATTTGATGAGAAAGTACATTTTTTCCTTTAAAAGTGCACAAAAAGTTTATTAAAATATCTCAAGAATTCGATTTTTTACGGTTTTTTAAAAATTATAGAAAAAATTGTTTCCTTCATAAGTTAATAAAAAATCGAGTTATTTTACAAATTGTTATCTTAAAAACGAATAAAGATTTTTAAGTGCGGTTAATTTGATCAAAAAATACATTCCTTCCTCTATAAGTGCCTATATGCTTTACTAAAATATCTTAAGAACCCAATTTTTCACGATTTTTTAAACACAATGATGAAAATTACTTTCATAAAAAATCGAGTTATTTCAAAAGCTGATATCTCAAGAACTAATTAATATTTTTAAATGCGGTTAATTTGATGAGAAAGTACATTTTTTCCTTTAAAAGTGCACAAAAAATTTATTAAAATATCTCAAGAATTCGATTTTTCACGGTTTTTTGAAAATCATGGGAAAAATTGTTTACTTTATAAGTTAATAAAAAATCGAGTTATTTTACAAATTGTTATCTTAAGAACGAATAAAGATTTTTAAGTGCGGTTAATTTGATCAAAAAATACATTCCTTCCTCTATAAGTGCCTATATGGTTTACTAAAATATCTTAAGAACCCAATTTTTCACGATTTTTTAAACACAATGATAAAAATTATTTTCATAAAAATTCGAGTTATTTCAAAAGTTATTATCTCAAGAATTAATAAATATTTTTAAATGCCGTTAATTTGATGAGAAAGTACATTTTTTCCTTTAAAAGTGCACAAAAAGTGTATTAAAATATCTCAAGAATTCGATTTTTCACGGTTTTTTGAAAATCATGGGAAAATTGTTTGCTTCATAAGTTAATAAAAAATCGAGTTATTTTACAAATTGTTATCTTAAGAACGAATAAAGATTTTTAAGTGCGGTTAATTTGATCAAAAAATACATTCCTTCCTCTATAAGTGCCTATATGGTTTACTAAAATATCTTAAGAACCCAATTTTTCACGATTTTTTAAACACAATGATAAAAATTATTTTCATAAAAATTCGAGTTATTTCAAAAGTTATTATCTCAAGAATTAATAAATATTTTTAAATGCCGTTAATTTGATGAGAAAGTACATTTTTTCCTTTAAAAGTGCACAAAAAGTGTATTAAAATATCTCAAGAATTCGATTTTTCACGGTTTTTTGAAAATCATGGGAAAATTGTTTGCTTCATAAGTTAATAAAAAATCGAGTTATTTTACAAATTGTTATCTTAAGAACGAATAAAGATTTTTAAGTGCGGTTAATTTGATCAAAAAATACATTCCTTCCTCTATAAGTGCCTATATGGTTTACTAAAATATCTTAAGAACCCAATTTTTCACGATTTTTTAAACACAATGATAAAAATTATTTTCATAAAAATTCGAGTTATTTCAAAAGTTATTATCTCAAGAATTAATAAATATTTTTAAATGCGGTTAATTTGATGAGAAAGTACATTTTTTCCTTTAAAAGTGCACAAAAAGTGTATTAAAATATCTCAAGAATTCGATTTTTCACGGTTTTTTGAAAATCATGGGAAAATTGTTTGCTTCATAAGTTAATAAAAAATCGAGTTATTTTACAAATTGTTATCTTAAGAACGAATAAAGGTTTTTAAGTGCGGTTAATTTTATCAAAAAATACATTCCTTCCTCCATAAGTGCCTATATACTTTACTAAAATATCTTAAGAACCCAATTTTTCACGATTTTTTAAACACAATGATAAAAATTATTTTCATAAAAAATCGAGTTATTTCAAAAGCTTTTATCTCAAGAACTAATAAATATTTTTAAATGCCGTTAATTTGATGAGAAAGTACATTTTTTCCTTTATAAGTGCACAAAAAGTGTATTAAAATATCTCAAGAATTCGATTTTTCACGGTTTTTTTGAAAATCATGGGAAAATTGTTTGCTTCATAAGTTAATAAAAAATCGAGTTATTTTACAAATTGTTTTCTTAAGAACGAATAAAGGTTTTTAAGTGCGGTTAATTTTATCAAAAAATACATTCCTTCCTCTATAAGTGCCTATATGCTTTACTAAAATATCTTAAGAACCCAATTTTTCACGATTTTTTAAACACAATGATAAAAATTATTTTCATAAAAAATCGAGTTATTTCAAAAGCTGTTATCTCAAGAACTAATAAATATTTTTAAATGCGGTTAATTTGATGAGAAATTACATTTTTTCCTTTAAAAGTGCACAAAAAGTTTATTAAAATATCTCAAGAATTCGATTTTTTACGGTTTTTTAAAAATTATAGAAAAAATTGTTTGCTTCATAAGTTAATAAAAAATCGAGTTATTTTACAAATTGTTATCTTAAGAACGAATAAAGATTTTTAAGTGCGGTTAATTTGATCAAAAAATACATTCCTTCCTCTATAAGTGCCTATATGGTTTACTAAAATATCTTAAGAACCCAATTTTTCACGATTTTTTAAACACAATGATAAAAATTATTTTCATAAAAATTCGAGTTATTTCAAAAGTTATTATCTCAAGAATTAATAAATATTTTTAAATGCGGTTAATTTGATGAGAAAGTACATTCTTTCCTTTATAAATGCACAAAAATGTATTAAAACATCTTAAGAATTCGATTTTTCACGGTTTTTTGAAAATCATGGGAAAAATTGTTTGCTTCATAAGTTAATAAAAAATCGAGTTATTTTACAAATTGTTATCTTAAGAACGAATAAAGGTTTTTAAGTGCGGTTAATTTTATCAAAAAATACATTCCTTCCTCTATAAGTGCCTATATACTTTACTAAAATATCTTAAGAACCCAATTTTTCACGATTTTTTAAACACAATGATAAAAATTATTTTCATAAAAAATCGAGTTGTTTCAAAAGGTTTTATCTCAAGAACTAATAAATATTTTTAAATGCGGTTAATTTGATGAGAAAGTATATTTTTTTCTTTAAAAGTGCACAAAAAGTTTATTAAAATATCACAAGAATTCGATTTTTTACGGTTTTTTAAAAATTATAGAAAAAATTTTTTGCTTCATAAGTTAATAAAAAATCGAGTTATTTTACAAATTGTTATCTTAAGAACGAATAAAGATTTTTAAGTAGGGTTAATTTTATCAAAAAATACATTCCTTCCTCTATAAGTGCCTATATGCTTTACTAAAATATCTTAAGAACCCAATTTTTCACGATTTTTTAAACACAATGATAAAAATTATTTTCATAAAAAATCGAGTTATTTCAAAAGCTATTATCTCAAGAATTAATAAATATTTTTAAATGCGGTTAATTTGATGAGAAAGTACATTTTTTCCTTTAAAAGTGCACAAAAAGTGTATTAAAATATCTCAAGAATTCGAATTTTTACGGTTTTTTAAAAATTATAGAAAAAATTGTTTGCTTCATAAGTTAATAAAAATCGAGTTATTTTACAAATTGTTATCTTAAGAACGAATAAAGATTTTTAAATGCGGTTAATTTTATCAAAAAATACATTCCTTCCTCTATAAGTGCCTATATACTTTACTAAAATATCTTAAGAACCCAATTTTTCACGATTTTTTAAACACAACGATAAAAATTATTTTCATAACAAATCGAGTTATCTCAAAAGCTGTTATCTCAAGAACTAATAAATATTTTTAAATGCGGTTAATTTGATCAAAAAATACATACCTTCCTCTATAAGTGCCTATATGCTTTACTAAAATATCTTAAGAACCCAATTTTTCACGATTTTTTAAACACAATGATAAAAATTATTTTCATAAAAATTCGAGTTATTTCAAAAGTTATTATCTCAAGAATTAATAAATATTTTTAAATGCCGTTAATTTGATGAGAAAGTACATTTTTTCCTTTAAAAGTGCACAAAAAGTGTATTAAAATATCTCAAGAATTCGATTTTTCACGGTTTTTTGAAAATCATGGGAAAATTGTTTGCTTCATAAGTTAATAAAAAATCGAGTTATTTTACAAATTGTTATCTTAAGAACGAATAAAGATTTTTAAGTGCGGTTAATTTGATCAAAAAATACATTCCTTCCTCTATAAGTGCCTATATGGTTTACTAAAATATCTTAAGAACCCAATTTTTCACGATTTTTTAAACACAATGATAAAAATTATTTTCATAAAAATTCGAGTTATTTCAAAAGTTATTATCTCAAGAATTAATAAATATTTTTAAATGCCGTTAATTTGATGAGAAAGTACATTTTTTCCTTTAAAAGTGCACAAAAAGTGTATTAAAATATCTCAAGAATTCGAATTTTTACGGTTTTTTAAAAATTATAGAAAAAATTGTTTGCTTCATAAGTTAATAAAAATCGAGTTATTTTACAAATTGTTATCTTAAGAACGAATAAAGATTTTTAAGTGCGGTTAATTTTATCAAAAAATACATTCCTTCCTCTATAAGTGCCTATATGCTTTACTAAAATATCTTAAGAACCCAATTTTTCACGATTTTTTAAACACAATGATAAAAATTATTTTCATAAAAATTCGAGTTATTTCAAAAGTTATTATCTCAAGAATTAATAAATATTTTTAAATGCCGTTAATTTGATGAGAAAGTACATTTTTTCCTTTAAAAGTGCACAAAAAGTGTATTAAAATATCTCAAGAATTCGATTTTTCACGGTTTTTTGAAAATCATGGGAAAATTGTTTGCTTCATAAGTTAATAAAAAATCGAGTTATTTTACAAATTGTTATCTTAAGAACGAATAAAGATTTTTAAGTGCGGTTAATTTGATCAAAAAATACATTCCTTCCTCTATAAGTGCCTATATGGTTTACTAAAATATCTTAAGAACCCAATTTTTCACGATTTTTTAAACACAATGATAAAAATTATTTTCATAAAAATTCGAGTTATTTCAAAAGTTATTATCTCAAGAATTAATAAATATTTTTAAATGCCGTTAATTTGATGAGAAAGTACATTTTTTCCTTTAAAAGTGCACAAAAAGTGTATTAAAATATCTCAAGAATTCGATTTTTCACGGTTTTTTGAAAATCATGGGAAAATTGTTTGCTTCATAAGCTAATAAAAAATCGAGTTATTTTACAAATTGTTATCTTAAGAACGAATAAAGATTTTTAAGTGCGGTTAATTTGATCAAAAAATACATTCCTTCCTCTATAAGTGCCTATATGGTTTACTAAAATATCTTAAGAACCCAATTTTTCACGATTTTTTAAACACAATGATAAAAATTATTTTCATAAAAATTCGAGTTATTTCAAAAGTTATTATCTCAAGAATTAATAAATATTTTTAAATGCCGTTAATTTGATGAGAAAGTACATTTTTTCCTTTAAAAGTGCACAAAAAGTGTATTAAAATATCTCAAGAATTCGAATTTTTACGGTTTTTTAAAAATTATAGAAAAAATTGTTTGCTTCATAAGTTAATAAAAATCGAGTTATTTTACAAATTGTTATCTTAAGAACGAATAAAGATTTTTAAGTGCGGTTAATTTTATCAAAAAATACATTCCTTCCTCTATAAGTGCCTATATGCTTTACTAAAATATCTTAAGAACCCAATTTTTCACGATTTTTTAAACACAATGATAAAAATTATTTTCATAAAAATTCGAGTTATTTCAAAAGTTATTATCTCAAGAATTAATAAATATTTTTAAATGCCGTTAATTTGATGAGAAAGTACATTTTTTCCTTTAAAAGTGCACAAAAAGTGTATTAAAATATCTCAAGAATTCGATTTTTCACGGTTTTTTGAAAATCATGGGAAAATTGTTTGCTTCATAAGTTAATAAAAAATCGAGTTATTTTACAAATTGTTATCTTAAGAACGAATAAAGATTTTTAAGTGCGGTTAATTTGATCAAAAAATACATTCCTTCCTCTATAAGTGCCTATATGGTTTACTAAAATATCTTAAGAACCCAATTTTTCACGATTTTTTAAACACAATGATAAAAATTATTTTCATAAAAATTCGAGTTATTTCAAAAGTTATTATCTCAAGAATTAATAAATATTTTTAAATGCCGTTAATTTGATGAGAAAGTACATTTTTTCCTTTAAAAGTGCACAAAAAGTGTATTAAAATATCTCAAGAATTCGAATTTTTACGGTTTTTTAAAAATTATAGAAAAAATTGTTTGCTTCATAAGTTAATAAAAATCGAGTTATTTTACAAATTGTTATCTTAAGAACGAATAAAGATTTTTAAGTGCGGTTAATTTTATCAAAAAATACATTCCTTCCTCTATAAGTGCCTATATGCTTTACTAAAATATCTTAAGAACCCAATTTTTCACGATTTTTTAAACACAATGATAAAAATTATTTTCATAAAAATTCGAGTTATTTCAAAAGTTATTATCTCAAGAATTAATAAATATTTTTAAATGCCGTTAATTTGATGAGAAAGTACATTTTTTCCTTTAAAAGTGCACAAAAAGTGTATTAAAATATCTCAAGAATTCGATTTTTCACGGTTTTTTGAAAATCATGGGAAAATTGTTTGCTTCATAAGTTAATAAAAAATCGAGTTATTTTACAAATTGTTATCTTAAGAACGAATAAAGATTTTTAAGTGCGGTTAATTTGATCAAAAAATACATTCCTTCCTCTATAAGTGCCTATATGGTTTACTAAAATATCTTAAGAACCCAATTTTTCACGATTTTTTAAACACAATGATAAAAATTATTTTCATAAAAATTCGAGTTATTTCAAAAGTTATTATCTCAAGAATTAATAAATATTTTTAAATGCCGTTAATTTGATGAGAAAGTACATTTTTTCCTTTAAAAGTGCACAAAAAGTGTATTAAAATATCTCAAGAATTCGAATTTTTACGGTTTTTTAAAAATTATAGAAAAAATTGTTTGCTTCATAAGTTAATAAAAATCGAGTTATTTTACAAATTGTTATCTTAAGAACGAATAAAGATTTTTAAGTGCGGTTAATTTTATCAAAAAATACATTCCTTCCTCTATAAGTGCCTATATGCTTTACTAAAATATCTTAAGAACCCAATTTTTCACGATTTTTTAAACACAATGATAAAAATTATTTTCATAAAAATTCGAGTTATTTCAAAAGTTATTATCTCAAGAATTAATAAATATTTTTAAATGCCGTTAATTTGATGAGAAAGTACATTTTTTCCTTTAAAAGTGCACAAAAAGTGTATTAAAATATCTCAAGAATTCGATTTTTCACGGTTTTTTGAAAATCATGGGAAAATTGTTTGCTTCATAAGTTAATAAAAAATCGAGTTATTTTACAAATTGTTATCTTAAGAACGAATAAAGATTTTTAAGTGCGGTTAATTTGATCAAAAAATACATTCCTTCCTCTATAAGTGCCTATATGGTTTACTAAAATATCTTAAGAACCCAATTTTTCACGATTTTTTAAACACAATGATAAAAATTATTTTCATAAAAATTCGAGTTATTTCAAAAGTTATTATCTCAAGAATTAATAAATATTTTTAAATGCCGTTAATTTGATGAGAAAGTACATTTTTTCCTTTAAAAGTGCACAAAAAGTGTATTAAAATATCTCAAGAATTCGATTTTTCACGGTTTTTTGAAAATCATGGGAAAATTGTTTGCTTCATAAGTTAATAAAAAATCGAGTTATTTTACAAATTGTTATCTTAAGAACGAATAAAGATTTTTAAGTGCGGTTAATTTGATCAAAAAATACATTCCTTCCTCTATAAGTGCCTATATGGTTTACTAAAATATCTTAAGAACCCAATTTTTCACGATTTTTTAAACACAATGATAAAAATTATTTTCATAAAAATTCGAGTTATTTCAAAAGTTATTATCTCAAGAATTAATAAATATTTTTAAATGCCGTTAATTTGATGAGAAAGTACATTTTTTCCTTTAAAAGTGCACAAAAAGTGTATTAAAATATCTCAAGAATTCGAATTTTTACGGTTTTTTAAAAATTATAGAAAAAATTGTTTGCTTCATAAGTTAATAAAAATCGAGTTATTTTACAAATTGTTATCTTAAGAACGAATAAAGATTTTTAAGTGCGGTTAATTTTATCAAAAAATACATTCCTTCCTCTATAAGTGCCTATATGCTTTACTAAAATATCTTAAGAACCCAATTTTTCACGATTTTTTAAACACAATGATAAAAATTATTTTCATAAAAATTCGAGTTATCTCAAAAGCTGTTATCTCAAGAACTAATAAATGTTGTTAAATGCGGTTAATTTGATGAGAAAGTACATTTTTTCCTTTAAAAGTGCACAAAAAGTTTATTAAAATATCTCAAGAATTCGATTTTTTACGGTTTTTTAAATATTATAGAAAAAATTGTTTGCTTCATAAGTTAATAAAAAATCGAGTTATTTTACAAATTGTTATCTTAAGAATGAATAAAGATTTTTAAGTGCGGTTAATTTTATCAAAAAATACATTCCTTCCTCTATAAGTGCCTATATACTTTACTAAAATATCTTAAGAACCCAATTTTTCACGATTTTTTAAACACAATGATAAAAATTATTTTCATAAAAATTCAAGTTATCTCAAAAGCTGTTATCTCAAGAACTAATAAATATTTTTAAATGCGGTTAATTTGATGAGAAAGTACATTTTTTCCTTTAAAAGTGCACAAAAAGATTATTAAAATATCTCAAGAATTCGATTTTTTACGGTTTTTTAAAAATTATAGAAAAAATTGTTTGCTTCATAAGTTAATAAAAAATCGAGTTATTTTACAAATTGTTATCTTAAGAATGAATAAAGATTTTTAAGTGCGGTTAATTTTATCAAAAAATACATTCCTTCCTCTATAAGTGCCTATATACTTTACTAAAATATCTTAAGAACCCAATTTTTCACGATTTTTTAAACACAATGATAAAAATTATTTTCATAACAAATCGAGTTATTTCAAAAGCTGTTATCTCAAGAACTAATAAATATTTTTAAATGCGGTTAATTTGATCAAAAAATACATACCTTCCTCTATAAGTGCCTATATGCTTTACTAAAATATCTTAAGAACCCAATTTTTCACGATTTTTTAAACACAATAATAAAAATTATTTTCATAAAAAATCGAGTTATTTCAAAAGCTGTTATCTCAAGAACTAATAAATATTTTTAAATGCGGTTAATTTGATCAAAAAATACATACCTTCCTCTATAAGTGCCTATATGCTTTACTAAAATATCTTAAGAATCCAATTTTTCACGATTTTTTAAACACAATGATAAAAATTATTTTCATAAAAAATCGAGTTATTTCAAAAGCTGTTATCTCAAGAACTAATAAATATTTTTAAATGCGGTTAATTTGATCAAAAAATACATACCTTCCTCTATAAGTGCCTATATGCTTTACTAAAATATCTTAAGAATCCAATTTTTCACGATTTTTTAAACACAATGATAAAAATTATTTTCATAAAAAATCGAGTTATTTCAAAAGCTGTTATCTCAAGAACTAACAAATATTTTTAAATGCCGTTAATTTGATGAGAAAGTACATTTTTTCCTTTATAAGTTCACAAAAAGTGTATTAAAATATCTCAAGAATTCGATTTTTCACGGTTCTTTGAAAATCATGGGAAAAATTCTTTGCTTCATAAGTTAATAAAAAATCGAGTTATTTCGAAAGTTGCTATCTCAAGAACCAATAACAATTTTTAAATGCGGTTAAATTTATGAGAAAGTATATTATTTCCTCTATAAGAGCACATTAGTTTTATTAATATATCTTGGGAATTCGATTTTTACGATTTTTTAAAATTAATGGGAAAAATCCATTTCTTAGTAAATTCGTTATTTCAAAAATTATCTCAAAACCGAATAAAAATTTTAAAAAATAGTTTTGTTTATGAGAAATTACAAATTTCGGATTATAGATAAGAAAATTTGAATGACTACAAAACGAAAGTTAGAGATAGTTTGAACCTTTTATAGCTGACGGTTTTCAAGTTCCCAATTAGAAAATAATCTAAAAACGCGTCTAGGATTCCCCGAAAGTCCAGAAACACAGTTTCGCTTCTTAATAATTAATAAAAAGTGTTTAGGAAGCGTTTAGAATTGTCAACGTTCCAAAGTTATTAAATTAAAAATGAAAAAGATTAAAAAAAAGTGAAAAAAAAGTGTTTCGTTTGCTGTTGGCGGGGAAGGTTGAAAATAAAGTAGCCCCGTTTTCGTCGTCGTTTTGCCACCCCCAAGGGGGTTGGGGACGAGACCGGGGCCAGGAAGTGAGGGAGGCACACTTCTTCTCCCCGACTTTTACGAGGACGTCGCCGGGAACGAAACAAAAGAAGTGACACTCGGACAAAAGGTAGTTAAGGCCGTGTTTTGTTCCGTCGCCTTCGCCAGACAAAAGCTTCGAGAAGAAATAAATGAGTGCTACTACCAACGGGGGGGTGCGGGAACGAAGGGGTGTCCCAAACCCCGAACGTTTTCTTAAGTTTCATTAAAAAAATTTTATTTAACTTCTTTTTTCCGAATGAAAACTTCGGCCACCCTCGAATGAAAACTTTCGAATGGGCGAACGCCTCGAAAGCTCTTAGCGGAACGGGCTTTAAGTTAGCTTTGAAAGTTTTAGAGCTTTTTCTGAGTTATAGACGCGGATAGGAATCGAATAAAAAAATCGGGGTTAAAAAGAAATGGATGAAATAAAAAAAAGGAAACGGAGAGGAATTGTTGGGAAATAAAGACGACGGGGAAAAAGATGGAGGGAGTGGAACGGGGGGTTGTGGAGGTGAAAGGGGAAATTGTACAGCCGAAGCGAAATTTTCAGTTTTCTTCTGTTATCTCCGTTCCTATTGATTTCTTTGTTTGAATTTTAAATCGCGGATGGCTGTCCGGGGAGCTTTCTCGAGAGCTTTCTCTCAAACGTCCCCGTCCCCTAAGAGCTTTCCAAAAAAAAAACAATTCTAAATTCTAAAAACTTATTTAGATATCTTAGAAATAGATTTTAATAAAAATGTTGTTTAGATTAAAAAACAATAAGTTAAATTAAAGAATTTTTATCTCAAAATCGAATTGAGATATTTCAATTCGGTTTTATTTATGTAAAATTATGAACTTAATATGTTTAAAAAATTTCGAGAAAGAATCCGATTAACATTAATTTTGAGATTGAGACTAAAAAAATTAATAAATTACATTAAGTAACAAAAAGTGAGGTTGAATTCAAAACTTTATATCTTAAAAACAAATCGAGATATTCAAATGCGGTTTAATTTATATGAAAGTGTGAACTTTGCTTTATATGTATGATAAAGTTTATCCTCATATCTTGAGAATTCGATTTTTGACGATCTTCTTTGAACAGATGCAAAAAATGTTAATTAACAAAAATTTGGGTTGGATTAAAAACTTTGTATCTCAAAAATAAATCGAGATATGCAAGTGCGGTTTGATTCATGTAAAAGTGCGAACTTTTCTTTATACTTATGATAAATTTCATCGTTATATCTTAAGAATTCAATTTTTCATGATTTTTTTAAACAAAGACGTAAATAATGTTAAGTGACTAAAAGTTACGTTGAATTAAAAACTTTGTATCTCAAAAATAAATCGAGATATGCAAGTGCGGTTTGATTCATGTAAAAGTGCGAACTTTTCTTTATACTTATGATCAATTTCATCGTTATGTCTTAAGAATTCAATTTTTCATGATTTTTTTAAACAAAGACGTAAATAATGTTAAGAGACTAAAAGTTCCGTTGGATTATAAACTTTGTATCTCAAAAATAAATTGAGATATTCAAGTGCGGTTTGATTCATGTAAAAGTGCGAACTTTTTTTTACACTTATGATAAATTTCATCGTTATATCTTAAGAATTCAATTTTTCATGATTTTTTAAAAAAAGATGTAAGTAATGTTAAGTGACAAAAAGTTACGTTGCATTAAAAACTTTGTATCTCAAAAATAAATTGAGATATTCAAGTGTGGTTTGATTCATATAAAAGTGCGAACTTTTCTTTATACTTATGATTAATTTCATCGTTATATCTTAAGAATTCAATTTTTTATGATTTTTTAAAAAAAGGTGTAAGTAATGTTAAGTGACAAAAAGTTACGTTGAATTAAAAACTTTGTATCTCAAAAATAAATTGAGATATGCTAGTGCGGTTTGATTCATGTAAAAGTGCGAACTTTTCTTTATACGTGTGATAAATTTCATCGTTATATCTTAAGAATTCAATTATTCATGACTTCTTAAACAAAAACGTAAATAATGTTAAGTGACAAAAAATTACGTTGAATTAAAAACTTTGTATCTCAAAAATAAATCGAGATATGCAGGTGCGGTTTGATTCATGTAAAAGTGCGAACTTTTCTTTATACGTGTGATAAATTTCATCGTTATATCTTAAGAATTCAATTTTTCACGATTTTTAACAGAAAAAAGCATAAATAATGTTAAGTGACAAAAAGTTACGTTGAATTAAGAACTTTGTATCTCAAAAATATTTTCTTTATACCTGTGATAAACTTCATCGCTATATCTTAAAAATTCGTTATTTCACGATTTTTTAAAAACCGATATTAAATCTTGTTTGTTTCATACCAATTTATTTTGGTATTTTCAAAAAATCACGACAAAATGATTTAATAAAATACCATATTCTAATTTTTAGCGTTTATAGAGCAAAGATGGATTTCCTTTTCAATGAAACCAATTTTATTTGAAGATGATGTTTCGTTCTTGAGATAAAAATGTTTTAGTACAAGAAAGTGTATGTGAGAGAAAAATATAACATTAAATAACAAATAATAAAAGAAAAATTGGCCCATGGTTTTTATATTAAAATTCACTAAGGAATCACCCTTTAAAGTTTGATGTAGTCATTCAGATACACTCTGTATATAACATAAATGTTGGCCCAAACCGTCCATGGTCTTTCTGCCCAAGATATTTTAGCGGATATTTTGAAACTAGTCCCCAAATAATTAGTGTAAGATATTTTGTGAGTGATGGGGACGTAGAGGAATTAGAAAGTTTTTTAATGGTTCAAAAGGGAGTTGATAACAACACAAATATCACAAAGTGATATGCGCTAGAAAAGTACTACTTGTTGTTTTAATTCTCTCTTTAATTCCGTTTCAATTACTTTATTATTATTCAATTTCCAAGTTTAAGGAATATCGTGGAGAAATTTCGGACCATTCTACCAAATTGTTTCATTTAATTTAGTTATATCATGAATATGTGTTGGAATTAGCTGGATTTTCCTTTCTATGATACTAATCATCGATTATGCTAAGAGATTAATTTTTCGCTACTCTGTTTGCAACAAATACTTTCCATTTTCTTGGACTGCCGCTGAGCCAATTCAAGACAAAGGTCTACACAGTTCCAAGTGTGAAAATGAAAGCCTTTTCTGCTCTTGGAACAAAATAAAGAAACTGTTATGTCGCTATTATTGCGTTCATCAATAGCAAATCCAGAAAATTGAATATTTACTGGTTTGTAACTAAATACACATCTAAGAATACGTATCTCTCAAATGGAGACATGTTCAATAATAGTACGTTCATTCTAGCTATGTATACGTTGAGAATTGGAATGTTCTTCATGTATTTTTACTCCTTTGGATTAACTTGTTGGCTCATGGTGCCAACAGACTTTAAATTAATAAGTAGGGCTTTGGAGACATAGTACCTAATGCTGCCAACAAGTTGGCATCCTATAAGATAATATATTGTCAATAGAACAATAATAGCTCATACTGCCAACAGGTTGACACACTTCAACTTAATCAGTAGGACTGTGGGGACATAACAAATAATTCTGCCAACAAGTTGGCAGTCTTAAAGATAATGTAGAGTGTTCAGAACTGTATAACTTAGCTCTCAACAAGTTGGCAGACTTTAAGTTTATAAGTAGAACTTTGGAAGCATAATACCTCATGCTGCCAACAAAATAATATATAGTTTGTAGAAGAATGCCAGACTTCAAACTGAAAAGCAAGACTCTGGAGATACAATAGTTCTTACTAACCCACAAGTTCGCAGTCTTTGAGATAATGTTCAGTACTTGGAACAGAAATACATTCTGTAGCCAACAAGTTGTTTCTATTTTTGCTATTGCCAACAAATTCGTACTCCATCATATATCGTTAAAAACAGTATTAATCTTCTCTCTTAGCTTTGCAACGCTAGCTATCGTATAATAGCCATTTTCATCTCTGGATAATGATAATATTATCTTCACACGTCTTCTTTTCTGAAGAAAGTAATCGATTAGTTTGTGTTTATGTCCAAAACTTTAGTAATTCGTTATGGTATTGCTCAAAGTCTAATTGCACATCCTTTTTATGCTGTCATGATCTAATCGTCCAGTTATTAACCAATATCATCACAGGGCTATTATTTCCTAAACTTATAAGTACGAAGGCTTTTACGACCGATGTTAATTGAACTAAAATTAGAACTAACACTAGCACTAACACTAGAACTATCACTAGGACTAACACTAGATCTAAAACTAGAAACTTTCGGGTTTCGCCGTGCGTTTTTTGAAAAAATGTTTGACGTTTCGGATGCCATGTTGCAACCTTCTTCAGAAACTGGTTCTAACTGACCAGTTAGACTGACCAGTTAGACTGACCAGTTAGACTAGTTAGAACCAGTTTCTGAACTGACCAGTTAGACTGACCAGTTAGACTGACCAGTTAGACTGACCAGTTAGACTGACCAGTTAGACTGACCAGTTAGACTGACCAGTTAGACTAGTTAGAACCAGTTTCTGAAGAAGGTTGCAACATGGCATCCGAAACGTCAAACATTTTTTCAAAAAACGCACGGCGAAACCCGAAAGTTTCTAGTTTTAGATCTAGTGTTAGTCCTAGTGATAGTTCTATTGTTAGTGCTAGTGTTAGTTCTAATTTTAGTTCAATTTTCTTAAACTTATTTTAAATTTTATTAATTGAAGACGAAAAAATCGAAATTGCAGACGTCATGAATTAAGAATCAATTCATGGCATCTGCAATTTTGGATCAGCTTTTTTTATTCTCAAAGTAATTTTTTTGAACCATGCCACTTAGAAGTAGTACAGCCGAGGTGTGGGACGTAGATCTTCCAGGTTGGAATCTGAACTGGTAAAATACCAAATATTTTACTAAAAAACGGCTTGTAATAGTTTGTAATTATATCTGAACTTAGGTAGTGATTATAATATTTTTTTTATTTAATTTGGACTGGCTTCTCCAATCGATTTCCTGACCTGTTCGTTGAATTGTACACTTTCCGCAGTAATAATAGGGTTAGTGTTAAGATGGTGAAATTCACAATTTCCCTATTGCAAAACTTATAATTTTCTATGCTTGGAGTTGCTCTTGAGATGGAAGCCGTCGACTGCAAATGAACCAGAAAACCTAAGTGATCGCAGCATTGGTTGTATGGATAAATGTAATCCACGAATATAAGAAGTGGTTATGAGCCGAGCATAATTATAAAGTGAAGAGCGTTGTTTAGGTCACAGTTGATTCTTGATGTGTTGCCTGCTTTTTTGGTTACTCTTCAGTTTATGAACTTGATTAGATTTTTATATTTTATCTCGATAAGCATTGCTCAATTAATGCGATTGATATCCAATAAAGTTAAATTTTGAACGGTAACTGTTAAAGTTTACGTACAGCAATCGTAGTTCAACCAATACTGATTTTGCAAATTTGTAGATTAGGAACTATGGTTCAACTTTGTGGGCGATTGCTTGGAAACATCTTAAAGATCAATCATTATTACGTAGAAATAGGCAATAATTGTATCGACTTGATGCTGTTTAATAAATCTTCGTTTAAGGGAGTTAATGAGCTTTTGCCGACCTATGCTTAATTTAGCAAAATTAATCTTGCATACGTAAGTATCGATGGTAACAAGTTTGAGGCTACAGGTGCCTTTCGTGTTTTGTACTGTTTCTTCAGTATCGTATTTGATTGAAAAGCAGCTGACAAAAATTGACCATTATGAACCCAACCCAACCCAACTCATCCCAACCCAAATATGATTTTACAAGACAATGTTTCCCAACCCAACCAAAGTACGTTTTGTCTTAATTTAAAAAAAATATTGTCAAGACATTTTTTCCCAACATTTCGTTCTTGAGACAAAAATGTTTTATTACAAAACTACTCCTTTTAACTTTTCTTATTAATCAATCTTATTAGATATTTTCAAAAGATCACCAAAAATCGATTTATTAACACATCATAATCAACTTTAAAGCATTAATAATGCAAAGTTTCATCTTTTTAATAAACCCATTCTCATTTCAAAGTAACATTTCATTCTTGAGACAAAAACGTTTTATTACAAAACTACTTCTTTTAACATTTCTTATTAATCAATCTGATTAAATATTTTCAAAGAATCACCAAAAATCGATTTATTACAACATCATAATCAACTTTATAGCATTAATAGTGCAAAGTTTCATCTTTTTAATAAACCCATTCTCATTTCAGAGTAACATTTCGTTCTTGAGACAAAAATGTTTTATTACAAAACTACTTTTTTTAAGATTTCTAATCAATCTAATTAGATATTTTCAAAAAATCACCAAAAATCGATTTATTAAGACATCATAATCAACATTATAGCATTGATAATGCAAAGTTTCATTTTTTTAATAAACCCATTCTCATTTCAAAGTAACGTTTCGTTCTTGAGACAAAAATGTTTCATTATAAAACTACTTTTTTTAACTTTTCTGATTAATTAATCTGATTAGATATTTTCAAAAAATCACCAAAAATCGATTTATTACAATATAATAATCAAAATTATATCATAACGAAATCATTCTTGATTGAAATTGACGTTTCATTTATGTTTTTTATTATCTTTATACGTTTTTGCAACATCTTTTTTAAAATAAGACATTGTAAAGAGTCATTTTTAAGGTCCATCTCTTCCATTTTCGACTCGCCCCTCGGACGGTACGATTCACCCTCCGTCCTCCCGACGCCACCCACCCCCGTTCCCTCCTTTTCCATTTACGAAGTAGGGTGAAAGAATAAAAGCGGGGCAGGCGTCGGGGGAGGAACGGGGTGGTGGACGATGGAGACTCGCGGGGGATCCGGGGGTGTAGCAGGACGCTCGCGCTACGGAAAAAGGGGGCGAATTTGCATCGGAAAGAGTAGATTGCTTCGTCCCGAGCGGCCATCTTACTCCTTCATTATTGGCCTCGCTTTTTTCCACCCTCTCTAAAGTCCCTATTCCTTCCTTCCTTTTTCAACCGGGTTCTTCAATTTAAAACCAACCCCCATCCCCGAGCTAAAGAGGTACTACTTCACTAAAACTAAAAAGTAACTTTTTTTCTTATTCGTTTTAATTATTTTTTTTTTAAGTTGGGGGTGGAGTCGTTTCGCCCCTTTAAGATTTTTATTGCACGCTCGTTTCAGACAATTGAACGACTCCCGGGGCCGTTAAACGAACGCGACTCACCCCTCCCAAAACCTTTTTAAGACAATTTTCTGGACGGTAAATAGAAGGGGGGAATAATAACAAAAAAAATCTTTTTTTAAAGAGTCGAATTGGTAACAACTTATTGATCGTTGGGGTTTTATTCTTTCATTCTCGTAGCGAGAAGAAATATTGGAGAGGGTTGCGAGTCGGAGAGATCAAAGAACACCCCCGATTTAAATTCATAAAACCGTACAAATTGAAATAATTGGACGGGCGCCTCTTTCGACTCGATTTTCTCTTTCTCTCCTCAACTCAAAAAGAAAAAAAAAAAGAAAAAGAGAAATCGTTAAAAAAGCTAAAATAAAATTTAAAAAAATAAAATCGGTTTTAAGAGAGAGGGTGAACTCTTCTTCTCGAAGGAATTAAAACGCTAATCGAAATCGCCTTCCCCTAAAAATGGGGTGCTGCGGGCTCTTTCCGGGCGAGAAAGAGTCCGCGGGGGCGGAAGGGGGTAAAAAATAATCGACGGGAAGTCCTTGTTTTTATCGATTTCGACCGAAAAGGGGGATGGATGCCGAATGAAAGTGAAAGGGGAAGTTTTGATTTGCAATCGTGATACTGCTCTTTTAAAAATCGGGTTTAAAATAATTATTGAAAAATTTCAATGTAATTAAAATAAAATTTAAAAAATAAGACGAAAAAATGTTCTTTTAAGGACAATAATGATGTTACGTAAAAGAATGAACGCAAATTATTTTTTTTAAGAGTACTTTTTTTTGTAAAAGATACATTGAGGTATTTAAAATTGTGATAAAATTAACTCATAGGGGTAAAAGTTATTGAGTGCGAAATGAAGTTATTAACAACCTATTCTAGTAATTCTTTAAATAATCAAGATTCAAATTGATTATATTCACAATTAGAACGTGAGAAGTATTGAATCTAAATAGTCTTGGAATTAACATTAATTTTAATTTAAAAAGAAGATTTTTTATGCAGCCCAAAAGCCCTCAATAATTTTACTTCTAGTTAATAGATGCAGCTACGTATTGTTCTAGAATCTAGATTTTTGATTTTGATAATTTTGTCTAAAGAAATAAATCTGAATTCGTACCAGACTAAAAGTAACTGGTATTGATCAATTTTTTAGGTTTTATGTCTAGATGAGAAGTACCTTCAAAATCATTAAAAATCGAAATTTTTCTGGAAAAACACAAAATTGGAATATTAAAAAAAGGAATTGTTTATTGTCTTACAATTAAACGAGTCTAGGAACAATTTAGCCACCCTGTATAGGTTTCAGTAGCTATCACATCTTTATACACTAGAAGAGACATTTTAGTCAGCAACAATGATGATGATGTCAAAATGCAAACAAATAGCAGACTTTTTGAGGATGGCATGCAAAAGATGGTAGCACGATGAGATAACTGCCTTAATATTCGTGAGAGTCAAGTAGAAAAGTAGCTAATAGTGCAGACATTCATGTAATTGGTATATACAATGGTATAATGGACAGCATGGGTGGTAAGATTCAATTTGGCAGATGGGTTAAAGTGAGCGAAAATACATCCATGAAAATCGAAATTTTCTTTTTTGAATATAATACGTTGATAGGAAGAAGAAGAAATTTCACACCAAATTGGAATATTAGAAAAAGGAATTGTTTGTTGTCTTACAATTAAACGAGTCTAAGAACAATTTGGCCACCCTGTATAGCTTTCAGTAGCTACCATATCTTTATGCACTTGAAGAA
Source organism: Onthophagus sagittarius (assembly GCA_036711965.1). Taxonomy (NCBI): domain Eukaryota; kingdom Metazoa; phylum Arthropoda; class Insecta; order Coleoptera; family Scarabaeidae; genus Onthophagus; species Onthophagus sagittarius. The sequence goes on from JASERS010000009.1 coordinate 16,074,500, forward strand.
GCAGTTTTGTTAGCAACAATGATGATGATGTGAAAATACAATCAAGTAGCAGATTTTTTGAGGATGGCATACAAAAGATGGTAGCACGATGAGATAACTGCCTTAATATTCGTGAGAGTCAAGTAAAAAAGTAGCTAATGGTGCAAACATTCATGTAATTGGTATAAACAATGGTATAATGGACAGCATGGGTGGTAAGAATCAATTTGGCGGATGGGTTAAAGTGAGCGAAAATACATCCATGACAATCGAAATTTTCTTTTTTGAATATAATACGTTGATAGGAAGAAGAAGAAATTTCACACCAAATTGGAATATTAGAAAAAGGAATTGTTTGTTGTCTTACAATTAAACGAGTCTAAGAACAATTTGGCCACCCTGTATAGCTTTCAGTAGCTACCATATCTTTATGCACTTGAAGAAGCAGTTTTGTTAGCAACAATGATGATGATGTGAAAATACAATCAAGTAGCAGATTTTTTGAGGATGGCATACAAAAGATGGTAGCACGATGAGATAACTGCCTTAATATTCGTGAGAGTCAAGTAAAAAAGTAGCTAATGGTGCAAACATTCATGTAATTGGTATAAACAATGGTATAATGGACAGCATGGGTGGTAAGAATCAATTTGGCGGATGGGTTAAAGTGAGCGAAAATACATCCATGACAATCGAAATTTTCTTTTTTGAATATAATACGTTGATAGGAAGAAGAAGAAATTTCACACCAAATTGGAATATTAGAAAAAGGAATTGTTTGTTGTCTTACAATTAAACGAGTCTAAGAACAATTTGGCCACCCTGTATAGCTTTCAGTAGCTACCATATCTTTATGCACTTGAAGAAGCATTTTAGTCAGCAACAATGATGATGATGTCAAAATGCAATCAAAAAGCAGATTTTTTGAGGATGGCATACAAAAGATAGTAGCACGATGAGATAACTGCCTTAATATTCGTGAGAGTCAAGTAGAAAAGTAGCTAATAGTGCAGACATTCATGTAATTGGTATATACAATGGTATAATGGACAGCATGGGTGGTAAGATTCAATTTGGCAGATGGGTTAAAGTGAGCGAAAATACATCCATGAAAATCGAAATTTTCTTTTTTGAATATAATACGTTGATAGGAAGAAGAAGAAATTTCACACCAAATTGGAATATTAGAAAAAAGAATTGTTTGTTGTCTTACAATTAAACGAGTCTAGGAACAATCTGGCCACCCTGTATAGCTTTCAGTAGCTACCATATCTTTATGCACTTGAAGAAGCAGTTTTGTTAGCAACAATGATGATGATGTGAAAATACAATCAAGTAGCAGATTTTTTGAGGATGGCATACAAAAGATGGTAGCACGATGAGATAACTGCCTTAATATTCGTGAGAGTCAACTAGAAAAGTAGCTAATGGTGCAGACATTCATTTAATTGGTATATACAACGGTATCGTAGACAGGAGGGGTGGTAAGAATCAATTTGGCGGATGGGTTAGAGTGAGCGAAAATACGTCCATGAAAATCGAAATTTTCTTTTTTGAATATAATACGGTGATAGGAAGAGGAAGAAATTTCACACCAAATTGGAATATTAGAAAAAGGAATTGTTTATTGTCTTACAATTAAACGAGTCTAGGAACAATCTGGCCACCCTGTATAGCTCTCAGTAGCTACCGTATCTTTATGCACTTGAAGAAGCATTTTAGTCAGCAACAATGATGATGATGTCAAAATGCAATCAAGTAGCAGATTTTTTGAGGATGGCATACAAAAGATGGTAGCACGATGAGATAACTGCCTTAATATTCGTGAGAGTCAACTAGAAAAGTAGCTAATGGTGCAGACATTCATTTAATTGGTATATACAACGGTATCGTAGACAGGAGGGGTGGTAAGAATCAATTTGGCGGATGGGTTAGAGTGAGCGAAAATACGTCCATGAAAATCGAAATTTTCTTTTTTGAATATAATACGGTGATAGGAAGAGGAAGAAATTTCACACCAAATTGGAATATTAGAAAAAGGAATTGTTTATTGTCTTACAATTAAACGAGTCTAGGAACAATCTGGCCACCCTGTATAGCTCTCAGTAGCTACCACGTCTTTATGCACTTGAAGAAGCATTTTAGTCAGCAACAATGATGATGATGTCAAAATGCAATCAAGTAGCAGATTTTTTGAGGATGGCATACAAAAGATGGTAGCACGATGAGATAACTGCCTTAATATTCGTGAGAGTCAACTAGAAAAGTAGCTAATGGTGCAGACATTCATTTAATTGGTATATACAACGGTATCGTAGACAGGAGGGGTGATAAGAATCAATTTGGCGGATGGGTTAGAGTGAGCGAAAATACGTCCATGAAAATCGGAATTTTCTTTTTTGAATACAATACGTTGATAGGAAGAGGAAGAAATTTCACACCAAATTGGAATATTAAAAAAAGGAATCGTTTATTGTCTTACAATTAAACGAGTCTAGGAACAATTTAGCCACCCTGCGTAGGTTTCAGTAGCTACCACATCTTCATACACTAGAAGAGACATTTTAGTCAGCAACAATGATGATGATGTCAAAATGCAAACAAATAGCAGACTTTTTGAGGATGGCATGCAAAAGATGGTAGCACGATGAGATAACTGCCTTAATATTCGTGAGAGTTAACTAGAAAAGTAGCTAATGGTGCAGACATTCATGTAATTGGTATATACAATGGTATAATGGACAGCATGGGTGGTAAGAATCAATTTGGCGGATGGGTTAGAGTGAGCGAAAATACATCCATGAAAATCGAAATTTTCTTTCTTGAATATAATACGTTGATAGGAAGAGGAAGAAATTTCACATCAAATTGGAATATTAGAAAAAGGAATCGTTTGTTGTCTTACAATTAAACGAGTCTAGGAACAATTTGGCCACCCTGTATAGCTCCCAGTAGCTACCACGTCTTTATGCACTTGAAGAAGCATTTTAGTCAGCAACAAGTATGATGTCAAAATTCAATCAAGTAGCAGATTTTTATGAGGATGGGTTAGAGCGAGCGAAAATACAACCATGAAAATCGAAATTTTCTTTTTTGAATATAATATGTTGATAGGAAGAGATGACAACTTATCAATGAGTTGTCTATGAAGCAACTCAATAAATCTTTTTTAGCACACATGTAAAGTGCTAAAGTAACAGATAATACTGATGGGTGACAAACACCATATTTTACCATATATTCAAATTCTAATTTAGCAATTTTGTACTTGATAGTGCCTCAGTGACGAGGGCGAAAGAAATGAAGATGAGAAAATTTTATATTTGTGTATTGGGTATTTCGTTCGGATTGGTTGATGGCGACCACATGACGTCAGGAACTTCACCATCAGCCAATCAGAACGAAATACCTGATACACAAATACCCAATTCTCCCTTGCACAAAAGGCAACTTAACGGACGGAATGTTTTGAAAGGAAACCAAATCTTACTGATGCGGAGTTAGAGGAAATAATGCAGACTGATAGTGAAGAGGAATTTCTTATCGATACATCATCAGAGGAAGATAGCAATGTTGATGAGTCAACCTATGAATCTGATAAAACAGGTCAAAATTCATGATTTCAATGATGTGCATTTTGGCCCTACGAGAAGTAACGCTGGTTCTAGGGAATTAGAGTGCTTTAAAATGTTCTTCACAGAAGACATAGTGACAGAAATATCTAAACAACTTATATTTCCAATTTGATAACTCGCAAAATTCAACTAAACTTCAATCTCGTCTCAAGCGTTGAAAGGATACGAACCTCAAAGAAATGTATTGTTTTTCCGCTATCAATCTTTTAATATCGCAGGTGAAAAAATTATGTTTGAATGATTACGGATCAAAAGAGTGGCTTCGATTAACCCCAGCATTTGTACAAATAATGTCAAGAGACAGATATTTGCTGCTTTTTGAAATATACATTTAGAGGAAATTTCAACCTATATTAAAATATATGTATTGATGAAAGCTTTCTGTTATTCAAGGGACGTTTGTTCTTCAAACAATACATACCATCAAAACGTCACCGTTTTGGTATAAAATTCTTCGTTAGTGTGATTGCAAAACGGTAAATCAGGCAATATAGTGTTATCTCTTATAAATGCCTATTTGAATAAAGGGCATACACTATATGTCGATAACTGGTATATAAATCCCACACTATGCATGTGGCACTGTAAAAGCTAATCGCAAGGGTATGCCTCTTATGAACAACAAATTTAAGGCAGGTGATATCGAACGCAGAGCAAGCAAAAACCTATTAGCAATCAAATGGCATGATGAGAGAGATGTTAGAATGTTATCAACAATGCACAACAATGAATTGGTGCCTTCTAATAAAGTTGATCGAAATACCGGTGAAAATGTGCTCCAGAAAGTCTTCATTCTAGATGCTATGTTCAACCGAAACAGTGAGAAGGTCATTAAAATGGTATAAGAAAACCTTTTTCCATTTATATGATTTAGCAGAATTGAATGCTTCTATACTCTATAATAAGTTAAATCCAACCCAAAACCCAGTAGGAGAATTTCAAATGAATTTGATGAAGCAATTACTTCATGCATATCATACACCCCAACAAGGCAATCAATTTGGTAGGCGTCCACAAGGTGCCAACTCATTATTACGCTTTATTAGACATTTTCCAACATTCCTGCCTGCAACAGCATCAAAACGTTGTATTGTATGTATAAAAAAGCAAAAGCGTAAAGAATCTCTGAACCCTGTAATGTTTCTTTATGTGTTGTACCTTGCTTTGAGGTCTTTCATACTAAAAAACCATTATTAATTTTAAGTAAGGTGTTAAAAGCACAAATTTCTTCATTTCTCAGCCTTATACACGAACATGGTCGCCGCATCTAAATTCGTCAAACTGCTCTACACGAATAAATACGCAATCATTGAAATCAACGCGCACAGCGAGCACAAAATCTCAAAACGCGTGATCAAAAGGTTAATATGTAGTGCTAACTAGCTATTTGGATTGGGTTAAGTTAAAGTTAATGAACCTAACCCAACTAACATCTAATGCTAATTTACGGTAGTATTAGATATTAGTTGAAAATCTTAACCTAACCATACTAGTTAGTTAGCATTATATACTACGATATGAGTTGGAAATGTAACCTAAACCAACCCAACCTATCTAGTTGACACTAAATATTAGTTGAGTTGGTCAGAAAAAAAAATCGGGTAGATGGGTTAAAGTTTATGGATCAATCCAACTCAATTCATATCCGTTGTTAATGCTAATTAGCTAGATGGCTAACTTGGTTAGATACCAGTTTTGTTGGGTTGATAAATTAATCTTAACCAAACCCAGCAAGTTGGATTTGGTTAGCTTAAAAGGTGGTATGTCACCTCTTGACAAACAAAACCCAAAGAACGGTAAATACTCTACATAGCGTAATGGGCTCATCCTACGGTCCGAGAGAAGTAAAAAAAGTCTCGGTCGTATATTCTCAGATATTGTATGGATGCATTGCATATGGTCTGATGATGACACCAATACTTGGCGGATAAGCTCGGTAGAATACAGAGAAAACTCAAGTATACAAATATATCGATCGTTAAAAGGTTGTGAAGCAACCAATAAAACAATGTTGGGTGGATCTGACCTTAGATGTGGACTTCTGTAAATCGAACGATCTCAGATTCCTCACCTCTCAATTCCTCTGAATGGCGCTGGATTAAATTTGAGGATAATTTACTTTGCGGTATATAAAAAAGCCTATATGTGAAAATGAAAAGTTTATGCGTTAGTTTATGTTAAAATTTAAGTCTTCGTAAAAAAAATTAATTAATGATTTTAATTAACAAGAAATGATCAAAAAATCTTACCTCAAGTTCAACGAGGCTTGAACGTCAAATAAATGTTTTTTTTTGTGACAAAATGTCCGGAAAACTCCGTGATTAATAATTACTATTATCCAAAATATATCGTATTGCGAATTAATCCGCTAATTTACGTTTTTGTCTTCACGACAAATTATTTTCTCACAAGCGATACTATCACGTTTGTCGACAAGTTAAGAATATTATGTAAGCGTATCCGGTTTTTCTTTTATACCCTTACTGACAAAAACTTGGTTTTAACGTCACATCTTGGACTGCGTGTTTCAAAACAACTTTTAATAAAAGTTATGTTTAACATTTATATAAAAATGAGAATTATAATGATTAATAATAAAAATGTTAAATGATATTTTAAGCATTAATGAAACGTTGAAAATTTATTAGGTATTAAATTATTTAAAATTTTATAAATTTCCATCTGTGGTTGAATGGAGAAAGTTTAGGATTAAAAATAATGAAAGGATTTATTTTTTGAAAAAATGAAGGAATCGCCATTATTGAGGATATCGCTGAAATTAAACATCATGGATCCAAAAAATATTTCGTCTCTTTTTTTACTAAATAATTAAATAAAATAACGCAATCATAAAAGGAGAAATATTCGTAACAAGTTGATGGCCAAACGAAGCATTCATGAAAAAAACGAGATCATGGAACGAGTGATGGAAGAATGGGAAGCAGGTTAGTCGAGAGATACAGGCCAAAGAAACTCATTCCAAAGTTAACACCATGGATAAATGGAATATGGGGAGAGGTAAACTACGGTATGAGCCAGTTCTTGAATGATCACGGCTGTTTTAAGAAGTATTTGTATAAATACAAGAGGGTCGAGGATGAGATATACGAAAATATTGCGGATGATGTGGCACATAGCCCTTTTTAGTATCGGAGATGGAGACAGAAAAGAGAGGAGGCCAGAAAAGCAATCTTTCCAGAATATTGTATTGATATTATGGATAAGAAGGAGGAATATTGGAGGATCGTTGAGAGAAACAAAGTTGTAGCTTATTTTTAAATATATGCTTTCTATCCACATAAAATTATATCCACATAAATAACACGCTTGAATAAATTTCATCAAAGGAAGTCTTCAAAAAATTGTCAAAAAACGTTAAATGAAAAGGATGAAGAAAAACTTGTTGCAGCTTTCTTAAACTTGGTTGGTGATGCCAGAATGAAATTGTTTAATTCTTTTGTTTATATATTTTGTTAATTCTGTTTATGTTTAACAGTATAACCAAAAAAAGAAGAGCAATCATCATAATGATTTAACATTGGATAAGGCTATAGCTTTGTAGATCTGTAGAAATGACTAAAAGTTGATCAAAAGTGATTGTGGATGATATAAAGAAGCAAAAATAAGCAAAAAGTAGAATATATATCAAGAAGTAGAGTAGATGTGAAACTATGTTCGTACTGTGAATGAGTACGAACATAGTTTGTGAAGTTTGAATGAGAAAATGGAGAAAAATAAAAGCGTTCATGAAATGGTTTCATCACCAACAGATGAAGAGAGGAAAACATGATGAAGAAAACAACAGTTTTTCATAAGAATTATTACGAAAAAACAACTTTTTCAGCTTGACTTTAGATATTATCATTTAACAATGAAAAAGTTCTGAAAACTGAGAATTGCGCAAAATGCTTAACACAAGATATGTCAAGTCTTTTGGAAGTAATTCAAATCTTCGAGTCTTTTGGTAGCAGTTTAAGCCTTTTCGAAGCATTTTAAGTCATCTAAAAGCATTTCCAGTCCTTTAAAACCAATATCTCGTCTTCCAGGTAGCATCGACTCTTCTGGAAGCAGTTTAAGTTTTTGAAAGTATTTGAAGTCTTCTGGAAGCAGTATCAAAACTTGAGGAAGCAATATTAAGTTTTCTAGAAGTAGTATAAAGTCTTCCAGTGGCAGTTTCTAGTCTTCTGGAAACAGTTGAAGCCTCCTCGAAGCATTCCAAATTTTTTAAAAGCATTTCAAGCATTTTAAAGCTACTATCAAGTCTACTAAAGATAGTATCGAGTCTTCTGGAAGCAGTTTAAGTTTTCTGAAAGTATTTTATGACTTTGGACGGAGACAGTATCTAGTCTCTTATAAACAGTATCAAATCTCCTAAAAGCAGCATCTAGAGTTGCGGAGGCAGTATCAATATCAGCATCAAGTCTTCAAGGGGCAGTATTAAGTCTTCTGGAAGCTGTATCAAGACTTGAGAAAGCAATATTAAGTCCTCTATCAAGCATACCATACCAATGAGAAGAATTGGCGAATGACACCTTGGAGAAAAAAAAAGAAGAAGGAGAGGGGCGCTCCTAATAATTTTAATAATTATTAAAAGTCAAAGCGATTTTCTTTGACACGAGCAAATCGAAAGAGGAGATACACGAAAAGAACTCAAAAACTCCGAAGAAAACTCCTAACCCTCACACTATCTGGCTGCCCAATATCTCAGGCCAGATCTCTGCTAGCAGATTTCCCCCGACACAGTTTCGAACAGATGTCCACAACAATAATATTAGGCATAGGCACACATTAACAATACCTCAGCATAGACTGGAAAGTTTCAAAACAGTTTTCTTATTGTATGCCTAAATTATTAAACGAATTTACTCTTTCGGAGCTGTCGGAGAGTGGGCGGGTTTTTTAACTATCATCGTTAGACTATATCTGGTAATAAGTTATGTATTTTGAGATAATTATGAAGAAATTTTATTAATGATATTTATTTCTATCTATTCTGGTTCTCGAGTTACAACCTATGTTTATAATCAAAATATTTAATTTTGACTTTTTGATATTTTCTGCTACATACATAAAGAACTGTCATCATTAATCTTTATCTGGTAATGGATTATGTATTTTGAGATAATTATAAACAACTTTTGTTAATGATATTTAATTCTATCTATTTTGACTCTCGAGTTACAACCTATGTTTATAACAAACATTTTCAATTTTGACGTTTTGATATTTCCTACTACATACATAAAGATCTATTATCGTTAGACTTTATTTGGTGATGGATTATGTATTTTGGTACAATTATAAACAATTTTTACTAATGACATTTAATTCTATCTATTTTGGTTCTTGAGATACAACCCATGTTTATAACGAAAATTTTCAATTTTGACGTTTTGATATTTCCTACTACATTCATAGAGAACGGTCATCGCTAGACTTAATTTTGTAATGGATTATATATTTTGGGATAATTATAAATAATTTTTATTAATAACATTTAACTCCATCTATATTGGTTCTTGAGATACAACCTATGTTTATAACCAAAATTTTCAATTTTGACGTTTTGATATTTCTTACTACATACATAAAGATCTATTATCGTTAGACTTTACTTAGTGATGGATTATGTATTTTGGGATAATTATAAACAATTTCTATTAATAGCATTTAATTCTATCTATTTTAGTTCTTGAAATACAACCTATGTTTATAATCAAAATTTTCAATTTTGACGTTTTGATATTTCCCACTACATACATAAAGATCTATTATCGTTAGACTTTACTTAGTGATGGATTATGTATTTTGAGATAATTATAAACAATTTTTATTAATGACATTTAATTCTATCTATTTTGGTTCTTGAGATACAACCTATGTTTATAATAAAAATTTTCAATTTTGACGTTTTGATATTTCCCACTACATACATAAAGATCTATTATCGTTAGACTTTACTTGGTGATGGATTATGTATTTTGAGATAATTATAAACAATTTTTATTAATGACATTTAATTCTATCTATTTTGGTTCTTGAGATACAACCTATGTTTATAACGAAAATTTTCAATTTTGACGTTTTGATATTTCCTACTACATTCATAGAGAACGGTCATCGCTAGACTTAATTTTGTAATGGATTATATATTTTGGGATAATTATAAATAATTTTTATTAATAACATTTAACTCCATCTATATTGGTTCTTGAGATACAACCTATGTTTATAACCAAAATTTTCAATTTTGACGTTTTGATATTTCTTACTACATACATAAAGATCTATTATCGTTAGACTTTACTTAGTGATGGATTATGTATTTTGGGATAATTATAAACAATTTCTATTAATAGCATTTAATTCTATCTATTTTAGTTCTTGAAATACAACCTATGTTTATAATCAAAATTTTCAATTTTGACGTTTTGATATTTCCCACTACATACATAAAGATCTATTATCGTTAGACTTTACTTGGTGATGGATTATGTATTTTGAGATAATTATAAACAATTTTTATTAATGACATTTAATTCTATCTATTTTGGTTCTTGAGATACAACCTATGTTTATAACCAAAATTTTCAATTTTGACGTTTTGATATTTCTTACTACATACATAAACATCTATTATCGTTAGACTTTACTTGGTGATGGATTATGTATTTTGGTACAATTATAAACAATTTTTACTAATGACATTTAATTCTATCTATTTTGGTTCTTGAGATACAACCCATGTTTATAACGAAAATTTTCAATTTTGACGTTTTGATATTTCCTACTACATTCATAGAGAACGGTCATCGCTAGACTTAATTTTGTAATGGATTATATATTTTGGGATAATTATAAACAATTTTTATTAATGACATTTAATTCTATCTATTTTGGTTCTTGAGATACAACCTATGTTTATAACCAAAATTTTCAATTTTGACGTTTTGATATTTCTTACTACATACATAAACATCTATTATCGTTAGACTTTACTTGGTGATGGATTATGTATTTTGGTACAATTATAAACAATTTTTACTAATGACATTTAATTCTATCTATTTTGGTTCTTGAGATACAACCCATGTTTATAACGAAAATTTTCAATTTTGACGTTTTGATATTTCCTACTACATTCATAGAGAACGGTCATCGCTAGACTTAATTTTGTAATGGATTATATATTTTGGGATAATTATAAATAATTTTTATTAATAACATTTAACTCCATCTATATTGGTTCTTGAGATACAACCTATGTTTATAACCAAAATTTTCAATTTTGACGTTTTGATATTTCCTACTACATACATAAAGATCTATTATCGCTAGACCTTATTTGGTGATGGATTATCTATTTTGGGATAATTATAAACAATTTCTATTAGTAACATTTAATTCTATCTATTTTGGTTCTTGAGATACAACCCATGTTTATAACGAAAATTTTCAATTTTGACGTTTTGATATTTCTTACTACATACATAAAGATCTATTATCGATAGACTTTACTTGGTGATGGATTATGTATTTTGGTACAATTATAAACAATTTTTACTAATGACATTTAATTCTATTTATTTTGGTTCTTGAGATACAACCCATGTTTATAACGAAAATTTTCAATTTTGACGTTTTGATATTTCCTACTACATTCATAGAGAACGGTCATCGCTAGACTTAATTTTGTAATGGATTATATATTTTGGGATAATTATAAATAATTTTTATTAATAACATTTAACTCCATCTATATTGGTTCTTGAGATACAACCTATGTTTATAACCAAAATTTTCAATTTTGACGTTTTGATATTTCCTACTACATACATAAAGATCTATTATCGCTAGACCTTATTTGGTGATGGATTATCTATTTTGGGATAATTATAAACAATTTCTATTAGTAACATTTAATTCTATCTATTTTGGTTCTTGAGATACAACCCATGTTTATAACGAAAATTTTCAATTTTGACGTTTTGATATTTCTTACTACATACATAAAGATCTATTATCGATAGACTTTACTTGGTGATGGATTATGTATTTTGGTACAATTATAAACAATTTTTACTAATGACATTTAATTCTATTTATTTTGGTTCTTGAGATACAACCCATGTTTATAACGAAAATTTTCAATTTTGACGTTTTGATATTTCCTACTACATTCATAGAGAACGGTCATCGCTAGACTTAATTTTGTAATGGATTATATATTTTGGGATAATTATAAATAATTTTTATTAATAACATTTAACTCCATCTATATTGGTTCTTGAGATACAACCTATGTTTATAACCAAAATTTTCAATTTTGACGTTTTGATATTTCCTACTACATACATAAAGATCTATTATCGCTAGACCTTATTTGGTGATGGATTATCTATTTTGGGATAATTATAAACAATTTCTATTAGTAACATTTAATTCTATCTATTTTGGTTCTTGAGATACAACCCATGTTTATAACGAAAATTTTCAATTTTGACGTTTTGATATTTCTTACTACATACATAAAGATCTATTATCGATAGACTTTACTTGGTGATGGATTATGTATTTTGGTACAATTATAAACAATTTTTACTAATGACATTTAATTCTATTTATTTTGGTTCTTGAGATACAACCCATGTTTATAACGAAAATTTTCAATTTTGACGTTTTGATATTTCCTACTACATTCATAGAGAACAGTCATCGCTAGACTTAATTTTGTAATGGATTATATATTTTGGGATAATTATGAATAATTTTTATTAATAACATTTAACTCCATCTATTTTGGTTCTTGAGATACAATCTATGTTTATAACCAAAATTTTCAATTTTGACGTTTTGATATTTCCTACTACATACATAAAGATCTATTATCGCTAGACCTTATTTGGTGATGGATTATCTATTTTGGGATAATTATAAACAATTTCTATTAGTAACATTTAATTCTATCTATTTTGGTTCTTGAGATACAACCCATGTTTATAACGAAAATTTTCAATTTTGACGTTTTGATATTTCCTACTACATTCATAGAGAACAGTCATCGCTAGACTTAATTTTGTAATGGATTATATATTTTGGGATAATTATAAATAATTTTTATTAATAACATTTAACTCCATCTATTTTGGTTCTTGAGATACAACCTATGTTTATAACCAAAATTTTCAATTTTGACGTTTTGATATTTCCTACTACATACATAAAGATCTATTATCGCTAGACCTTATTTGGTGATGGATTATCTATTTTGGGATAATTATAAACAATTTCTATTAGTAACATTTAATTCTATCTATTTTGGTTCTTGAGATACAACCCATGTTTATAACGAAAATTTTCAATTTTGACGTTTTGATATTTCTTACTACATACATAAAGATCTATTATCGATAGACTTTACTTGGTGATGGATTATGTATTTTGGTACAATTATAAACAATTTTTACTAATGACATTTAATTCTATTTATTTTGGTTCTTGAGATACAACCCATGTTTATAACGAAAATTTTCAATTTTGACGTTTTGATATTTCTTACTACATACATAAAGATCTATTATCGATAGACTTTACTTGGTGATGGATTATGTATTTTGGTACAATTATAAACAATTTTTACTAATGACATTTAATTCTATTTATTTTGGTTCTTGAGATACAACCCATGTTTATAACGAAAATTTTCAATTTTGACGTTTTGATATTTCCTACTACATTCATAGAGAACGGTCATCGCTAGACTTAATTTTGTAATGGATTATATATTTTGGGATAATTATAAATAATTTTTATTAATAACATTTAACTCCATCTATATTGGTTCTTGAGATACAACCTATGTTTATAACCAAAATTTTCAATTTTGACGTTTTGATATTTCCTACTACATACATAAAGATCTATTATCGCTAGACCTTATTTGGTGATGGATTATCTATTTTGGGATAATTATAAACAATTTCTATTAGTAACATTTAATTCTATCTATTTTGGTTCTTGAGATACAACCCATGTTTATAACGAAAATTTTCAATTTTGACGTTTTGATATTTCTTACTACATACATAAAGATCTATTATCGATAGACTTTACTTGGTGATGGATTATGTATTTTGGTACAATTATAAACAATTTTTACTAATGACATTTAATTCTATTTATTTTGGTTCTTGAGATACAACCCATGTTTATAACGAAAATTTTCAATTTTGACGTTTTGATATTTCCTACTACATTCATAGAGAACGGTCATCGCTAGACTTAATTTTGTAATGGATTATATATTTTGGGATAATTATAAATAATTTTTATTAATAACATTTAACTCCATCTATATTGGTTCTTGAGATACAACCTATGTTTATAACCAAAATTTTCAATTTTGACGTTTTGATATTTCCTACTACATACATAAAGATCTATTATCGCTAGACCTTATTTGGTGATGGATTATCTATTTTGGGATAATTATAAACAATTTCTATTAGTAACATTTAATTCTATCTATTTTGGTTCTTGAGATACAACCCATGTTTATAACGAAAATTTTCAATTTTGACGTTTTGATATTTCTTACTACATACATAAAGATCTATTATCGATAGACTTTACTTGGTGATGGATTATGTATTTTGGTACAATTATAAACAATTTTTACTAATGACATTTAATTCTATTTATTTTGGTTCTTGAGATACAACCCATGTTTATAACGAAAATTTTCAATTTTGACGTTTTGATATTTCCTACTACATTCATAGAGAACGGTCATCGCTAGACTTAATTTTGTAATGGATTATATATTTTGGGATAATTATAAATAATTTTTATTAATAACATTTAACTCCATCTATATTGGTTCTTGAGATACAACCTATGTTTATAACCAAAATTTTCAATTTTGACGTTTTGATATTTCCTACTACATACATAAAGATCTATTATCGCTAGACCTTATTTGGTGATGGATTATCTATTTTGGGATAATTATAAACAATTTCTATTAGTAACATTTAATTCTATCTATTTTGGTTCTTGAGATACAACCCATGTTTATAACGAAAATTTTCAATTTTGACGTTTTGATATTTCTTACTACATACATAAAGATCTATTATCGATAGACTTTACTTGGTGATGGATTATGTATTTTGGTACAATTATAAACAATTTTTACTAATGACATTTAATTCTATTTATTTTGGTTCTTGAGATACAACCCATGTTTATAACGAAAATTTTCAATTTTGACGTTTTGATATTTCTTACTACATACATAAAGATCTATTATCGATAGACTTTACTTGGTGATGGATTATGTATTTTGGTACAATTATAAACAATTTTTACTAATGACATTTAATTCTATTTATTTTGGTTCTTGAGATACAACCCATGTTTATAACGAAAATTTTCAATTTTGACGTTTTGATATTTCCTACTACATTCATAGAGAACGGTCATCGCTAGACTTAATTTTGTAATGGATTATATATTTTGGGATAATTATAAATAATTTTTATTAATAACATTTAACTCCATCTATATTGGTTCTTGAGATACAACCTATGTTTATAACCAAAATTTTCAATTTTGACGTTTTGATATTTCCTACTACATACATAAAGATCTATTATCGCTAGACCTTATTTGGTGATGGATTATCTATTTTGGGATAATTATAAACAATTTCTATTAGTAACATTTAATTCTATCTATTTTGGTTCTTGAGATACAACCCATGTTTATAACGAAAATTTTCAATTTTGACGTTTTGATATTTCTTACTACATACATAAAGATCTATTATCGATAGACTTTACTTGGTGATGGATTATGTATTTTGGTACAATTATAAACAATTTTTACTAATGACATTTAATTCTATTTATTTTGGTTCTTGAGATACAACCCATGTTTATAACGAAAATTTTCAATTTTGACGTTTTGATATTTCCTACTACATTCATAGAGAACGGTCATCGCTAGACTTAATTTTGTAATGGATTATATATTTTGGGATAATTATAAATAATTTTTATTAATAACATTTAACTCCATCTATATTGGTTCTTGAGATACAACCTATGTTTATAACCAAAATTTTCAATTTTGACGTTTTGATATTTCCTACTACATACATAAAGATCTATTATCGCTAGACCTTATTTGGTGATGGATTATCTATTTTGGGATAATTATAAACAATTTCTATTAGTAACATTTAATTCTATCTATTTTGGTTCTTGAGATACAACCCATGTTTATAACGAAAATTTTCAATTTTGACGTTTTGATATTTCTTACTACATACATAAAGATCTATTATCGATAGACTTTACTTGGTGATGGATTATGTATTTTGGTACAATTATAAACAATTTTTACTAATGACATTTAATTCTATTTATTTTGGTTCTTGAGATACAACCCATGTTTATAACGAAAATTTTCAATTTTGACGTTTTGATATTTCCTACTACATTCATAGAGAACAGTCATCGCTAGACTTAATTTTGTAATGGATTATATATTTTGGGATAATTATGAATAATTTTTATTAATAACATTTAACTCCATCTATTTTGGTTCTTGAGATACAATCTATGTTTATAACCAAAATTTTCAATTTTGACGTTTTGATATTTCCTACTACATACATAAAGATCTATTATCGCTAGACCTTATTTGGTGATGGATTATCTATTTTGGGATAATTATAAACAATTTCTATTAGTAACATTTAATTCTATCTATTTTGGTTCTTGAGATACAACCCATGTTTATAACGAAAATTTTCAATTTTGACGTTTTGATATTTCCTACTACATTCATAGAGAACAGTCGTCGCTAGACTTAATTTTGTAATGGATTATATATTTTGGGATAATTATAAATAATTTTTATTAATAACATTTAACTCCATCTATTTTGGTTCTTGAGATACAACCTATGTTTATAACCAAAATTTTCAATTTTGACGTTTTGATATTTCCTACTACATACATAAAGATCTATTATCGCTAGACCTTATTTGGTGATGGATTATCTATTTTGGGATAATTATAAACAATTTCTATTAGTAACATTTAATTCTATCTATTTTGGTTCTTGAGATACAACCCATGTTTATAACGAAAATTTTCAATTTTGACGTTTTGATATTTCCTACTACATTCATAGAGAACAGTCGTCGCTAGACTTAATTTTGTAATGGATTATATATTTTGGGATAATTATAAATAATTTTTATTAATAACATTTAACTCCATCTATTTTGGTTCTTGAGATACAACCTATGTTTATAACCAAAATTTTCAATTTTGACGTTTTGATATTTCCTACTACATACATAAAGATCTATTATCGCTAGACCTTATTTGGTGATGGATTATCTATTTTGGGATAATTATAAACAATTTCTATTAGTAACATTTAATTCTATCTATTTTGGTTCTTGAGATACAACCCATGTTTATAACGAAAATTTTCAATTTTGACGTTTTGATATTTCCTTCTACATTCATAGAGAACAGTCATCGGTAGACTTAATTTTGTAATGGATTATATATTTTGGGATAATTATAAATAATTTTTATTAATAACATTTAATTCTATCTATTTTGGTTCTTGAGATACAACCTATGTTTATAACCAAAATTTTCAATTTTGACGTTTTGATATTTCCTAAATATATCGTTTCTAATCCAGAATCGGCATTACTATACTAGTATTGCACTACTTTGAGATATTCCGCTGATTCAAACGTACCATTTCTGAAGAAAGTTGTAACATAAATTCGTTCAAAGAACGCACGGATCTTTACGTTAAAACTTTTACTAAGAGAACATTTTTTACAGAAAAATTTGCTCAAATTTAAAATTAACTAATAATTGGGTGCGTAGTGAACTTAACATAATTTTTTTAACCTTCTAACATTTTTAATCCAAATTCAATTTCATCTCCAATTAGAACTTATTACCAAGAACACCTTTTTTTCCATAAACAATCTTTTAACCACATTAACCGTGACTCAACTTTTCCGGGGAATCCCCCAAAATAAACCTCCAACAAACATGTTATTCACGAGCGTGTATTCTTAAGAAACTTGTAAACGTCTTAATCCCATTTAAACGCTTACACCGTGTTGTCGTAAAGTTTGAAATTGTTTCGTCGTAGTTTTTGAAACACTTTCTTTCCGTTAAAACTTTTTTTTGTGTTTTAGGGAGCCGTTATCTCTCCCGAAATTTATTACTTTACGTAGCCGAAAAAGGCGTCGCGAAATAAGTGTAATAAATTACGTCGTCTTGAGAGGACCGGGGGCGGCGGGGTTGGGGCTGGAAAGACCATTCAAAAGATTGTCAAAAGTAATGGCTGCCGCGATTAACCGGGAGCCGAACGGACAAAGAGGGTCGTTTTTCAAAATTGTTTCTCCTCCGGTTGAGACAAACCCTAAATCATTTTTTTTTTATTCGCTCAATATCAAATTGGAAAAAAAAATAATGAAGCGAATTAAACGTAATAGGAATAATTTATCTATTCAAGTAATTAGCGTTTAAACGATCTAATTTTCGAATTCGTTTAAGTATTTAACACGAAAATTTTTTTTTTACGATTTTAAATCGAGTACTCGGAATCAAATTGACAAATTAAGCGGAAAATTTGATTATTTAAATCGATTTAGAATGGGATGAGAAAATAATTTTTTACCTGGAATATAAGGATTGATTTTCCATTCCTGCAAAAAATAAATAAAGAATAATTAAAAAATTATTCTGCGTGGTGATTTTCCTAAAAAAAAACAAAATTAAATCCCAATTGTTTTATAAACGATTATTCCTCAAAAACAAAAAAAAACAAAATTAACGTGTTCAATCATTATTTAAACGACTTAATTAATAGTATAATTAAGCTTTAAACACTTAATAAAAAATATTAAATTGTAATAAAAGTGCCATCTCTTAGCTGAAAGAGCAATGTAAATTAAATTGTGATCCACCCCTACTTTAAAAGGGGTTGTTACCCCAACTAAAAGGAGGTTCGTCGTTTCTACGTCACCGAATAACGGCAGCACCGATCGGAATAACCGCGTGACGTCAATAATGAGCAAACAGCGCCTCTTACACTCGATTGTTAGAACTAATATTTAAATAAGGTATATCACTCGACGTGTTAATTGGAAATATAAATGTATATAATGGGACCTTCGGGTTTTAAAAATAATCTTCATATTTTGATATGCGTCGAAATTATGCAGTTTATGATTAATTTGTTTTTGGTTAATATCTCAATTCGTTTTTGAAATATGATTTTTTAAATGAAATATTTTACATAAACAAACTTATTGCACATTATTGCCTTATCTTTCTATCAGTTTTCTGTAGATATAAATCAGGTCTTGTATTTTTGTAATTGCTGTTGGGTTTATGTTGTCAATGGATTAATATATGTTCTGGTACACTTGTATCATTAGCTCTTTTAGCTGGATTTGTATATGTTTGTTAGATTGTAACAGGGATTAACTGTATTGATGGCTACACCCAAAATATGATAAAATAGGACCATGGGAAATCTGTTGGTTTTTCTTTGTGTTGAATGTTGTTGAGCAAGCTGATCACCTTCATCAACACCTCTGATTTTGTTGTATGATGATTATGGATTTTTTTTGTCTGTGTATGAAACAAATATTAATAATAATTTTGTTAGCAACAACATCACTATGCATGTCGTGTGCACAGCATGCTACAGCCACGTCCCCTCCTATAAAGACTAATAAATAGAGGAATATGGTGATCAAAGAATAGAAAATTTAGAAATTGAAACTAACTTTCTTTTGAATTTTATTTATTTTAAAATTGATCTCGCTGTGGTGACATGTTGAATTTTCGTTTAAAAGAAGTGCTGGATTAAGGTTGTCGATGTTTATTGCCAATTCCTTGTTGTTTTTGAAAATTACAAAATGTTTCGGAAATTGTTTTATTACCTTAAATGGCCCTTCGGATCTTGGTGTTAAAGATGGTCTAATCCCATTAATTTTGACAAAAACAAATTTTGAAGAAAATAAATCTTTATGAATAAAAGGTTTTTGTATTGAATGAAAAGCTGTATTTATAGGTTTCAAACAAGAGAATGTTTCTCGCAAGCTGGACAGCAATGGATCAATTTCTGAAGGGTTTTTAGAATTAACAAAAAATTCTCCAGGAAGTCTAAGTGGTTGACCATACACAAGTTCGGCGGACGAACAACCTAGATCTTCCTTAAGAGATGATCTGAGGCCAAGGAGAACTAAGGGAAGATCATTGTTCCACCTCGTAGTGTTACCTCTGGCAGTTCTAAAATTCCATTGCTTTGGGGATGGAAGGTGGATGTATGAATTTGACGCGTTCCTAAAAAAGTGTGAAATTTTGCGAAAAGTTTTGATTCGAATTGTTGCCCCTGATCATCGGTGATAGTGCTATGAATGCCAAATCGGCTTAAATAATGCCAAAACAATGTATCCGCAATTGTATTAGTACTAATATCTTTGAGAGGAAAAACCTCTGGCCAACGTGTCAACCGATCTATTACGGTGAGCACATATGAGCATCCAAGGGACGGAGTGAGAGGACCGCAATACCAAGTCTTCTGGAAGCAGTTTAAGTGTTCTAACAGCAGTTTAAGCCTTCTGGAAGCAGTATCAAGTCTCCTAGAAACAGTATCACGACTTGTGGAAGCAATACCAAGTCTTCTGGAAGCAGTATCAAGACTTGAGGAAGCAATATCAAGTTTTATAGAAGTAGTATCAAGTCTTCCAGGGGCACTATCATGTTTTTTGAAAGCAGTTTAAGTCTTCTGAAAACATTTTAAGTCTTCTGGAAGCTGGATCAAGTCTCCTAGCAGCAGTATCAAGACTTGTGGAAGCAATACCAAGTCTTCTGGAAGCAGTTTAAGTATTCTAACAGCAGTTTAAGTCTTCTGGAAGCAGTATCAAGTCTCCTAGAAGCAGTATCACAACTTGTGAAAGCAATACCAAGTCTTCTGGAAGCAGTATCAAGACTTGAGAAAGCATTACAAGTTTTATAGAAGTAGTATCAAGTCTTCCAGGGGCACTATCATGTTTTCTGGAAGCAGTTTAAGTCTTCTGAAAGCATTTTAAGTCTTCTGGAAGCTGTATCAAGTCTCCTAGCAGCAGTATCAAGACTTGTGGAAGCAATACCAAGTCTTCTGGAAGCAGTATCAAGACTTGAGGAAGCAATATCAAGTTTTATAGAAGTAGTATCAAGTCTTCCAGGGGCACTATCATGTCTTCTGGAAGCAGTTTAAGTCTTCTGAAAGCATTTTAAGTCTTCTGGAAGTTGTATCAAGTCTCCTAGAAGCAGTATCACGACTTGTGGAAGTAATATCAAGTCTTCTGGAAGCAGTTTAAGTGTTCTAACAGCAGTTTAAGTGTAATAACAGCAGTTTAAGTCTTCTGAAAACAGTATCAAGTCTCCTAGAAGCAGTATCACGACTTGTGGAAGCAATAAAAAGTTTTCTGGAAGCAGTATCAAGACTTGAGGAAGCAATATCAAGTTTTATAGAAGTAGTATCAAGTCTTCCAGGGGCACTATCATGCCTTCTGGAAGCAGTTTAAATCTTCTGAAAGCATTTTAAGTCTTCTAGAAGCTGTACCAAGTCTCCTAGAAGCAGTATCACGACTTGTGAAAGCAATACCAAGTCTTCTGGAAGCAGTATCAAGACTTGAGGAAGCAATATCAAGTTTTATAGAAGTAGTATCAAGTCTTCCAGGGGCACTATTTATGTCTTCTGGAAGCAGTTTAAATCTTCTGAAAGCATTTTAAGTCTTCTGGAAGCTGTATCAACTCTCCTAGAAGCAGTATCACGACTTGTGGAAGCAATACCAAGTCTTCTGGAAGCAGTTTAAGTGTTCTAACAGCAGTTTAAGTCTTCTGAAAGCAGTATCAAGTCTCCTAGAAGCAGTATCACGACTTGTGGAAGCAATACCAAGTTTTCTGGAAGCAGTATCAAGACTTGAGGAAGCAATATCAAGTTCTATAGAAGTAGTATCAAGTCTTCCAGGGGCAATATCATGTCTTCTGGAAGCACTTTAAGTCTTCTGAAAGCATTTTAAGTCTTCTGGAAGCTGTATCAAGTCTCCTAGAAGCAGTATCACGACTTGTGAAAGCAATATCAAGTCTTCTGGAAGTATACAAGCGGACGAACAACTTAGATCTTCCTTAAGAGATGATCTGAGGCCAAGGAGAACTAAGGGAAGATCATTGTTCTACCTCGTAGTGTTACCTCTGGCAGTTATCGCTGTTTTTAAGGAACGGTGAAATCTTTCTAAAATTCCGTTGCTTTGGAGATGGAAGGTGGAACAGGTTTTTCTCCATAACTAAATGTGTTTTGTCATGTGTGGCCAAAAGAATCGTGTTTTGATGATGTGTGTAGTAGCGCGAATACCTGGATGTGTTAAACTATAAAATTTGTTGAAAATTGTTTTCCGAAATTTTTGTGGTATATATATTCGAGGATTATTTGTTGAAATGTCGCACCAAAGCTTTAAATCAGAATGTGATGTTGATTGTTGCGAAAGGTTATATTTAATAGTTTGAGTATTGTTTATTTAATAAATGAGTTAATTCTGTGTCATTAAGTTGTGAGTTTTGAGAATCAATATTTGTTCTGAACACAATGTTTGATTCTCCTTTAATGTACCTGATATCTGATGTGAATTGTGTTATGTAACTAAGATATCGTGTCTGACGTGGAGTTTTTTCTGTGTTAGAAAACATTGTGTTGATTACTGGTTTGTGATCAGTATAAACTATAAATTGATGTCAATGTAAAAAATGTTTAAAGAATTTGATACTAGAGTAAATTGCTAATAATTCTCTGTCAAAAGTTGAGTAATTTATTTGGCTTGATAATTTTTGGGAAAAAATGCTAAAGGTTGTGTTTTGTTGTCTATAGTCTGCGATAAAACTGCTCCTATGCCTTTACTTGAGGCACCTGTCGTTAGTGAAAGAGTTGCTTATGGTGATAGATGTGCAAGTGAAACAGATTTTGATAAAAGTTCTTTAGCTGTAGTGAAAGAAATGTCGTGATCATGTGTCCAAGAAATGATCGATTTAAGTTTTTGTGAATAAAGTGTTTTTGATAAATGATGTAAAGGAGCTAAAATGTTTGAAATGTTTGGTAAAAATCTGTAGTAAAAATTGATCATTCCTAAGAATCGTTGTAACTGTTTAAGTGTCGTTGGTTTGGGAAATTCAGTTATGGCATTAACCTTAGATTGCGAAGGGCGAATGCCATCAGCAGATATTTGATGATCTAGGAAATTTAAATCTGAAACTCCAAAAATACATTTTGTTGGTTGTATATTGATACTATATGAGCTTAACCTCTCAAATAATTGTTGTAAATGAAAATACAGATACACGAAAAGGAAATCTAAACCAGAAAGAACTTCGTTAATAAACCTTTGAAAGGTTTGTGCAGCATTACGTAAACCGAAAGGCATTCTTGTGAGCCCTAAAAGCCTCTTTAAGTTTTGAACGGCAAAAGGATATTGAAACAGTGAAGTTGAAACAGCTGCTGGTGTGTTAAGACTTATGAACAGAATACAAAATCCGTATCCTAACACGTTCATTGATGGTAGCGATTCAAATTCATCCGGACAATGATATTGCAACTCTAGATATTACAGATTTAGATAACATTGTAGATCCAGATGACACACTCCATTCTAATAATGATCAAAACCCCATAGTTGACATACTTATTTCCGACCCTCCTATAAATCACGGAAACAATCAAATAATCATATCCTTTGTATAATCAAAGCTCATAGCGTTCAAAACAAAAGCCCTAATAAAAATCACTATGAAACGTACAATACAAGTAATAAAGATGAATTGAAATTTGGTCAACCAACCTAAAAAATTTCTAATTACTCAGACTACTCTCCAAAATCTCTCATTCTGAAGTTTTGTAGAACGAGGCAATCGCAAACCAAAGCAAGTTATATGGCTATTAAGTTCGCCTATATGATGGTGGTACCTTTATCTAGTGGAGTGGTACCTTTACTTAATGGAGCATTTACTTCCTTAACGGAGTCTGAATCATCAGTGTAGCTTTTAAGACTATTTTTTACTTGTAGTTATGTGGAACTTGGGTGGGTGAGACATCTTTTTGCAAAAATATGGTGTAGGGGTAAGAAGTCCGTTTTACTTTCCAGAATTGGCGCATTGGAATACCTGCTGCATGCAATCGAATCATGTTAAATTACCTCTTAAATAAACAGATGAAATAGGTTAGCTTCAACATGTTATTTTCATTTTCGTATGGTTTTATATAACCTGTTCTTTATTAAGTGCAATAGAGGATGTATCATACCACCACACCATATGTAAGCTATCTGGGCTTATTTGCTTGTCAAAGTTATTTAACCGTGCAAAAAGAAGCAACTCTATCTTTTTAGGATTCACACCAAAACTCAATCTATTTGAGAGACACGTGCATCCCATCAAAAAACACCTTTACGTGCTTACCTTAGAGGAGGATGGTTAGATCATCTGTATAATCAACTATTATAAAGATGATTTCAATGAGTTATTATTTTAAGAGGTTATCCAGAGTAAGATTCCACAAATGTTGGGACAGTACACCCCCTTGTGAAAAACTCCTCCTTGAAGACTGACATCGCCAGCCTTAAAACTATCCTATGCTCAAGAGTGTTATCAATCCAAACACAAATAGTCATCGGTGGTACCTTACGCTCTAACAAGACATCGTTACTACCAGAGAAAATTGGGTCGTCAAAGTCTACAAAAACATCGGTCATCGAATAAATAGCCGTTAATTTGACTTGCTCTGAGTGTTGAATAAGATTTGATCTACTGATTGATTTGGAAGATAGAAATTTTTAATATAGCGATCACTCAGTCTTTCCAAGGTTTTCAAAAGAAAGAAATGAAGACCAATTGGTTCAAATGATTTCGGCGTACTCGGTTTTGGTATGAACTTCATCGTGACCCTACGCCACCGATTGAGTATATAGTGTAGTACCAGGCATGCCTGGAAGTTTCCCACTAAGTGGGGTAAATATTTTGTAAACCCCATTGTAAATCAACTGGTATAATACCATCTGGTTCTAACTTGTACCATCTTGTGCTAACTTGTTGGCAGAATGAACTGTTATATCTCCAAAGTCCTTTTCATCGCTCTGAGAACTGCTGGTAGCTATTAAAGGCTGCCAACTTGTTGGCAATGTAAGCTGTAACATCCCCAAAGTCCTATACATTACTCTGAATTGTGCTAACTTGTTAAATTACAATAGAACAGCAAACTTGTTGGCAGCATAAACTGGTACATCTTCAAAGTTCTATACATCACTCTGAAATCTGCTGACTTGTAGGCAACATTAGTTATTATGTCATGGAGCTGTTGGCAAACCTAATAAAATGCTTGCTAAATGTTTGATATTGCTTGTAAAACTGCTGGCAAAAAATTTGACTTTATTTCGAAAACATTAAATTCTTTTAGACAAAACGCAAAATCTTGACGTAAGTAGTCCAGAAAGTGTTACTAGTTATTAATCAAATTTGGCTTTGCTTCCAAAATACCAAATACTGTTGACAAGATACAATATCATCATTTCAAAAATTCAAAACCTGCCAATTGAAGAGTTGATAATGCTTGTAAAACTCAAAATACTGCTGGCAGAAGACATTTCTTTTGCAAACCAACCATAGGCGCAAGATACTTGGTTATTCATACAGTTTTTTTCCAATTCAGTTGTTTTCATCACCAAATATCCCGACGCTACTGATACCTTCAGCGTTAATAAAATCCTGAGTGCAATACTCAAATTAGGCACACTTTTTTCTAAACTGATGTTGTAAATGAAATCGAGAACGTCCCTTGGAACTCGTCCCGAAATAACCTACAGTGTTTAAAAGCACCAATGTCTTTGGAGTTATCATGAGTTAACTCTTTTTCTAATTTAATGATGGTTTTTCGTCTACTCTCGTTTGATATAAAACGTCGAAATGGTATAAAAATCCAAATACATTTGAAATTTTCTCCATCTGATTAAATCGCTCATCAATTGCACTTACTATTGTGTAAAGGATGGTTAACTTTAAATTGTTGATTTCCATCTAACATAAGCTCATTTAGGCTCTGCTTCATACAATTTGAAATGGAATCTTCTTCTTTTTTTCAACCGTTTTGGTATTGACTCTGGCTCAAAATCAATTGGAATTCCAAATTCTTTATCCGCCAGAAATTTCTGAAATCCAACATCTCTTCGACTTTGCACAACAACTTTTTTGTTGTACAAAGCTGATTTGTGGTAGCAGGTTAATCAAATTGTTGGGACTGAAGAAGTTTGTTGTCAAATTACTTTCATATGAAATATTATGCCATACTACAAAAGGCACAACAAATTTAAAGTTTTTGGCAAGTCTTTGATCTTCAGCTTTAACAACATTTCCCAACGATCCTATAAGGTTAGGGTCTTCAACAATATCCATTAAAGTCTCATACATCTCATTTAGTTGATACCGAAATGGATTTAGAGCATTAATCTCGTTTTGCTCAATGGTTTAAAAGTTAGAGAGGGTAAGTGGCGCACTGCTATCTTCAAAGCATCTTGGCTCTTTATCTTGGTTTTCTCGTTATTTTTTATGTAGAATCACCCTTTTACTGTAAATACAAGTTTCTGTATAATATATAATAATGGAATTTTACCACCGGAACACCAAAAAGGTTTGTTTGCGCAAGCGCCGATACCAACAAGAATTTATGGACTATAAATCAGACTTCCCCCTTCGTCCTATCGTCAGTGCCACCAACTGCCCAATGTAATTACTGGGCAAACATCTCGCGAAAATTCCCTCTCCTTTTATAGGCAACACAGAATTATATGCTAGGGACTCGACACATTTCGTGAA
This sequence comes from Onthophagus sagittarius, assembly GCA_036711965.1. Classification (NCBI taxonomy): domain Eukaryota; kingdom Metazoa; phylum Arthropoda; class Insecta; order Coleoptera; family Scarabaeidae; genus Onthophagus; species Onthophagus sagittarius. Next base: position 16,101,072 of record JASERS010000009.1, read on the forward strand.
ATCGGTGAAAAATGTGAAGATAGATGATAAGAATGTTTTTGTTAGTTTCGATGTAGAATCTCTTTTTACTAAGGTACTAATTAAGGATGCTGCAGACGGTCTTTGCCAAAAACTTATTCCGGAGGGATTACCAGGCCGACGAATTTTAGTTGGAAAGGGAAAGGTTTTGAAGAAGCAGCCATGGGATCTCCTTTGTCGCCGGTTGTAGCTAATTTTTACATGGAATTGTTCGAAGAAGATGGTTTGAAAAAGAGCCAAAGTTATGGCTCCGATATGTGGACGACACGTTTGTGGTTTGGCAACATGGTAGAAAACGCCTCTTTGAATTTTTAAATCATTTAAAGGCTCAATATCCCATAATCAAACATACCATGGAAACAGAATTTGCAAAGCGCTCCTTTCTTATATATGTTGGTCACTAGGACGATAAATAGTGACATAGAACTTGGGATGTATTGGAAGAAGACCCACACCAACAGGTACTTATGGGCAACATCACATCATCATCCCCAATAGAAGAAGTTCGTGATCCGCATACGTACTAAGTTTATTGCACAATTATTCCACAAAAACAAATGTAAATGGGAAAAATAAATTACTCTTTCTGGTCTAAGTACCATAAGACGATGGATAAGCTACGCAACCATTTTGCCCAAGTTCAATGTTAGCATAAAAACCAGCTACTGATGAAGACTCAGACAATGACTAAAATTCAAAAAGTTTGAGTGTTTTGTTATGACGAGATGTCCATAAAAAGTTTTTAGAATACTCAAAAGTCCTTGATTTGATAGAGGGCTAGGAAGATTTAGGCTGCTTAGGACGACGTGATTTACACGCAAAGAAAGCAATGGTATTTATGATCCGTGGGTTTAAAAAATGAAAACTGCTAATTACATACTTCTTTAACGAAACAGGTGCTTAGCTCCGATGCTTAGCTCTTAAAATATTCCGTTATTTCTAATCTTTCTATGCATTTTTGCAGTTGTGGGTACGGTATTAGGTTTTTAGACTCTAAAAGTAGTTAGATATTTAACTACTAAACACTTGGTAGCCAGTAATCAAACTACCATAATCTAAAAGTAGTTTTACCACTAAATAGTAAACTACTTTTTGACTAAAGTAGTTAGTTATATACTGGACTACTTTTTTCAAGTAGTTATCCCAGTTCCACCTGTTACATCCCCAAAGCTATACATCACTCTGAAATCTGTCAACTTGTTAGCAGTATTAGTTATTGTACCATGGAGCTGTTGGCAATTATTAGATGTTGCCAACTTGTCAACAAAACGTTTTACTATTTCCCTAAACACACAATTAATCATATTACAACTACCAACTTGTTGGCAGCATGAGCTGTTACATCTATAAAATCTTATTCATCACTCTGAAGTTTATTAACTTGTTGGCAGCATAAGTTATTGTAGCATGGAGCTGTTGGCAGTTATTAGATACTGCCAACTTGTTGAGAAAATGTGTTGCTATTTCCCCAAACACTCATTAATCACACTACAGCTATCAACTTATTAGCAATATGAGCTATTACATCAACAAAGTCCTATTTATCACTCTAAAGTATGCCATCTTGTTAGCAGTATGCATTAATGTAACGTGAAACTGTCGTTTGTTATCAGAGGATGCCAACTTATTGGCAACATAAGCTGTACTATCTAGGGGATGAGAAATTCCAAGATAGGGTGAAAGTACTAGTAAAACCTCCAAAGAATTTGGCCTTCTCAGACCATACTTTCTTTTTAATGACCTTTTAAATTATGATCTCATCTTGCCGTTTGTTTGCTTAGTTTTTTTTTTGATATAACTCAAGAACCATTGATGATTTCATATTTCACTCTTCAGCTCTCCTTCCAACAAAGAAGAGCAATCATCATAATGGGTATTTGCAACAACGAAGCTCACGAAAAGTTACTTCATTTGAATGATTTAACATTGAAAAAGGCTGTACAGCTTTTTAGATCTGTAGAAATAACTAAACGTCAATCAAAGGTACTAAAAACTGAGCTGATTGTGGATAAGATAAAGAAGCAGAAACAAACAAGAAGTATAATAGATGTCAAGAAGTAGAATAGATGTCCTCACAAACTAAGGAAAGGTTGCTTATGGTAAGGAATGAAAGAAATGTGGAAAACAGAACCAGTTGGCAAATATTTGTAAGCAGAGGATGGAAAAGAAAATAAAAGCGATCATGAAGTGGTTTCATCAACAACAGATTATTCGGAAAGAACAACTTCTTCAACTTTTGAAATAAAATTGTTTACAAAATAGTAAAGATTAGATATTATCATTTAATAATGAAAAAGTGAAATTATTTAAATGAGTTCTAGAAAATGAGAATTCCGTAAAAGGCTTAACAAAAGATATGTCAAGTCTTTTAGATACATTTCAAATTTTCGAATCTTCTGAAGGCATCTCAAGTATTCTAGAAATAATATTAAATAACCATTTAAAGTTTTCTGGATGTTTTTGAAGTCGTCTGGAAGCATCTTAAGTTATTTAGGAGCAATATCAAGTGCTCTAGAAGCAGTATCAAGTCTTCCAGAGGCAGTATCCAGCCTTCTGCAAGCCTTTTAAACCCTCTGGAAACAGTATTAAGTCTCCCAGAAGCAGTATCTAGAGTTTTGAAGGCAATATAACGTTATCTAGAAGCAATATTAAGTCTTCGAGGAGAGTATTAAGTCTTCTGGAAGCAGTATCAAGACTTGTGAATGCAATATCAAGTCTTGTGGAAGCAGTTTAAGTCTTCTAGAAGCAATTTAAGTCTTCTGGAAACAGTATTAAGTCTCCTAGATGCAGTACCTAAAGTTGTGGAAGCAATATCAACTTATCTAGAAGCAGTATCAAGTCTTCGAGGGGCGGTATTAAGTCTTCTGGAAGACTATCAAGACTTATGGAAGCAATACTATGTCTTCCAGAAGCAGTTTAGGTCTTCTAACAGCAGTTTAAGACTTATGAAAGAAGTATCAAGTCTCCTAGAAGTAGTATCTAAGGATGTACAAGCAATATCATGTCTTCTAAAAGCATTTTAAGTCTTCTGGAAGCAGTATTAAGTCTCCTAGATGCAGTACCTAAAGTTGTGGAAGCAATATCAACTTATCTAGAAGCAGTATCAAGTCTTCGAGGGGCGGTATTAAGTCTTCTGGAAGACTATCAAGATTTATGGAAGCAATACCATGTCTTCCAGAAGCAGTTTAGGTCTTCTAACACCAGTTTAAGACTTATGAAGGAAGTATCAAGTCTCCTAGAAGTAGCATCTAAGGATATGCAAGCAATATCATGTCTTCCAAAAGCATTTTAAGTCTTCTGGAAGCAGTATTAAGTCTCCTAGATGCAGTACCTAAAGTGGTGGAAGCAATATCAACTTATCTAGAAGCAGTATCAAGTCTTCGAGGGGCGGTATTAAGTCTTCCGGAAGACTATCAAGACTTATGGAAGCAATACCATGTCTTCCAGAAGCAGTTTAGGTCTTCTAACAGCAGTTTAAGACTTATGAAAGAAGTATCAAGTCTCCTAGAAGTAGTATCTAAGGATGTACAAGCAATATCATGTCTTCTAAAAGCATTTTAAGTCTTCTGGAAGCAGTATTAAGTCTCCTAGATGCAGTACCTAAAGTTGTGGAAGCAATATCAACTTATCTAGAAGCAGTATCAAGTCTTCGAGGGGCGGTATTAAGTCTTCTGGAAGACTATCAAGACTTATGGAAGCAACACCATGTCTTCCAGAAGCAGTTTATGTCTTCTAACAGCAGTTTAAGACTTATGAAAGAAGTATCAAGTCTCCTAGAAGTAGTATCTAAAGATGTGCAAGCAATATCATGTCTTCTAAAAGCATTTTAAGTCTTCTGGAAGCAGTATTAAGTCTCCTAAATGCAGTACCTAAAGTTGTGGAAGCAATATCAACTTATCTAGAAGCAGTATCAAGTCTTCGAGGGGCGGTATTAAGTCTTCTGGAAGACTATCAAGATTTATGGAAGTTATACCAAGTCTTCCAGAAGCAGTTTAGGTCTTCTAACAGCAGTTTAAGACTTATGAAAGAAGTATCAAGTCTCCTAGAAGTAGTATCTAAGGATGTGCAAGCAATATCATGTCTTCTAAAAGCATTTTAAGTCTTCTGGAAGCAGTATTAAGTCTCCTAGATGCAGTACCTAAAGTTGTGCAAGCAATATTAACTTATCTAGAAGCAGTATCAAGTCTTCGAGGGGCGGTATTAAGTCTTCTGGAAGACTATCAAGACTTATGGAAGCAATACCATGTCTTCCAGAAGCAGTTTAGGTCTTCTAACAGCAGTTTAAGACTTATGAAAGAAGTATCAAGTCTCCTAGAAGTAGTATCTAAGAATGTGCAAGCAATATCATGTCTTCTAAAAGCATTTTAAGTCTTCTGGAAGCAGTATTAAGTCTCCTAGATGCAGTACCTAAAGTTGTGGAAGCAATATTAACTTATCTAGAAGCAGTATCAAGTCTTCGAGGGGCGGTATTAAGTCTTCTGGAAGACTATCAAGACTTATGGAAGCAATACTATGTCTTCCAGAAGCAGTTTAGGTCTTCTAACAGCAGTTTAAGACTTATGAAAGAAGTATCAAGTCTCCTAGAAGTAGTATCTAAGGATGTACAAGCAATATCATGTCTTCTAGAAGCATTTTAAGTCTTCTGGAAGCAGTATTAAGTCTCCTAGATGCAGTACCTAAAGTTGTGCAAGCAATATCAACTTATCTAGAAGCAGTATCAAGTCTTCGAGGGGCGGTATTAAGTCTTCTGGAAGACTATCAAGACTTATGGAAGCAATACTATGTCTTCCAGAAGCAGTTTAGGTCTTCTAACAGCAGTTTAAGACTTATGAAAGAAGTATCAAGTCTCCTAGAAGTAGTATCTAAGGATGTACAAGCAATATCATGTCTTCTAGAAGCATTTTAAGTCTTCTGGAAGCAGTATTAAGTCTCCTAGATGCAGTACCTAAAGTTGTGGAAGCAATATTAACTTATCTAGAAGCAGTATCAAGTCTTCGTGGGGCGGTATTAAGTCTTCTGGAAGACTATCAAGACTTATGGAAGCAATACCAAGTCTTCCAGAAGCAGTTTAGGTCTTCTAACAGCAGTTTAAGACTTATGAAAGAAGTATCAAGTCTCCTAGAAGTAGTATCTAAGAATGTGCAAGCAATATCATGTCTTCTAAAAGCATTTTAAGTCTTCTGGAAGCAGTATTAAGTCTCCTAGATGCAGTACCTAAAGTTGTGGAAGCAATATCAACTTATCTAGAAGCAGTATCAAGTCTTCGAGGGGCGGTATTAAGTCTTCTGGAAGACTATCAAGACTTATGGAAGCAATACCAAGTCTTCCAGAAGCAGTTTAGGTCTTCTAACAGCAATTTAAGTTTTCTGGAAGAAGTATCAAGTCACCTAAACGTAATATCTAGAGATGTAGAAGCAATACCAAGTCTTCTAGAAGCAGTTTAAGTCTACTGAAAGAAGTATCAAGTCTCCTAGAAGTAGTATCTAGACATGTGGAAGCAATATCAAGACTTGTGGGAGCAATATCAAGTCTTCTAGAAGCAGTTTAATTTTTCTGACAGCATTTTAAATCTTCTGGAAGCAGTGTCAACTCTCCTAAAAGTAGTTTTGGATTCTTGAAAGTATGCGGAGATCAACTTCCCTAACAAAGCTTAGTACAACGCCCTTTAAGGGCGGTATAAGCGTTATCACAATCTTTAACCACGTTAAAAAATGTTCATCAGAGTTGGATTTAAAAAATTTTAATAACCATATTTATGGGATTAAATTCATTCCTCAATTTTCATATTTCCTATTAAATACGCAAATTTCGATTTAACAGGTAATAACATCCACATTTATGGGATATAACAAATTATCTTTGGCACATTAAATTCCTTTTAGTTTACTCTTTATTCCAACATAATACCTCAATTCGTTTCTAATCGATTTTTTAATTACCATCTCATTATTTCTTACAAACACGAACGAATTTTGTTGCAAACTTCCCATACTTATTAAGTATTTGTAAAGTTGCGATTTTATTGGCGATGAAAAAACAATATTTGTTGAAAAGACACGTGGATATTCCTCCCTCCACTTTCTATTTAACCAACGTGCAACATATACGAGTTGTCACTCGCTCTTTCGTTTAGTCGGTTTATAATTTTAGTTTTGTGTATTTAATAGTGCGCCTTAGGTCAACAAAATTTGAACACGAAAAAAATTCCTTCACAATGACGTCAATTAAAGTGGACTACAAAGAAAATATGAAACATTTCGAGGAAGATGAGAACCGTTACGAGAGCGAAAACAGCGAAATCTGCGAGTTTTTTGCCGGGAAATACGTCTTTTTAACTGGAGGAACGGGATTTTTGGGGAAATTAACCATCGAAAAATTGTTGAGGATGTGCCCGGATATTTCGGGGATCTTTATGCTTGTTAGATCGAAGAAAGGAAAAGATATCCATTCGAGAGTGGAAGATTTGTTTAATGGGGAGGTAATTATATATCGTTAAAACCAAAACAAGGTTATGCAAAATTTCCAAATCGATGTTAATTATATTCAAGAAAAATAATGAACTAAATTTGAAAAGGCTCAAAATTATTATTCAAATCGGTTTAATTGACGTCAAAATGAACACAAAAAACGAGGTACAAACAAAATGTTTTAAATACAATAGTTTTTTGTATTCATAAAACGATCGCATCTAGTTTTCGTTCGGGTAAAAATAATTACACTTTAACGTTTTAAAAGGAATCGTTAATGCTCTATACATTTACATTGTATAAGACTCGTTTTTTCGTTCTTTTGAAACGGTTATCTTTAATATTCAACGCTCATCCAAGGTTAATGTTATTTGTTTAGCCAAAACGGTTGATGGATAGTGTCCAAACACTTTCTTTATTCGAAAAAAGCTTTACACTTTAACCTTGATTGTTTGGTTTTAGGTTTTCCAACGCCTTTCGAATAAGCACCCGAAATTCCGATACAAGATAATCCCGGTTTCGGGAGACGCGGGACTCCCCGGATTGGGATTGAGGATTGAAGACCGCAAAGTCATCACGGAAAAGGTAATTTAAACTTGAAGAAATTTGAAGAGTGAGAATGGTGAAAGTATAATAGGATACGAAGCTATAAAATTTTTTGAAAAAATTGTAATATAACGGAACTTTCTCCGGCATCTTGAGACCCGGGATGACCGAATAACAAGTACCGTTGATCGTTTTGAGATTATTCATCGAGTACAAACTGCTTTCTAAACAGTTTGAGGAGAAAATAAAATCGAATAGATGTGAGATTTTTAACGCTTTTAAACTCATTGATTACCATAACCTCTCTCCGAATTGTTTTGAAATGACGAAATTTAAATTAATTGGAGTTGAAAGAGTGCTTCAAATTTGTTGAAAAAATTTAGGATAAACTTAATTGATTCTTTAGGAATTGAGATAACTTTTTTAGAATCTCAAAATTTTGTTTCAAATGATGCAGATTTCAATCAAAACGAAATTGTTAACAAAACAAAAATGTTCAAAACAAATTGATTTTGAACTTAATGCTACATATTTCTAAAAACGTATATAAGTAAGCTTAAAGTACACATAGGACATAGAGGTAATAAACTATGTAAGTTAGACATATAAGGGCTTAATACAAATCTAGAAGAGATGAGGGTGTCATTTAATATCTCAAATATCTTAGAAGAGATTTTCATGAATGTGTTTTTTCTTGAAAATATGCGATTTTGTCACAACATTCACAATCATTGGAAAGGTGTAAAATGGATTGCCTATAATCAATAAAACAGTTGAATGTAAACCTTTGGCTATTACAACAATTTGCAAACACAACATAACTAAGAATTAATTGTATCATCATTTCATTTTATGTTTAAATATAAATGTTTAATTTGCGATATTTCTGACGATCTTCCGGTTACTGTAATAGTCGCGAAAATATCACTGTTTAACATAATCTGAATAAATTTGCCTAAAATGAATCTAAATAACATTCAGGTGTAACGAACTAATTATTATTGAAGTGGTTGAGTGAATAACCGAGCAAAATACGTCAGTACTATTTAATATACTATTACTACTCTTCTTCAACACTTGTCTCTTAAGAAACGATCTGCGCTGTGAAAAACTTAAATTCATCACCTCTTCTCTCAATCTTTCTATTTTACCGACACAACCCACATACCATTTACCAACATCTCAGTCGATGTTGGACCTTATTTTAACGTCCTCTCCAGACAACATACTTTCTCATGGTCAGATTCCAGCGTGTCAGTTCTCCAACCACGACTTAATTTATTGTGCACTTGAGATTGGACGTTGTGTGATACCTAGACGTTCTATTCCGACTCGAAGCTACAGTGGAATCAACAGCGAGTCATTGATGTCTGATGCTTCGATGATCGATTGGTTTAAATTATACCGCATGTCGGATATCAACGAAAAGGTTAACTACTTCAATACGCAACTCAGGGAATTGTATGATTGTCATGCCCCTTTGCTTCCACGCAAAACAAATCACTTACCTGCGCCCTGGCTCAATGGTGAGGTTAAAGATCTTATGCGCAGACGCAATGCTGCAAAAACTCTTCTTCGAAGACATCCATCCAATGCTAACTGGGAAACCTACCGTACCTTGCGTAACCGCTGCAACCACCGTTGTAAGAACTTAAAAAAATTGTATATTTATCGGAAATTGTCTTATGCTACCCCTAACACTTTCTGGAAAACTATGCGTTCGCTTGGTGTGGTTGAATCACCTTCTTATCATGGTGGTTTTGATTGTGATTCTCTCGTCAATTATTTTGCCGAACCTCCCATTACTCTCGATGACTCAGTTAAGGCATCAACTATTACCGCTATTATTGCCTCTGCTAATGTCAATTCTAAATTTTCCTTGGAGCTGTTTGACGAGCTTCAAGTCCGCCAGGCTCTCAGTCATTCTAAGTCCACTAGTGTTGGTGCTGATGGTGTCAGCATTAAGCAGCTCCTTCCTATTTTGGATGTAATCATTCCTCCACTACTCCACATATTTAACTTCTCCATTGAGACATCGACCTTCCCCTCTATTTGGAAACTAGCTTACGTTGTACCCATACCTAAACTTAAATGTCCCACTTGTCTAAATGATTTTCGTCCTACATCCATTATTTCTGTAATTTCTAAAGCACTAGAGCGCTTGGTATATATGCAGATGCAGCAGTATTTTGATGAGCATAAAATTATCACTGATTTTCAATCAGGTTTTCGGCCAGGCCATAGCACGACATCGGCGCTCATCAAGATTACTGATGATATTAGACTGGTTGTGATGATCGGCGTTTGACCTTATTGGTCTTGCTCGATTTCAGCAAGGCATTTGATTCTGTTGATCATGGTTTGTTGGTGGCAATTCTTTCTTCTGTGGGTTTTTCGTCGAGCTGTGTCGCGTGGTTTCAATCGTACCTTTCTAATCGTTCGTTGTGTGTACGTGACTCCTCATCATCTTCGTCTATAGTTGCAAGCCACTGTGGTGTGCCCCAGGGCAGTGTCTTGGGTCCACTCCTATTTTCAGTATTTATAAACTCCATTTCTAAAATAATTAAGTGCAACTTTCACCTATATGCAGATGACCTCCAAATTTATACAACTGCAGCTGTGGATGCACTTCCAGCAGCGGTGATGCGGCTTAATAGGGATCTTGCTAGCGTTCTGGACTGGTCTAGATGCCATGGTTTGGGTTTAAATGTGGCAAAGACTCAGGCTATTGCTTTTGGATCAAGGCCTCTGGTAACAAAATTTTACTCCCTTAACAATACCTATTTGTCACTTGACGGTAATATTATACAATTCTCTCGAACTGTTAAAAACTTGGGTGTGATGATGGATTCTGCATTGTCCTGGCAGCCCCAGATTCAGTCTATCTGTAGGAAGGTCTATTTCTGTTTCTACTCCCTACGCAAGCTTGGTTGTTTCCTTCCACCTACTGTTCGTCGTAACCTTTGTTACTCTTTAATTCTTCCCCATTTGGACTATGCCGATACCGTATACCCGGACCTTTCGATTGGTCTTCGTAACAAATTAGAGAGGTTACAAAATAATTGTGTGCGCTTTATCTTCGATCTGAGAAAATGTGAGCATGTTACACCTTATCGTAATCACCTCGAAATGCTTACCGTTGAGAAACGTAGATCTTTCCGTATACTAACTACCTTATACAAGATTCTTTCCTCTCAGTCTCCAATCTATCTGTTCACTACATTTGAGTTCATGGCCTCTCGCGGTCTTCCTACTAGAGCACAATCTGGTGTCTCACTCATGTTTCCGATTCATCGTACCGAAATATATCACGGGTCATACACAGTGCAAGCTATAACTCTCTGGAATAACTTACCCACTGAGTTGCGGGAAGCCCGTAGTTTTTCTGTATTCAGAGCATCGCTTAAAGATCGCTTGTTGTCACAACAGTTGTCTCAGACTGTTTCCTGATTTAATCTGCCTCTTCTCTTTCCGTTCTCAGCTGACAGCTTTATTTCTTCTTCTCCAATCATTTTTCTTTTGTTTAATTCGAGTCTCTTTCCTTCTTATTCTTGCGTACTCTTTTTCTAATACTTTATACATAAATTTATTATTTTTTTTACTTACATTCGCCGTATCAATTTATTTTTTTTTAACATACATTGCTGATTGGGTCGTTTTGAAAACATCGCCTCTGGCGATAAATCGACCTTTTGTTAACCTTGTACCAATGTTAAGGAATGATGTGTACATTGTTTTTTCTTTTATTGTATATCTTGGTGGCAATAAATTGTATTGTATTGTAATTGTATTGTATTGTAATATATCAACTCTATGTATCAGTGTAGTACAAATATTTGATGAAGACATCGACATGCCACTTATGCAGTTTATTTCTAAATTTATGTATTTGCGTAATGATTTTTGAGGAATATTATGGATTAGGTTGGTATTCAATAGGTTGGTGTCTCTTAATCCAATCTTTTTTTATTTACGCGGAGAAGTGGAAAATTCTTTATGTATCCTCAGCATAGTTGGCGCATGGTGATGCACTAACCAAAAGAGGTCTTCTCCGGAACCACCATACTGGTATTACTTCAGAGATATATTCCACCTTCCTGCTATTTAGTATTCTCATCAGGCCGGGGGGACTCCCACTCTCCATCCAATGTTTTTCATCCAATGAACTCCCACTTTCTGTTATCCTTTGATGTCGCGCTCCATCTTCTCCTTTGTTACTTTGGTGATGAAATCCACAAGGAACTTTCACCTTCTCTCACTTTTAAGTATCACCTCCACCAAGTTGTACTGACTTAAGTCTCTTCCACACCTCTTCCCGCACTTCCAAAAGTCTGCACGCGATGAGGGCGAAAAACCTCCCCGAAAAACCAAATCTCATTTGAATCCATTTTTCCTATTTCACAGAAATATTCACCATGTCCCATAAACGCCTACGTGAGGTTGCCACCAAATTTAGGATTTGGCCCATCTCTCATATACATTTCATCTTGCTTGTAACTTATTCAGTGTCTAAGCTCTCACCTCTTTCGCAACCGGTTTCCCCTTTTATACAATACACTCTTCATCATCTCTTCCACAAGCTGGTCGATGGGAGGTGTTTTTGCCAGCACTTCCGCCGCGTCTGATGATGCCGTCGTATACACAAAAATCACGGCCAAAACCAACTTTCTGTATACTGACGTCAGCCACCCCAAATCATTTTTATATTTAAGCATTCCTCCAAACTGCTGCTGCATACAATATATCTGAAACCGCCGTCGAAACGCCTGAACTCGAACCCTTTACATTCGATATGAGCTTCCTCAACAGGTTCTTCAAAGAGTTTCTTCATACCCATATCTCTATCAAAGCACACCCCCAGATATTTAACGATCGATCCAATGTCCGACTTGATACAATGTACATGCCATCTACCTGCAAGAGCAACTCCCCGAGCTTCCTTCTGCCTTGCAAAACCACCATCTTTGTCTTGGCGACCCCAACCTTTAGCCCCATTACACGTAGTTTTCCCAAAACCGCCCCGGCAGCATAATTTGGTTTATCTTCTAACTGTTGCGCAACATTGCCAAATCGTCCACGTACACCACCAGTTGGACGCTTTCCTCCAGTCTCATATTCAACACCTTATCGTACATTACATTCCACAATATCTTCTATACTGTCACCATTTAGAGCTATAGCTATCTTTCACTAGATCATTTTGACTAAATATATGCTGATATTTCCCTTCTGCATAATTCCCCCCACGCGTCGGAGATGAGGATGTTTTCCACGTCTATTAAAATCATCACACGTAGTTCCTCCTGGTGTTGTATGGCTTTCTTCTTTATTTTCCTTACTATCCCCTAAACCCTGAGTATCACTTAGACCGTTGATCTTTCTTTTTATAATCCATACTGTTCCATGCTTAATATCCCCTTTTCCTCTATCTCCCGATGCAGATCCTCTACCTCCCCAGTGTATTATCCAAATAAATGGGCTTGCACGATGCTTCATCAGTCGAATTCTTCTTCTGTTTTTATAGTCCCCTCTTTCACGTGCTAGTTTAACATACGCACGAAAATTTCTATATTACGGTCACTACCATCACCTTCTGGGTAATACCTTATCACCCCGCCAACCACTTTCAACAATTCCTCTTTCATTATAGGTGTTATTTGGAAACTTTCTTCAAGATTGGATTGCAGCCCAACCATCATTTTGTGTTTGCGAAACAATTTCACTATTTGGCTCAATACCACTTTTTCTTCTATTGGGGCTCTTATTCTCAACTTCAGCTTCTTAGTGACGATTTTGTAAGCTTTTCCCCACACATCGTCCTCGAGCTCATTCCTCAGATCTTTCTAATCAATCTAGGATGGGTTGGCTTAATCCAACCTTTTTTTTAACGAGGTCTGGAAAAATTATCTCGCCTGGGATAGAGATTGGACAGCCAGATACTGTGTGATTGGGGCAGACCCACTAGAAACCCCTTTTTTCGTTTTCTCCTAAATGCTTTCTTTTAATTTATTTTTTAATTTCCATTACGCGTTTGGTGAAGTGAGTGTGATGTGGCTTTTCTACGATAAGTGGTGCACGAAGATGCTTGTGGAATGAGTATGGAAAGATTACAGTAGTTGTTGTTAAAAATAAATTCTTGGGAGTTGTTGGATTGTTGTTAAAAAACCGCTAGCTATGTGTAATTTAGGTTGTAGTAATAAATATTTATTCATTCGGTGGAGGGAGTTTTCTTTGAGTGAAAATTAGTTAACAGGAATCACCCTGTCGAATTTCTTTTTTAAGTTTTGCCCTTTTCGTGGAATCTCCTTTTAGGATTTACTCATACAACCTAAAATCGTTTTAACTTTCATTTATTTTTGTTCTTTATGTATCTAGAAAAGTTGCTGGACTCTCCGCCGATTCTCAAACAAGACTCAAAAAAGGTTTGTGCCACGTCATCCACAATATTTTCGCATATCTCATCCTCGACTCTTATATTTACACAAATACTTCTTGAAACAACCATGACCGCTCTGAAACTGGTTCATAAGGTAATTAACCATGTTTTTTATCCACGGTGTTAATTTCAATATGAGTTTCTTCCATATGACCTTTTTCGTTCATTTGGCTATCAACTTTATGGGGAGCGTCCTTGTTATTATAAGAAGTGCTTCGGTAGATACAGTTCTGTAAGCACTGATCACTATTATCAAGATTTTTCACTGTATTCTACTGAGCTTGCTCGTCAGTTTTTTGGTTTCAAAAGGTTCTTCAGACCACGTTTTGCATCCATACAATATTTAATCGAGCTAATTAGTTTCCTCTTTTCTTGTTTAGGGTCATAGATTGAGTCCATCACTCTGTGCGGAGCATTTAGCGTTCTTGGGATTTTATTTGTAACATATTCATTTTCGTTTCATCGTATATCTTTTCGTATAATTATCAACAGATACTTGATCGATTTCTTTCATAACTATCACGTATTGTTGCAATTTATCACATAGGTTCTCCATACATCCCCCATTGCCTTTCTTATTTCTTTTCTTAGTGTTGTCTTCGTTTCTCTGTATATCCGGATCATTTTTTGTTTCTCTTCATCGTTTTCTTTTCAGGACGTTCAGTTTGGTTACTTTTCTTCCACATTTGTTTGGTTCGATCTTAGCACTTTTAACGATATCATTGTACCAGTATATTTTACCTTCCTTTGATTTTCCATATACCTAATTACAAGCTTCAATTGTTAAGAATGTTAGTATTTCCAACGTAAATGACCATGTACCACAGCACGTAGACCGCAGCAGGCCCTTTGTACATCTACACTGTTGACCGTTCATTCAACCGTCAGAAAACCAGCCCAATGCTTTTATGAACGCTAATTTGGAAGAACGGGACATGTTCCTTATATCTGAGATTTGTGGTCATGGTATTCCGAAAATGAATTCCCTTAGGTACGCATGTTTGGAGCAGTCGCAAACAATATGACTTTGCGTTTGCCAGCTTCATGTAGAACATGTGCTTCCGTAATCTGCAGTGTCCGGTCAAAAAGTGGATAAGGAGCCTCAAATCACTTTTTGATTTTCCAAGAAACTGAATAGATTCCTTTCGGTTAGGGTAAAGCAGAGTTTTCTTTGCATATCACAACGTTTCGGCTGACATTTTTAGAGTCTATAATTGCATTAACTACTACGTTTATAGCAGTTATTTCTGCTTGGGCCGTCGTACAATTTGACTCTAGCGAAGTGGAAAGCTGCAACTGGAGATCGTGCGAGAAAACTCCCTTAGCGTTCAATGTTCCGTTCCTACTTTTCTCACCTTCAGTTCTCGCTATTACTGCTTTTTCACATACGCCCTGCAGCCTCGGGTATTGTAATTGAATACTTTTACCTATACTATATCCACATCCACTTAGCCACTTCCGCCCGCTCATCATATGACTTTGAGTTGTGTATTTTTTCTTTTATGTCTTTTTCTTCATCCTTCATCTACTCTCCCACCTCACTAGTTTGGGTTTTTTGTGTTTTTGTTCCTTTTCTTCCAGCTCGAGTCAGCCATTCTTTTATTTCTTCTCTGATAATTGGCTTTGTCAATGTTTCCATCTTTCCAGTTATGTCTTCTATTTCTCTTTTTATATCTTGTTCGATATTTAGTCTTAGAATTCATTCTTTTTTATCTCTTTCGTTGATGTAATACTGCCGAAAGACGATGTTCTAACTTTTTTTGGTGTTTCCTTCTCCAAGCTCGTGTCCAATGTCTCTTCCAGGTCCCTCTCTGCTTCACTTGGAAGCAAGTTCCAAGCAGGCACTTGGAAGCTCTTTCCTCTTGTCCTGCCAAAATTTACCATATTTGAAGATGTCCTCAAAATATTTCACTATTACATCACTCTACCTTTAACACTGAAACACTTATTTCCGTATCCCACGTAACTCCAAACAGGGACATAGTTACCCGACATTTTTAAGAGGTGTGATCCTCCAGCTCGGGTACCTCGGGATTGCTACATCCGTACCTAGGTTCAACCTAAGCCCCTGAGGGAACCTCAACCCAATCTAACCAAATCCAACCCAAACCATAACATTTCTCATATTAAATGGTAGGAAGTCGCAGAATCGAGAAAACCAAGATTAGCAATATATTTTATGCCTATCTCTCTCCAACGCCATCTATATATCAAAATGAAAATTACCCAAAATAACCTGATTTAAGTTCTAATTAACCAATAAAACTTTTTCAAACTCAAAATTTTTATGAATCACGTTTAAAACGATACAAATTTCAACCAAAATTGTTTCTTATTTAATTCTGTAGGTTTCAATAATAATTCATGGAGCAGCCACGGTTCGTTTCGACGAAAAACTCCACATAGCGACCAATATCAACGTTAAAGGTACCGAGGAGATCTTAAATTTGGCCAAGGATTGCAAAAATTTGATCAGCGTGGTCCACGTTAGCACAGCATTCGCGCATTGCCCCAACAAAACCATCGAAGAAAAATTTTACGACGTCCCAATTTCCCCGGAAAAACTCTCCCAAATATGCGACAGCCTCCCCCTCGATGTCCTAGAGAAAATCACCCCCGATTTAGTGGGAGTTTGGCCCAACACTTACACTTTTACAAAGGCTATAGCCGAAGAAGTTGTGAGGAAGAATTCGAAAAATTTACCAGTTTGCGTTTTTCGACCTGCAATAAGTATTAATTAATTAATTGTTAATTAATTTGAGATAATTAATTATTTTTTTTAGTTATTTCGACCTATAAGGAGCCATTAAAAGGATGGATCGATAACATTTATGGCCCAACCGGTTACTTTTTAGGTTGCGGATTAGGTTTATTAAGAACTTTGAGAGCAAACACGAAAGCTTTGGCTGATATAATCCCAGCAGATTTAGTCATAAACGGGATAATATCTTCAGCATATCAAACCGCGATCGAAAAAAAATCAACCCAAGAAAACGATCCCCAAGAAATCAAAATCTACAACTACGTTTCTTCGGTTCAACAACCAATAACATGGGGGAACTTTTGCGAGCTTTCAAAAATGAACGGAATTATAACTCCCCCGATGAAAGCCGTTTGGTATTATAACTTAAAAATGATTCCTAACGAAACTTTGTATTGGATATACGCCTTTTTCGTCCATATCATCCCCGCGATTATAATCGACATGGTTTTATTCGTTTTGGGGAAAAAACCGACGATGCTTAAAGTTTATAAAAAAATCCATAAATTTAGCGAAGTCTTGGCGTATTTTGGCACGAGGAAGTGGAACTTTTCGAACGATAACGTTCAAAGTCTTTACGAGAATCTCTCGAAGGAGGATCGGGAGGTGTTTAATTTCGATATGAAGAAGCTCGATTGGGGGGAATATTTCAAAACTTATGGTTTGGGGGTGAGGAAATATCTTCTTCATGAATCGATATCGACGATTGAGCCAGCGAGGAAAAGATACTTTAGGTTGAAAATGTTTAATCACGCATTATTAATCGTTCTTTTTTTGGTGGGGTTAAACCTAATTTATAGGATTTTCTCGTTCGCTTTATCGTCGATTTTCTAAATTATAAATTGATTTTGAAATAAGTAGATGTAATCGTTAAATTTGTGAAGGTTCTGTTAAATGTAATTTAAATGAAAATAAATTTTAGTATTAAAGTTTGTGATAAATTTGATGAATAGTGACATCTATTACCCCGGAGTACGATCATATAAGAAAGAAAACTGGTTTTACTCCTAATGTTCCTTTAAATGTATTAGGAGCAATTCATTTCCTTGGTATTATGTGATCCTAATAGAAAATGCGAAAAACTCAACGCAATGTTGTTTCGGACCAAAGTCCTAACGATTATTAACTCAAAAAATGGGTTTCTTATCACCTTATCATCTTGTACCATATTTGAAGTTGTGAATAATTAAATAGAATTGACTCTGACTGCAATAACAAAGATGGAGCTATAACATTGTTTATTTCTCCAACTCCTGATTTTGTTTTTCATTATGTCTCCAAAGTCTCTTTTATTTCCGAATTTTTCTGTCAACTTCAACTTTACCCCGACGTTCAAAATCAATTCCAATTTATGGTGTTAAGCTGCCTTTAGTGCGAGGGAGAATTGGGTATTTGTGAATCGGGTATTTCGTTCGGATTGGCTGATGTCGTCACGTGACGCCAGGACCTGCGCCATCAACCAATCAGAACGAAATACCTGATACACAAATACCCAATTCTCCCACGCACTAAAGGCAGCTTTAGAAGACAAACGTCAAATAAATTTGATTGAATCGTTGATTGCACTTGTACTACTTCAAATCACGTCTGATGATTAAGGCCAAAGCGTTCATCCGCACGACTGAAGGGGAATCCGTAACAGATAACATCGTAGCCGAATGGACTAAGAGGATTAAATTACCAACTTAGTCGGTTTATCACGGGAGATGGATGTTTTAAGGCCTATTTACACTTCCATAAACGATCTGAGAGTGACCTCTGTGTATACTATAGAGAACGATACGATGCAGAGTATGCGTACTTCCGTTATCCTTGATGATACATTAGGCAGAGAAGCTTTGTTTGCAGTATTGGGGCCAAGAATTCGCCCGGAAACAATCGTTAACATTATGCTGAAAAGTGAAGGAAACTGGGAAACAGTGGAACGCTATATCAAAAACCAAGGAAAAATAAGAAAGGGAGTACATTCCAGAAGAAGAGGATTCCCTCTCCTCTCCCCGGTATGATATTTAGACTTGTAACAACAAAAAGTAACTTTTATTTTTCTTCTTATTATCGACAACGCCTGAGGAGAGGAATCGTAGTCTCAGTGGGTTAGACAATTGCAAGGGAAGAAGGACATAGACGGAAGCTCTCTACTCCCATCTCCCAGGATCCAGACGGATAGACGTCCCCTCATCCTAATAATGTCTGATATGGACGAGGAAGGCAACCAGCGAAGAATGGGAAGGAAAAAGATGGGAAGCAAGGAAAGTAGAGTAAAAAGATCGAAGAAAATAAGGAAAGTGAATGGTTCCGAAGGTATCCAATCAATATTTGTACTGTATCTAATGTGAATTGTGTTATGTAACTGAGATATCGTGTCTGACGTAGTTTTTTTCTGTGTTAAAAAAAAATTATGTTGATTAGTGGTTTGTGGTCAATATAAACTATAAATTGATGTCCATGTAAAAAATGTTTAAGGAATTTGATAGTAAGTGCAAATTGCTAACAATTCTCTGTCGAAAATTGAATAATTTATTTGGCTTGATGATAATTTTTGGGAAAAAATGCTTTGTTGTCTATAGTCTCTGATAAAACTGCTCCTATGCCTTTACTTGAGGCATCTGTCGTCAGTGAAAGAGTTGCTAGTGGTGATGGCTGTGTAAGTAAAACGGATTTTGATAAAGGTTCTTTAGCTGTAGTGAAAGAAATGTAGTGATCAAGTGTCCAAAAAATGATTGATTTAAGTTTTTGTGAATAAAGTGTTTTTGATAAATGATGTGATGAAAAGGAGCTAAAATGTATGCAATGTTTGGTAAAAATCTGTAGTAAAAATTGATCATTCCTAAGTATGGCTGTAACTGTTTAAGTTGTAACTGTTTTTTGGAAACATTACAAGTCTTCTGGAAGCATTTCAGCTCTGCTGGTAGTAGTAGCAAGTATTACAAAGGCAGTATCAAGTCTTTTGGAAGAACTTGAAGTCTTTTAGAAGCAGTATCAAGTCTTTTGGAAACAGTTCTAGCCTTTTGGATATATTAAAGTCTTTTGGAAGCAGTATTAAAACTTACAGACACAGTATGGATTGTTCTGGAAGCAGTTTACGTCTCCTGGAAGCAATATCGTGTCTTCTGGAGACATTTCAAGTCTTCCTAGAACCATTGCCGGCAATTTGGAAACATATCGGCTCTGCTAGTAGTAGTATCAAGTCTTTTAGAAGCAGTATCAAGTCTTTTAGAAGTAGTATCAAGTCTTTTGGGGTAGTATCAAGTCTTCTGGAAGCAGTTAATGTTTTTTCGAATCATTGCAAGTCTTTTGGAAGCATTTCAAGCCAATTGATAGCAATGTCAAGTCCTCTAGAAGCAGTATCAAGTCTTTCAGCGGCAGTATCAAGTCTTCCGGAAGTAGTTCAAGTCTTTTGGAAACATTACAAATCTTTTGGAAGCATTTCGGGTCTGCTGACAATAATACCAAGTCTTCTGGAAGCATTTGAAGTCTTCTGATAGCAATATGAAGTCTTCTAGAAACTGTATCAAGTCTTTCGCGGCACTATTAAGCTTTTCGGAAGCAATTGAAGTGTTCTGGAAATATTGTAAGTATTCTAGAAACAGTTTAGGTCTGCTGGTACCAGTATCAAGTTCTCTAGAAGTAGTATTAAGTCTTCTGGAAGCAGTTCGAGTCCTCTGGAAACATTGCAAGTCGTCTGGAAGCATTTCAGGTCTACTGGTATCACTATTAAGTCTTCTACAAGCAGTATCAAGTCTTTTGCAAGCAGTTTCAATCTTTTGGAAGCAGTATCAAGTCTTACAGAGGCACTATTAAGTTTTCCGGAAGCAATTGAAGTCTTCTGGAATTATTGTAAGTCTTCTAGAAACGGTTTAGGTCTGCTGGTACCAGTATCAAGTTCTCTAGAAGCAGTATTAAGTCTTCTGGAAGCAGTTCGAGTCCTCTGGAAATATTGCAAGTCTTCTGGAAGCATTTCAGGTCCACTGGTATCACTATTAAGTCTTCTACAAGCAGTATCAAGTCTTTTGCAAGCAGTTTCAGTCTTTTGGAAGCACTATCAAGTCTTACAGAGACACTATTAAGTTTTCCGGAAGCAATTGGAGTCTTCTGGAAATATTGTAAGTCTTCTGGAAACAGATTAGGTCTGCTGGTATTAGTATCAAGTCCTCTATAAGCAGTATTAAGTCTTCTGGAAGCAATTCGAGTCCTCTGGTAATATTGCAAGTCTTCTGGAAGCATTTCAGGTCTACTGGTATCACTATTAAGTCTTCTACAAGCAGTATCAAGTCTTTTGCAAGCAGTTTCAGTCTTTTGGAAGCAGTATCAAGTCTCACAGAGGCATTATTAAGTTTTCCGGAAGCATTTGAAGTCTTCTGGAAATATTGTAAGTCTTCTGGAAACAGTTTGGGTCTGCTGGTATCAGTATCAAGTCCTCTAGAAGCAGTATTAGGTCTTCTGGAAGCAGTTCGAGTCCTCTGGAAACATTGCAAGTCGTCTGGAAGCATTTCAGGTCTACTGGTATCACTATTAAGTCTTCTACAAGCAGTATCAAGTCTTTTGCAAGCAGTTTCAGTCTTTTGGAAGCACTATCAAGTCTTACAGAGGCACTATTATGTTTTCCGGAAGCAATTGAAGTCTTCTGGAAATATTGTAAGTCTTCTGGAAACAGTTTAGGTCTGCTGGTATCAGTATCAAGTCCTCTAAAAGCAGTATTAAGTCTTGTGGAAGCAGGTCGAGTCCTCTGGAAATATTGCAAGTCTTCTGGAAGCATTTCAGGTCTACTGGTATCACTATTAAGTCTTCTACAAGCAGTATCAAGTCTTTTGCAAGCAGTTTCAGTCTTTTGGAAGCAGTATCAAGTCTTACAGAGGCAATATTAAGTTTTCCGGAAGCAATTGAAGTCTTCTGGAAATATTGTAAGTCTTCTGGAAACAGTTTAGGTCTGCTGGTATCAGTATCAAGTTCTCTAAAAGCAGTATTAAGTCTTGTGGAAGTAGGTCGAGTCCTCTGGAAATATTGCAAGTCTTCTTTAAGCATTTCAGGTCTACTGGTATCACTATTAAGTCTTCTACAAGCAGTATTAAGTCTTTGCAAGCAGTTTCAGTCTTTTGGAAGCAGTATCAAGTCTTACAGAGGCACTATTAAGTTTTCCGGAAGCAATTGAAGTCTTCTGGAAATATTTGAAGTCTTCTGGAAATAGTTTAGGTCTGCTGGTATCAGTATCAAGTCCTCTAGAAGCAGTATTAAGTCTTTCAGCGGCAGTATCAAGTCTTCCGGAAGCAGTTCAAGTCTTACAGAGGCACTATTAAGTTTTCCGAAAGCAATTGAAGTCTTCTGGAAATATTGTAAGTCTTTCAGAAACAGTTTATCTCTGCTGGTATCAGCATCAAATCCTCTAGAAGCAGTATTAAGTCTTTCAGCGGCAGTATCAAGTCTTCCGGAAGCAGTTCAAGTCTTACAGAGGCACTATTAAGTTTTCCGAAAGCAATTGAAGTCTTCTGGAAATATTGTAAGTCTTTTAGAAACAGTTTAGGTCTGCTGGTATCAGTATCAAGTCCTCTAAAAGCACTATTAAGTCTTTCAGCGGCAGTATCAAGTCTTCCGGACGCAGTTCAAGTCTTACAGAGGCACTATTAAGTTTTCCGGAAGCAATTGAAGTCTTCTGGAAATATTGTAAGTCTTTTAGAAACAGTTTAGGTCTGCTGGTATCAGTATCAAGTCCTCTAGAAGCAGTATTAAGTCTTGTGGAAGCAGTTCGAGTCCTCTGGAAATATTGCAAGTCTTCTGGAAGCATTTCAGGTCTACTGGTATCACTATTAAGTCTTCTACAAGCAGTATCAAGTCTTTTGCAAGCAGTTTCAGTCTTTTGGAAGCAGTATCAAGTCTTACAGAGGCACTATTAAGTTTTCCGGAAGCAATTGAAGTATTCTGGAAATATTGTAAGCCTTCTAGAAACAGTTTAGGTCTGCTGGTATCAGTATCAAGTCCTCTAGAAGCAGTATTAGGTCTTCTGGAAGCAGTTCGAGTCCTCTGGAAACATTGCAAGTCGTCTGGAAGCATTTCAGGTCTACTGGTATCACTATTAAGTCTTCTACAAGCAGTATCAAGTCTTTTGCAAGCAGTTTCAGTCTTTTGGTAGCACTATCAAGTCTTACAGAGGCACTATTAAGTTTTCCGGAGGCAATTGAAGTCTTCTGGAAATATTGTAAGTCTTCTGGAAACAGTTTAGGTCTGCTGGTATCAGTATCAAGTCCTCTAAAAGCAGTATTAAGTCTTGTTGGAGCAGGTCGAGTCCTCTGGAAATATTGCAAGTCTTCTGGAAGCATTTCAGGTCTACTGGTATCACTATTAAGTCTTCTACAAGCAGTATCAAGTCTTTTGCAAGCAGTTTCAGTCTTTTGGAAGCACTATCAAGTCTTACAGAGGCACTATTAAGTTTCCCGGAAGCACTATTAAGTTTCCCGGAAGCAATTGAAATCTTCTGGAAATATTGTAAGTCTTCTAGAAACAGTTTAGGTCTGCTGGTACCAGTATCAAGTTCTCTAGAAGCAGTATTAGGTCTTCTGGAAGCAATTCGAGTCCTCTGGAAATATTGCAAGTCTTCTGGAAGCATTTCAGGTCCACTGGTATCACTATTAAGTCTTCTACAAGCAGTATCAAGTCTTTTGCAGGCAGTTTCAGTCTTTTGGAAGCAGTATCAAGTCTTACAGAGGCACTATTAAGTTTTCCGGAAGCAATTGAAGTCTTCTGGAAATATTGTAAGTCTTCTGGAAACAGTTTAGGTCTGCTGGTATCAGTATCAAGTTCTCTAGAAGCAGTATTAAGTCTTCTGGAAGCAGTTCGAGTCCTCTGGAAATATTTCAAATCTTCTGCAAGCATTTCAGGTCTACTGGTATCACTATTAAGTCTTCTACAAGCAGTATCAAGTCTTTTGCAAGCAGTATCAAGTCTTTTGCAAGCAGTTTCAGTCTTTTGGAAGCAGTATCAAGTCTTACAGAGGCAGTAGGCTGAAGACGGGTAAGAGCGTTTTTGGTGCAAATGCTCCCATTGTTTTTTAGATTAAACCTATTTCTTTACACCTCCTATTTACACTTCTTCTTTTTTTTAGGCAAAATAGTTAAAAAATATCAACGTAAAGCTCAAAAAATCGCTTATTCAAATGATTCAACAAAGGGCCATAAAACATATCAAGTCTGGAAAATGCATACTAGCAAATTATTAACTATTCCTAGGAATATATTAAAGGACCATATCAAAGGTTGTTAAAAGTGGTACAATAGGAACACCTACAATTTTACCAGCCAAAGATGAAGAAAGTCTAGCAAAAGGATTCAAATGCTTCGAGAGATGGGAGTTTGACACAAAAACAACTCAAAACTCATAATGAGATAATGCAAAAACTAAATTTATGAGACAAATCATTTAACATTTGGAATATGGACGAAACTAGTTTTTGCATTGATCCCTTCAAGACGAAAGTCGTAGGAAGAAAAAAGTTGTGCTTCTACTCAAATTGTATCTGGTTCAGAGAGGACAAACATCACTGAAATACATGGAATTTTTCGAATCAGAAAATGGTGCGGAACATCTAGATGAATTTTATTATTTCATTAATTATACCGTACAGATTTTTTTTGTACCCCAATTAAAGCGTGAAGAAACCTCCATTGTAATAGAAAACAGAGTTAAGCCAGATAACCTCCATTTCTTCCTCAATTAAAGCGTGAAGTTTTTATTTTGACCTGTTAATCATCCCCCGAAATAATGTACTTAACATTATCAGGTTTATTTACAAATATTATTAATCTTATATTGCATTGAATTGCAATAAGTACCCATGCAAGAATTTTGCTTAATCCAGAAATGTTTAGACAGTAATGAATTTACATTTCCAATCCAAGACTGTTGTTTAGACTGTGCAATCTAACATTAAGAATTAAGCAATAACAATGGAGTATAAATATTTACAGCATATTTCGTAACCCATTGATAACACATATCTGGTGGGAAACAATAAGAACAAGATGAAGGAAAAGGTGAAAAGACTTGGGTTGGATGGGATTAAGTTCGGCTGGATTAAAACGGTTTCAAGTAGATTTACTTTCACGCTTAAGTGCTTTCAGGTTAATTTGTATTGCATTTAGGTTGGCTTCAAGTTGCCTTGCTTTCGAGTTAACTCGCCTTAATTTGAATTGCATTCAAATTGAGTTAGGTTGAATTGCTTTCAAGGTGAGTTGTTCTCAGATTGAACTATTTTCATATTAATTTGAGATGAATATGGACTGGGTTGACCTCAAATTGCCTCGCCTCAAATTGTATTCATTCAGTTGGTTTAAATTGTTTGGATTACGCCTATTTTGAATTGCTCTCAGATTTAATTGCTGACTAAAATTAATACTTACAATTAGATTATTCTTGTAGATAATTAAACTTCTTGATTAAGGAATTTTCATGGATCAGGAACCAAGGATTCTTGAATTGAACGGAATACTTCTTTGGGTCAATTAGATCAGGAAATTTTCTTGTTATTTAATATTAGGTAATTAAAATAATTTCATTTCAAAAATCTTTTCTTCAAAATTTTACTGAAATTAAGGAAAAGGAAATTGATGTTTATGAAATGTCAAAATTTTGTATGTATATAACCGCTAGATGGTGTTAAAAACGCTTTAAAACGGATAATTTACAAACTTATTCATTAATTTTCTTTAAATAAATAAAAAATGTTATGAAATTTAGTTGATTTTAGCCTCATTATTTCAATTAATCCAACTGACTAATATTAAGTTGATGATAAAGTTAGGTTATCACAAACTTCATAGATTAATTTGGGGATAAAAAATCTCTAATTTGGGATTTTTTGATATAACCCAAAAAATTTGAACTTCATCCAAGTTAATCTTGTTAAATATGGGATGGATTTTTTTGAGATAGGAATAAAGGACTTATATTAAGATAAACATCCAATCCTTTCTCATCATATATCTCAAAATAATCACAACAATAAATAAACTTAAAAATAAACACCTCAAACTTGATTATTTCGAGTTTTGGTATAAACCAAAATAACATCCTCATCAGTCCCATAACTCTTTCGAGCGTCTTCAAACGTCTCCAACGACATCACACACAATCGATCTTGAAACGACGGATTCCTATAATAAATTTTTTGCGTAATCGTATTGTAACCACAAACAACGACATAATGCCCCTGATAAGGAACAGGCCATGGAATACATTTCCTAATCTCAGTACAAACTTTGTTGAATTTACATCGCTCGCAATTCAGAAGTTGGGCGTTAGTCAACATAATCACGGGGCCGTCCTTTAAATGACTAATTAAGAAATTCGCCGAAACTGACGCTTTGCGGATTTGTAACCCGTATATATGAGCTTTTTCGAATTTGCGGTTAACTCGTTTTTCGTCCTAAAACATAATTGAAATGATTGTATGATTTAAATGATTAAATAATTAAAATTAATTAATTAAATTAACCTTTGTTAAAACACTTTGGTAGAATGAATTTCCTCGATAACCGGGGTGTACCCCTAAGGTGGTGGTGTAAAATTTGTGGGGGACATCATAACGTTTTAAAATGTAGGATAGATCAATGGTCCATGTGCTGAAAAAGAAAAATTATTAGGGTTGTGTCTCAATTTTTTAAGAGTGCTAAAAGTGCAAAAAAATTAATATAAGTTCGATTCAGACTTAGGCCATGCCAACGTGGCATGTTTTCAAAGATTTGATGTTTCAGAGTGCGACTTTGCTATTTTTAATATAAAATCCTCTATAAGACGAATTTAGTTGAGTTCTGCCAAGGTCGCTTGCAAGCGAGCCACTACAGTATTCCAAAATGAACGATTTTATCGTCACTTTGCCGAGGTCGCTTGCGGGCGAGGCACTTCAATATTCCATATGAACGATTTCATGTTAATATTTCATATCCAATGCCTCGCCCGCAAACGACCTCGGCAATTTGAGGCGAAACCGTTTCTGGTATATCTCAGATAATATAGTCTATTATATGACGATTTTATTGTGACTTTGCCGAGGTCGCTTGCGGCCGAGGCACTACAATATTCCAAAATGAACGATTTTATCGTCACTTTGCCGAGGTTACTTGCGGCCGAGGCACTTTAATATTCCAAAATGAACGATGTCATGTTAATACCTCATATCCAATGCCTCGCCCGCAAGCGACCTCGGCAATTTGAGGCGAAACCGTTTCTGGTATATCTCAGATAATAGAGTCTATTATATGACGATTTTGTTGTGACTTTGCCGAGGTGGCTTGCGGCCGAGGCACTACAATATTCCAAAATGAACGATTTTATCGTCACTTTGCCGAGGTTACTTGCGGCCGAGGCACTTTAATATTCCAAAATGAACGATTTCATGTTAATACCTCATATCCAATGCCTCGCCCGCAAGCGACCTCGGCAATTTGAGGCGAAACCGTTTCTGGTATATCTCAGATAATAGAGTCTATTATATGACGATTTTGTTGTGACTTTGCCGAGGTGGCTTGCGGCCGAGGCACTACAATATTCCAAAATGAACGTTTTTATCGTCACTTTGCCGAGGTTACTTGCGGCCGAGGCACTTTAATATTCCAAAATGAACGATTTCATGTTAATACCTCATATCCAATGCCTCGCCCGCAAGCGACCTCGGCAATTTGAGGCGAAACCGTTTCTGGTATATCTTAGATAATATAGTCTATTATATGATGATTTTATTGTGACTTTGTGGAGGTCGCTTGCGGCCGAGGCACTATAATATTCCAAAATGAACGATTTTATCGTCACTTTGCCGAGGTTACTTGCGGCCGAGGCACTTTAATATTCCAAAATGAACGATTTCATGTTAATACCTCATATCCAATGCCTCGCCCGCAAGCGACCTCGGCAATTTGAGGCGAAACCGTTTCTGGTATATCTTAGATAATATAGTCTATTATATGACGATTTTATTGTGACTTTGTGGAGGTCGCTTGCGGCCGAGGCACTACAATATTCCAAAATGAACGATTTTATCGTCACTTTGCCGAGGTTACTTGCGGCCGAGGCACTTTAATATTCCAAAATGAACGATTTCATGTTAATACCTCATATCCAATGCCTCGCCCGCAAGCGACCTCGGCAATTTGAGGCGAAATCGTTTCTGGTATATCTCAGATAATATAGTCTATTATATGACGATTTTATTGTGACTTTGCCGAGGTGGCTTGCGGCCGAGGCACTACAATATTCCAAAATGAACGATTTCATGTTAATACCTCATATCCAATGCCTCGCCCGCAAGCGACCTCGGCAATTTGAGGCGAAACCGTTTCTGGTATATCTCAGATAATAGAGTCTATTATATGACGATTTTATTGTGATTTTGCCGAGGTGTCTTGCAGCCGAGGCACTACAATATTCCAAAATGAACGATTTTGTCGTCACTTTGCCGAAGTCACTTGTGGGCGAGGCACTTCAATATTCCAAAATGAACGATTTCATGTTAATATTTCATACAAAACGCCTTGTCCGCAAGCAACCTCGGCAATTTGAGACGAAATCGTTCCTTGTATATCTCAGTAAATATAAAGTCTAATATGAGACGATTTTATTGTCACTTTGCCGAGCTCGCTTCGACATTCAAACCTCGGTGAGAGAAATAGTTTAAAGTGTGGGAGCTTGAGGAAAACGAAATCTGTATAAAATGTTTAAATTTACAATGATCGGAGGTAAGGATAGATTTCAAATTGGAAAAAGTTTCTTTTGAACTAGAAAGTAATGGTTCAACTTCTGGAGAAGTAATAGAAGATTGAAGGAGTTTGCTTGGCAAGCGTAATGATCTTAAATCCGGAAGAATTATAGATAGATCCTGACTCCATCTAGAGCTATAATGACAGTTTTCAATGTACAACGAAAACGTTTTAAAATGCCATTGCTTTGCGGATGATAAGAAGTACAATAAATTTGGTTAGACCCTAATAGAATGTTGAATTGACTAAATAATTTAGATTCAACAATTGAATCTAAATTATTTTAAATGCTTTGATCATGTGTAATTGAGCAGGGAATCCCAAATCTTGAAAATGTTGATGACGTAAAGTTAGAGCAATTGTGGAAGCAGCTGTGTTTTTAATGGGAAAAACTTCTGGTCATCTCGTGAAACGATCAATTACTGTAAGGACATGAGTAAAACAAGAAGAAAGCAAGAAGAGTCCAGATAAACAATCCAGGATTGCATGAAGAAATGTCGTGCCATAAAGTAAAGTTAGAAGAGATTGTTTGAATTTTAGAAAATTTGTAAGATTTGTTCAAATCCACCTTAATAAAAAGTGTTTCAATTCCGAATTGGAATCCTGTGAATCTTTAATCATCTATATTGAAGGACAAGATTGGGTTAGAGAATCAATATGTATCCTAGATAAAGTGTCAGAAGTTATATTACCTGCTCTTTTAATATATAAAATATTATTGGTAAATTGAGATATATAACTAATATACCTAATTTGTCTTGATGTTTTTGTCTGACTTAGAGAAGAAGGAATAAATCAAAGGTTTATGATCCGTGGAAAGTGTGAAACGATTACCATCTAAAATTGTTTAAAATGAATTTAAAAATTTAACCGCCATATACATAGCTAACAGTTATCGATTAAAAGTGGAATATTTGCACTGCCCAATAGTCATTTTCTTGGAAAAGAAAGCTACTGGAACCGTAATTCCATCCTTTGGTTGAGACAAAACTGCACCTAAAGCCGAATCAGATGCGTCTCTGTGTAAGAAGTAAGGTTCATTGAGGTAGGATACGCAAGAAATGTCGCATCAATAAGTGATTTCTAGGCTTTTATGAAGGAAGCATTTTCTCCTTCAGTAAAAGATAAAATAAGATTCACTTTTTAACAATGAAGATGTGTAACTAAAGCATGGAGAAATGTTCATTCCTAAAAATCTTTGAAGCTCTTTGACGTTCTTGAGTCGGAAAATTGTGAAATAACCTCAACTCTAGAAGGAGGTTTGATACCTTCAGAAGAAATAAGGTGTCCAAGGAACTCTAAAGAATCAACACTCCAAAGATGCATTTTGAAGGTTGACTAACGTTGGAAATCATTCATTGTATATCCTAGCCTGTATATTTCAGGCTGTCTCACATAACTGGTTCATCAAAACTTATTTAGGTTCAACTATTTGCAGAGGATTGAAATTTTGACAACGTGCGTTGTTGATTTCGACCTTTCAATCTAAAATGTTTTCAATCCGTCCGTTGGTTCCGGTCTACCGGAAATAGACTTCAACTTCATTGTTTTAGTCGCTAGATAATACCAATTGTTACAAAAGTCAACATATTTTTTCGTATAATTAAAAGTCTATCCTATCAAACCAGGAACTCAACAATTGATGACAGAATTTGTAACTAGAACCACTAAAGTGACAGCACAGCTTGAAACGAAATCAAGCACGGATCCAATCCGGTATAAAATATGTCATATAATAAAGAAAATAGAAGATGTATCAAACCGAAATGATAGGCTTTTTCTGAAAGAACAAAAAAAAATACATTCAAAGATGCTAGTTTTTGAAAGTAGGTATGGGTGCTGGGTGCTGAAAGAATGAATACAGCCTTTCAAAAAAAAATGTTTCTATGAGAGCAGCTATTTATATAAGAGAAGTATCTTCTGCCAGCAATGTTTAGAGTTTTAAAACCAGTATCTAGTTAGTCTTTATCAGTTTTCCAAGTTCTGACATGAAAATTTTGTATTTTGCCAACAATAATGACTACTGTCGAAGAAAAATCAAATTATATTAACAGTTTTTAGCATTTTACAAGAATTATATATGTTGTCAGCAATATTTAGTCTTTAATTAACACTTTTTGAACTACTTACGTCACTGTTTTGTTCAACAGTATTTAATATTTTTAAACCAAACGAATTTTGTATTTCATATTTTGAAATGGTTTATCAACAATATCTTATTTTTTCACAGTGAAAATATTTTTGATACAAGCAGTATCAAGTTTTCTACAAGCAGTATTAAGTCTTTTCGAAACTTTTCAAGTCTTTTGAATGTAATACTAAGTCTTCCAGGTGTAGTATCAAGTCTTTTGGTATCAGTTTAGGTCTGGTGGAACCACCACAAACCTTCTGGAAGCATTTCAAATCTTCTGAAATCAGTTCAATCCTTCTGGAAGCATTTCAAGACTTCTGGAAGCAATATAAAGTCTTCTAGAAACAATATCAAGTCTTCTGGCAGTATAACAAGTCTTCTGAAAGCATTTGAAGTCATCCAGAAGTAGTATTAACTCTCCTGAAAGCATTTTAAGTCTTCTAGAAGCAGTATCAAGTTGTCTGAAAATGTTTCAAATCTTCTGGTTTTTATATGGTTCTTGTGGAACAGTTGCAAGTCTTTTGGAAGCAAGGTAAAGTCATCTGAAAGCAGTATCCAACCTTCTGGAAGCAGTTCAAGCCTTCTGGAATGATTTCAAGACTTCTAGAAACACTATAAAGTTCTCCACAAGTAATATTAAGTCTTCTGGAAACATTTCAAGATTTCTGGAAGCAATATAAGGTCTTCTGGAACCATTTCAAATCTTCTGGAAGCAGCTCAAGCCTTCTGAAATCATTTCAAGACTTCTGGAAACAATATAAAGTTTTCTAGAAGCAATATAAAGTCTTCTGGAAGCATTTCAAGTTATCCAGAAATAATATTAACCCTCCTGAAAGCATTTCAAGTCTTCTAGAAGCAGTATCAAGTCTTCTCGAAACGTTGCATATCTTCAGATTCTTATATGGTTCTTGTGGAACAGTTGCAAGTCTTTTGGAAGCAAGGTAAAGTCATCTGAAAGCAGAATCAAGTCTTCTGAAAGCATTTCAAATATTTTGGAATCAGTTCAATCCTTCTGGAAGCATTTCAAGACTTCTGGAAACAATATAAAGTCTTCTAGAAACAATATCAAGTCTTCTGGCAGCATAACAAATCTTCTAAAAGCATTTGAAGTCATCCAGAAGTAATGTTAACTCTCCTGAAAGCATTTCAAGTCTTCTAGAAGCAGTATCAAGTCGTCTGGAAACGTTTCAAATCTTCTGGTTCTTATATAGTTCCTGTAGAACAGTTGCAAGCCTTTTGGAAGCAAGGTAAAGTCATCTGAAAGCAGTGTCAAGTCTTCAGGAAACATTTCAAATCTTCTGGAAGCAATTCAAGCCTTCTGGAATCATTTCAAGACTCCTGGAAACAATATAAAATCTTCTGGAAGCATTTCACGTCATCCAGAAGTAATATTAACTCTCCTGAAAGCATTTCAAGTTTTCTAGACGCAGTATCAACTCTTCTGGAAACGTTTGATATCTTCAGGTTCTTATATGGTTCTTGTGGAACAGTTGCAAGTTTTTTGGAAGCAAAGTAAAGTCACCTGAAAGCAGTATCAAGTCTTCTGGAAGCAGTTCAAGCCTTCTGGAATCATTTCAAGACTTCTGGAAACAATATAAAGTCTTCTAGAAGTAATATCAAGTCTTCTGGAAGCATTTCAAGACTTCTGGAACAAATATAAAGTCTTCTGGAAGCATTTCACGTCATCCAGAAGTAATATTAACTCTCCTGAAAGCATTTCAAGTCTTCTGGAAGCAGTATCAAGTCTTCTGGAAACGTTTCATACCTTCAGGTTCTTATATGGTTCTTGTGGAACAGTTGCAAGTCTTTTGGAAGCAAAGTAAAGTCACCTGAAAGCAGTATCAAGTCTTCTGGAAGCAGTTCAAGCCTTCTGGAAACAATATAAAGTCTTCTATAAGTAATATCAAGTCTTCTGGAAGCATTTCAAGACTTCTGGAACAAATATAAAATCTTCTGGAAGCATTTCAAGTCATCCAGAAGTAATATTAATCCTCCTGAAAGCAATTTAAGTCTTCTAGAAGCAGTATTAAGTCTTCTCGAAACGTTGCATATCTTCAGATTCTTATATGGTTCTTGTGGAACAGTTGCAAGTCTTTTGGAAGCAAGGTAAAGTCATCTGAAAGCAGTATCAAGTCTTCTGGAAGCAGTTCAAGCCTTCTGGAAACATTTCAAGACTTCTGGAAACAATATAAAGCCTTCTAGAAGCAATATCAAGTCTTCTGAAAGCATTACAAGTCTTCAAAAGTTAATATCAAATGTTCTGTGAGAATATTACTCCAGTTATACAGCTACAATCAAAGTATCAGTGTAATGTTTAAGATGAATTGCAAAGAGGCCCAGTTTATCAAAGATTTGAAGATTATTGATGAGCTTCAACTCAAAACTCCATCCATTGCTCTCACCAACACCCCTTAGAATGAGGTTATTAAGTATATGTAGACATTGAGACACCCATTTCAGGATGAGATGGCTCAAAACAAGAAATTGACGGTTCTAGAAACAAGTTCATTGCACTGATTTTTACGAGTCAGGAGCAAAAGCAGAAGAGGGTTTCAATTTGTTAAGATTAATGATAAAAACCGAGGAAAAATTAGAAGACCACCCTTGTTCATACTTAGAGCCAAGAATTTGGCAATTTCTTTTCCTTTTTAGAGCCAACACCACCACCTAACAAACACTGTTATGCCATTATAGCCCTGGCACAACAAAATTCTCTGAAAATGCCAAGAAATTCATGCTATAAATCATGAACATATATAAACATCTCACTACTGATCCTAAAATGACCAAGGTTATTATGAGATTGGTCTATTTATTTTCTTTTGCAGAAATAGGACTTGATGCAATCAGTCACAAATGTACAGAATGTACACAAATGTATATAATGAGTCACATTGATAAACGAATTACATATTTACGAATACAGAAACTTTTCCTAGGATATATGAAGATAAAATGATATATTTCCCACCTCATTTAAGTCAATAATCTCTTCTAGAGAAGGATTTGTTAAAATCATTATTATTCTCGAATACTAAACATGTCTATTCTGTAGACTAATATATGTACTTAAAGCTTATATGTTAAAATTTTTATAAATATGTAGTAATAAGTTGTGAATGCACCTCTTATTTCCAATATAAAAATGGATCAAATTGCACCATCTATTAGATAATGGCAAAATTGATACGATAAAATTCATAATTAAACTTTTAATTAATCAATTACCTCTTATTAAACCCTTCTTCCTTACAAATAGCGTTAAAATTTTCCAATAAATGCTCTCGATCGGCTTGGGGGAGAATCATCAATATGCAAGATAGGCCACAATCCCAATTGAATCGTTGTTTGTAATGGGAGAGGGCGATTTGTAACGAATCTGGTTGACCAGCTGGAACAAAAAATTGCGTTATTATTACAAAATTGATTAAAATAAACCTAAAATACCGGGTTGTCGAAAATATCTCCCCATCTCTCCGAATCCTAACCTCAAACTCCGCTGTCAACGAGATTGTTTATCGCATTTTTAACCGTCCACAACGATACTAATCAGAGATAATCTAATCGACTCCAATTAATAATATTGGATTCCCCGAAGCCGCTCGTTTCAGAATAAACCGATAAAATCATCTTGTTAATTGTTATGATTATGACACATTTAATCACTTTTTGACATGCGCTAAAAATTTTGTTGGATTGATTCGATTGTAGATGGCGCGATTTAATTAATAAATTTAATTTTTATTAAAAAAAATTAATCAATTAATTAAAACAAAGTTTTTTTCGTTTAAAATAGATTAAATAAATCCTTGATTACCATTAAAAAAAATATTCAAATTTATGAAATTAAAATGAAATTTAATGACTTGATTATAGATGGCGCTTATTAATTTATTTTTAAATTTGAAAAATTATTTATTACTTTTATTTATTTAGCCCTTAATTTTAAAGAATAAAAACGTTAATAAATAAATAAAAACTTACGAGTTGTTTCAAATTGTTCCTCCATAACAAACCGTCTAAAACAGACTGAGCAAATCCTCGTTCACCGTGAAAAAGAGAGGTTAAGGTCTGCATGTTTATTAAGTTTAAATCAAATCTACAAGTTCAATGCCAGTTTTGAGTCCGATTTCCTTTTCTTTTTTAATTCGAGTGACCCTGAGCTCAATCTGAATAGGTCAATAATTGTTACGTAATCATTAAGAAACCATAATAAGGATCAATCGTATCAAAAGGATAAATCGTATCAAAAGGATAAATCATATCAAAAGGATAAATATCTCTTTAAATAGAGTTTATGGACTTAATCATCATCTTTGTCTCCAATATCCAATTATTTTAATTGTAATTTAAATCGAAACTTTTATTTATTGATAGTTTGATGGTAAAACTTCTTATTTTAATTTTATTTCTTCTTTTTATTTTAGTTAATTTTATAATCGATCCATCCTACAACATAATTTTTGATTAAAATATAAATAACACCTTAAATTATAAATAAAATAAATTCAGTTTAAAAAAATATAAAGTGAGGTTATGTTTACAATAAAAATTATTATTAATTTATGTTATGATAAAAAGTAATAAATGATTTTAATCGGTAATAAATAAGATTTAAAAGGTAATATTAATTAATATTTACCATTAAATTTCTATTTTCATCTTCATAACACAACAAAATGAACATAACCTTATCAACTCCTATTATTTTTTTGATAAGATTTATTCAAAATTTGCTAGTCATCCCATTATATCGTCTCAATGAAGCAAAATCGCAACAAAAATGTGTATCCTCTTCGTTTATATTAACCCAAATCCAAATCCGGGGGAATTCCGATTAATAATAGCCTCAAATCGGGACGAATTTTACCACAGGCCATCTGAAATCATCTCAAGAAGCAACGATGTTATTGGAGGTAATTAAAAGCTTAATCTAAATCAATTACTAAATTAAAATGATTTTAGGTAGAGATCTTTTTGAAGGGAGAAAAGGAGGAATGTGGTTAGGAGTTTCGTTAAAACCCACCGATCGAGCTAAATTACGTTTCGGTGCGTTATTAAACGTAACCGGAGAGGATCGTAAGCACGGATTAAAAGGACGAGGTTTTATTGTGGCCGATTACCTGGAAGGTGTCCAAAAAGCTGATGATTATATGCATGAATTGTTATCATCGGAAGTACCATATAACGCGTTTAATTTCGTCACCATTGAAATTGAAGATGATAAAAGCGTTTTGAGCCATTGTAGTAACGTTCCAAAGACTTTTTCTCAAGTTATGGGGAAAAATATTATGGGCTTCGGAAACACCGTTCCTCCTAAATCCCCCACTAAAGTTATTAAAGGAAAAGAGAAATTTGAAGAGATTATAAACAATTTTAACTTAATTAATAAAAAAGGGGAGTTATTAAAGGAATTATTAGATTTTTTGAAATGGGATTATCCGTGAGTTATTCTAACCTAAAAATCTTGACGTTTCTTAATTTAGGTTAAGTACTTAAATTAATTTTAATTTTTTTTTTAGCCATTTACCGTGCCCCGAATTAGAAAAAAGGCAACCAATTTTTTATAAATACCTTTCATGCGTTTATGTAAAAGCAATTGAAGTTAATTACGGCACAAGAACTCACAGCATAATTTTGGTGGACGATGATTGGAATGTGGAGTTTTTTGAGGCAACGATGCAAGATCCGATTGATGTTGAGAACCCTATTTGGGTAACAAATACGATAAATGCTAAACTTTAATCTTAAATTAAATTATATTAAATAAACTGAGAGATTTTGTGGGTGTAATATCTTAAATTAATCAAACACCACAAACTTTGATGCCTTTTTAATCCTAAATTAAATCATATTCAACAAGAAACATCTCAAAACAGCTTTGTTCGAAAAAAAAAAACTCATAATTCATAAATATCTAAAAAAAAATCTAGCGGGTTATACAACTTTATTTCTCCTTCGGAGAAGCCTCAACGATTTTAATATCGAGACAACTATGAGCGAGCCCGAAAAATCGTTGCGGTTGATGATTTTTCGAGGTAAATTGCCACCCCAAATGGCTGCGACAAGCCACGCATTGCATAATCGTCCAAGCATACCCCGGAAACCAACTAAATTGTTTCGAGGACTCCCCCACCAAAGTAAAATTGGTCGCCTCCATCACAGTTACTGTCTCATAAACATTCCCACCTTTAATAAAATAAAATAATAAGGTATAACTCACTTAAATTAAGCTTAATGAGCTAAAACGTGCCTGGGTTACAATAATTGCTTTGAATCCCATCCTTGGACATGGCAAAGATGTCTCGTTGAAACGCAATCCCAATCCTACATTTTCCGCAGGATAAAATCCGCGCCATTTGCATCAATTTTAACTCCAATTTTAATCTGTCCAGTACGGAGCAGCATTTTAGAATTTGTAATCTCTCGTTATGGGTTAATTGGTAATTTTGAACGAACCAATACGATAAAATATTTGGGTCTTCAGGTAAATGTTCTAAAATAAATCATTTTTTAATTATATTTTTTTAAAATTAATTAATTAATAATACGAACCTTTCGAATAATACTTTTTTAACCCCTCCGTTAACGCGTTAACATAAAAACTGAGCTCGTTCCAATCGTAAACCCACGGTGCGAATGGGAATTGGCTCAAATGATATCTCCTAAACCGGTAGTTTTTCATCAAAGATTTGTAGTCTTTGGAAAAAATTGTTCGGCGCGATTTTAATGTTTGGAGTTGTGTCGAATTGATTGGGGAGGAAACGTTGGGTTCGGGGAGGACTTTGACGGTTAATTTTCGTAATCTTGATCTAAATGGGATCTCCGTTCCTGCTACAATTTGGCACCTTTGTCTCCCTTTCGCTTTTAAATTGATTGAGCCGCGTTTAACGCTCGTTTCGAACACTTCCATGATTACACCGTAGTCGTAAAGTTTCGTTGATGTTTCACTGCAAAAAGGGTTTAGTTAAATTATTGATATAAAAATTCCTCCATTTAGGCTATTATTAAGAATATTTCTAGATCGTTCAATATTTCCAGCTTAGGATTGAAAAAAAAACAGTAAAAAACAGTAAATTTACATTTTCCTGTCAACATAGGGTTCAATCTCAAAAAATAAATGTGATATAAAATTTCTTTTGAAACACAAAACTTTTAAAAACACCCCAAGAATCCCTTACTGCAGGATTGAATGCTTTGGGTACGCAAGCACTCATACAAAGCTTTTAATGATTTTATCTAAATTGAAGTTGCCATTTTCAATACCAAGTCTTTCTTTCCAATTCAATCCCAGTATCTGCTGCGAACTTTTTTTATCAGAAACCTTGTATTTTGAAATAAGACTTGATACTGCTTCTAGGAGACTTGATGTTGTTTTTAGAAGATCTGAAATATTTCTAGGAGACTTGGTACTGCATCCAGAAGGCATGAAATGTTTCCAGAAGAAATGATATTGTCTCTAGAGGACTCGATCTTCTAGTAGAAGACTTGATATTGCTTGCAGAAGACTTAAAATGCTTCCAGAAGACTTGATACTGCTTCCAGAAGACCTGAAATGTTGCTAGGAGACTTGATACTGCTTTCAGAAGACATGATATTGTTTGTAAAAGACTTGATCTGCTAGTAGAAGACTTGATATTGCTTGCAGGGGATTTAAAATGTTTCCAGAAGACTTCCAGTAGACCTGAAATGTTGCTAAGAGACTTGATACTGCTTCCAGAAGGCATGAAATGCATTCAGAAGACATGATATTGTTTGTAAAAGACTTGATCTGCTAGTAGAAGATTTGATATTGCTTGCAGGGGGGTTAAAATGCTTCCAGAAGACTTCCAGTAGACCTGAAATGTTGCTAAGAGATTTGATACTGCTTCCAGAAGGCATGAAATGCTTCCAGAGGACATGATATTATTTGTAGAAGACTTGATCTGCTAGTAGAAGACTTGATATTGCTTGCAGGGGAGTTAAAATGCTTCCAGAAGACTTCCAGTAGACCTGAAATGTTGCTAAGAGACTTGATACTGCTTCCAGAAGGCATGAAATGCTTTCAGAAGACATGATATTGTTTGTAGAAGACTTGATCTGCTAGTAGAAAACTTGATATTGCTTGCAGAAGAGTTAAAATGCTCCCAGAAGACTTGATACTGCTTCCAGTAGACATGATATTGTTTGTAAAAGACTTGATCTGCTAGTAGAAGATTTGATATTGCTTGCAGAGGAGTTAAAATGCTTCCAGAAGACTTGATACTGCTTCCTGTAGACCTGAAATGTTACTAGGAGACTTGACACTGCTTCCAGAAGGCATGAAATGTTTGCAAAAGACATGATATTGCTTCTAGAAGACTTGATCTGCTAGCAGAAGACTTGATGTTGCTTGCAGAGGAGTTAAAATGCTCCCAGAAGACTTGATACTGCTTCCAGTAGACATGATATTGTTTGTAAAAGACTTGATCTGCTAGTAGAAGACTTGATATTGCTTGCAGGGGGGTTAAAATGCTTCCAGAAGACTTCCAGTAGACCTGAAATGTTGCTAAGAGATTTGATACTGCTTCCAGAAGGCATGAAATGCTTCCAGAGGACATGATATTGTTTGTAGAAGACTTGATCTGCTAGTAGAAGACTTGATATTGCTTGCAGGGGAGTTAAAACGCTTCCAGAAGACTTCCAGTAGACCTGAATTGTTGTTAAGAGACTTGATACTGCTTCCAGAAGGCATGAAATGCTTTCAGAAGACATGATATTGTTTGTAGAAGACTTGATCTGCTAGTAGAAAACTTGATATTGCTTGCAGAAAAGTTAAAATGCTCCCAGAAGACTTGATACTGCTTCCAGTAGACATGATATTGTTTGTAAAAGACTTGATCTGCTAGTAGAAGATTTGATATTGCTTGCAGAGGAGTTAAAATGCTTCTAGAAGACTTGATACTGCTTCCTGTAGACCTGAAATGTTACTAGGAGACTTGACACTGCTTCCAGAAGGCATGAAATGTTTGCAAAAGACATGATATTGCTTCTAGAAGACTTGATCTGCTAGCAGAAGACTTGATATTGCTTGCAGAGGAGTTAAAATGCTCCCAGAAGACTTGATACTGCTTCCAGCAGACCTGAAAGGTTGCTAGGAGACTTAATACTGCTTCCAGAAGGCATGAAATGTTTGCAGAAGACATGATATTGCTTCTAGAAGACTTGATCTGCAAGCAAAAGCATTGATATTGCTTGCAGAGGAGATAAATTCCCCCAGAAGACTTGATACTGCTTCCAGTAGACCTGAAAGATTACTAGGAGACTTGATACTGCTACCAGAAGGCATGAAATGTTTCCAGAAGACATGATATTGCTTCTAGAAGGCTTGATCTGCTAGTAGAAGACTTGATATTGCTTGCAGAGGAGTTAAAATGCTCCCAGAGGACTTGATGCTGCTTCCAGTAGACCTGAAAGGTTGCTAAGAGACTTGACACTGCTTCCAGAAGGCATGAAATGTGTCCAGAAGACATGATATTGCTTCTAGAAAGCTTGATCTGCTAGTAGAAGACTTAATATGGCTTGCAGAGGAGTTAAAATGCTTCCAGAAGATTTGATATTGCTTCCAGTAGACCTGAAAGTTTGCTAGGAGACTTGACACTGCTTCCAGAAGGTATGAAATGTTTCCAGAAGACATGATATTGCTTCTAGAAGGCTTGATCTGCTAGTAGAAGACTTGATATTGCTTGCAGAGGAGTTAAAATGCTCCCAGAAGACTTGATACTGCTTCCAGTGGACCTGAAAGGTTGCTAGGAGACTTGATACTGCTACCAGAAGGGATGAAATGCTTTCAGAAGACTTAATACTGATTCCAAAAGCCCTGAAATGTTGCTAGGAGACTTGATACTGCTTCCAGAAGGCATGAAATGATATAATGAGTATGTTAAATTGAATTATCCAGAAGCATAGACTGTGGGAGTCTATATTCCCTGAAGACTCGAAATGTTTCCCACAGACTTTCAATGGTTCTACAAAACTTGAACTGAACTTGATACTGCTCATGGAAAACTTATAATTGCTTATGGAGGACCTGATACTGCTTTCAGAAGATTTGAAATGTTTCCAAAATACTTGTAATGCATCATAAGATTTAATACTGAATCTAGAAGAGTTAATAGTGCCCCCAGAAGACTTTTAAATGTCTTCTGCTTTTAAGAAGAAATGCTTTTAGAAGATTTGATGTCGCTTCTAGAAGACTTGAAATGATTCTAGAAGACTTGATACTGTCCCTAGAAGGCTTGATACTGCCCCTAGAAGACTTCATACTGTTTCTAAAACATTTGATATTGCTTTCAGAAGAGTTACAATAGTTCCAGAAAACTTGAAATACATCCAAAAGACGTGATACTGCTCATAAAAGACTCAATACTTCTTCTAGAGGACCTAATATTGCTTCTAAGAGGCTTGAAATGTTTGCATACTTGTAATGCCTCAAAGAACTTGATATTGCTTTTGGAGAACTTGATATGCTTCTAGAAGACTTCATACTGCTTCTCAAAGACTTATTAATGCTTCCAAAAGACTTGATACTGCCCCTGGAAAAACTGAAATGCTTCTAGAAGATTTGATAGTACATCTAGAAGAAATACTATTGGTTTCAGAAGACTTGAAATGCCTTTAGAACGTTTGATACTGTCCCTAATACACTTTACATTGCCTCTAAAACACTTAATATTGCTTTCAGAAGATTTGATATATTTCTAGGAGACTTGATACTGCTTCCAGAAGGCACGAAATGTTTCCAGAAGACATGATATTGCTTCTAGAAGTCTTGATCTGCTAGTACAAGACTTGATATTGCTTGCAGAGAACTTAAAATGCTTCCAAAAGACTTGATACTGCTTCCAAAAGATCTGAAATGTTGCTAAAAGACTTGATACTGCTTCCAGAAGGCATGAAATGTTTCCAGAGGACATGATATTCCTTCTAGAAGTCTTGATCTGCTAGTACAAGACTTGATATTGCTTGCAGAGGACTTAAAATGCTTCCAGAAGACTTGATACTGCTTCCAAAATATCTGAAATGTTGCTAAAAGACTTGATACTGCTTCCAGAAGGCATGAAATGTTTCCAGAGGACATGATATTCCTTCTAGAAGTCTTGATCTGCTAGTACAAGACTTGATATTGCTTGCAGAGGACTTAAAATGCTTCCAGAAGACTTGATACTGCTTCCAAAAGATCTGAAATGTTGCTAAAAGACTTGATACTGCTTCCAGAAGGCATGAAATATTTCCAGAAGACATGATATTGCTTCTAGAAGTCTTGATCTGCTAGTACAAGACTTGATATTGCTTACAGAGGACTTAAAATGCTTCCAGAAGGCTTGATACTGCGTCCAAAAGATCTGAAATGTTGCTAAAAGACTTGATACTGCTTCCAGAAGGCATGAAATGTTTCCAGAGAATATGATATTCCTTCTAGAAGTCTTGATCTGCCAGTACAAGACTTGATATTGCTTGCAGAGGACTTAAAATGCTTCCAGAAGACTTGATACTGCTTCCAAAATATCTGAAATGTTGAAATGCCTTCAGAACGTTTGATACTGCCCCTAATAGACTTTACATTGCCTCTAAAACACTTAATATTGCTTTCAGAAGATTTGAAATGCTTCCAGAAGACTTGCAGCAGTTCCAGGAAATTTCAACTGCTTCTAAGACTTGATACTGCTTCCAAAAGACTTGAAATGTTTCTAGAATACTTGTAATGTGTGAGAAGACTTCGTATTGCTTTTAGAATTCATGAAATGCTTCCAGAACACTGATAAAATATTTGATACTGCATCTAGAAGAGTTAAGTAGTACTCCTAGAAAACTTGAAATGCTTCTAGAAAGCTTGATACCGACCCTAGAAGACTTGCTACTGTTCTAAAACACTTGATATTGCTTCCAGAAGACTTGAACTACTTCCAAAAGACGTGATACTGCCCATAGAAGACTAAATATTTCTTCTAGAGGACCTGATATTGCCTTCAAAAAGCTTGAAACGTTTGCATACTTGTAATGATTCAAAGGACTTGATATTGCTTCTAAAAGATTTGAAATGCTTCCAGAAAACTTCATATTGCTTTTGGAAAACTTGAAATGCTTCTAGAAGTCTTCATACTACTTCTTGAAGACTTGATATTGCTTCCAAAAGACTTGATACTCTCCCTGGAAGAACTGAAATGTTTCTAGAAGATTTGATAGTGCACCTAGAAGACATGCTACCACTTTCAGAAGACCTGAAATGCTTTCAGAACGTTTGATACTGCCCCCAGAAGACTTTCTACTGCCTTCTAGCGGACTTAATATTGCTCCCAAAAGACTTGAAATATTTCGAGAATACTTGTAATATGTGAAAAGACTTCATATTGCTTCTAGAATACATGAAACGCTTTCAAAAGAGTTGTAATGCTTCCCAAGAACTTGATATTGCTTTCAGACTATTTGATACTGCATTTGGAAGAGTTAATAGTGCTCCCAGAAGACTTGGAATGCTTTTATAAGATTTGATGTCGCTTCTAGAAGACTGGAAATGCTTCTAGAAGGCTTGATACTATTTCTAAAATACTTGATATTGCTTCTAGAAGACTTGGACTATTTTCAAAATATGTGATAGTGCCCGTAGAAAAAAATTGATTAATTGTAATTGAATCTGATTAAATTTCTTGTAAAAATTTTTTTAGCAGTTTTCTTTTTCTTATGATTGAACTAAGCAAATGGTAGAAGACGATGGAAGATTTATTCCATCAAAATATGTACTAAAATTTTTTTTCACCACTACATTAAGGTATACATACTTATACAACACATTTTTTATGACATAAAAAAAATCACTGAGCTGAACTGAACACTTAACACCCTCTCTACATCAACGATTTACTTCATTTTTGGCTAATACATCCTAAGTTTATTTCAAGTCAAGTTATTCATCAAGTTGAACAGGCGCTTCATGATGTTAACATCTCTAAGGGACTAGGCTCAGATAATATTCCATCAATTTTCATTCAGATCTGCTCCAGAGCGCTTTTTAGATATTTACAACTAACTTTTAATATGTCCTTGCGTTTTAGTATTAAATTTTAGTATTTAAATTACCCCAATTTTTAAATCTGGCGACCGCAGCAATGTGGCTAATTATCGACCCATATCTTTTTTTCTAAAAATGGGAAAAATTTTCTAAAAATTAGATTAAAATAGATTATTTTTCCAAATCCAATCTATCATCAATGAGGTACATCATGGTTTTTATCCCGATCATTCTTTGATGCAAGTAAGAGTTCAAATTATGAATTTAAATCATCATTGTCTTTAAAATTTGGAGTTAGATTAAATTAGGAAAATTTGTTTTAGCAGATAATGAATTAGCTAAGCTTTATCCAACATTTTTAAAAAATACCTTAAGTAATAAATTCATTTAAGTAATTCAATGCTAAAATTTGTGTGATTTAAATTTATATACAACATAACACCCATAAAAATAAAG
Organism: Onthophagus sagittarius; assembly: GCA_036711965.1. Classification (NCBI taxonomy): domain Eukaryota; kingdom Metazoa; phylum Arthropoda; class Insecta; order Coleoptera; family Scarabaeidae; genus Onthophagus; species Onthophagus sagittarius. The sequence goes on from JASERS010000009.1 coordinate 16,144,652, forward strand.
GAACTACTCCACAAAAAAAAATTTTAAACTTACTCAGTACAAATCAAAGCAAACATATATCCATTCTTAATATCCTCCATAATATGATCGGACTCATACTCCCGAATAACCAAAGGGAGCGTAAACCCAGGAAAAACCAACGTATTCGTATGAATAGCCAACATCGCTTGGATAATCTCCCCTTCATCGTACAAAGTGTACCCTCCTACGTTATCCAGCTTACCCAAATACTTCAAAACGGAACGTTAAAATCAATTTAAACGACTGTATTAGCTTACTTTGTGGGTCGTCGGTAAGGTCGTGTCGAAATCCCCAGTATCCCCCGTTTCCGAATCATCCTCTACAAACCAAAAGAAACGTTTTAACAAAAATTATTAATTAAGATTCGAACGTAACCTATATCCGAAGAGGACATCGGGGAGTTTGAACCGTCCGAATAATGCCCGTTTTCTAAATCAACGGTAGAATCGTCCGACATTATTAATTATTAATCTTGATAAAGTTATTGTATGATAATCAACTTTTTTTGTATGTATACAAATTTGACATTGACAGATTTGTGTCAACAGATTAAGTTGGGTTGTGGTGACATCTTTTGAGTTAAAACTAAATTAATTTAATATTTATTTAAATAAATTAAATTAAATTAATTTAATTTAAACGATAAGATTTATAATTATTATTTATAATTAAAACATATTTTAGTTTAGTTTTGTTTTGTTTCGATGTCTTAAATCTAAGATTAAATAATTTTTGATATAATTTTTTTGTTATGTCAAAAATTATTAATTAATTATTATTTAATTAATTACCTTTTTGTTTCGAAACGCATCCCATTAATTTAGCGATGTTTAAGCGACGAAGCGATTTGCGAGACATTCCTGCGTTAAAACATTCTAACCTCAAAAAATTATCGATTTTAATCCGGCTTGATTTTCATCTGAGACGATTAATTAAAATTAGGATAACTGCAATTAAAGAAAAAGATTGAGAATTAAATTAAGTTTGTTTAATTTCTTTGTAACATAATTAAATGTTTTGATTCGAAATTTTTGGTTGATTAAAAATTTCATTGATAAAAGATTTAATTAAAAATAAACTAAATTAAGGATTAATCTCAAATTTGATCTTACCTTTTTAATTTGATTAATTTTGGTTGTTTAATTTTAATTTAATAATTAATTCGATTTCTTTTAGGTTGTTAGGTTAAGCTCATTTTTGACTCAATTGTTTTATACGAGATGGCGCGATTGTATTAAATTTTTTAATTTTGTTGGTTTAATGATCAAAATTGTTTCTAATTATGATTATTGTGTATAAATATATATTTTAATAATAAATATCTTAAATGATTCGTTTTATTGGTTTATTTACAGTTAAATTTTTTAGATTAGTTTTTATTTGGTGGTTTGAATGATAGAGGGCGCTTAATTTGGGAATTTTTTTTTAAATGTGGCGATTAAAATTGTTGTTTAATTAAGTTATTATAATTATTGTGTGATTAAGTTGAGGTTTGGTGTTTTAATGATGATGATAATGAGAATTATAATAAATTAATTAAAAAAATGCGTAGGTGAAAGCGGCGGAAATATCCGAATCGGTCGATTCGGGCGTTGCCGCTGTTGCTACGCGCGTTCTGATTGGTCGAGAGGGGTCGTTTCCGTGACGACCGTTCGATAAACGACGGAAACAGAAGGCGTCCATTTGTGATCTCGACGCAGAAGAGACAAGTCGGTAGAAAAATGAGAGATGCGTAATTAAAAAAGATATAATCTCGGAAAAATTAATTTCCGCCTGTCCGAAAACGAAAAACCGAAAAAACACGACAGGGCCAGGTTTTTAAAACAGTGAATGAGTGACTCTTATGCCATTTCATACATTTTCCTGCCTAGTGAGACTATAATTAGGCGCCAGATAAAATGGCCCTATGTGAAAGGTTTGCATTATTTTTACACGCCACGGAAGCGGTTATTTTCTCGAGGCCAGAAATAATTCAAATCGCGCCCCCCAAACGCAAGGATCCCCGAGAAGCCTCAAACTTTCGGCCCCAAAGCCCGAAATCGGCCATTTTTTGCGATGACGTAAACGTCAATTCCGTTGTTGATGACGCGACCTTTGTTTGACCTCGATTTCTAGTACTTTTTCAAGGAGGAGGCGCAAATTTGTGTTTATTTCTAGCCCCGAAGGAAACTAAACCCACCCAAACTCTATTTATCTACTCGAATCTATTTATTTATTATTATCTATTTGTTATTTTCGTGTCAACAAAATGGCCGCCATCATGCATAACAAGTCTTGTTATGTTGTTCTATTTCCGTTGATTATTTTTATTGATTTTTTTGTAGCTTAAGGAAATCCCCGATTTTAATTAATTTTAAACGTTGGGGCGCAATTTTTATGTTAAATCGCATTTTTTGTAATAAATGTATCGATCGTCGAAAACAAAAGAATACGTCATCGATTTCGAAGCGACGATCCCCTATGGGCTGCGATTTGAACTAACATTTTTTGGCGGGCCATTCAAATTTTATTTTGAAGATCAATCTTGAAAGATTACCACGAAGATTAACGCCTTTGCATGAATCTAACTTAATTATTAATAGATTTATCTTTTTAGAACGAAACTTAACTTAGTTATCGATTAATTTTTAAGATTTATGATAATTTTGAGGGTACTCTAACCTAACTTATCATGAAGTTGATGAAAGCTATTAAATTAAAACGAAAATCGAAATGTAAAGAAAGCGCCCCTTTTTTGGTATAAGCATTTGAGTTTAATCTAAATTAATCATTTAAACAAATTATAAAACCATCACTTCAATTTTAGTGAAGATCATAAACCCGAGCCGGGTCAAATCCCCAATGATGATCTCGAAGATGGTGAAATCGAAGATGACGACGACGACACAATCGCCCCAGCTTCCGAATCGACCCCAAAAGACCCCCCATCAACCCCCCCGAAACCCCAACAACCACCACAACAAGAACCAACCCCTAAGCAGCACGAAAAATCGGACCGTTCGAAAGAACGACGTCGCCACCAAGAATCAAAAGGAAAAAAGAACCAACCGATGACCGAAGCAGAAAAAAGCGTCATGTACTTACACCAATTAGAAAGAATGGAACGAGACAAACGCGAAAAGTACCGGCGAGAACCCGTCGATGATTTCGCCTCAAATTTAGAAAAACAAATCGCAAATGTACTAAAAAAAGATCATCGTTTAAGCGGAGATGATGATCACGATGAGAAACGCGGAAAAAAACGGCGAAAACGCGAGAGGGATAGAAGAAAACGACGGAAAATGGGGGGAGGAATCGATGAAATTGTTGATACCGAGATGGGGGTTGATAACTCAGCACAACACCTTACGAGTGAATCAATCGATTTTCATCAATCACCAAGAAGCGAAATTGATTCATACAGCGACGATCAAGACTCAATTTGCTCCGAGAGAAGCGGAGGAGCTGAAGAAAAAACTCGACGACCCAGACGAGATCGAAGGGGGAGAATGCGGGAAAGAAATCGAAATCGCCGGAATGAACATCGCGAGAAAAAACTACAACAACAACAAAATCAACAGCAGCAACAACAACAACAAGATAACTCGACGAATAAGGACCCCTCGCAACTTTGCATGTATTATTTGCAAGGGAAATGCCAAAAAGTTTGTATTTACGTCCTTTTTTTTATTAATAATTAATGATTATTAATTTGATTATAGGGCGATGAATGTCAGTATTCGCACGAAAGTCAACCGCCGATGAAATGGGAATTGTGCAAGTTCTACTTGAACGATTGTTGCGCGAAAGGTGACAAATGCTTTTATATGCACTCAGATTTTCCATGCAAATTCTACCATACAGGTCAGCAGTGTTTAGAAAGTGATAACTGCAAATTCGCCCATGGGAAACCGCTCAATGAGAGTAAGATTTTTTTGGGGATGTCCTCGATGTACGGCGATTATTTAATTTATTTATTATGAATTTAAAATCAAGTTTTGCCTAAAATTGAGATAAATTTTATCTTTGTGGATTAGTTCTGTTGATATGAAAGCGGATTAGATATCAATTTTTATATGGATGAGTCTGGAGATGGCTAAAAGAATATTAAAAGTATATAAAAGTCTATTTTAAGTTGATAAATACGAACATTTAAAAATTTTTTAATGGAAAATAGATTTATAAATGTAGGGTGGTTTAAATTCTGGAAATTATGGGAATTAGGAAAAAATAATATGTCTCGATCTCTATTTTTAATTAATCTCCAATGCTGGAAACAGTAAAGCGCTAAGCTTTTGTTTTTTTTTTTGGTTTTAGCGAGGAAAATTGGAGCAGATGATAACAATTATCTTGAAAAATATAAAAGCTGGAAAATAATGGCTTATATGTTTCAATTTCCTTTTTTAAGTACATTCTAATGCTGAATATCTCAAATCCCCATCGTCTTTTGTTTTTTTCCTAGAGATCAGAATTTGAATCATCGCAAAAACTGGATACTTAATATACTTATCTCGGAAACTATGAGGCTTGGATAAAAGTAACTGACATGTCTCGATTTCTTTTTTTAAGTACATTCTAATGCCGAAACTCTTAAATCCCCGTCGTCTTTTGTTTTTCTCTTATAGGGCAATAATTGAATCGTCGTAAAAATAGACACCTAATGAAGTTATCTCGGAAACTATGACAGTTGGAAAATAATGGCTTATACGTCTCGATTTCTTTTTTTAAGTACATTCTAATGCTGAATATCTCAAATCCCCATCGTCTTTTGTTTTTTTCCTAGAGATCAGAATTTGAATCATCGCAAAAACTGGATACTTAATATACTTATCTCGGAAACTATGAGGCTTGGATAAAAGTAACTGACATGTCTCGATTTCTTTTTTTAAGTACATTCTAATGCTGAATATCTCAAATCCCCATCGTCTTTTGTTTTTTTCCTAGAGATCAGAATTTGAATCATCGCAAAAACTGGATACTTAATATACTTATCTCGGAAACTATGAGGCTTGGAAAAAAGTAACTGACATGTCTCGATTTCTTTTTTTAAGTACATTCTCTTGCCGAAACTCTTAAATCCCCATCGCCTTTTGTTTTTCTCTTATAGGGCAATAATTGAATCGTCGTAAAAATAGACACTTAATGAAGTTGTCTCGGAAACTATGACAGTTGGAAAATAATGACTTATACGTCTCGATTTCTTTTTTTAAGTACATTCTAATGCTGAATATCTCAAATCCCCATCGTCTTTTGTTTTTTTCCTAGAGATCAGAATTTGAATCATCGCAAAAACTGGATACTTAATATACTTATCTCGGAAACTATGAGGCTTGGATAAAAGTAACTGACATGTCTCGATTTCTTTTTTTAAGTACATTCTAATGCTGAATATCTCAAATCCCCATCGTCTTTTGTTTTTTTCCTAGAGATCAGAATTTGAATCATCGCAAAAACTGGATACTTAATATACTTATCTCGGAAACTATGAGGCTTGGAAAAAAGTAACTGACATGTCTCGATTTCTTTTTTTAAGTACATTCTCTTGCCGAAACTCTTAAATCCCCATCGCCTTTTGTTTTTCTCTTATAGGGCAATAATTGAATCGTCGTAAAAATAGACACTTAATGAAGTTGTCTCGGAAACTATGACAGTTGGAAAATAATGACTTATACGTCTCGATTTCTTTTTTTAAGTACATTCTAATGCTGAATATCTCAAATCCCCATCGTCTTTTGTTTTTTTCCTAGAGATCAGAATTTGAATCATCGCAAAAACTGGATACTTAATATACTTATCTCGGAAACTATGAGGCTTGGATAAAAGTAACTGACATGTCTCGATTTCTTTTTTTAAGTACATTCTAATGCTGAATATCTCAAATCCCCATCGTCTTTTGTTTTTTTCCTAGAGATCAGAATTTGAATCATCGCAAAAACTGGATACTTAATATACTTATCTCGGAAACTATGAGGCTTGGAAAAAAGTAACTGACATGTCTCGATTTCTTTTTTTAAGTACATTCTCTTGCCGAAACTCTTAAATCCCCATCGCCTTTTGTTTTTCTCTTATAGGGCAATAATTGAATCGTCGTAAAAATAGACACTTAATGAAGTTGTCTCGGAAACTATGACAGTTGGAAAATAATGACTTATACGTCTCGATTTCTTTTTTTAAGTACATTCTAATGCTGAATATCTCAAATCCCCATCGTCTTTTGTTTTTTCCTAGAGATCAGAATTTGAATCATCGCAAAAACTGGATACTTAATATACTTATCTCGGAAACTATGAAGCTTGGATAAAAGTAACTTACACGTCTCGATTTCTTTTTTTAAGTACATTCTAATGCCGAAACTCTTAAATCCCCATCGTCTTTTGTTTTTCTTTTATAGGGCGATAATTGAATCGTCGTAAAAATAGATACTTAATGAAGTTATCTCGGAAACTATAACAGTTGGAAAATAATGGCTTATACGTCTCGATTTCTTTTTTTAAGTACATTCTAATGCTGAATATCTCAAATCCCCATCGTCTTTTGTTTTTTCCTAGAGATCAGAATTTGAATCATCGCAAAAACTGGATCCTTAATATACTTATCTCGGAAACTATGAGGCTTGGATAAAAGTAACTGACATGTCTCGATTTCTTTTTTTAAGTACATTCTAATGCCGAAACTCTTAAATCCCCATCGTCTTTTGTTTTTCTTTTATAGGGCGATAATTGAATCGTCGTAAAAATAGATACTTAATGAAGTTATCTCGGAAACTATAACAGTTGGAAAATAATGGCTTATACGTCTCGATTTCTTTTTTTAAGTACATTCTAATGCTGAATATCTCAAATCCCCATCGTCTTTTGTTTTTTCCTAGAGATCAGAATTTGAATCATCGCAAAAACTGGATACTTAATATACTTATCTCGGAAACTATGAGGCTTGGATAAAAGTAACTGACATGTCTCGATTTCTTTTTTTAAGTACATTCTAATGCCGAAACTCTTAAATCCCCATCGTCTTTTGTTTTTCTTTTATAGGGCGATAATTGAATCGTCGTAAAAATAGATACTTAATGAAGTTATCTCGGAAACTATAACAGTTGAAAAATAATGGCTTATACGTCTCGATTTCTTTTTTTAAGTACATTCTAATGCTGAATATCTCAAATCCCCATCGTCTTTTGTTTTTTTCCTAGAGATCAGAATTTGAATCATCGCAAAAACTGGATACTTAATATACTTATCTCGGAAACTATGAGGCTTGGATAAAAGTAACTGACATGTCTCGATTTCTTTTTTTAAGTACATTCTAATGCCGAAACTCTTAAATCCCCATCGTCTTTTGTTTTTCTCTTATAGGGCAATAATTGAATCGTCGTAAAAATAGATACTTAATGAAGTTATCTCGGAAACTATGACAGTTGGAAAATAATGGCTTATACGTCTCGATTTCTTTTTTTAAGTACATTCTAATGCTGAATATCTCAAATCCCCATCGTCTTTTGTTTTTTTCCTAGAGATCAGAATTTGAATCATCGCAAAAACTGGATACTTAATATACTTATCTCGGAAACTATGAGGCTTGGATAAAAGTAACTGACATGTCTCGATTTCTTTTTTTAAGTACATTCTAATGCTGAATATCTCAAATCCCCATCGTCTTTTGTTTTTCTCTTATAGGGCAATAATTGAATCGTCGTAAAAATAGATACTTAATGAAGTTATCTCGGAAACTATGACAGTTGGAAAATAATGGCTTATACGTCTCGATTTCTTTTTTTAAGTACATTCTAATGCTGAATATCTCAAATCCCCATCGTCTTTTGTTTTTTTCCTAGAGATCAGAATTTGAATCATCGCAAAAACTGGATACTTAATATACTTATCTCGGAAACTATGAGGCTTGGATAAAAGTAACTGATATATCTCGATTTCGTTTTTTAAGTACATTCTAATGCCGAAACTCTTAAATCCCCATCGTCTTTTGTTTTTCTTTACTTATGTAATTATCTCGGAAACTGTGACAGTTGGAAAATAATGGCTTATATGTCTTGATTTCCTTTTTAAATTATATTCTAATACTGAATATCTCAAAGCCCCATCGTTTTTTGTTTTTCTTCCAGAGATCACAATTTTAATTGTTGCAAATATAGATACTTAATGTAATTATCTCGGAAACTATGAGAGTTGGAAAAATGTAACTGATATGGCTCGATTTCTTTTTTTAATTATATTCTAATGCTGAATATCTCAAATCCCCACCGTCTTTTGTTTTTCTCTTATAGGGCAACATTTGAATCATCGTAAAATAGATACTTAATGTAATTATCTCGGAAACTATGACAGTTGGAAAATATTGGCTTATATGTCTCGATTTCTTTTTTTAATTATATTCTGATGCTGTACATCTCAAAGCACCATCGTTTTTTGTTTTTCTCGTAGAGATCAAAATTTGAATTATGAAAGATTAGATACTTAATGTAATTCTCTCGAAAACTATGAGGCTTGGCAAAAAGTAACTGACAAGTCCCGATTTCTGTTTTTAAGTGCATTCTAATGCCGAAATTCTTAAATCCCCATCGTCTTTTGTTTTTCTCTTATAGGGCAATAATTGAATCGTCGTAAAAATAGACACTTAATGAACTTATCTCGGAAACTACAACAGTTTGAAAATAATGGCTTATACGTCTCGATTTCTTTTTTTAAGTACATTCTAATGCTGAATATCTCAAATCCCCATCGTCTTTTGTTTTTTTCCTAGAGATCAGAATTTGAATCATCGCAAAAACTGGATACTTAATATACTTATCTCGGAAACTATGAGGCTTGGAAAAAAGTAACTGACATCTCTCGATTTCTTTTTTTATGTACATTCTAATGCCGAAACTCTTAAATCCCCATCGTCTTTTGTTTTTCTTTTATAGGGCGATAATTGAATCGCCGTAAAAATAGATACTTAATGTAGCTATCTTGGAAACTATGACACTTGGAAAATAATGGCTTATACTTCTCGATTTCTTTTTTTAATTATATTTTAATGCTGAGCATCTCAAAGCCCCATCGTTTTTTGTTTTTCTCATAAATGGCAAAATTTGAATGATCGCAAAATTATATACTTAGTGTAATTATCTCGGAAACTATAAGAGTTGGAAAAAAGTAACTGACATGGCTCGATTTCTTTTTTTAAGTACATTCTAATGCCGAAACTCTCAAATCCCCATCGTCTTTTGTTTTTCTCTTATAGCTCAATATTTGAATCATGGTAAAAGCAGGTACTTAATGTAATTATCTCGGAAACGATGACAGTTGGAAAATAATGGCTTATATATCTCGATTTCTTTTTTTAATTATATTCTAATGCAAAACATCTCAAATCCCCACTGTCTTTTGTTTTTTCCTAAAGGCCAAAATTTGAATTATCGAAAAAATCAAATGATACAATTAATTCGAAAACTATGAGAGCTGGACAAAAAGTAGCTAACATGACTCTATCTTATTTTTTAATTAAGTTTCAATGTTGAAACCCTCAAACTCCCATCATCTTTTGTTTTTCTCCTAGAGGCCGAAATCGAAAATATAAATCGAGCAATTATCTTTATTGTTATTATAAGTGGAGTATTATATCCAAGACATTATATGTTCAGTTTCTTGCAGAGAACTAAATAATAATTATTCGCTTTTAATAATTAATTTTTAATTTTTTTTAATAAATACAACCATTTCAAAAAAATTTTTAACTTATTAAAATCATATTTTGGTTTATTATCGTGACCTATTTTGTCAGGTTTATTTCTTATCGTTTTAGAATAATGCTGATTTAATAAAATCTCCAAACACCGCCATCTAGTACCGTCTAGGGGAAATATTTTATTAACTCAAACTTTATTTCATTACAAAGTTGTTTAATTTTTAACCAGTGTTTAAGTTATTTTATTTGCGTTTTTATGTAAAATTGATAAAATACTCGCCTTTAGTTATGTGAGTTATTTTATATTAATGACAAATTTTATAATCTATCAAATTTGACGTAAAATTTGGAACTTCTAATGATTCATTTCAGTATATTTAGATAATTTAAGGCTATACCTTACCAATTTACTATTCATTTTTCATATTTTTATCATATTTTCACTCAAATATGATTCAAACGCATTATTAATTGCTAAATTCAATGAAACGAATCAAAATAAAGGTATATAATCGCCGTATAAAGAGGGGTATACTTTATTGTTATTATATTTTTATTTTTAACAATGATTAATTAATTTTATTTTTACAGGATTAAAACAAATCCTTTTTAAACACATCGAAACGGCGCCTAAAGACATTTTGGGGCGATTCCCGCGGATGAGTCGCGAAGAGGCTTCATTCAAGATTAACCAGACTCAGAAAGAATTAGAGGCGCATTTTGGCCCTCCCGATGCGGACCCAAACATGTTACCTTTGCCGTTTGATGTCGGATTGGGTAATAATAATTCAGACGGAAATCACGACGCGAAAAAAGACAAAGATAAGCCAAGAAATCGGCCGTCGCGGTGGCAAGACCCCGAGCCGGTGAATAGATCTGGAATGGGGCAAGCTGCGTTTCCTGGAAAAGGATTTGGGCAAGATTTGGATATGAGGCTGCAACAAAAGTAATTTGATAATTTTTGAAATAATTTGAGTTAATTCTTTTTTGTTTAGTAATGGAGACGTGGATATGAGGACTTTGCAATTATCGCTACCTCAAGGCCCCCCAAATTTAATGATGCCCCCTCCGAATCTTTCGATTCCACCCCCAAACATTTTAATGATGAATCCTCCCCCAATGGTGCGCTCCATCGACATTCCGCAACAACTCAACTTGAATCAACCCCAATTTAACCAACAAAACCAATTCCCCCTCCAACAAAATGTATCAAACAACAGCGACGTCGATATCAGAAATCTCCGCGGTGACACCGACATAAGAAATTTCAACAACGTAATCGAAAGTAGCCCGAAAAAAATCAACACCGAAGAAGATTTCACCACAAAATCCCAAAAACGAGACGATTTCACCTCAAACAAAGACCTCGACGACGATTACGAACCATCCTTAGAAATAATAACCGACCAAGTCCCATCGGAAATCCCCGCGAATCTTCCAAAACGCCAAAGAGAACTTTTCATGCGAATTCAATCGCAACAAAAACAAAATTTACTCGAAGACCAAAAAGACGATGATTCCGATAACGACGAAAACAACATCGATTGGTACTCGGACGACTCAAACGACGGGAAATTAACGATTAAATGCGACGATGATTTCGTAATGAAAGAGAAGGATGAGGAAAAAGACTTGGATGAGGATAAATCGAAAACTTCCCCGGAATTTGGCCCGCTCGGGGATTTATCGCAAATTACGATTTCTGAGGAAGTTTCGAAATTGTTGAATACGTTTCGAGGGGGGACTAATTTGCCTCAATCGCCGAATCGGAAGGAGGAAAAATCGCCTCCTAAATCGGTTCGGGCCGATCCGAGGAAGGCGCGAGTCGATTCAGGGGATGACACGAAAGTTGTGAGGGATAAAATTAGTATTTATGAGCAGGGGAGTATTTGTGGGAAGGATGTTGATTTGAGGAGTGATGAGAAAGATACTGATTTGAGGACGAATTTTGGTGATATGGATTTGAGAAGTAAGTTTTAATTTTAATTAACTCAATTTAATAAGGTCAATTTGAAACGAAATCGTTTATGGATTAAGTTTTTTCGATGTAATATCAGAATTTTTTATTCATATCATTCGTCTCCACAACTTTTAATTTTTGAGTTAGAACTTTTCTTGTTATTAAATATATCAAATTTGAAATAATTTCGATTTTAACCCCGCTATGTTGGTAATAATTATTTTTGGGTACTAAAAATGATTAATCATCATATTCCAAACAATTTTTATGCAGAACTTTTTCTTATCTCTTCCATTTTGCAAGTTGCAACAAAAATTGGTACCCAAAACAGTCACTTTAATGTAATTATCTAAAAAATTATGACGGTTTGAAAAAAATAGGTGATATGCCTCGATTTCTTTTTTTAAGTAACTTCTAATGGCGAAACTCTTAAAGCCCCATCGTCTTTTGTTTTTTTCCTAAAGGGTAAAAATAAATTATTGCAAAATTGGGAACTTAATGTAATTATCTCAGAAATTATGAGAGTTGGAAAAATGTAGCTAATATATCTTGATTTCTTTTTTTAGGTAAATTTCAACGTTGAAAGGCTCAAAGTTCCATCGCCTTTCGTTTTTTTTCCTAGAGGGCAAAATTTGAATTAGCACAAAATTAGACACTTAATGGATGTATCTCAGAAACTATGAGAGGTGGAAAAAAGAAACTGACATGGCTTGATTTCTTTTTTTAAGTACATTCTAAAGCAGAAACTCTCAAATCTCCATCGTCTTTTCTTTTTCTCTTATAGGGCGATAATTGAATCGTCGTAAAAATAGACACATAATGAAGTTATCTCGGAAACTATGACAGTTGGAAAATAATGGCTTATATGTCTCGATTTCTTTTTTTAATTATATTCTAACGCTGAACATCTCAAAGGCCCATCGTTTTTTGTTTTTCTCCTAGAGATTCAAATTTGAATCATCTCAATAATCGATGCTTAATGGAAGTATCTCGGAAACTATGACAGTTGGAAAATAATGGCTTATATGTCTTGATTTCTTTTTTAAATTATATTCTAATGCTGATTATCTCAAAATCGCATCGGTTTTTCTTTTTCTTCAAGAGATCAAAATTTGAATTATCGCAAATGTAGATACTTAACGTAATTATCTCGGAAACTATGAGGCTTGGAAAAAGTAACTGACATGTCTCGATTTCTTTTCTTAAGTACATTCTAATGCTGAAACTCTCAAATCCCCATCGTCTTTTATATTTCTCTAATAGGGCAATATTTGAATCATCGTAAAAATAGATACTGAATGTAATTATCGGAAACTATGAGAGTTGGAAAATAATGGCTTATATGTCTCGATTTCTTTTTTTAATTATATTCTAACGCTGAGCATCTCAAAACCCCATCGTTTTTTGTTTTTTTCATAAATGGCAAAATTTGAATTATCGCAAAATTAGATACTTAGTGTAATTATCTCGGAAACTACAAGAGTTGGAAAAATGTAACTAACATGGCTCCGTTTCCTTTTTTTAGGTAAATTTCAACGTCGAAAACCTCAAAACCCCATCGTCTTTTGTTTTTCTCTTGGAGGGCAAAATTTGAATTATCGCAAAATTAGATACTTAGTGTAATTATCTCGGAAACTACAAGAGTTGGAAAAATGTAACTAACATGGCTCCGTTTCCTTTTTTTAGGTAAATTTCAACGTCGAAAACCTCAAAACCCCATCGTCTTTTGTTTTTCTCTTGGAGGGCAAAATTTGAATTATCGCAAAAACTGGATACTGAACGTAATTATCTTGGAAACTATGAGGCTTGGAAAAAAGTAACTGACATGTCTCGATTTCTTTTCTTAAGTACATTCTAATGCCGAAATTCTCAAATCCCCATCGTCTTTTGTTTTTCTCTTATATGGCAATATTTGAATCATCCTAAAAAGAGATACTTAATGTAATTATCTCGGAAACTATGACAGTTGGAAAATAATGGATTATATGTCTTGATTTCTTTTTTAAATTATATTCTAATGTTGAATATCTCAAATCCCCATCGTTTTTTGTTTTTTTTCCTAGACATAAAAATTTGAATTATCGCAAAAACTGGATACTTACTGTAATTATCTCGGAAACTATGAGAGTTGGAAAAAAAGCAACTGACAGGTCCTGATTTATTATTTTAAGTAAAGTTCAACGTCGTAAACCTCAAATCCCCATCGTCTTTTGTTTTTTCCTACAAAGTGAAGTTTGTGTTGTCGCAAAAATACATAAAAATATAGAAAAGTAGGTTGGGTTGGGTTTAGTCCAGTTTTAATCAATTTTGATTTACTTTTAAGTCATCTTGGCCGCCTTAATGTCAACTTTCTCCCACTTTGATCAATTTGACTAGTTTTTAAAACAATTTCAACTCACCTTGATTCACTTTTAACCCACTTCGACCAACTTTGAGTCATTTTGACTAACTTAATTTCTTTTGGCCAAACTTGTGAGAGTATTTATATTAATTTTGATTCGTTTTAATCCATCTTTGACTCTTTAAAAACCAATTTCGGCAAGTCATACATTTTGAATCTCCTTCAACTTGTAAAGGTCAACTTCAATTCACTTTTGATTAATTTTAAGTCAATTTTTTTTTACTTTAAGTAACCTGGCTCATTTTGGTCATCTTTAACTCCCTGATTTTAATTAATTTGATTTTTTTAAATCAAATTTTGACCATGATCGAATCAATTTTAATGTATTTTACCAATTTTCATTCATTTTGTATTTGACATTTTGTATTTTATATTTGACTGACTTTAAACAGATAAAAACTTATTTTGATCAAAGTTTTACACATTTTGGTTAAGTTGTGGATCACTTTGCCACAAGTTTTCGTCATTTTGATCAACTTGTCTCGTTTCGGGCAGCTTTTGACTCACTTTGAATCTATTTTTTTCATTATAGTCATTTTTGACTCCTTTGACGTATTTGCAATTAACTCAGACTTAGGTTGATGAAGCTTTAAATCAGGTTGACCCAGTTTTAATTCAGATTGAATCATCTTTAACTCATCTCGCACAATTTTTGATTCAATCTAACACTCTTGACATAATTGGAATCAATTTTGACCGGATTGAAGCAACTTTGACTCAATTTGTAGCAATTTTGATTGAGGTTGAAACACTTTTATACATTTTTTTACATTTTAGTCAACTTTTACTCTTTTTGATCAGTTTTAAATATTTTTACTCATTTTTTTCTGAAACAATTTTGACTCTTTTTGGTGATTCAAAACTTTTAACGCATCCTGGTTAAAAGGATAACTAACTTTTGATTCATTTAGGTCAATTTTTAGATCTTTTCATTCACTCTGAATCAATTTTCAATCATTTTGACACTTTTTTTTGACTCCTTTGACATATTTAGGATTTCAGAATAGAAATTAGATTCAGGTTGTATTAATTTTGAATTACTTTGACGCACTTTTGATTCCTTCGACATACCTATAATTAACTTAGACTGAAGTTGATGTAGGCTTAGGCTGAAGCAGTTTTGACCCCTTTGACATACTTACAATCAAGTTAGATTTAAGTTGATGCGATTTTGAGTCAAGTTGATGCAGTTTTGACTCAGGTTGATCCTGTTTTGACTCAAATTGATGCAGTTTTGATTCCTTTGACATACTTAGGTTGATACGATTTTGGATCAAGTTGATGCAGTTTTGACTCAGATTGGTGTAGTTTTGATCCCTTTGACATGCTTAGACAAAGGTTGATACGATTTTGAGTCAAGTTGATGCAATTTTGACTCAGCTTGGTGTAGTTTTGACCGTTTTGACATACTTAGATTTAGGTTAATACGATTTTGAGTCAAGTTGATGCAGGTTTGACTCAGGTTGGTGTAGATATGATTCAGGTTTATTCAGTTTTGACTCAGGTTGGTGTAGTTTTGATTCAGGTTAATCCAGTTTTGACTCAGGTTGATGCAGTTTTGACTCCTTTGACATACTTAGATTTAGGTTGATACGATTTTGAGTCAAGTCGATGCAGTTTTGACTCAGATTGGTGTAGTTTTGATCCCTTTGACATACTTAGAATTATGTTGATGCGATTTTGACTCAGAGTGGTGTAGTTTTGATCCCCTTGACATACTTAGATTTAGGTTGATGCGATTGTGAGTCAAGTTGATGCAGTTTTGACTCAGATTGGTGTAGTTTTGAGTCAGGTTGATCCTGTTTTGACTTAGATTGATGCAGTTTTGACCCCTTTGACATGCTTAGACATAGGTTGATACGATTTTGAGTCAAGTTGATGCAGTTTTTGACTCAGATTGGTGTAGTTTTGACTCAGGATGATGCAGTTTTGACTCCTTTGACATACTTAGATTTAGGTTGATGCGATTTTGAGTCAAGTTGATGCGGTTTTGACTCAGAGTGGTGTAGTTTTGATCCCCTTGATATACTTAGATTTAGGTTGATGCGATTGTGAGTCAAGTTGATGCAGTTTTGACTCAGATTGGTGTAGTTTTGAGTCAGGTTGATCCTGTTTTGACTTAGATTGATGCAGTTTTGACCCCTTTGACATGCTTAGACATAGGTTGATACGATTTTGAGTCAAGTTGATGCAGTTTTTGACTCAGATTGGTGTAGTTTTGACTCAGGTTGATGCAGTTTTGACTCCTTTGACATACTTAGATTTAGGTTGATACGATTTTGAGTCAAGTCGATGCAGTTTTGACTCAGATTGGTGTAGTTTTGATCCCTTTGACATACTTAGAATTATGTTGATGCGATTTTGACTCAGAGTGGTGTAGTTTTGATCCCCTTGACATACTTAGATTTAGGTTGATGCGATTGTGAGTCAAGTTGATGCAGTTTTGACTCAGATTGGTGTAGTTTTGAGTCAGGTTGATCCTGTTTTGACTTAGATTGATGCAGTTTTGACCCCTTTGACATGCTTAGACATAGGTTGATACGATTTTGAGTCAAGTTGATGCAGTTTTTGACTCAGATTGGTGTAGTTTTGACTCAGGATGATGCAGTTTTGACTCCTTTGACATACTTAGATTTAGGTTGATGCGATTTTGAGTCAAGTTGATGCGGTTTTGACTCAGAGTGGTGTAGTTTTGATCCCCTTGATATACTTAGATTTAGGTTGATGCGATTGTGAGTCAAGTTGATGCAGTTTTGACTCAGATTGGTGTAGTTTTGAGTCAGGTTGATCCTGTTTTGACTTAGATTGATGCAGTTTTGACCCCTTTGACATGCTTAGACATAGGTTGATACGATTTTGAGTCAAGTTGATGCAGTTTTTGACTCAGATTGGTGTAGTTTTGACTCAGGTTGATGCAGTTTTGACTCCTTTGACATACTTAGATTTAGGTTGATGCGATTTTGAGTCAAGTTGATGCGGTTTTGACTCAGAGTGGTGTAGTTTTGATCCCCTTGACATATTTAGATTTAGGTTGATGCGATTGTGAGTCAAGTTGATGCAGTTTTGACTCAGATTGGTGTAGTTTTGAGTCAGGTTGATCCTGTTTTGACTTAGATTGATGCAGTTTTGACCCCTTTGACATGCTTAGACATAGGTTGATACGATTTTGAGTCAAGTTGATGCAGTTTTTGACTCAGGTTGGTGTAGTTTTGAGTCAGATTGATGCAGTTTTGACTCCTTTGACATACTTAGATTTAGGTTGATACGATTTTGAGTCAAGTCGATGCAGTTTTGACTCAGATTGGTGTAGTTTTGATCCCTTTGACATACTTAGAATTATGTTGATGCGATTTTGACTCAGAGTGGTGTAGTTTTGATCCCCTTGACATACTTAGATTTAGGTTGATGCGATTGTGAGTCAAGTTGATGCAGTTTTGACTCAGATTGGTGTAGTTTTGAGTCAGGTTGATCCTGTTTTGACTTAGATTGATGCAGTTTTGACCCCTTTGACATGCTTAGACATAGGTTGATACGATTTTGAGTCAAGTTGATGCAGTTTTTGACTCAGATTGGTGTAGTTTTGACTCAGGATGATGCAGTTTTGACTCCTTTGACATACTTAGATTTAGGTTGATGCGATTTTGAGTCAAGTTGATGCGGTTTTGACTCAGAGTGGTGTAGTTTTGATCCCCTTGATATACTTAGATTTAGGTTGATGCGATTGTGAGTCAAGTTGATGCAGTTTTGACTCAGATTGGTGTAGTTTTGAGTCAGGTTGATCCTGTTTTGACTTAGATTGATGCAGTTTTGACCCCTTTGACATGCTTAGACATAGGTTGATACGATTTTGAGTCAAGTTGATGCAGTTTTTGACTCAGATTGGTGTAGTTTTGACTCAGGATGATGCAGTTTTGACTCCTTTGACATACTTAGATTTAGGTTGATGCGATTTTGAGTCAAGTTGATGCGGTTTTGACTCAGAGTGGTGTAGTTTTGATCCCCTTGATATACTTAGATTTAGGTTGATGCGATTGTGAGTCAAGTTGATGCAGTTTTGACTCAGATTGGTGTAGTTTTGAGTCAGGTTGATCCTGTTTTGACTTAGATTGATGCAGTTTTGACCCCTTTGACATGCTTAGACATAGGTTGATACGATTTTGAGTCAAGTTGATGCAGTTTTTGACTCAGATTGGTGTAGTTTTGACTCAGGTTGATGCAGTTTTGACTCCTTTGACATACTTAGATTTAGGTTGATACGATTTTGAGTCAAGTCGATGCAGTTTTGACTCAGATTGGTGTAGTTTTGATCCCTTTGACATACTTAGAATTATGTTGATGCGATTTTGACTCAGAGTGGTGTAGTTTTGATCCCCTTGACATACTTAGATTTAGGTTGATGCGATTGTGAGTCAAGTTGATGCAGTTTTGACTCAGATTGGTGTAGTTTTGAGTCAGGTTGATCCTGTTTTGACTTAGATTGATGCAGTTTTGACCCCTTTGACATGCTTAGACATAGGTTGATACGATTTTGAGTCAAGTTGATGCAGTTTTTGACTCAGATTGGTGTAGTTTTGACTCAGGATGATGCAGTTTTGACTCCTTTGACATACTTAGATTTAGGTTGATGCGATTTTGAGTCAAGTTGATGCGGTTTTGACTCAGAGTGGTGTAGTTTTGATCCCCTTGATATACTTAGATTTAGGTTGATGCGATTGTGAGTCAAGTTGATGCAGTTTTGACTCAGATTGGTGTAGTTTTGAGTCAGGTTGATCCTGTTTTGACTTAGATTGATGCAGTTTTGACCCCTTTGACATGCTTAGACATAGGTTGATACGATTTTGAGTCAAGTTGATGCAGTTTTTGACTCAGATTGGTGTAGTTTTGACTCAGGTTGATGCAGTTTTGACTCCTTTGACATACTTAGATTTAGGTTGATGCGATTTTGAGTCAAGTTGATGCGGTTTTGACTCAGAGTGGTGTAGTTTTGATCCCCTTGACATATTTAGATTTAGGTTGATGCGATTGTGAGTCAAGTTGATGCAGTTTTGACTCAGATTGGTGTAGTTTTGAGTCAGGTTGATCCTGTTTTGACTTAGATTGATGCAGTTTTGACCCCTTTGACATGCTTAGACATAGGTTGATACGATTTTGAGTCAAGTTGATGCAGTTTTTGACTCAGGTTGGTGTAGTTTTGAGTCAGATTGATGCAGTTTTGACTCCTTTGACATACTTAGATTTAGGTTGATACGATTTTGAGTCAAGTCGATGCAGTTTTGACTCAGATTGGTGTAGTTTTGATCCCTTTGACATACTTAGAATTATGTTGATGCGATTTTGACTCAGAGTGGTGTAGTTTTGATCCCCTTGACATACTTAGATTTAGGTTGATGCGATTGTGAGTCAAGTTGATGCAGTTTTGACTCAGATTGGTGTAGTTTTGAGTCAGGTTGATCCTGTTTTGACTTAGATTGATGCAGTTTTGACCCCTTTGACATGCTTAGACATAGGTTGATACGATTTTGAGTCAAGTTGATGCAGTTTTTGACTCAGATTGGTGTAGTTTTGACTCAGGATGATGCAGTTTTGACTCCTTTGACATACTTAGATTTAGGTTGATGCGATTTTGAGTCAAGTTGATGCGGTTTTGACTCAGAGTGGTGTAGTTTTGATCCCCTTGATATACTTAGATTTAGGTTGATGCGATTGTGAGTCAAGTTGATGCAGTTTTGACTCAGATTGGTGTAGTTTTGAGTCAGGTTGATCCTGTTTTGACTTAGATTGATGCAGTTTTGACCCCTTTGACATGCTTAGACATAGGTTGATACGATTTTGAGTCAAGTTGATGCAGTTTTTGACTCAGATTGGTGTAGTTTTGACTCAGGTTGATGCAGTTTTGACTCCTTTGACATACTTAGATTTAGGTTGATACGATTTTGAGTCAAGTCGATGCAGTTTTGACTCAGATTGGTGTAGTTTTGATCCCTTTGACATACTTAGAATTATGTTGATGCGATTTTGACTCAGAGTGGTGTAGTTTTGATCCCCTTGACATACTTAGATTTAGGTTGATGCGATTGTGAGTCAAGTTGATGCAGTTTTGACTCAGATTGGTGTAGTTTTGAGTCAGGTTGATCCTGTTTTGACTTAGATTGATGCAGTTTTGACCCCTTTGACATGCTTAGACATAGGTTGATACGATTTTGAGTCAAGTTGATGCAGTTTTTGACTCAGATTGGTGTAGTTTTGACTCAGGATGATGCAGTTTTGACTCCTTTGACATACTTAGATTTAGGTTGATGCGATTTTGAGTCAAGTTGATGCGGTTTTGACTCAGAGTGGTGTAGTTTTGATCCCCTTGATATACTTAGATTTAGGTTGATGCGATTGTGAGTCAAGTTGATGCAGTTTTGACTCAGATTGGTGTAGTTTTGAGTCAGGTTGATCCTGTTTTGACTTAGATTGATGCAGTTTTGACCCCTTTGACATGCTTCGACATAGGTTGATACGATTTTGAGTCAAGTTGATGCAGTTTTTGACTCAGATTGGTGTAGTTTTGACTCAGGTTGATGCAGTTTTGACTCCTTTGACATACTTAGATTTAGGTTGATACGATTTTGAGTCAAGTCGATGCAGTTTTGACTCAGATTGGTGTAGTTTTGATCCCTTTGACATACTTAGAATTATGTTGATGCGATTTTGACTCAGAGTGGTGTAGTTTTGATCCCCTTGACATACTTAGATTTAGGTTGATGCGATTGTGAGTCAAGTTGATGCAGTTTTGACTCAGATTGGTGTAGTTTTGAGTCAGGTTGATCCTGTTTTGACTTAGATTGATGCAGTTTTGACCCCTTTGACATGCTTAGACATAGGTTGATACGATTTTGAGTCAAGTTGATGCAGTTTTTGACTCAGATTGGTGTAGTTTTGACTCAGGATGATGCAGTTTTGACTCCTTTGACATACTTAGATTTAGGTTGATGCGATTTTGAGTCAAGTTGATGCGGTTTTGACTCAGAGTGGTGTAGTTTTGATCCCCTTGATATACTTAGATTTAGGTTGATGCGATTGTGAGTCAAGTTGATGCAGTTTTGACTCAGATTGGTGTAGTTTTGAGTCAGGTTGATCCTGTTTTGACTTAGATTGATGCAGTTTTGACCCCTTTGACATGGTTAGACATAGGTTGATACGATTTTGAGTCAAGTTGATGCAGTTTTTGACTCAGATTGGTGTAGTTTTGACTCAGGTTGATGCAGTTTTGACTCCTTTGACATACTTAGATTTAGGTTGATGCGATTTTGAGTCAAGTTGATGCGGTTTTGACTCAGAGTGGTGTAGTTTTGATCCCCTTGACATATTTAGATTTAGGTTGATGCGATTGTGAGTCAAGTTGATGCAGTTTTGACTCAGATTGGTGTAGTTTTGAGTCAGGTTGATCCTGTTTTGACTTAGATTGATGCAGTTTTGACCCCTTTGACATGCTTAGACATAGGTTGATACGATTTTGAGTCAAGTTGATGCAGTTTTTGACTCAGGTTGGTGTAGTTTTGAGTCAGGTTGATCCAGTTTTGACTCAGTTTGATGCAATTTTGACTCCTTTGACATGCTTAGACATACGTTGATACGATTTTGAGTTAAGTTGATGCAGTTTTGACTCAGGTTGGTGTAGTTTTGAGTCAGGTTGATCCAGTTTTGATTCAAGTTGATGGAGTTTTGACATACTTAGACTAATTATCTCGGAAACTATGAGAGATGGAAAAAAATAGCTAAAATGTCCCAATTTCCTTTTTTAAGCAAATTTCAACATCGAAAACCTCAAATCCCTATCGTCTTTTGCTTTTCCCCTGTAGGCTAAACTTGAAAATAAATCAAAATCAATAGGTGTATAAATTCTTATAAAGTTTAAGTAATTTATTTCTAATTGTATTAGAATAAAGCTATATTTATAAAATTTCCAAGCACCGCCATCTAGTATCATCTAATATAAACGTTTTATTAATGTAAAAAATAGCAATTGATGATTTTGATGAATACTGTTAATATTTTTTGATTAATTTGATTATTTATTGATTCAGGTTCCCGCCCGGATGTTGATCTCCGCCAATTAGGGCTTCCATTTAAAGCGATGCAAAATTACACCCCAGCGACTGAAATTGACGCGAGCTTAAGCACGCATCTTCCAATACATTGGTTCGTTCACATCGTGGACATCCCAAAGCCTGATTATACCGGGCTAAAGCTCACCGTGCAAGACGCTCACACGACGGGGGATCCCCGATTGCGCAAGATCTTCCGGTTGGATCTTGACGAAAAAGATAGCCCGGCCAGCCCGAAGCAAAGCCCCAAAGCCGGGGCGAGCGCCGCTCCGAGAGTTGACCCAAGAATTCGTAAGGAAGAGGTGAAAAATGAACCAATGAGTTATTCCCAACAAATGGCGATGTTGCAAAGTTCTCCATTTTACCAAAATTTAACGAGCAATCAAAAGGTTAAGTTGAATCAAGAGTTATCAGTGCGCGATCCTAATACGGGGGGGAATAACGAACAAATTCTGCAAGGAATTTTAAGCACATTGGGGTTGGTGCAATGCACGGGGCAAGCTTCGAATATTAACGGAGCCGTTTTGAGCTTATTGGCAAAAACCAATTTGGGGATGATGCTCAATCAGAATATTAATCCCAATTTAAATTTGAATCCCAATTTAAATCAGGGTTTGATGCAGAACCAAAATTTACTTCAAAATCAGAACTTGATGATTCAAAACGCGGGTTTGATACCAAACCCGAATTTGATTCAAAACCCGACCCTGCTTCAAAATCAAAGTTTAATTCAAAATCAAAGTTTATTACAAAACCCCGCCCTCCTTCAAAATCCGAGTTTGATTCAAACCCAACTTCAAAATCAAAGTTTGATCACCCCCCAAAACCCCAACTTACAATTAAACGTCCAAAATCAATCGGGTTTGGGATTATTGGGGCAAAATCCCTCGATAAATGAGTTCCCGATAAATTTCGATCCGAGAAATGGGGGGTTGTTGGGGAACGCCCCCCCTTTCGCCAATTTTAACCCTGATAATAATAATTTTAATTTCGCCGAGGATAATTTTTATCAAGATAATAATTTCGGTGGTGGGAATAATAATAATAACAATAATAATAATAATAACGGGGGTGGTGGGGGTGGTAATAATAATAATAATAGTGGTAATAATAATAATCAGAGAGAAAATCGGGGCTTCCACAATCGCGAGGGTGGGGGTCGCGGAGGAAGGAGGGGGCGAAATTTTATGAGGAACAATCGAAATAATAATTTTAGGAATCGAAATCGAGCGAATCGAGGACACAATAATTCGTAACGTGCCAAAAAAAATCAATTTTTGTTCTTAATATAAAATAATACTTTAAGTACTTCATTCCTAATTAATTAATTAATTAGAATTATATTTCATATAGGATTAAATTAAGGCTATATACAGGTGCAATTAAATCACAAAAATATCCTGTATATATTAATCTATATATATATATGAGTGTATATATACTATTATTAATTTTTTGACTTTTAATTTTCGTTTTTTTTTGTTTAAGAGCATATAATTATAATAATTATTTTTTTATCTTTCGCAATTAATTTGATGAATTAATTTATTTTTACCGTTTATGTTTGGATTAACGATTAGATTTATTTTCTTTTTTAGTTATTAAATGTTAATAAGGAACTCATAATACTCCCTTCCTAGGACAAAAAAACGGTTAGTATTATTTATTTTCGCCCGTTATTGTACACCTGTACATAAGTACATACATGATTATTGTTAGTCTAATAAACAATATAAGAAATGTCGAATTTATTTGCTATTTTTGATTTTTAATTTGTTATAAATCCTAGACTAAAAGAAATCCGCATCCAGATCCTGTTTCTCGGCTTTGAAGGTATCCTCTCAATTTCCCGTTTTTCTAATCAATGGAGAAGTGTTCCAAGATTTTATCCGGAATGGTGGTGGAAATGATTGAATGCTGTTAAATTAATATCTGAGTAAGTCACTTTTTATATTATTTGTAATCGTTCTCGAAATTATTATTTTTCACGTTGGTAATAATGCATAATATGCGAATATTATTATTGATATGCATTTTTGGAATGATTTTAAAAGTTTTTATCTCAAAAAAATCTTTGTATCATTTTTAATTTTTGTATATAACCTTATATTGAATGGAAAATATTAATTTTCGGCTTTTAACTGGTTTTTTGAATCCTAAGCGGGAAATAATGAATTGAATTTTGATTCAGGTTGATCCAGTTTTGACTCAGGTTGATGTAGTTTTGACTCCTTTGACATACTTAGACTTAGGTTGATACGATTTTAGATCAAGTTGATGCAGTTTTGACTCAGATTGGTGTAGTTTTGATCCCTTTGACATGCTTAGACATAGGTTGATACGATTTTGAGTCAAGTTGATGCAATTTTGACTCAGCTTGGTGTAGTTTTGACCATTTTGACATACTTAGACTTAGGTTAATACGATTTTGAGTCAAGTTGATGCAGGTTTGACTCAGGTTGGTGTAGTTTTGATTCAGGTTAATCCAGTTTTGACTCAGGTTGGTGTAGTTTTGATTCAGATTAATCCAGTTTTGACTCAGGTTGATGCAGTTGTCACTCCTTTGACATACTTAGACTTAGGTTGATACGATTTTGAGTCAAGTTGATGCAGTTTTGACTCAGATTGGTGTAGTTTTGAGTCAGGTTCATCCTGTTTAGACTTAGATTGATGCAGTTTTGACCCCTTTGATATACTTAGACTTAGGTTGATGCGATTTTGAGTCAAGTTGATGCAGTTTTGACTCAGAGTGGTGTAGTTTTGATCCCCTTGACATACTTAGATTTAGGTTGATGCGATTGTGAGTCAAGTTGATGCAGTTTTGACTCAGATTGGTGTAGTTTTGAGTGAGGTTGATCCAGTTTTGACTCAGCTTGGTGTAGTTTTGACCCAGCTTGGTGTAGTTTTGACCCTTTTGACATACTTAGACTTAGGTTGATGCGATTTCGAGTCAAGTTGATGCAGTTTTGACTCAGATTGGTGTAGTTTTGATCCCTTTGACATACTTAGATTTAGGTTGATGCGATTGTGAGTCAAGTTGATGCAGTTTTGACTCAGATTGGTGTAGTTTTGAGTGAGGTTGATCCAGTTTTGACTCAGCTTGGTGTAGTTTTGACCCAGCTTGGTGTAGTTTTGACCCTTTTGACATACTTAGACTTAGGTTGATGCGATTTCGAGTCAAGTTGATGCAGTTTTGACTCAGATTGGTGTAGTTTTGATCCCTTTGACATACTTAGATTTAGGTTGATGCGATTTTGAGTTAGGTTGATTCAGTTTTGACTCAGATTGATGCAGTTTTGACTCCTTTGACATACTTAGATTTAGTTTGATGCGATTTTGAGTCAGGTTGATGCAGTTTTGACTCAGAGTGGTGTAGTTTTGATCCCTTTGACATACTTAGATTTAGGTTGATGCGATTGTGAGTCAAGTTGATGCAGTTTTGACTCAGATTGGTGTATCTGAGTAAGTCACCTTTTATATTATTTGTAATCGTTCTCAAAATTATTAGTTTTCCACAATTTTTGAAGTTTTGGGTTGGTAATAATGCATAATCGCATATTATGCATATTGATATGCATTTTTGGAATGATTTTAAAAGTTTTTATCTCAAAAAAATCTTTGTATCATTTTTAATTTTTGATATATAACCTTATATTGAATGGAAAATATTAATTTTCGGCTTTTAACTGGTTTTTTGAATCCTAAGCGGGAAATAATGAATGATATCGAAATATTCTTAATGATTTGCATTTTAGGGATGTTTTAAATGCTTCTTGTTTAAAAAGATTCTTTGTAACATTTTTAATTTTTGAGATATAACCTTATATTGAATGGAAAATGTCAATTTTCGGCTTATAACTCTTTTTTTGAATGTTAAGTTGAAAATAATGAATGATTTGGAAATATTCTTAATGATATGCCCTCTATGAATGATTTTAAATATTTTTATGTGAAAAGAATCTTTGTATCACTTTTAATTTTTGAGATATGGCACCATATTGAATGAAAAATGTCAATTTTCGGTTTCGCCGGAAATAATGAATGATATAGAAATATTCTTAATGATATGCATTTTAGGGATGTTGTAAATGCTTCTTGTTTGAAGAGATTCTTTGTATCATTTTTAATTTTTCAGATATAACCTTATATTGAATGCAAAAAATCAATTTTCGGTTTTTAACAGCTTTTTCAAATTTTAAGTTGGAAATAATGAATGATTTGGAAATATTCTTAATGATATGCACTTTATGGATGATTTGAAGTGTTTTTATGTGAAAAGTATCTTTGTATCACTTTTAATTTTTGAGATATGACCCTACATTTTATGGAAAATGTCAACTTTCGGGTTTTAATTATTTTTTTGAATCCTAAGCCGGAAATAACGAATGATATGGAAGTATTCTTAATGATATGCACTCTATGGATGATTTTAAATGTTTTTATGGGAAAAGAATCTTTGTACCACTTTTAATTTTTGAGATATGACCCTACATTTTATGGAAAATGTCAATTTTCGGTTTTTAATTATTTTTTTAAATCCCAAGCCGGAAATAATGAATGATATGGAAATATTCTTAATGATATGCATTTTGGGGATGTTTTAAATGCTTCTTGTTTGAAGAGATTCTTTGTATCTGTTTTAATTTTTGAAATATAACCCTATATTGAATGGAAAATGTCAATTTTCGGCTTTTAACTGTTTTTTTTTGAATCTTAAGCTGGAAATAATGAATGATTTGGAAATGTTCTGAATGATATGTACTTTATTGATAATTTTAAATGTTTTTATGTGAAAAGAATTTTTATATCAGTTTTAATTTTTGAGATATGACCCTACATTGTATAGAAAATGTTAATCTTCGGTTTTTAATTATTTTTTTGAATCCCAAGCCGGAAATAATGAATGATATGGAAATATTCTTAATGATATGCACTCTATGGATGATTTTAAATGTTTTTATATGGAAAGAATTTTTGTATCCCTTTTAATTTTTAAGATATGACCCTACATTGTATGGAAAATGTTAATTTTCGATTTTTAATTATTTTTTTGAATCCCAAGCCGGAAATAATGAATGATATGGAAATATTCTTAATGATATGCACTCTATGGATGATTTTAAATGTTTTTATATGGAAAGAATTTTTGTATCCCTTTTAATTTTTAAGATATGACCCTACATTGTATGGAAAATGTTAATTTTCGATTTTTAATTATTTTTTTGAATCCCAAGCCGGAAATAATGAATGATATGGAAATATTCTTAATGATATGCACTCTATGGATGATTTTAAATGTTTTTATATGGAAAGAATTTTTGTATCCCTTTTAATTTTTAAGATATGACCCTACATTGTATGGAAAATGTTAATCTTCGGTTTTTAATTATTTTTATGAATCCCAAGCCGGAAATAATGAATGATATGGAAATATTCTTAATGATATGCACTCTATGGATGATTTTAAATGTTTTTATATGGAAAGAATTTTTGTATCCCTTTTAATTTTTAAGATATGACCCTACATTGTATGGAAAATGTTAATTTTCGGTTTTTAATTATTTTTTTGAATCCCAAGCCGGAAATAATGAATGATATGGAAATATTCTTAATGATATGCACTCTATGGATGATTTTAAATGTTTTTATATGGAAAGAATTTTTGTATCCCTTTTAATTTTTAAGATATGACCCTACATTGTATGGAAAATGTTAATTTTCGGTTTTTAATTATTTTTTTGAATCCCAAACCGGAAATAATGAATGATATGGAAATATTCTTAATGATATGTACTCTATGGATGATTTTAAATGTTTTTATATGGAAAGAATTTTTGTATCCCTTTTAATTTTTAAGATATGACCCTACATTGTATGGAAAATGTTAATTTTCGATTTTTAATTATTTTTTTGAATCCCAAGCCGGAAATAATGAATGATATGGAAATATTCTTAATGATATGCACTCTATGGATGATTTTAAATGTTTTTATATGGAAAGAATCTTTGTATCCCTTTTAATTTTTAAGATATGACCCTACATTGTATGGAAAATGTTAATTTTCGGTTTTTAATTATTTTTTTGAATCCCAAGCCGGAAATAATGAATGATATGGAAATATTCTTAATGATATGCACTCTATGGATGATTTTAAATGTTTTTATATGGAAAGAATTTTTGTATCCCTTTTAATTTTTAAGATATGACCCTACATTGTATGGAAAATGTTAATTTTCGGTTTTTAATTATTTTTTTGAATCCCAAGCCGGAAATAATGAATGATATGGAAATATTCTTAATGATATGCACTCTATGGATGATTTTAAATGTTTTTATATGGAAAGAATTTTTGTATCCCTTTTAATTTTTAAGATATGACCCTACATTGTATGGAAAATGTTAATTTTCGGTTTTTAATTATTTTTTTGAATCCCAAACCGGAAATAATGAATGATATGGAAATATTCTTAATGATATGTACTCTATGGATGATTTTAAATGTTTTTATATGGAAAGAATTTTTGTATCCCTTTTAATTTTTAAGATATGACCCTACATTGTATGGAAAATGTTAATTTTCGATTTTTAATTATTTTTTTGAATCCCAAGCCGGAAATAATGAATGATATGGAAATATTCTTAATGATATGCACTCTATGGATGATTTTAAATGTTTTTATATGGAAAGAATCTTTGTATCCCTTTTAATTTTTAAGATATGACCCTACATTGTATGGAAAATGTTAATTTTCGGTTTTTAATTATTTTTTTGAATCCCAAGCCGGAAATAATGAATGATATGGAAATATTCTTAATGATATGCACTCTATGGATGATTTTAAATGTTTTTATATGGAAAGAATTTTTGTATCCCTTTTAATTTTTAAGATATGACCCTACATTGTATGGAAAATGTTAATCTTCGGTTTTTAATTATTTTTATGAATCCCAAGCCGGAAATAATGAATGATATGGAAATATTCTTAATGATATGCACTCTATGGATGATTTTAAATGTTTTTATATGGAAAGAATTTTTGTATCCCTTTTAATTTTTAAGATATGACCCTACATTGTATGGAAAATGTTAATTTTCGATTTTTAATTATTTTTTTGAATCCCAAGCCGGAAATAATGAATGATATGGAAATATTCTTAATGATATGCACTCTATGGATGATTTTAAATGTTTTTATATGGAAAGAATCTTTGTATCCCTTTTAATTTTTAAGATATGACCCTACATTGTATGGAAAATGTTAATTTTCGGTTTTTAATTATTTTTTTGAATCCCAAGCCGGAAATAATGAATGATATGGAAATATTCTTAATGATATGCACTCTATGGATGATTTTAAATGTTTTTATATGGAAAGAATTTTTGTATCCCTTTTAATTTTTAAGATATGACCCTACATTGTATGGAAAATGTTAATCTTCGGTTTTTAATTATTTTTATGAATCCCAAGCCGGAAATAATGAATGATATGGAAATATTCTTAATGATATGCACTCTATGGATGATTTTAAATGTTTTTATATGGAAAGAATTTTTGTATCCCTTTTAATTTTTAAGATATGACCCTACATTGTATGGAAAATGTTAATTTTCGGTTTTTAATTATTTTTTTGAATCCCAAGCCGGAAATAATGAATGATATGGAAATATTCTTAATGATATGCACTCTATGGATGATTTTAAATGTTTTTATATGGAAAGAATTTTTGTATCCCTTTTAATTTTTAAGATATGACCCTACATTGTATGGAAAATGTTAATTTTCGGTTTTTAATTATTTTTTTGAATCCCAAACCGGAAATAATGAATGATATGGAAATATTCTTAATGATATGTACTCTATGGATGATTTTAAATGTTTTTATATGGAAAGAATTTTTGTATCCCTTTTAATTTTTAAGATATGACCCTACATTGTATGGAAAATGTTAATTTTCGGTTTTTAATTATTTTTTTGAATCCCAAGCCGGAAATAATGAATGATATGGAAATATTCTTAATGATATGCACTCTATGGATGATTTTAAATGTTTTTATATGGAAAGAATCTTTGTATCCCTTTTAATTTTTAAGATATGACCCTACATTTTATGAAAAATGTCAATTTTCGATTTTTAATTATTTTTTTTAATCCTAAGCCGGAAATAATGAATGATATGGAAACATTCTTAATGATATGCATTTTAGGAATGTTTTAAATGTTTTTTGTGTGAAAAGGTTCTTTGTATCACTTTTAATTTTTGAGATATAACCTCGTATTGAATGGAAAATGTCAATTATCGACTTTTAATTGTTTTTTTGAATTTTAAGCTAGAAATAATGAATGATTTGGAAATATTCTTAATCATATGCACTCTACGGATGATTTTAATTGTTTTTATGTGAAAATAGTCTTTGTATCACTTTTAATTTTTGAGATATCGCCCCATATTGAATGGAAAATGTCAATTTTCGGTTTTTAATTATATTTTTGAATCCTAAGCCGGAAATAATGAATGATACGGACATATTCTTAATGATATGCTCTCTATGGATGATTCAAAAAGTTTTTGTTCTGAAAAGAACCTTTGTATCGTTTTTAATTTTTGAGATATAACCCCATATTGACTGAAAAATGTCAATTTCCGGTTTTTAATTGTTTTCTTGAATCTTAAGCTGGAAATAATAAATAAAATGGAAATGTTATTAATGATATACATTTTTGGATGAATTTTAAAAGATTTTATCTGAAAATATCTTTGTATAGCTTTTAATTTTTGAGATATAACCTTAAATTGAATGGAAAATGTTAATTTTCGGTTTTTAACTGCTTTAATTTAATCTTAAGTTGGAAATAGTGATTGAAATGGAATTATTATTAATGATATGCATTCCTGAGACTATTTTAAAGTTTCCTAGGAATCCTAGGGTAGGTTAAGTTGGGAGCTAAGAAACTCTACATGAGCATATGATGAGTATCAAATTGTGGACAGCCGCGCATTAAGTGGACATGTTCTATCTTGTTTCTTACGTCACGACATTTACACCACACCTATTTGTGCTTTGGACTCAATCAAATTAAGAAAATTCTTCTGTAAATGTAGATACTTGGTTATGTGGGGCTTCGCATGGCTTAGATTCAATTTAACCATTTATTTCTGCTTGCGATAGCTCAACGTCTTTTTATTTTATAAATCCAACAACTTGTATTATTTATGTAGGGAATTGATTTCCCAAAAACAAAAGGGATATTACATCTTTAGTTTAGAAAATTTGCATTTCCTGCATTTTGGCTTAAAAATTAAAAATCTGGAAAAAAATGGACTCGATTCTGCTGTTCATTTTGTGTTACGATAGTGCGTCTTTTGCTACTCGTCCAGTCATCATTCAGAATCCTTACCAGTACCAAAATCTACAAGAGTTTTGAGTTAGATATAAAATGACTTATTCCAGATCTGAATTAGTTCAAAATCTCAACCAGAAATATTGGAATCTAAACTTCAAAGATGGAAGCTGTATATGTATATGTGCTAAATATAAGTGCATGTTATAGAGATAGAGATCGTATCAATTTAAAGCCGATATTGCCCGCACAAATCAAATTTCTAGAATTTCTCAAATTTGCTTCTAAGTACAGGATCAATTTTTTAGAATCAAAACCTACCTTACTACTTGATATCATTTGAGTGAATAAAGATATCTTTATGATTAATATCTTAAAATAAAGCTCGATTAAGCAGAATTTCATTCTAAACTAGCAGACTTTATTACAATTTCTAGAATTGTTGAAATATAGGTGTTTGGATGAACTTGAAATTGACCAAATCGACTTGAATTCTTCATATTTCATAACTTTTGAATAAATAAAGATATTTTGGAGATTAATATCTCAAAAGAATCCCCAATTCACATCAATTTAAAGCCGATATTGCCCACATTAATCAAATGTCTAGAATTTCTCAAATTTACTTCTTAGTACAGGTTCCATTTGTTACAATCAAAACCTACATTTCTATTTGATATCTTTTGAATGAATAACGATATTTCTATGGTTGATATCTTAAAATAAAGCTTGATTAGGAAGAATTACAGTCTAAACTAATAGATATTGATACATTTGTTTTCTTTGTTGTCATCGTGATGTTAAGTTTAGAATAGAAAATGGGAAATCTCTGTTGTACTTGAACGATGAAAATTTTATTATTATTTTTTGGTTTCAACCGGTTTCCGGCTTAAAAAAATTTCAATCTATTACTTAATAACATTGAGGTTCAGTTATTTTATTTTTTTAGAAAATCGGTCAATTGTTTAATTTTAATATGGTCAAATATTATTAAAATTGGATATTCACATAAGATAAAATTATTTATCTTATGTGATTACAAACATTGTCTACTTTGCGTTTCTTCTTCTCAAAAACAATGTGACCAAAAAAAATTCAAATTTGAGCTGGTGGTAACTCGATGTGTTCTTAAAGTGGGCATATTTTATTTCATCGATATTCTTACAACCGCGATTTTTACCAAAATTGTTGAATAATGTCAAAATGTGTTTGTCGGGTATCTTTATTAGTTTTGCAAAATATTTTATGAGCGATTTAATAGAATTATAAATTAAAAAGAAACACAAATAAGCCGTGCAGGAAGAGGGGCGTTTCGGCCAATCCGGGCGGAGTTGAAAAGATGATGCTGACGTGTACTTCAAGCGGGACGTGGCGTCATTCCGTCTACGCACGATGTTTAAAATTTTAGATAAAATTATTTTATTACAAACTCACACCTACATAGAAAAGGAATTCTAAAGAGCGTCATTATTAAAAATTGTTTGGATGAAGACGTTTAAAAAATAATTTTTTGAGTCACGAACATGGAAAAGAGTGGAACGAGTATATTGATAAAGCAATATTTGCCATTTTGATGATTTCGTCCTTCGCTTCCATTTGGAAGATAGCTTACTTTGAATTTGTCTAAATGATTTTCGTCCTATAAATAATATTTCCGTAATTTCAAAAACATTTAAGTGCTTAGTATATAGTGTGTAAATATTTAGGTTGATCCAAAAAAATTCTACGTCAAATTCGAATAAAAATTTATTTACTTATTCTATTTCACCAATAAATACAAAAATCATTTCCTACAAAAAAAACTTATTAATCTCCTCGATTAAAGCATCATTCTCCAAAATCGTGCTATGATTCCCCTCGAACACTTTCACCTCAACAGGATTAACCGTTATATCGGAAAGTTCGTAATCATCTCGCACATCAGCGACACTTTGTTGACTCGGTTTGGCCAGAAAGATTTTCGACTTTAATTTTAGCCCATTTAACGGGACGAATTCATCTAACGATTTTAACCTCAAAACTTCGCACTTAAAGAACTTAATTAAACAGTCATTCGGATCGGTGTGATTAATCAGATTTAAAACGTAATTTGCTTTATCATTAATCGTGTTGAGTCGGTGAATTTGATCCTAAAATTATTAATAATTAAAAAAATAATTAATTTTTTAAATAAATAGTTACTTTGTGTTGTATCGCATCATTAAACGGGATAAATTTGTTTAAAAACATAAAAATCATCATTGTTTCGAGGCTTGGTTCATCGCGAACTGGGAAAATGTCCCGGACGATTTTTTTCATAACCGGAATTGAGCCATCGATGAAAAAGGCTTTCCCAATTTTTCCTTTTTGTTCTAAACGGTACATAAATTCGGTCGCTATCACGGTCCCGAAGGAATATGCGATTATGTTGAAATCCCCGGTTTGAGTATTTTCGAAAATATCGACTAAGTTATTCGATAATGATTCAATTGTGTTTGGGTTATCGAGGCAATATTGAAACGAGGAGAGATTTATTTCGGGTTTTTTCGACACAATCGGCTTAAAAATCGAGCTTGATCCTTCAATTCCGGGGAACGCGAAAACTTTAATCGGGTTATTTGATGATCTTAACGAAATTAAAGGAGTTATTTTTGAGAAATCTTCATTGATGTCGTTAAAAAACATCAACATTTTATCGGGAATAATCGAATTTGTTTCATCTTCGATTTTTGGGGCATCTTTTAATTCCTCAATTCTGAAAATTAAAAATTTAAAACTAAATCGTTTAATTGAATCAACTTACTTCGCCAAAGTGATGTTCCTCAAATCTTGGGGGGTCAATAATATCTCGAATTCTCTCTCTAAAGTTTGCTTAATCTCAACGGCCATCATCGAATCCATCCCCAATTCGGGTAAAGTCGCGTGAAAGCTAACGCTTTTTTTGTTGGTGACTCCGATTATCCCAAGAACGACGTCTAAGATGTTCTTCCCATCGGATGCGACCTTTTTTTCTGCAACAACCATGCTCGAAACGACCGCCTCATTTTGTTTTAATAACCGATCAAGAACTTGGAGGCAATTAGAAATTTTTTGCTGCAAAGTCCCCCCAATCACTAACTCTTTGTGGTTATCTTGCATATCGGCGACCAACCCAACATCCCCAATCGCCCCCCATTGAATCGCTAATCCGGGGAAACCCCCCATCTTTCGTTTTTCGCAAATCCTCTCCATAACCGAGTTTGAAAATCCATAATTAGTTTGCCCCGCGTTTCCCCTTCCGCAAGAAACCGAAGAGAACACAACGAAATATTTTAAATTAGCACAAATTTTCCTCGAAATTTCGTCCAAATATTGTGTGGCATAAGCTTTAGGGCTTAAAGACGTCTTAAACGATTGAATCGTTTGATTTTCAAGGAGGGCATCTTCTAAGACAACGGCCAAATTAAAAATCCCCTCAACTTTTCCAACGGATTCGGCGAATCTTAAAAGATTTTCGCACCCCCCCTTTGATGTTACATCATCATTTCTGATTATGACATTAACGTTGTACGATTTAAAGATGTTTAATCGATATTTTTGATACCCCGTGCGTTTCGATGATCTCGACGTCAAAATGAGAGATTTCGCCCCCCTCGTTATCAAAAAATCGGCTAATTCCAACCCGAACCCTCCGAGGCCCCCCAAAATTATATAAGTCGAATTTGGATCGCAACATAACCTAAATAAGCAAAATTAATTAATAATTTAATTAATTAATAAAAAAAATTACTTAGGGATTCCTTTTTGGGTCCCCCCATCCTCTCGAATTTTCAACAAAACTTTTCCAATATGCTTCCCCGTTCCCATAAATCGAAAAGCCTCCTCAACATTGCCCCCTTTAAAAACGGTCCTCACCAACGGCTTAACCGACCCATTCTTAATCCCTTCATCGATTAATCCCCCCAATTTCTCTTTAACATCATCAGATCCTGTGAACAACCGATCCAACATAACCCCTTCGAACCTCGCCTGCTTCTTCAACAACCTCGCAGCCAAATCGTTGTTATTGGCTAAATCGAATTTTCCTATTTCTAAAAAGACCCCGTTTTTGGCTAAGCACCTCACCGAGGCTAAAAGCTTCTCTTCCGCTAATGAGTTTAAAACGAAATCGACTCCTTTTCCGTTGGTTTGGTTCAAAATCATTTGTTCGAATGATGTGGAGCGTGAATCTCCGATGTGGTTCTTGTTGATTTGGGGGAAATGTTTTAGAATGAAGTCGCGTTTTTCTTGGGTGCCCACGGTTACGAAGATGGTACAACCCATGTGAGTTGCTATGTTTATGGCGGCTTGGCCGATTCCTCCGGTTCCTGAGTGGATTAAGATTGATTGACCTCGTCTCATACGTCCACGCTAAAAAAATAATAATTTTGTTAAGACAATTATTATTTTAATTTTTTTAATAAATCATTAAGCTAATTAATGAAGAAGATAGCTTTCTGAGCAATTCTACAATTCGTTCTTTTTTTCTCAAAATCAGTCCTACCATCTGCTGTTAAAAGTTAAAAAAGTATTCTGAATTGATAGTGAAGCTTGAAGCTGCTGATAAGAAACTTGATCTACTTCCAGAATGTTTTAACTACCTCCAAAAGATTTGTTACTGATTCTGGAAGACTTTTATATTGATTCTAGAAGACTTAATTTGCTTCTAGAAGACTTAATACTGCTCTTAAGAGTTTTGATCTGCTTCTAGAAGACTTGATACTGCTTCTAGAAGACTTAATACTACTTCTAGAAGACTTGATCCCGCTACTAGAAGACTTGATCCTGCCACTAAAAGACTTGATTCTGCTACTAGAAGATTTGATCTGCCGTCAAAATACTTTTATACTGATCTTAGAAGACTTGATCTACTTCCAGAAGACTTAATATTGCTACTACAAGACTTGCTTTGCGCTAAGAAAAATTTCCTAGAAGAGTTTCTACAACATAACGAATAGTATTCCAATGTAGGTAGATAATGTCTTTGGACATACATTTATTTGTTGAAATAGTTCAAAAATATAACAAAAGCAGAAGATACTGTCTAGATAAACTTATATCTTGCTGGAAATTGTCTAAAAACTGCTGGCATAAGACTAAAAATTGAACGGAAAAATCAAACTCGAGATATGGAAGAAAAAATCATGGAATATTTGTAAAAATAAAATTTTAATTCAAATTTTGAATATGATATGTTATAGTTGGGTTGGGTAGAGCTTCAACTTCATACCATCCCTCTAAATACTAAAAAAAAACTCTACATAGCATATCGACTTATAAGCAAAATGAGTTGAAACTGTTTTCAAAAGTTTTGTAACATTTCCAGAGGAGTTGAACTACTTTCAGAAAATTTACCACTGCCCCTTGAAAATTTGATACTGCTTCCAGAAGAGTTGAAATGCTTTCAGAAGACTTATACTGCTTCCAAGAGACTCGAAACTGTCTCTGGAAGATATGTTACTGCTCCTAAAACACATGATGTACTTCCAGAAGAGTTTTTGGGAGCTTTTTTAATAATTTTAAGTGTGTCCAAAGCTTATTCGAGATTATTAAAAGTTTCTAATGTTCAGATGACATGGGTCCACCAAGAAACTTTAAAAAAATCGGGAAGAACTTGTAAAGATTTTGAAAATTTATGATACATCTTACTTCTCAAGAGTTTTCGAAATTTTGCAGCAATGCTTATAAAAATAACAGAAGGTTTTTAAAAAATTTTAAAGAATTTCAACACGTTCCTAAGGATTTCGAGTATTTCCAAAGACTTGAACTGCTTCGAAAAGATTTACAACTGCCCCAGAAGATTCAAAATGCTGCCAGAAAACTTGTTACTTATGTTGCTTATGGAAGACTTGTTACTACTTCTAAAAGACATGATATTGTTTCGAGAAAACTTGGTCTGCTTCCAAAAGACTTAATCTACTTTCGGAAGACTTAATACTGAATCTAGGAAACCTGATATGTTTTTAGAAGATTTGCTATTGATTCTAGAAAACTTAATCGGCTTCCAGAAGACTTAGTACTGCATCTAGGAGACTTGATCTACTTTAGATCTTTATATTAAATGGTTTTAGTAGGCTTGAAATGCACCCAGAAGAATGATACTGTTTCTAGAAGATTTGATTTGCTTCTACAAGACTTCTATACCGATTTTAGAAGACTTAATCTGCTCCCAGAGGACTTAATACTACTTCTAAGTGTATTCATCTGCTTCTGGCAGACTTGACATTGCTTTTAAAAGACTTGATATTGCTTCTGGAAGACTTGACATGGTTCCAGAATACCTGAACTACGTCCAGAGGATTTGATACTGCTTCTGGAAGACTTAATACTACTTCTAGGAAACTTGATTTATTTTTAGAAGATTTGATATTGGTTCTATAAGACTAGATCTGTTTCCAGAGGACTTAGTACTGCAATTAGGAGACTTGATTTAGTTTTAGAATACTTATTACTGCTTCTAGAAGATTTGACATTTCATCTGGAATACTTGAAAAGGTTTGAGTAGACTAGAAATACTCCCAGAACACTGAAATTGTTACTAGAAGACCTGATTTGCTTTCAGAGGACTTCTATACCGATTTTTGAAAACTTAATCTGCCCCCGAAAACATAATCTGCTTCTAGCAAACTTGACACTGTTTCTAGAAGACTTGAACTTTTTCCAGAAGACTTGATACTGCTACTAGAATACTTGGTCTTTCTCCAGAAGACTTAACGCTGCTTCTAGAAGATGGGATCTGCTTCAAGATAACTTGATTATGCTTCTACAAGATTTGATCTGCTTTCAGAAAACTTGATATTACTTCTAGAAGACTAAATACTGCTTCCGAAAAACTTGACAGCTTCCAAAAGACTTAAACTACTTCCAGCAGACTTGTAATGCTTCCAGAAAAATTGATTCAAAATATTCATAATTCAAAATACCTTAATTCAAAAGGATTTAGTCAAATTTTTGACATTTGGCCCATCTTTGATCAAACAATTAACATCATTTTCATCTAAATTTGCAATTTAATCAAATTAATTATTCAAAATCACATCGACTTAATTCACTGCTTTATTTAGCAATACTAATTCAAAATACTTTAATTCAAGAGAATTTTGTCAAATTTTTGATAATTTGACAACTTTTTGATCAAATTTTTAATGCAATTTCCGTCTTAATTTGCAATTTAAGCAACAAATTCAACTTAATTCACTGCTTTATTTAGCAATACTAATTCAAAATACCTTAATTAAAGAGGATTTTGTCAAATTTTTGACATTTAGAAGATTTTTGATCAAACATTTAACATCATTTTCAACTTAATTTGCAATTTAATCAAAGAATGATCAAAATTCTTGTTGAGGATTAATTCAAAATCATACTTTAAAGATAATTGTGTCAAATTTTAGAAAATTTGACAACTTTTTGATCAAATTTTTAATGAAACTTCCGTATTAATTAACAATTTAAGTAACAAATTCGACTTAATTCGTTTCTTTATTTAACAATATCAATTCAAAATACCCTAATTCAAGAAGATTGCATCAAATTTTTGACATTTGGCAGATTTTTGATCAAACATTTAACATCATTTTCATCTAAATTTGCAATTTAATCAAAGAATTGTCTAAATTCGTGATGACAATTAATTCAAAATTCCTCTTTTTAGATGATTGCGTCAAATTTTTGAGAGTTTGACAACTTTTTGATCAATGTTTGAATGTCATTTCCGTCCTAATTTGCAATTTAAGCAACAAATTCTACTCAATTCACTGCTTTATTTAGCAATACCAATTCAAAATAACGTAATTCAAAAGGATTTAGTCAAATTTTTGACATTTGGCAGGTCTTTGATCAAACATTTAACATCATTTTCATCTAAATTTGCAATTTAATCAAATTAATTAATCAAAATCACATTCTTTAGATGCTTGTGTCAAATTTTTGAGGGTTTGACAACTTTTTGATCAAATTTTGAATGTCATTTCCGTCTTAATTTGCAATTTAAGCAAAGAATTGTTGAAATTTGTGATGAGAATTAGTTCAAAATCACATTCTTTAGATGATTGTGTAAAATTTTTGAGAGCTTGACAACTTTTTGATCAAATTTTTGAATGTCATTTCAGTCTTAATTTGCAATTTAAGCAAGAAATTCGATTTAATTCACTGCTTTATTTAGCAATACTAATTCAAAATACCTTAATTCAAGAGGATTTTGTAAAATTTTTGATATCTGGCAGATTTTTGATCAAACATTTAATATCATTTTCATTTAAATTTGCAATTTAATCAAAGAATTGTCTAAATTCATGATGGGAATTAATTCAAAATCACATTCTTTAGATGATTGTGTCAAATTCTTGAGAGTTTGACAACTTTTTGATCAAATTTTTGAATGTCATTTCAGTCTTAATTTGCAATTTAAGCAAGAAATTCGATTTAATTCACTGCTTTATTTAGCAATGCTAATTCAAAATACCTTAATTCAAGAGAATTTTGTAAAATTTTTGATATCTGGCAGATTTTTGATCAAACATTTAATATCATTTTCATCTAAATTTGCAATTTAATCAAAGAATTGTCTAAATTCATGATGAGAATTAATTCAAAATCACATTCTTTAGATGATTGCGTCAAATTCTTGATAGTTTGACAACTTTTTGATCAAATTTTTAATGAAATTTCGGAGAATTCCGTCAAATTTTTGACATTTGACAGATTTTTGATCAAACATTTAATTAATTCGACTTAATTCACTGCTTTATTTAGCAATACTAATTCAAAATATTTAAGATATTTTGAGGAGGATTTTGATCAAACATTTTACATCATTTTCATCTAAATTTGCAATTTAATCAAATTAATAATTCAAAATCACATTCTTTAGATGATTGTGTCAAATTTTTGAGAGTTTGACAACTTTTTGATCAAATTTTGAATGTCATTTCCGTCTTAATTTGCAATTTAAGCAAAGAATTGTTGAAATTTGTGATGAGAATTAATTCACAATCACATTCTTTAGATGATTGTGTCAAATTCTTGAGAGTTTGACAACTTTTTGATCAATTATTGAACGTCATTTCAGTCTTAACTTGCAATTTAAGCAACAAATTCGACTTAATTCATTACTTTATTTAGCAATACTAATTCAAAATATCTTAATTCAAGAGGATTTTGTAAAATTTTTGATATCTGGCAGATTTTTGATCAAACATTTAATATCATTTTCATCTAAATTTGCAATTTAATCAAAGAATTGTCTAAATTCATGATGAGAATTAATTCAAAATCACATTCTTTAGATGATTGTGTCAAATTCTTGATAGTTTGACAACTTTTTGATCAAATTTTTAATGAAATTTCCGAGAATTCCGTCAAATTTTTGTCATTTGACAGATTTTTGATCAAACATTTAATTAATTCGACTTAATTCACTGCTTTATTTAGCAATACTAATTCAAAATACCTTAATTCAAGAGGATTTTGTAAAATTTTTGATATTTGGTAGATTTTTGATCAAACATTTAATATCATTTTCATCTGAAATTGCAATTTAAACAAAGAATTGTCTAAATTCGTGATGAGAATTAATTCAAAATCCCTCTTTTTAGATGATTGTGTCAAATTTTTGAGAGTTTGACAACTTTTTTATCAAATTTTGAATGTCATTTCAGTCTTAATTTGCAATTTAAGCAAGAAATTCGACTTAATTCACTGCTTTATTTAGCAATACTAATTCCAAATACCTTAATTCAAAAGGATTTAGTCAAATTTTTGAAATTTGGCAGGTCTTTGATCAAACATT
Source organism: Onthophagus sagittarius (assembly GCA_036711965.1). Taxonomy (NCBI): domain Eukaryota; kingdom Metazoa; phylum Arthropoda; class Insecta; order Coleoptera; family Scarabaeidae; genus Onthophagus; species Onthophagus sagittarius. The sequence goes on from JASERS010000009.1 coordinate 16,185,916, forward strand.
TAACATCATTTTCATCTAAATTTGCAATTTAATCAAATTAATTATTCAAAATCACATTCTTTAGATGATTGTGTCAAATTTTTGATAATTTGACAACTTTTTGATCAAGTTTTTAATGAAATTTCCGAGGATTTAATATCATTTTCATCTAAATTTACATTTTAAACAAAGAGTTTTTTTATTTTTTTTATTTGATCAAATAATTGAGATCATCTTGTCATCATTAAACTTATTAAATAAATAAAATAAAACTCACCGTTATAAAAGCATACAAAACCGTGCTATAAACAACAGGAACTGTTGCAGCCTCCTCCAAACTCCACCCTGTAGGAATTGGCCATAAAAATTTCGGATCCGCCTCGATAATCGTCGATAAAGCCCCGCTCGTAATCATCCCCATCACTTTTTCCCCCCCATCTCGAACAATCCCCGAAAATTCAAAACCTTGAACATTTTCTTGTAAAATCCGATTACTCGTAATAACATCAGAAGATAATTTCCCAGAGGCCAACATAACATCTCTAAAATTGATAGCCCCGTAATAAACATCGACAAGTTTTAATCCATTATTAATCGATGGATTAATCGGCCCTTCGATCCATTTCAAACTCGATAAATCCCCTTTCGTGGTTACATTAACATAACAATGTTGATTTGTAATTTGCGAATCGGCGGGGAGTAAAAGGTGGCGATAACTCCCCCATTGATTATTTTTTAAAACGTTTATGGCTAAATTTTTGTTTAATTGCGTTTTGAAGAAGGGGTTATTAAAATCAAATTGAGTTTTTTCGTCCATAATTATAATCGAGGATATACTATCACCAGGAAATTCTCTCCTAAGACAATTAATTAACCCTAAACTCCCACTGAGTTTATTTTGCGAGTAAATTATTATTTTTTTATTATTATTTTTTCCAAATTTGTTCTTTTTGAGTGTTTCGACCCAATTTAAATCGTAAATCGATGAGACATCGATTAAAATTGGGGCGATTTGATTCGAAATTGTTTCTTTTAAAAGCAATAATTTCCCAATTTCGGTTTCGTAACAACACAAAATTTCGATTTTATCGTTGTTTTTAAAAAAATCTTCGTTATACTCGTCTTCTTTGGTTATAACGAATCCTGAGACGTCTTTAACCATTTTTAAGGCATCCTTTAAGTTATTATTAATTATATTCGTTCCGATTAAAATTAAATAATCGCAATCTGAGCTCAAATTATCTTTTTCGATTAAAATCGAGTCTAAATTTAAATTGGGGTTTTTCGAAAATACCCTTAAATCGGGTTGGATTAAGGGTAAGTCGTTTAAAGTTTGTTGTACAGAGATTATTAAGGGATTATTTTCGTTTTTTTCGATTATTTCGATTGCTTTTACTTTAATTGTGTTGGTGTTTTCTAAAATCGTTTGGATTATGCATCTCATTGCTATATTTGAAGTTAATTTTGCACGATTTGGGACGAATTTGTAACTTTCTAAAACAGGGGGTGGTGCTTTTTTTCTCGCGATGTTGCTTGCTCCTAATCCTGTTATTTCAATCCCTCCAGAACTAAACGAAACAAAAATTAAATTAATTAAATTTTTAATTTATTAATAATAACCTTACCTAATTATATTAACTTCCTTAAATAAATAAACCGGTAATTCATTTTTGTGTAACTCCGCGAATTCTTCGTGTTTCTTAGCGTCGATTATCACCCTGTCGATGCTCGTTGGAACGTACAGATTACGACTATCTTTTTCTAAAATTTGTAGTTGCAACATATTGTCCATGAATGAGACGAAATTTTCTTTCCATGAAATTATGGCCAATTTTCCACTTAATCCGTATCGTTCGATTGATTTGAACTCACCTCTTAAATTAAATTAAATTAATTAATAAAAATAAATAAATAAAAAATAAAAATGTTAAAAATTAAAGTTGTACTTGGAAATCTAAGTATGCTAGGAAAAAGCTTTTGTTTAAACAAATTCAAATTTGACGTTTCGAAATGATTTTTAATAAAGGGATGTCATTCTTTGTTTATTTAGAGTTTTATAGCGATTATTACATGCGCTATCGTCTCTAAAATCCTGCTTATTAGTTTAAAGTTTGCCAACTTGTCGGCGCCATGAGCTTCAATGTGCTGCTCATAATTTAAAGTCAAAAAACTTGATGGCAGAATGCTGTTATGTCTTCAGAGTCTTACTCATTAGTTTAAAGCCTGCCAACTTGTTAGCAGGATGAGTTTTATGTCTTCAAAGTCCTGCTTATCGGTTTAAAGTTTGCTAATATGTCAAAAGCCCTGTTCATTAATTTGAAGACTGCCAACTTGTTGACAACATGAGCTATATGCCTTCAAAATCCTGCTCATCAATTTGTAGTCTGCCAACTTGTTGCCTCCAAAATCCTGATTGTCAGTTTAAAGTCCAACTTCACCGCAATTACACAGCAGACTTACGTTTACCAATTTTGTTTAAATACTTCTCAAAGTTTCCATGCCCAGTGATCAACTTTACCAACTTTTAGCATAAACTGATACGTCAATCTACCATTAGTTGACTTATCCCATCTTTCCTGCCAAATTCCCATAATATGTTGTCTAATTTTATTCGTAACGCATCGTTTCAATATAAAACTAAACTCAATATGAAGATTTTCCAGCAAAGATACTTTTTTAGCCAATTTATCAGCTCTTTTATTTCCCTTAATTCCCGAATGTCCTTTAATCCAATAGAAATGAAACCTGTTCTTGAAATTATTAATTAAATCCCATGTCTCCTTTTGTAGTTTCGTTGGTCCAGTTCATATTTTCCACCTTATTGGCAGTATGAGCTGTTATGTCTTTAAAGTCCTGCTAATTAGTTTAAACCCTGCCAACTTGTTTTCAGCATGAGCTGTTATGTATTGAGGGCGCTCCGTATCATTTTAAAATCTGTCAACTTGTTGGCAGCATGAGCTATTATGTCTCCAAAATCCTGCTCATCAGGTTAAAGTCTACCAACCTGTTGGCAGCATGAGCTGTTATACGTTCAAAGTTCTGCTCGTTAGTTTAAAATCTGCCAACTTATTGGCAGTATGGGCTATTATATCTTCAAAGTCTTGCCTATCAATTTAGTCTGCCAACTTGTTGGCAGCATGAGCTACTATGTCTTCAAAGCCTTATTCATCAATCTGAAGACTGAGAAACTTGTTATCATCATGAGCTATTGTGTCTTCAAAGTCCTTCTCATCACTTTAAAATCTGCTAACTTATTGGCAGCATGAGCTATTATATCTTCAAAGTCTTGCTCATCAATTTCAAGTCTGCCAATTTGTTAGTAGGATGAGCAGTTACAGTCCCAAACACTGTACATTATCTTAAAAACTGCCAACTTTTTGACAGCATGAGCTGTTGTCTCCAAAATCCTTTAGTTTAGAACTATACTAATTGTAATTATTAAAACTAGTTGTCAATTTACCACCCGCCTAGTTCAATTTTAATAGTATTTCTTTTCAATTACATTATTTTCTTTGAGAAGGCCGGTGACCTTCAAAAACTGATATTGTGTTAAAGATGTTTTTCGTTTTTTCGGAGGATGTTTTCTCGAAACAGACCCAAGTGTGCATTCTTCATTGTTCTCTCTTTTCTTTCAACACCGGACTTTTAAGACTCTTTAATAATTATCATTCATTAAAAAAAACTTCCGGCTTAATTTTGATTTGTATAAAATACCTATCTTATACTGATTTTTATAAACAACTTAACGGCAGCATAAGCTTTATGTTTTCAAAATCCTGTTCATCAGTTTAAAATCTGCCAACTTGTTGGCAGCATAAACTGTTATGTATTCAGAGCCCTGCGCATCAGTTTAAAGTCTGCCAACTTCTGCAGCATGAGCTATTATATCTTCAAAGCCCTGTTCATCAATTTAAAGACTGTCAACTTGTTGGCAGCGTGAGCTATTATGTCTTCAAAGTCATGCTCATCAGTATTAGTTTGCCAACTTATTGGCAACAGGAGTTGTCATGTCTCTAAAATCCTGCTCATCAGTTTTAAGTATGCCTCCAAAGTCCTGTTCATTAATTTGAAGTCTGCCAACTTGTTGGCAGCGTGAGCTATCACTGTACCAAATACTACACATTATCTTAAACTGTTATATCTTGAACTATTATATCTTCATAATCTTGCTGAACAGTTTAAAGTCTGCTAACTTCTGCAGCATGAACTATTATATCTTCAAAGTCCTGTTCATCAGTTTAAAGTCTGCAAACTTGTTGGCAACATAAGCTATTACGCCTTTAAAGGCCTGTTTATCAATTTGAATACTGCCAACTTGTTAGTAACGTGAGCTATAATGTCTTCAAAGTCTTACTTATTAAATTGCAATCTGCCAACTTGTTGGCAGCATGAGCTGTTACAGTTCCAAATATTTAAAGGATGGCCAAATAATGCAAAGTGCCGTATCCCGAAAACTACTGATTGTAGGAAGTTGCGGGAAAGAAATTATGAAGTCGCAAGAGAAAATGTTGGAAATTATTTTTAGGTTTCTATGATAGTTGCTTAAGATCATTTTTTAAACATTTTGCTCAAAACTTTTAAGTAATTAAAAGTTTCTTATAAAATGTTTTCTTCGGTTAATATGAATTTAAAAAACTTTACTGTTTAACTGTTAATAAATATACAGGGTGTATCTGAAAGGTGTGCACAAAGGAATACCACAGATTCCCAATTAACGTCTTTTTATGGTTTTGGATAAAATTTTAAAAACACGGAAAAGGAGGGAAAGCCATATGTTTACCGGATATTAGTCCTTATTTTTAAAATTTATTAAATTATTAATTTATCAATCATGGACGCAGACAAAAATCCTCAAATGACCAAGAAAATTGTAAAATAAGTCTGCTTATTTTGCTTTGCAGAAATAGAACTTGGCGCAATCAATTGGTTCAACAAGGTCAAAATGAAACAATCAATCAATTGCATCAAACAATTTTTAATAGAAAAAGGTCAAGCTGACACCCAAGAAGTGACCTAATAAATCAACCTGCTCATCAATTTGAAGACTGTCAACTTGTTCCAAACTCTGTACATTATCCTGGAGACTGCCAACTTGTTGGCAGCATGAGCTATTACTGTTCCAAATTCTGTACATTATTCTGAAGACTGCCAACTTGTTGGCAGCATGAGCTATTATGTCTTCAAAGCCCTGCTCATCAATTTGAAGTCTGGAAACTTGTTGGCAGCATGAGCTATTACTGTTCCAAACTCCGTACATTATCCTGAAGGCTGCCAACTTGTTGGCAGCATGAGCTATTATGTCTTCAAAGCCCTGCTCATCAATTTGAAGTCTGCCAACTTGTTGGCAGCATGAGCTATTACTGTTCCAAACTCTGTACATTATCCTGAAGACTGCCAACTTGTTGGCAGCATGAGCTATTATGTCTTCAAAGCCCTGCTCATCAATTTGAAGTCTGCCAACTTGTTGGCAGCATGAGCTATTATGTCTTCAAACCCCTGCTCATCAATTTGAAGTCTGCCAACTTGTTGGCAGCATGAGCTATTACTGTTCCAAACTCTATACATTATTCTGAAGACTGCCAACTTGTTGGTAGCATGAGCTATTATGTCTTCAAAGCCCTGCTCATCAATTTGAAGTCTGGCAACTTGTTGGCAGCATGAGCTATTACTGTTCCAAACTCTGTACATTATCCTGAAGACTGCCAACTTGTTGGCAGCATGAGCTATTATGTCTTCAAAGCCCTGCTCATCAATTTGAAGTCTGCCAACTTGTTGGCAGCATGAGCTATTATGTCTTCAAACCCCTGCTCATCAATTTGAAGTCTGCCAACTTGTTGGCAGCATGAGCTATTACTGTTCCAAACTCTATACATTATTCTGAAGACTGCCAACTTGTTGGCAGCATGAGCTATTATGTCTTCAAAGCCCTGCTCATTAATTTGAAGTCTGGCAACTTGTTGGCAGCATGAGCTATTACTGTTCCAAACTCTGTACATTATCCTGAAGACTGCCAACTTGTTGGCAGCATGAGCTATTATGTCTTCAAAGCCCTGCTCATCAATTTGAAGTCTGCCAACTTGTTGGCAGCATGAGCTATTATGTCTTCAAACCCCTGCTCATCAATTTGAAGTCTGCCAACTTGTTGGCAGCATGAGGTATTACTGTTCCAAACACTGTATATTATCCTGAAGACTGCAACTTGTTGGCAGCATTAGCTGTTATGTCTCCAAAATCTTGCTCACTAGTTTAAAGTCTGCCAACTTGTTGGCAGCCTGAGTTGTTATGTATTCAGAGCAACGGGATTATTAATTTCCATGGATACGGTTATTTTACCCGCTCTGATTAGCTAGTAGATGGATCTATAAGATAAATTTAACTAAAAGAACTATTTTACACTGTTTTTATTCCAACTACATAAAAACATTAAATTTGCTATGGAAATGGAATAAAATTGAACACAGAGACTTGAAAAAAAGTTTTCTGTGTAAAAAATTTGAAATGCGTCCAGAAGAGTGGATATTGAATCTGGAAGAGTTGAAATACTTCCAGAGGACTTGATATTTGCTTCAAGAAGACTTGAAATGCATCTAGAAGACTTGATACTACTTCTAGAAAATTTGAAATACGTCCAAAAGAGTGGATATTGAATCTAGAAGAGTTGAAATACTTCCAGAAGACTTGAAATGCTTCCAAATGATTTGATACTGCTTCTAGATTATTTTTGAAATGCGTTCAGAAGAGTTGATATTGCTTCTGGGGGAGTTGAAATACTTCTAAAGGCTTGATCTAGTTTCTGAAAACTTGAAATGTTTTCAGAATCCTTGATGTTTTTTCTGGACGTTTTGAAATGCTTCCAGAAGACTTCAAATTCTTCCAAAGGACTTGATATTTCCCTTGGAAGACTTGAAATGCTTCTAGAACATTTGCAATACTACCTAAACACTTGATACTGAACGTAGGAGACTCAAAATGCTTTCAGAAGACTTAATATTGCCTCTAAGAAATTTGAAATGCTTCCAGAAGACTTGAAATTCTTCTAGAAGATTAGATATACTTCTGGAAGAGTAGATATACTTCCAGAAGATTAGAAATACTTGCAGAAGATTAACAATACTTTCAGAAGACTTGATATTGCCTCTGGAAAATTTAAATAATTTCAGAAGACTTGATATTGCCTCTAAAAGTCTTGGAATGATTCCAGAAAACTTGATACTACTTCTAGAGCACTAGATATTGCTTCTAGAAGACTTAACATTGCCTCTAAAAGCTTTAAAATATTTTCAGAAGACTTTATATTGCCTCTGGAAAATTTGAAATATTTTCAAAAGACTTGATGTTACATCTGAAAGTCTTGGAATGATTCCAGAAGACTTAATACTACTTCTAGAGCACCAGATATTGCTTCCAGAAGACGTGCCATTGTTTCTAAAAGATTTAAAATATTTTCAAAAGACTTGATATTGCCTCTGGAAAATTTGAAATACTATCAGAAGACTTGATATTACCGCTGAAAGTCTTGAAATGATTCCAGAAGACTTGATACTACTTTTGAAACACTTGATAGTGCTACCAGAAGATTTGATACTGCTTCTAGAAGATCATGATGATTCTAAGCATGCTAGAAAAAAAACTTTGGGCAAAAATTGTAGGAAGTTTGATTTTAAGGAATGTTGCTCTTTTGTTGTTGCTATCAGATGCGTTAATATTAAGAAAAATAATATATGATAATAATATTTTGTTATTTTATAAGATGATGACAATACTTGGGGGTGATCACAACGTATTACTTGAGTAGAGCATGAATGGCATAAGCTGATGTGGAGGGAGAATAAGTCTTCTTCATGTTCCATCCTTTTCTAACATTGTTGGGCCGTTCTCTCCATGTGAGAGTGAGATGTATTTTAGTATTACTTTCATACCGAATTTCATTACCTTAGACTTTAGACACACGCATTCAAATTATACAGGGTGTACTCGTCAATTATTTCCAACAGTGTATTAACTTTGTCTATAATACTACGTTCATCGCACTTTCTTTCTGCCTCTGCCAGCTCATTTGGACGTCTCCGAATACGAAATTTGTAAAATTTGAGATAAAATCAGTATTGAGTCTATATCAAGCAAATTGTGGAAATGTTAAAATCTGATGAATTCTCGGATTCGTGAAAATCGAGAAAAATACAAAAATATAAAAAATTAGAATTAGGGGTAAAAAACTTACTCATAATTATATCCTCTCAATCTCAATTCTTTATAAACATCCTTCTTCTCCATAAAAATCTCGTTATCAGTTAAATCCCTTTCCAAATGATTATTCCGATAAAAACATTCACTTTCCGAGATGTAAATTTTCCCGGTCACCAAAACATTTTCATTTTCCGAAATCGAAAAGGTATTCGCCCCAGAATTTACGATCACTTTCAACGTTAATATCCCTTCGGATGGGACGTTCGATGCCCGCAAAAATTTTATATCCTCGAAAACGACTTTTTCTTCTTGAGGAATAATCCCGAGGGATGAACAGAAACACTCCCAAGCCAAACAAAGATATCCCGTCGCCGGGTAAAGATTTCTACCTAAAAAAATTTTTTTTTTAATTAATTTAATAATTTATATTAAATTAAATTAAAGCACCATCGATTATGTGGCCCTTAACGAAACTCCATTGATTAATTTTCTGGTCGACATGAACGAAATCTTGGGCTATCAATTTAAGATTCGTTTTTAACGAAAATTTATAGGTGTAACAATCTTTTTGGTGGTTCCATTTGATGAGGGGGGCCAACATCCGAGTTCCCCGACTCACGGGGAGGTTAATTTTTGGGTAAATTTGATCTAATTCAATCTCGAATCCTTTCAAAAACAATTTTCCGAGAGATTTCAAAAAATTAACGATAACATCTCCTTTTGTTCCAATCAAATTAATTAAATTCTCATTATTAAACTCATCATCCCCGATCAAAACGACATCGCCATCAAAATTTTTAAAATCTTCGTAATAAACTCCGTTTAATTCAACTTTTTTCTCGCATAACTTTAAAATTGCCTCTTTTAAAGTTATTTCATCGTTGAAGTATTTCGAGATTATTTTTAAATCGGAATTAAATCCGATTGAGGTGATATTTTTTGATTTTATGATTGATTTTAAAATTGACGCTAAAATTAATTGGGTTAAATTTTTTTCGGTTAAAATCGTTTTTGAATCGGGGATTAATTTTTTTATTTCGTCGTAAATTGATCGATATTTCGGGATGTTAATTAACGTTTGGTGCAATTTTGAGACATCCCGATTAAAATCGTTAAAAATAACCGTTAATTTATTTAAATTATTATTAATAACTCTTTTTGAAATACTTTTTTCTATCACTTTTTTAATTTTCTCATCGAAAATTAAAAATCCATCGTATAAATGATTAATAATTTTTTTTCGGAACACTTGGTGAATTAATTTAATAAATTCGGGGTCAAAATCGTTTTTGATAACTTCCTCGAATATATTTTCGACATTTTCTTGAGTCCTCCCACTCAAACAAATCATCTTGGGGATTTTGCACTCATAATTAATCGAATTTTTCTCTTTGTTATTCCAACGTAATAAAACGTGCCCATTTGCACCCCCAAATCCGAAACTGTTAATTCCAACGTAAACGTCTTTCTCGGGCCATGGGGTTTTTTCGGTTACAACTTTTAATCGGCCCTCTTCTAACGCTTTAACCCCTTTTCTCGGGGATTTATAATTCATATTCGGGGGAATAAATCCCGATTCGAATCCAATTAACACTTTAACGATTGAGCATAACCCGGAAACTGGCTCGTTATGGCCGATATTCGATTTAATCGACCCTAAAAGGAGGGGTTTATCACGACCTGTACAAAATATCTCGTCTATTGTAGCTAATTCTTGGGGATCACCGACTTTTGTGCCTTAAAAAAGAATCATTTCGATTAATATAATTTTGATTAAATATTTTATTTTATTACCGGTTCCGTGAGCTTCGAGGTACGTTAATGATTTTGGGTCGATTTGGCACTCTTCGTAAAAATCGGTCATTAACATTTTTTGGACTTCCGATGAGGGAAAGGTGATTCCTTCCTCTTTGTAACCATCGCAATTCGTTTTTGAGTGGACCACTTCGGCGTAAATCCTTTTTGCGCTGGGGGCTCTCTCAAGTATTGTTGCAACGACCCCTTCGGAACGGACATAACCGTTTCCTGCATCGTCGAATGATTTACAAGAACCATCTGGACTTAATACTCCTAATCTAAAAAATATACAATTATTAGTAGCATTTTTTCTTTCAAACTGCTACATAGCAACAATAGGGTATAAATCGATGCCTTTTTCGAGATTAAGCCAACGATGTCATTGACTCCAGATCTGCAAGGTAATGCTTTCATCCATCAAAACATGATTTGCAGCCTAGAACATCCCTGTTCTTTAATGGCCGGCACAGAGTGCAACAGACAAAACAATCAATATGCATCCATTGCAGAGTTGAAACAAAAAATGAGACCTCATTAAGCCCCACATGATTTCTGCCCTCTACAGAGGGATGCCCAACCCCATTTAGACCTAATCTCGAGGAAGAGTCATGCCACCGATTATTAACCTGAATTCTAAATGAATTCCGATTACTAACAAGAATTTAACTACTTGAAATGTTATTGTTTCATTAGGTTGGGTTTAGAATAAGCGTTAAAAAAATCTTTACATCATCTTAACATCTCAATTCGTTCCTGAGATACAACTTAAGTCTTAAATTTAATAATCACGCATATTGGGTTGAATTGGATTTTAAAAGTAATAACGGCGATGTCTCTGGAAACTAAAACGATTTTTGTCTCATTTTAATATCTCATTTCATTTTTAAGATACAACCCAAATGCTTCTAGAAGACTTATTACTGCATCTAGAAGATTTGATCTGCTGCCAGAAGAGTTGGTATTGCTTCTATATGGTTTGATATTGCTTTCAAAAGACTTGATACTGCTTCTACATGACTTGATAATACTTTCAAAAGACTTCAAAAACTTTCAGAAAACTTGAACTGATTTCAAAATACTCGAATGTACTTCCGAAAGACTTGTTATTGTTTCCAGAAGAACTGAAATGCTTCCAGGAAACTTGATACTGCATCTAGAAGCCCTGATCTGATTTTAGAATACTTGATACTGCTTTAATATGACTTGATTCTGCTTTAATATGACTTGATTCTGCTTTAATATGACTTAATACTGCTTTAATATGACTTGATACTGATTTTAAAAGACTTGATACCGCTTGTACATAACTTGATGCTATTTTCAAAAGACTTCCAGAAAACTTAAACAGATTCCAAAAAACTCGACTCTGCTTCTAAAAGAATTAATACTACTTCCAGAAGAACTGAAATGCTTCCAAAAGATTTGATACTGCATCTAGGAGACTTGACCTGCTTTTAGAAGACTTGATGCTGCTTAAGTATGACTTGATATTGCTTTCAGAAGACTTAATATTGCTTCAACATGATTTGATACTGCTTTCAAAAGACTCGAAATACTTCTGGAAGACTTGAGTTGCTTCCAAAAAACTTGACCCTTCTTCTGAAAGACTTGACACTTTTTCCAGAAAATTTAATACTGTTTACTCGTTGACTCGCTACTGCTTTTATAACATTTGAACTGCTTCCAAAGACGTGATACTGCTTTTAGAAGATTGGAAATATATCTAAAAAAAACTTGATATTACCTTTGGACTTGAAATCCATCGAGAAGATTTGATACCGCTTCTAAAAGATTTCTATAAAGAAATTCTATAAAAGAAATTCTAAAAGATTGGAAATACTTCTGAAAGACTTGATATTGTCTCTGAAAGACTTAAAATGTTTCCAAAAGACTTGATACTTCTTTTAAAAGACTTAATATTGTTTCGAGAAAATTTGATGCTGCTTGAAATGTTTTGCATTTTTTCAGACCTTTTCAGGCTCAATTCAGACTTTTTTTGGCTAGCTATCATTCGTTGTTTGGATATATTCCCAATTAAGCTATTTAGTACCCGTACGTGATCTCAAAAATAAATACCTATTTTAAGTTATAAATTACATCAGATTAACAAACGACATTGTTCACTCTCCAATACTTCCGTTTTTTTAACTTGCACGTGTACAAGTATCAGACTGTGAGTTCAGTGAGTTCCTTTGCCAGAATTCGCTGTCAGTCTTTTTCTATGCAATTAATTCCGTAGTTTACATCATCGCCAAATTATAAAGTATTTGGAAGTCTACAAGCACATGTTGGCATAAGCAGTCATTAAAATGACGAGTTGTAGTTTAAAGACATAACAATTCCTGCTGCCAACAACTTGACAGTTCAAACTGTTGAGCAGAAATTAGCTCGTGCTACTAATATATTGGCATACTTTCAGATAATATGAACTGTTTGGAATAGTAATAACTTATTCTGCCATTAAGATGACTGCCTTGAAAATGATGAATTTGGAGAAATTTCCGAAACATGTAGCACTGAAAATAAGTAAATGAGATTTCTTCATCGTTTGACGTAGTTAAGTTGTTTAGTTGAGATAAAAGTCTCCAAAATGATGGACAGAAGTTTAAAGACGTAGTAGTTCATGCTTACAGCAAGTTGACAATTTTCAAACTGATGAGTAAGAAAGCTTATGTTGCCAACAAGTTGACAAACTTTCAAATAATATATATTGTTTGAAATATTAATAATTCATGTTGTCATCAAGATGGCAGTCTTCGAAATGATGAATTGGAGTTTAAAGACATAATAGCTAAAGCTGCCAATAATTTGACAGACGTCAATAAGATGAGTAGGAGTTTGAGAATGTTGCTCTTGCTATCAACAAGTTGGCAGACTTGCAGATAATATATTCTATTTGGAACAGTAATAACTCATGCTGCCATCAACATTGTAGTCTTCAAAACGATGAACTGGAGTTTAATGGTTCATACTACCAGCAACTTGACAAACGTCAAACTTATCAGCTGAAGTTTGGAGAAAAGTAACTCATGCTGCCAATAAGTTAGCAGACTTTCTGATGATATTTTCAGTTTGGAGTAATAATAAGTCATGCTGCCGTCAAGATAGAAGTCTCCAAAATGATGGACTGGAGTTTAAAGACGTAATAGTTCATGCTGACAACAAGTTGACAGCCTTCAAACTGATGAACAAGAGTTTAAAGACATAATAACTCCTGCTACCAATAACTTGGCAGACTTTCAAATAATATGTGCTATTTGGAATAGTAATAACTCATACTGCCATCAAGATAGTAATCTTCAAAATGATGAATTGGAGTTTAAAGACAAAATAACTCATGCTGCCATCAAGATGGAAGTCTTGAAAATGATGAAAAATTTTCAAAACTCTAAATAGACAATATGTTGCCGAGTCAGATAAAAATGTTAAGACAAAATGCACTATACGGGAAAGAAAAGAAAGAAACAAGAAGTAAGAAGATACTAATCGATGGTATGTATCTTCCACGAAATTAAGTCGAAGATGCAATTGACTCCAGACACCTTGCTTCTATTTATGAAGCACCACCTGATTTATCTGCAAGACAACGCTTTAATCCATGCCTATATCTCCAGCAAGGCAAGAACTCCACTACAAGAACCTCTTGTTACCTACCATCACCAAGAAATGAGACGACATCCAGCACCACTCCACAGGAGCTTTTTTCCTTCAAAACTTATTCGATGAACGAATGCGATTTGAATAAAATAACATTACCAAGTCAGTAAAAAAAGTTAGCTTTTCTACTCAACAACAGAGGGCGCTGAACTCATAAGTCACAAGTGCTTCTATTCCACTCTATTCCATTTTTTCAGAGCTTCTAAGTTCCTTAGATTTCATTACCATCATCATTTTTTTCCATTTATATAAGACACCATTTTCACGTAAAAAAATCCACTAAATCTTCTGAAGAGCGTTCCAATGCTTATTATCAAAAATATGATCTTTAGTATTCGATTTCTTTATCGTGTATTAAAAATTCGTCGTTCTTCTTTCCTTTAAAACTTATTCGATGAATATATTCGCATTTTAAATAAAATGACATTGTTAGTGATTGGTATCATTTGCTATGTTCAATTTGCCTTTTCTACTCAACAATAGAGGACGCTGAATTGCGATTTGCCGCCATTTTGGCTCGAAAAGTGACGCGGCAAATTTAAAATTTCATAAAATTCAAAAGACTTGATTTGCTGGCAAAAGACTGGATACTGACTCTAGATGACTTAACATTGCCTCTAGAAAACTTGATCTTGCTTCCAAAAGACTTGAAATGTTTCCAAAAAAAACTGATAGTGCTTCTAGAAAACTTACAATGCTTGTAGAAGACTTGAAATGCTTCCAGAAGACTTAATGTTACTGTTAGAAGACTGAATCTACTGTCTAGAAGACTTGATTTGCTACCAACAAACTGAATACTGCCTCTAGATGGTTTAAAACTGCTTCTGGAATACTTGATATTGTTTCCAAAAGACTTGAAATGTTTCCAGAAAGCTGATACTGCTTCTGAAAGTCTTAAAATGTTTCCAGAAATTGCAATGCTTTCAGAAAATTTGCAATGCTTTCAGATGACTTGATATTGCATCTAGAAGACTTGAAATGCTTCCAGATGACTCGGTACTGCTTCTGAAAGACTTGATATTGCTACCAGAAGACTGAATACTGGCTCTATATGACTTGATACCATTTCTAAAAAAGTTAGTATTGCTTCCAGAAGACTTGAAATGTTTCCAGAAAACTATTACTGAATCTAGAAGACTTAAAATGTTTCTAGACGACTTACAACGCTTCCAGATGACTTAAAATGCTTCCAGAAGACTTGACCATGCATCTAGAAGACTTGAAATGCTTCCAGACAGCTTACAATTCTTCCAGAAGATGTTACTACTAGAAAACCTGCTTCCGAAAGACTTAATATTGCATCTAAAAAACTTGACTTGCTACTAGCAGACTGAATACTGCCTTTAGCTGACTTGATATTATCTCTAAGAAACTTGATGATTGTCCAGAAGACTAACTTAACGGGGGAAGTGCCGGTTTGCATACATGTTAATATATTGAAGCAAGCTACCTTGATTGTATTCTTGACAGATCAAGGTTGCTTATGGACAAGGCGCTACATTACATGCTTTAACTTGGATTAGAGTCAAAAATTGATGGTCCAGAAGATTTGGTACTGATTCTAGAAGGCTTAAACTACTGTCATAAACATGATCTGCTTCCAGAAGAATTGATACTGCTTATATAAGACTTGATCTTCTTACAATAGACTTACAATGCCTCCAGAAGATTTAGTATAACCTCGGAAAGACTTAATACTACTTTTAGGTAACTTGATTTGTTTCCAGAAAACTTGATATTGCTTCTAGAAGACTGATACTGCTTCTAGAAGACTTAAAATGTTTCCAGATGACTTACAACGCTTCTAAATGACTTAAAAATGCTAGAGCAGACTTGACCTTGCATCTAGAAGACTTAAAATGCTTCCAGATGGCTTACAATTCTTCCAGAAGACTTGATGTTACTATTAGAAAACTTGCTTCCAAATGCATCTAAAAAACTTGATTTGCTACTAGCAGACTGAATACTGCCTCTAGCTGACTTGATATCATCTTTAGGAAACTTGATGTTGGTTCCAGAAGACGGATACTGCTTCTAGAAGACTTAAAATGTTTTCAGACGACTTAGAATGTTTCCAGAAGAATTGAAATGCTTCCAGAAGGCTTAGTGCTACTGTTAAAAGATTTGAGATATTTCTAGAAGACTTGCTATTGTATCTAGAGGATTTGATTTGCTACTAGGAGTCCGATTACTGCCTCTAGATGATTTGATACTATTTCTATAAAACTTGATATTGTTTCCAGAAGTACTTTCTTTCCGAAATTCAGAGAGTGTCATCTCGCATTCTTAAAACGAGCATAAAAGAAAAGGATGTGCTCCGGTATATCCGGGACATTACAGTCATACCAACACTTGTCAGTCTCAAGTTTCTTTATTTCGTTGAGATAGCTTGCAAAATTACTATGCCCTGTAATGTAGTCAGATTTTTTCACTTTTGCTCACACATGTTTTTCTGACTTCTGCAATATCTGTCGTCCACCAGTGCTTAGGAAGTCTTTTGTTGGCATTCTTTTTTTTAAGTACTCTGTTACATGCATTTGTTATTATTTCCGAAAGGCCTTGTGGAATTTGCTGATTAGGAAACCTATTCTGAAAGTTGTCTTTCAAGAGTTGCAATTCATCCACTGTAGCCATAATTCTGTGTGATGTAATGTTCGTTGGTTGTCGTTACAGAAAAGGATACCAGAAGATGATCGTTTAGCACCTCAACATCTTCTTTAACTTTCCATTCCTGTATTGAGTTTGCCGATTCGCTTACCATCGTGAGGTGGAGTGATCGTTGCTATTAGATGATTTTTTGCCATCCAGAAGATTGACCACTGTCTCTAGATAATATGATACTATCTCTAGAAAACTTGATGTTGCTATCAAAAGAGTTGAAAAGATTCCAGAAGACTTGATACTGCTTTTGAAAGACTTGATACTACTTCCAAAAGATTTGCAATGCTTCGAGATGACTTGATTTTACATCTAGAAGACATGAACTGATTCCCAAAAACTGGATACTGATTCTGAAAGACTTGATACTGCTTTCAAAAGAGTTGAAAAACTTCCAGAAGACTTGATACTGTTTCTGAAAGACTCGATATTCCTTCCAAAAGATGTGCAATGCTTCTAGATGACTTGATATTGCATCTAGAAGACATGATATGCTTCTAAAAGACTCGATACTCCTTCTGACAGATTTGATATTGCTTTCAAAAGACTTGAAAAATTTCCAGAAGACTTGATACTACTTCTGAAAGACTTAATATTGCTTCCAGAAGACTTGCAACGCTTCTAGATGACTTAATATTGCATCCAGAAGATGAAAATTGCTTCCAAAAGATTCGATACTGCTTCTGAAAGATTTAATACTGCTTACAAAAATGTTGAAAAACTTCTAGAAGATTTGATACTGCTTCTGAAAGACATGATACTGCTTACAAAAGACTTGAAAAGGTCCCAAAAAACTTGATACCGCTTCTAAAAAACTTGATATAGCTTACAAATGACTTGAAAAGTTTTCAGAAGTCTCGATACTGCTTCTAAAAGACTTGATACTGCTTACAAAAGACTTGAAAGGTTTCCACAAGACTCGATACTGCTTCTGAAAAACTTGATACTGTTTCTGAAAGACTTGATACTGCTTACACAAAACTTGAAAAGTTTCCAGAAGACTCGATACTGCTTCTGAAAGATTTGATACTGCTTTCAAAAGAGTTGGAAAGCTTCCAGAAAACATGATACTGCTTCTGAAAGACTCGATATTCCTTCCAAAAGACTTGCAATGCTTCTAGATGACTTGATATTGCATCTAGAAGACATGATATGCTTCTAAAAGACTCAATACTCCTTTTGACAGATTTGATATTGCTTTCAAAAGACTTGAAGAATCTCCAGAAGACTTGATACTGCTTTTGAAAGACTTGATACTGTTTCTGAGAGACTTGATACTGCTTACACAAGACTTGTAAAGTTTCCGGAAGACTTCATACTCCTATGAAAAGACTTGATACTACATATAAAAGACTTGAAAAGTTTTCAGAAGGCTCGATACTGCTTTTGAAAGACTTGATACTGCTTCCAGAAGACTTGCAACGCTTCTAGATGACTTGATATTGCATCTAAAAGATAAAAATTGCTTCCAAAAGATTCAATACTGCTTCTGAAAGATTTGATATTGCTTACAAAAGTGTTGAAAAACTTCCAGAAGACTTGATACTGCTTCTGAAAGACATGATACTGCTTACAAAAGACTTAAAAAGTTTCCAAAAAACTTGATACCGCTTCTAAAAGACTTGATACAGCTTACAAATGACTTGAAAAATTTTCAGAAGACTCGATACTGCTTCTAAAAGACTTGATACTGCTTACAAAAGACTTGAAAGGTTTTCACAAGACTCGATGCTACTTCTGAAAAACTTGATACTGTTTCTGAAAGACTTGGTACTGCTTACACAAGACTTGAAAGGTTTCCAGAAGACTCAATACTGCTTCTGAAAGACTTGACACTGCTTTCAAAAGAGTTGGAAAGCTCCCAGAAGATTTGATACTGCTTCTGAAAGACTCGATATTCCTTCCAAAAGACTTGCAATGCTTCTAGATGACTTGATATTGCATCTAGAAGACATGATATGCTTCTAAAAGACTCGATACTCCTTCTGACAGATTTGATATTGCTTTCAAAAGACTTGAAGAATTTCCAGAAGACTTGATACTGCTTCCAGAAGACTTGCAACGCTTCTAGATGACTTGATATTGCATCTAGAAGATAAAAATTGCTTCCAAAAGATTCAATACTGCTTCTGAAAGATTTAATATTGCTTACAAAAGTGTTGAAAAACTTCCAGAAGACTTGATACTGCTTCTGAAAGACATGATACTGCTTACAAAAGACTTAAAAAGTTTCCAAAAAACTTGATACCGTTTCTAATAGACTTGATACAGCTTACAAATGACTTGAAAAATTGTCAGAAGACTCGATACTGCTTCTAAAAGACTTGATACTGCTTACAAAAGACTTGAAAGGTTTTCACAAGACTCGATGCTACTTCTGAAAAACTTGATACTGTTTCTGAAAGACTTGGTACTGCTTACACAAGACTTGAAAGGTTTCCAGAAGACTCAATACTGCTTCTGACAGACTTGACACTGCTTTCAAAAGAGTTGGAAAGCTCCCAGAAGACTTGATACTGCTTCTGAAAGACTCGATATTCCTTCCAAAAGACTTGCAATGCTTCTAGATGACTTGATATTGCATCTAGAAGACATGATATGCTTCTAAAAGACTCAATACTCCTTTTGACAGATTTGATATTGCTTTCAAAAGACTTGAAGAATCTCCAGAAGACTTGATGCTGCTTTTGAAAGACTTGATACTGTTTCTGAGAGACTTGATACTGCTTACACAAGACTTGTAAAGTTTCCAGAAGACTTCATACTCCTTCGAAAAGACTTGATACTGCATATAAAAGACTTGAAAAGTTTTCAGAAGGCTCGATACTGCTTTTGAAAGACTTGATACTGCTTACACAAGACTTGTAAAGTTTCCAGAAGACTTGATACTCCTTCGAAAAGATTTGATACTGCTTATAAAAGACTTGAAATGTTTCTACAAGACCCAATACTGCTTCTGAAAAACTTCATACTGTTTCTGAAAGACTTGATACTGCTTACAAAAGTCTTGAAAAGTTTTCACAAGACTCGATACTGCTTCTGAAAAAATTGATACTGTTTCTGAAAGACTTGATACTGCTTACAAAAGACTTGAAAAGTTTTTAAAAGACTCGATACTGCTTCTGAAAGACTCGATACTGCTTACACAAGACTTGAAATGTTTCCAGAAAACTTGATACTGCTTCTAAAAGACATGATACTGCTTACAAAAGACTTGAAAAGTTTTCACAAGACTCGATACTGCTTCTGAAAAACTTAATACTATTTCTGAAAGACTTGATACTGCTTACAAAAGACTTGAAAAGTTTCCAGAAAACTTGATACTGCTTCTAAAAGACATGATACTGCTTACAAAAGACTTGAAAAGTTTCCAGAAAACTTGATACTGCTTCTAAAAGACTTGATACTGCTTACAAAAGACTTGAAAAGTTTCCAGAAAACTTGATACTGCTTCTAAAAGACTTGATACTGCTTACAAAAGACTAGAAAAGTTCTCGGAGGACTCGATACTGCTTCTGAAAGACTTGATACTGTTTCTGAAAGACTTGATAATGCTTCCAAAGGACTTGAAAAAGAGTTGATACTGCTTTTCGATGATTTAATATGATTACAAAAGTCTCGACACTGCCTCTAATAGGCTTAATATTGTTTCCAAAAGACGTGAAATATTTCCAGAAGACAGCAGTATCAAACTGCTTCTAGAAGACTTAAATTGCTTTGCAAATATTTGAATTGCTAACACAAACATCGTAAGTCGAGTGCTACCTATACATTAATTAATTTTAAACTCTACATGGTGGTTTTATCAACAATTTATTGACAATAAGCTAACTTCGCAAAGCCTTTTCACAACTCTTAAAGACAAGCGCATTTTTTTGTAAAAAAGCAGTGGCATGTGCTGACAAACAGTGACATGCACTGACAAATGATCATTTTGAGAACTTCAAAGACTTTAAATTTTTTTTTAATAATTATGTATAGCTACAAACTTTGCATCAAAAATTTTTTAACTTATCAAGATTTACCTTGCAAATTGTAACGTTCCGTAAGGTTGGGTACAAAGCGAAGTACCGCAAACGATGGCCTTATCACATTCACCTCGTCTAAACGCATTATAAGCAGCGTCCAAAGCATACATTGAGCTGCTACACGCTGTATCGACCAAACTCGTCGTTCCATTCAATTTAAAAAAGTACGGAATATGGAAAGCAATTGCAGCTCTTGTAGAGCTATTAAAAAAATAAACACATTATTAATAAAAAAAATTAAAGTTGATTCAACAAATTTTACCGTGCCATAATTTCCGCGTTTGTTGGTTTCTTAAAAAACGTAATCATTTCCGTTTCTAAGGTACACCCAGCCACGAAAACGGCGGTCCTTTCGTTTTGAAAGTCGTGGGGATGGTGACCCGCGTCTACCATGGCCTCAAAGACTTTTTCGCAAAGTATCCGAGCTAAAGGTTCCATGTAATCCGCGGTTTTTTTTGAAACTCCGAAAAATCCTTTATCGAATTTTGAGATTGTTTTGAGTTTTCCGCTTCTCCGGGGAATTTCCGGGTGGAAGTACGCCCAACGGCGTTCATCATCGTTGACGAGATCAACGTTGTTGAAGAGGTTGTCTCGAAATTCGTCGACGTTATCCGATTCGGGGAAACTCCCCGATACACCTTAATTAATAATAATTTGAGAAATAAAACGATAAATTTAAAAGATTTAATTAATTACCTGTTATTACGATTCTCGATGAGTCCATATTGAAAAATAATCTCAGTATGAAAGTATTAAAGGTATTTATAAGGGGTTTTATCGTTTAGATTTTGGGGGGGAATAAATAATTCAAATCATTGTTTGAAAATTTGAATGGAATATCGTAAATAGGAAGTAAAAAAGATTTCAATTTCAAATCGCAACCTTTGGGTGTGAATACAATAAAACTGCACTCACCTTTCAACGATGTCTTTTCCTGTAACGGCAATATTCGCAATTAAAGGAAGTCGCACTATCTAATTAAAAACGTTTTATTCAAAATTGGTACAAAAATAATTCAAATTAATTCTTTTTTCCCTGTTTTTTATCCGCGCCGAATTTTTCCATCTTCTCAATAGCCACCCAAATATCATCGGCCAATAATTTTGGGACTTCAAACGCCGCGAAATGACCCCCCTCTTTGATATGGGACGAATGGACGATATTTTTTAATGTGCTGCTTAAGAGACAATCTGGCATGTAACCCAATTCGTATTCGAATCTTGCGCACGCATAAGGAACTTCAGTTGGAATACTACAAAAAAAAATGCAAGAAAAGTTTAAAGTATAGGAAGGAAAGCTTTAAAGTATAGGAGCAATAAAGTGATTATACAAGAAAATAATCATCATTTTAATGATGCATTTTTTGTTTTTAATTTGATTGCATTTTGTTTTAAATCGCGAGCTTTTGAGCAAAATTTTTGAGCACTTTGTTTATTATTCAAAGTGAAATGAATACTTAAAAACTAAATATTTAGTATTATTTTACCTGACTTTTGAAAAAAAACACTGTGGTCGTTTAATGCTATACAGGATGTTCACAAAGTTGAAAAACGACTTGATACTGCTTACAAAAAACTTACAATGCTTGATATTACTAGATGACTTGATATTACATCTAGAAGAAATGAAATGCTTCCAAAAGACTCGATACTGCTTCTGAAAAACTTGATACCGGTTTCAAAAGACTTGAACAGTTTCTAGAGGACTTGATACTGTTTCTAAAAAACTTGTAATGCTTCTAAATGGCTTGATATTATATCTGGAAGACATGAAATGCTTCCAAAAGACTCGATACTGCTTCTAAAAGACTTGATACTGCTTACAAAAAATGTGATGCTGCTTACAAAAGACTTGAAAAGTTTCCAGAAGACTCAAAACTTCTTCTGAAAGACTTGTATCTGCTTAAAAAAGACTTGAAAAGTTTCTAGAAGACTTGACACCGCTTCTGAAAGACTTGATGTAGCTTCCAAAAAACTTGCAATGCTTCCAGATAACTTAATATTGCATCTAGAAGACATGAAATGCTTCCAAAACACTCGACACTGCTTCTAAAAGACTTGATACTGCTTACAAAAGACTTACAATGGTTCTAGATGACTTGATATTATATCTAGAAGAAATGAAATGCTTCCAAAAGACTCGATACTGCTTCTGAAAAACTTGATACCGGTTTCAAAAGACTTGAACAGCTTCTAGAGGACTTGATACTGTTTCTAAAAAACTTGTAATGCTTCTAAATGGCTTGATATTACATCTGGAAGACATGAAATGCTTCCAAAAGACTCGATACTGCTTCTAAAAGACTTGATACTGCTTACAAAAAATGTGATGCTGCTTACAAAAGACTTGAAAAGTTTCCAGAAGACTCAAAACTTCTTCTGAAAGACTTGTATCTGCTTAAAAAAGACTTGAAAAGTTTCTAGAAGACTTGACACCGCTTCTGAAAGACTTGATGTAGCTTCCAAAAAACTTGCAATGCTTCCAGATAACTTAATATTGCATCTAGAAGACATGAAATGCTTCCAAAACACTCGACACTGCTTCTAAAAGACTTGATATTGCTTACAAAAGACTTGAAGAGTTTCCAGAAGACTCGATACTGCTTCTGAAAGAATTGAATCTGTTTCCCAAAGACTCGACACTTATTCTGAAAGACTTGTTACTGCTCCTTAAACACTTGCAATGCTTAGATAACATAATATTGCATCTAGAAGACATGAAATGCTTCCAAAAGACTCGATACTGCTTCTAAAAGACTTGATACTGCTTCTGAAAGACTTGATACTGCTTTCAAAAGACTTGAAAAGCTTCCAGAAGATTCAATACTTCTTCTGAAAGACTTGAATCTGCTTACAAAAGACTTGAAAAGTTTCTAGAAGACTTGATACTGCTTCTGAAAGACTTGATGTAGCTTCCAAAAAACTTGCAATGCTTCCAGATAACTTAATATTGCATCTAGAAGACATGAAATGCTTCCAAATGACTCGTTACTGCTTCTAAAAGACTTGATACTGCTTCTGAAAGACTTGATACTGCTTACAAAAGACTTGAAGAGTTTCCAGAAGACTCGATACTGCTTCTGAAAGAATTGAATCTGCTTCCCAAAGACTCGACACTTATTCTGAAAGACTTGTTACTGCTCCTTAAACACTTGCAATGCTTAGATAACATAATATTGCATCTAGAAGACATGAAATGCTTCCAAAAGACTCGATACTGCTTCTAAAAGACTTGATACTGCTTCTGAAAGACTTGATACTGCTTTCAAAAGACTTGAAAAGCTTCCAGAAGACTCAATACTTCTTCTGAAAGACTTGAATCTGCTTACAAAAGACTTGACAAGTTTCTAGAAGACTTGATACTGCTTCTGAAAGACTTGATGTTGCTTCCAAAAAACTTGCAATGCTTCCAAATAACTTAATATTGCATCTAGAAGACATGAAATGCTTTCAAATGACTCGTTACTGCTTCTAAAAGACTTGATATTGCTTCTGAAAGACTTGATACTGCTTACAAAAGACTTGAAGAGTTTCCAGAAGACTCGATACTGCTTCTGAAAGAATTGAATCTGCTTCCCAAAGACTCGACACTTATTCTGAAAGACTTGTTACTGCTCCTTAAACACTTGCAATGCTTAGATAACATAATATTGCATCTAGAAGACATGAAATGCTTCCAAAAGACTCGATACTGCTTCTAAAATACTTGATACTGCTTCTGAAAGACTTGATACTGCTTTCAAAAGACTTGAAAAGCTTCCAGAAGACTCAATACTTCTTCTGAAAGACTTGAATCTGCTTACAAAAGACTTGAAAAGTTTCTAGAAGACTTGATACTGCTTCTGAAAGACTTGATACTGCTTCTGAAAGACTTGATGTTGCTTCCAAAAAACTTGCAATGCTTCCAAATAACTTAATATTGCATCTAGAAGACATGAAATGCTTCTAAATGACTCGTTACTGCTTCTAAAAGACTTGATATTGCTTCTGAAAGACTTGATACTGCTTACAAAAGACTTGAAGAGTTTCCAGAAGACTCGATACTGCTTCTGAAAGAATTGAATCTGCTTCCCAAAGACTCGACACTTATTCTGAAAGACTTGTTACTGCTCCTTAAACACTTGCAATGCTTAGATAACATAATATTGCATCTAGAAGACATGAAATGTTTCCAAAAGACTCGATACTGCTTCTAAAAGGCTTGATACTGCTTCTGAAAGACTTAATACTGCTTTCAAAAGACTTGAAAAGCTTCCAGAAGACTCAATACTTCTTCTGAAAGACTTGAATCTGCTTACAAAAGACTTGAAAAGTTTCTAGAAGACTTGATACTGCTTCTGAAAGACTTGATACTGCTTCTGAAAGACTTGATGTTGCTTCCAAAAAACTTGAAGAGTTTCCAGAAGACTCGATACTGCTTCTGAAAGAATTGAATCTGCTTCCCAAAGACTCGACACTTATTCTGAAAGACTTGTTACTGCTCCTTAAACACTTGCAATGCTTAGATAACATAATATTGCATCTAGAAGACATGAAATGTTTCCAAAAGACTCGATACTGCTTCTAAAAGGCTTGATACTGCTTCTGAAAGACTTAATACTGCTTTCAAAAGACTTGAAAAGCTTCCAGAAGACTCAATACTTCTTCTGAAAGACTTGAATCTGCTTACAAAAGACTTGAAAAGTTTCTAGAAGACTTGATACTGCTTCTGAAAGACTTGATACTGCTTCTGAAAGACTTGATACTGCTTCTGAAAGACTTGATACTGCTTCTGAAAGACTTGATGTTGCTTCCAAAAAACTTGCAATGCTTCCAAATAACTTAATATTGCAACTAGAAGACATGAAATGCTTCTAAATGACTCGTTACTGCTTCTAAAAGACTTGATATTGCTTCTGAAAGACTTGATACTGCTTACAAAAGACTTGAAAAGTTTCCAGAAGACTTGATCCCGTTTGGCGCCACCGTCGGCCGATCCTCCGATCCTCTGAGGACCACTTCCAGAAGTTCCGTCGCTCACCGCCAGGCGGCGCTACCGTCAACCGGGACTTGAGGAAGGTTCCTCTGGGGTTTCTCGGAGGACTACTTTCAGAAGTTCGGCCGACCGTCACTAGGTGGCGTCACCATCGACCGATCCTCTGAGGACTAACTTTAGTAGTTCCACCGCCCGTCGCATGCTTAGTTCCACTACTCACCGCTAGGTAGCGCCACCGTCGCCCGATCCTCCGATCCTCCCGGAGGACTTCCGCTCCAGAATCGGCATTATCTATCTACTACTGATTTTAGAGGATTTGAAATGGTTACAAAAGTCTCGACACTAAAAGTACTACATTTTCTTATTATTCGAAGTGAAATGATCACTTAAAAACTATATGCTGCGTATTATTTTACCTGACTTTTGAAAATAACGACCACAGGTTCAATATATGTCAAACTATGTCTAATAAAGAACCCAAATTAAAATTTCCATGGTCAACAAAACAACTGCTATAAACCCTCAATTGAATAAAGACTGATATTGCAAAAACATCAAAGGCACCCTAATTAATTGTATATTATCTCTAACAGTCGGAAAATGAGCCGGAAGGGATCAAATATTCAAGTGTCCAAAGGATTTTATCCTCATATAAGTACGAAGACCTTCACGACCGGTGTTAATTGAACTAAAATTAGAACTAACACTAGAACTATCACTAGGACTAACACTAGATCTAAAACTAGAAACTTTCGGGTTTTTCCGTGCGTTTTTTGAAAAAATGTTTGACGTTTCGGATGCCATGTTGCAGCCTTCTTCAGAAACTGGTTCGAAGTGAATTCGACACTCGAAAGTTTCTAGTTTTAGATTTAGTGTTAGTCCTAGTGGTAGTTTTAGTAATAGTTCTAGTGTTAGTGCTAGTGTTAGTGCTAATTTTAGTTCGATTTTATTCTCACTCTGCCGAGGTTGGTTGCGGGCGAGGCGATATAAAATATTAACACGAAGTCGTTCAGTTTGGAAGGATGTAGCGCCTCGCCCGCAAGCGACCTCGGCCATTTAAGATGAAATCGTTTCTTGTATATCTTAGTAAATACATAAAGTCTCCTATAACACGATCTTATTCTCACTTTGCCGAGGTCGCTTGCGGATGAGGCGTTGGATGTAAAATATTAACACGAAATCGTTCATTTTGGAAGGATGTAGCGCCTCGCCCGCAAGTGATCTCGGCGATTTGAGATGAAATCGTTCCTTTTATATCTTAGTCTCCTATAACACGATCTTATTCTCACTTAGCCGAGGTCGCTTGCGGGCGAGGCGCTGGATGTGGAATGTTAACACAAAATGGTTCACTTTTAAAGGATGTAGCGCCTTGCTCGCAAGCGACCTCAGCGATTTGAAATGAAATCGTTTCTTGTATATCTTAGTCAATACATGCAGTCTCCTATAACACGATCTTATTCTCACTTAGCCGAGGTCGCTTGCGGGCGAGGCGCTGGATGTGGAATGTTAACACAAAATGATTCACTTTTAAAGGATGTAGCGCCTTGCTCGCAAGCGACCTCAGCGATTTGAAATGAAATCGTTTCTTGTATATCTTAGTCAATACATGCAGTCTCCTATAACACGATCTTATTCTCACTTTGCCGAGGTCGCTTGCGGGCGAGGCGCTGGATATGAAATATTAATACGATTTGAGATGAAATCGTTACACTTCATCATCCCTCACCGATTATATTGTCACTGATGTTGATGTATTCGTTGGGAGTTCAGCAGCTTCTTTTAACTTTATTTGCAATGTTGTTGTGCCTAAATCTTAAGGATTTTAATGGAGGAGGTCTTTTTCCTGAACCAATTCATCGCGATATTTTGCCGCCTGCTGTCTCATATGTGATCATGAAATTTCAAAACCGGGCGTATCATAGGTTCAGAGTTGGTGACGTGGCACATTTTCGTTATTATAAAAAAAATCTACCTCGCCCATTTTTTTGATTGTAACTTTCAGACCACTTAAATGGTGTTTGCCGTAACAAAAATCGTGAAATTCCTGACAATATAATTAATATACGTATTTAATGATCATTTTTTGAGTTCCCTAAACCAACTTACTGGATATTCGGACAGCACTATTTCTTATAGTTCGAACGTTTTATCTTTTCCTTTAACCCCGAAAAGGAAATTTTAGAAGCCTTGCTTAAATTTAAAACTATCTTTTGTATTGAACATTCTTCCTAATAATTGGAATGTCGAATGATCATCTCAATTGAAAAATCATAGCCAATAAATATTTTGCCAAAATTTTGATAATAGCTACCAGATTGATAGAGCACTTGTAGAGATTTAGAATCCTTCCTAATAAAGTCTGGATTCATCTGCTCTGTTGGTTATATGTAATATAGTAATATCAAACTCACCTACGATGATTCATTATAATAATAGCTTTTTTGTCTATTTTATCATGGTGAGAACCGAATTAGAAAATCTTTATTCGTTTTTGAGATAAAGATTATTTAAGTTAGCCTATTTTTTTAAGGATTTGTTTGAAATTAATAATCTTGTTTTAAAAATCACGAAAATCGAATTTTTAAGATATCTTAATGAAAGCGGTTCTTAAAAATATTTATTCGTTTTTGAGACATAAATCATTAAATTGAGTGTGAACATTTATGGCTATCTCAAGTTAATTAAAAATCACCAAAAATCGAATTCTTGAGATATTTTAATGATATATTCAAAATTTATAGAGGCAAGTGTCTATTTTGTAATGATGAGAACCAAATTAGAACACCTTTATTTGTTTTTGAGATAAAGATTATTTAAGTTAACCTATTTTTTTATGATTTTTTGAAACTAATAATCTTGTTTAAAAAATCACGAAAAATTGAATTCTTAAGATATCTTAATGAATTATTCATGATTTATAGAGGAAAGTGTCTACTTTCTCGTGATGAAAGCGGATCTTGAAAATATTTATTCGTTTTTGAGATATAAATCATTAAATTGAACGTGAACATTTATGGCTATCTCAAGTTAATTAAAAATCACCAAAAATCGAATTCTTGAGATATTTTAATGATACATTCAAAATTTATAGAGGCAAGTGTCTATTTTGTAACAGTGAGAACCAAATTAGAAAATCTTTATTTGTTTTTGAGATAAAGATTATTTAAGTTAACCTATTTTTTATGATTTTTTGAAATTAATAATCTTGTTTAAAAAATCACGAAAAATTGAATTCTTAAGATATCTTAATGAATTATTCATGATTTATAGAGGAAAGTGTCTACTTTCTCGAGATGAAAGCGGATCTTGAAAATATTTATTCGTTTTTGAGATATAAATCATTAAATTGAGCGTGAACATTTATGGCTATCTCAAGTTAATTAAAAATCACCAAAAATCGAATTCTTGAGATATTTTAATGATACATTCAAAATTTGTAGAGGCAAGTGTCCATTTTGTAATGATGAGAACCAAATTAGAACACCTTTATTTTTTTTTGAGATAAAGATTATTTAAGTTAACCTATTTTTTTATGATTTTTTGAAATTAATAATCTTGTTTAAAAAATCACGAAAAATTGAATTCTTAAGATATCTTAATGAATCATTCATAATTTATACAGGACAGTGTCTACTTTCTCGTGATGAAAGCGGATCTTGAAAATATTTATTCGTTTTTGAGATATAAATCATTAAATTGAGCGTGAACATTTATGGCTATCTCAAGTTAATTAAAAATCACCAAAAATCGAATTCTTGAGATATTTTAATGATACATTCAAAATTTATAGAGGCAAGTGTCTATTTAGTAATGATGAGAACCAAATTAGAACACCTTTATTTGTTTTTGAGATAAAGATTATTTAAGTTAACCTATTTTTTTATGATTTTTTGAAATTAATAATCTTGTTTAAAAAATCACGAAAAATTGAATTCTTAAGATATCTTAATGAATCATTCATAATTTATACAGGACAGTGTCTACTTTCTCGTGATGAAAGCGGATCTTGAAAATATTTATTCGTTTTTGAGATATAAATCATTAAATTGAGCGTGAACATTTATGGCTATCTCAAGTTAATTAAAAATCACCAAAAATCGAATTCTTGAGATATTTTAATGATACATTCAAAATTTATAGAGGCAAGTGTCTATTTTGTAACAGTGAGAACCAAATTAGAAAATTTTTATTTGTTTTTGAGATAAAGATTATTTAAGTTAACCTATTTTTTTATGATTTTTTGAAATTGATAATCTTGTTTTAAAAAATCGCGAAAAATTGAATTCTTAAGATATCTTAATGAATAATTCATAATTTATACAGGACAGTGTCTACTTTCTCGTGATGAAAGCGGATCTTGAAAATATTTATTCGTTTTTGAGATATAAATCATTAAATTGAGCGTGAACATTTATGGCTATCTCAAGTTAATTAAAAATCACCAAAAATCGAATTCTTGAGATATTTTAATGATACATTCAAAATTTATAGAGGCAAGTGTCTATTTTGTAATGATGAGAACCAAATTAGAACACCTTTATTTGTTTTTGAGATAAAGATTATTTAAGTTAACCTATTTTTTTATGATTTTTTGAAATTAATAATCTTGTTTAAAAAATCACGAAAAATTGAATTCTTAAGATATCTTAATGAATAATTCATGATTTATAGAGGAAAGTGTCTACTTTCTCGTGATGAAAGCGGATCTTGAAAATATTTATTCATTTTTGAGATATAAATCATTAAATTGAGCGTGAACATTTATGGCTATCTCAAGTTAATTAAAAATCACCAAAAATCGAATTCTTGAGATATTTTAATGATACATTCAAAATTTATAGAGGCAAGTGTCTATTTTGTAATGATGAGAACCAAATTAGAACACCTTTATTTGTTTTTGAGATAAAGATTATTTAAGTTAACCTATTTTTTTATGATTTTTTGAAATTAATAATCTTGTTTAAAAAATCACGAAAAATTGAATTCTTAAGATATCTTAATGAATTATTCATGATTTATAGAGGAAAGTGTCTATTTACTCGTCATGAAAGCGGATCTTGAAAATATTTATTCGTTTTTGAGATATAAATCATTAAATTGAGCGTGAACATTTATGGCTATCTCAAGTTAATTAAAAATCACCAAAAATCGAATTCTTGAGATATTTTAATGAAACATTCAAAATTTATAGAGGCAAGTATCTATTTTGTCATGATGAGAACCAAATTAGAAAATCTTTATTCGTTTTTGAGATAAAGATTATTTAAGCTAACCTATTTTTTTATGATTTTTTGAAATTGATAATCTTGTTTTAAAAAGTGACGAAAAATCAAATTCTTAAGATATCTTAATGAATATACTATGACGTACGAGAAACTGGGCATTAAAGTTTTGTGATTTTCTCTCAAATATACAGGCTTCATGAAACATATACTCAAAGATTTCCTAACTGTGGCAACCCAAATTGATATAACAAAAAATAACGAATAAATGTTGTATGATATAAAAAAATTGAGGTTGGAATTTTATACATTTTTTTGTACTTTCAGTAATTTAAATTATTAAGAATTTAAACGAAATTTGAAAGTTATCTTTTGCTTAAATTAAATCGTTTTATGATAATTTACTTACTTTCCTATGTTAAGTTCCATATTAGCTTTATTAAATTGTTCCGAATACAATCTCATTGAAGTTGTGATGGAATTGGTGACCCAATAAATCATAACGTTATCCAATAAATCAGCGTACATATATCTTCCTTTCAACCCCCCATCGTCTTTGTCTTTCCAAGCCGGATTCGTCCACGTGGTGAATTTTTCCAAGATATAAGCCGCCAACCCAACCGGGGAATCATTTAACCCAACTCCCACAGTATCCGGTTTTGTCGACTGAATGTGCATGTACCCAAACTCCAATAAAATATTTTCGTAAATTTTCCCGATGGGGTACATTTTGTGCTCGTGCTCTTTTTCAACAACCGCCCCCGGGTAAATGCTCCAAAATAAGTGTTTTAAAGCCGTCATCGGAGCTAAGCTATAGCACATATTTGAGTGAACCCCCAATAAGTTTTCGGGGATTAACACAGCCATATTCGCGACGATAATCGACCCCCAATCGCCCCCTTGCACGTAAAATTTATCAAAACCGATTCTTTTCATTAAATTCTTAAAAATAATCGACATTTGAGGGGGGCCCAACCCCGGTTTTGAGGCGGCTTGCGAAAATCCGTATCCCGGGAGACTTGGGGCGATTACTTCGAAGACAAAGTTTTGTCCTTTTCGGGGCGTTGTTAAAAGAGGGATGATTTCGTAGAATTCCCGAACGGAACCCGGCCAACCATGAAGTAGGAGTAACGGGAGGACTTTGGTGTTTGAGGGGATTTGTTGCGGTTTAACGTGGATGTAATGGATGTCTAAACCTTGGATGTTTGTGATGTATTGGGGGAATTTGTTTAAAAATTTTTCTCTTTGGCGCCAATCGTACTTGGTTTTCCAAAAATCGACGATTTCTTGCAACAAATTCGAATTAATCCCGTAATTTTGGTGCGAATTTTTGAGGGGGGTTGCGAAAGGTCTTGCGAGTTCGAGGCGGGATTTTAAATCGTTTAATACCTAAATAAATCAAATTTAATATTAATTCGTTGATAAGATAAATATTTATTGAAGCAATTTTTTTTGATGACTTGCATTTTGCGAAAATTAAAAATAACCGATTTCCGGTTGAAAACGAAATCGCGATTAACTAAATAAAGATGGAGTTGATGTAAACGCCTCCTTACCTTTTCAGGGACGTCGATTTTGAAGGATCTAATCGCGGGGTCGATTTTTTTTGGATCGCCGGGGCCCCACCAGGAATCCTCCAATTTGGGCACTTCCGGAATGGCAGTCAACGCGTTGAATTTCATCCCGATGAAGACGGCGAAGCCGGTCAATAAAATCAGCGTTAATTTCCCACATATACCCATTTCGGACGGGGTTTGGGCGAATTCTGATCATCCAAGCACGAAATGACCGCTTAATACTCGAAATAATAAGAGATGGTATTACATTTGTGCTCTTCTTTTCTTAGCCCGAATCAAGTCGAGGTTGTTATCAAAAAAAAAATTACATAATGAATTGAAAAACAAGGTCAAATCACTTTTTTTTGATCAAAATATGAATGTTTTTTTGATATTGGATGAGCAACCAATTTCGCGTTAAAGTTGATTAAGTTGCCTAAGTTTGTTTTTAATTTTTTTAAATTAATTAATTTTTTTTCTTTTTAGTTGAAATTGGAATAAATATGAACTAAACCCGGATAGAAAGAATGAGTGGAGGGGGCCCCACTAACTCCACCAACTCCAACACTAACAACAACAACGCAAAGAAAGAGAAGCAATAAAATCGCTTTGTAGTGGGGAACGCGATCGTAGACGGCGGCGCGCGGCGGTGCGTTATGATTCTAAAGCGCCGCGACGGGGGCCCCCCAGTGCTACGCGGGGCGTCGCGCGGTCACCACGGCGCCTCCTCCTCCTGGAACTATGCCCGGAAGCCCCCGGACGACGATAACGCGTTGTTCGAGCGCCGCGATTTATTGCCGACGCCGCCGACGACAAAATCACCCTTAAAAATCGGACGATTATCATTTAATTCCTATCAAAAAAAATTTATTCATTTCAAATTTTAAAAGTGACGAAGAAATTTAAGGGAGTAATATAACAATTAGTTAAAAAAAAAAAAACGATTTGCGAAGTCGACTTCCGGTCGCGTCGTGACGCGCGTTTCCGCTTTTTTTATTGTGACGAAAACAACGTTTTTAATTGTAACGAATCAACGGAAGATCGAGGAAGGCGTCGGGGCGCTTTTTTGCTTGGGGCGAATTAATTTATTGGTGAGTAATCAAAATTAAATTAATTTTTTCATTTTAATTATACAAATTATATTGTTTAAATCAAAATGGCATCAAAATTTAACATCAAAATTTAAGTGAATTCAAAATTTTAATGTTTATTACAGAAATTTGAATAATTTCAATTCGATTTGGTGTTTATCAAAAAAATTGAGGTCAAAAATGACTAAAAATGTCACCTTAAGAATCAAAATGGCCGCCTAACTGTCAAAATTTAATGTCAGAACTTGAATACAGATGGAACCTCAATGATTTTATCTCAATTTTGATGTTTATTGAGGAAATTTGATTCATTTTGAGTCGATTTGGTGTTTATCGACAAATTCAGGTTAAAATTGATTTAGTAATGTCATTTTTTAATCAAGATGGCCGCCTAAATGTCAAAATTTTACGTCAGAATTTAAATATTGTTAAAACGTCAATAATTTTTACTCAATTTTGATGTTTATTGAATAAATTTGATTGATTTTGTTTATCGAGACATGCAGGTTGAAATTTCAAAATGGATTTCAAAATGTCATTCTTTAATCAAAATAGCCGCCTAATTGTCCAAATTTTACGTCGGAAGTTAAATTCAGATGAAATGTCACATATTTTTTCTCAATTATGATGTTTATTAAAGAAATTTAATTGATTTTGACTCAATTTTGTGTTTATCCAGAAATTGAGGTTAAAATGAGTTCAAAAATGTCATTCTTCAATCAAAATGGCCGCCTAACTGTCAAAATTTAACGACAGAATTTAAATACAGATGCAAAATCAATGATTTTTCCTCAATTTTGATATTTATTGAAGAAATTTGATTGATTTTGACTTGATTTAGTGTTCATCGAGAAATCGAGGTTAAATGGATTCAAAAATTTGTTATTCTTCAATCAAAGTGGCCGCCTAACTGTCAAAATTTTACGTCAGAATTTAAATTCAGATGAAATATCAAAGATTTTTCTCAATTTTGTTGTTTATTAATGAAATTTTATTGATTTTGAATTGATTTAATGTTCATCGAGAAATTGAGGTTAAAATGAATTTAAAAATGTCATTCTTCAATCAAAATGGCCGCCTAACTGTCAAAATTTTACGTCAGAGTTTAAATATTGATAAAACGTCAATGGTTTTTTCTCAATTTTGATGTTTATTGAAGAAACTTGATTAATTTTATGTCGATTTGGTGTTTATCGAGACATTAAGGTTAAAATTGATTTAGAAATGTCATTTTTTCATCAAAATGGCCGTCTAACTGTCAAAATTTGGTGTCGGAACTTAAATACTGATAAAACCTCAATGATTTTTTCTCAATTTTGATGTTTATTGAAGAAATTTGATTAATTTTGATTCCATTTGGTATTTATCGAGACATTCAGGTTCAAACTGATTTAGAAATGTCATTTTTGAATCAAAATGGCCGCCTAACTGTCAAAATTTGATGCCAGAACTTAAATACTGATAAAACCTCAATAATTTTTTCTCAATTTTGATGTTTATTGAAGAAATTTGATTAATTTTGAGTCCATTTGGTATTTATCGAGACATTCAGGTTCAAACTGATTTAGAAATGTCATTTTTGAATCAAAATGGCCGCCTAACTGTCAAAATTTGATGTCAGAACTTAAGTACTGATAAAACCTCAATGATTTTTTCTCAATTTTGATGATTATTGAAAAAATTTGTTTGATTTGGAGTCGATTTGGTGTTTATCGAGACATTTAGGTTAAAATTGATTTAGAAATGTCATTTTTTAATCAAGATGGCCGCCTAACTGTCAAAATTTTACGTCAGAATTTAAATATTGTTAAAACCTCAATGATTTTTTCTCAATTTTGATGTTTATTGAAGATATTTGATTAATTTTGATTTCAATTGGTGTTTATCGAGACATTCAGTTTCAAACTGATTTAGAAATGTCATTTTCTAATCAAAATGGCCACCTAACTGTCAAAATTTGATGTCAGAACTTAAATACTGATAAAACCTCAATGATTTTTTCTCAATTTTGATGTTTATTGAAGATATTTGATTAATTTTGATTCCATTTGGTATTTATCGAGACATTCAGGTTCAAACTGATTTAGAAATGTCATTTTTGAATCAAAATGGCCGCCTAACTGTCAAAATTTGATGCCAGAACTTAAATACTGATAAAACCTCAATAATTTTTTCTCAATTTTGATGTTTATTGAAGAAATTTGATTAATTTTGAGTCCATTTGGTATTTATCGAGACATTCAGGTTCAAACTGATTTAGAAATGTCATTTTTGAATCAAAATGGCCGCCTAACTGTCAAAATTTGATGTCAGAACTTAAGTACTGATAAAACCTCAATGATTTTTTCTCAATTTTGATGATTATTGAAAAAATTTGTTTGATTTGGAGTCGATTTGGTGTTTATCGAGACATTTAGGCTAAAATTGATTTAGAAATGTCATTTTTTAATCAAGATGGCCGCCTAACTGTCAAAATTTTACGTCAGAATTTAAATATAGTTAAAACCTCAATGATTTTTTCTCAATTTTGATGTTTATTGAAGATATTTGATTAATTTTGATTTCAATTGGTGTTTATCGAGACATTCAGTTTCAAACTGATTTAGAAATGTCATTTTCTAATCAAAATGGCCACCTAACTGTCAAAATTTGATGTCAGAACTTAAATACTGATAAAACCTCAATGATTTTTTCTCAATTTTGATGTTTATTGAAGATATTTGATTAATTTTGATTCCAATTGGTGTTTATCGAGACATTCAGGTTCAAACTGATTTAGAAATGTCATTTTTGAATCACAATGGCCGTCTAACCGTCAAAATTTGATGTCAGAACTTAAATACTGATAAAACGTCAATGATTTTTTCTCAATTTTGATGTTTATTGAAGAAATTTGATTAATTTTGAGTCGATTTGGTGTTTATCGAGACATTCAGGTTAAAATTGATTTAGAAATGTCATTTTTTAATCAAGATGGCCGCCTAACTGTCAAAATTTGATGTCAGAATTTAAATTCTGATAAAACGTCAATGATTTTTTCTCAATTTTAATGTTTATTGAAGAAATTTGATTGATTTTTAGTCGACTTGGTGTTTATCGAGACATTTAGGTTAAAATTGATTTAGAAATGTCATTTTTTAATCAAGATGGCCGCCTAACTGTCAAAATTTCAGGTCAGAATTTAAATACTGTTAAAACGTCAATGATTTTTTCTCAATTTTGATGTTTATTGAAGAAATTTGATTAATTTTGATTCCATTTGGTGTTTATCGAGACATTCAGGTTCAAACTGATTTAGAAATGTCATTTTTGAATCAAAATGGCCGCCTAACTGTCAAAATTTGATGCCAGAACTTAAATACTGATAAAACCTCAATAATTTTTTCTCAATTTTGATGTTTATTGAAGAAATTTGATTAATTTTGATTTCAATTGGTGTTTATCGAGACATTCAGTTTCAAACTGATTTAGAAATGTCATTTTCTAATCAAAATGGCCACCTAACTGTCAAAATTTGATGTCAGAACTTAAATACTGATAAAACCTCAATGATTTTTTCTCAATTTTGATGTTTATTGAAGATATTTGATTAATTTTGATTCCATTTGGTGTTTATCGAGACATTCAGGTTCAAACTGATTTAGAAATGTCATTTTTGAATCAAAATGGCCGCCTAACAGTCAAAATTTGATGTCAGAACTTAAATACTGATAAAACCTCAATGATTTTTTCTCAATTTTGATGTTTATTGAAGATATTTGATTAATTTTGATTCCAATTGGTGTTTATCGAGACATTCAGTTTCAAACTGATTTAGAAATGTCATTTTCTAATCAAAATGGCCACCTAACTGTCAAAATTTGATGTCAGAACTTAAATACTGATAAAACCTCAATGATTTTTTCTCAATTTTGATGTTTATTGAAGATATTTGATTAATTTTGATTCCATTTGGTGTTTATCGAGACATTAAGGTTCAAACTGATTTAGAAATGTCATTTTCTAATCAAAATGGCCACCTAACTGTCAAAATTTGATGTCAGAACTTAAATACTGATAAAACCTCAATGATTTTTTCTCAATTTTGATGTTTATTAAAGATATTTGATTAATTTTGATTCCACTTGGTGTTTATCGAGACATGCAGGTTCAAACTGATTTAGAAATGTCATTTTTGAATCAAAATGGCCACCTAACTGTCAAAATTTGATGTCAGAACTTAAATACTGATAAAACCTCAATGATTTTTTCTCAATTTTGATGTTTATTGAAGAAATTTGATTAATTTTGATTCCATTTGGTGTTTATCGAGACATTCAGGTTCAAACTGATTTAGAAATGTCATTTTTGAATCAAAATGACCGCCTAACTGTCAAAATTTAATGTCAGAACTTAAATACTGATAAAACCTCAATGATTTTTTCTCAATTTTGATGTTTATTGAAGAAATTTGATTAATTTTGATTCCATTTGGTGTTTATTGCGACATTCAGGTTCAAACTGATTTAGAAATGTCATTTTTGAATCAAAGTGGCCGCCTAACTGTCAAAATTTGATGCCAGAACTTAAGTACTGATAAAACCTCAATGATTTTTTCTCAATTTTGATGTTTATTGAAGAAATTTGATTAATTTTGAGTCCATTTGGTATTTATCGAGACATTCAGGTTCAAACTGATTTAGAAATGTCATTTTTTAATCAAAATGGCCGTCTAACCGTCAAAATTTGATGTCAGAACTTAAATACTGATAAAACCTCAATGATTATTTCTCAACTTTGATGTTTATTGAAGAAATTTGATTAATTTTGAGTCCATTTGGTATTTATCGAGACATTCAGGTTCAAACTGATTTAGAAATGTCATTTTTTAATCAAAATGGCCGTCTAACCGTCAAAATTTGATGTCAGAACTTAAATACTGATAAAACCTCAATGATTCTTTCTCAATTTTGATGTTTATTGAAGAAATTTGATTAATTTTGAGTCCATTTGTTATTTATCGAGACATTCAGGTTCAAACTGATTTAGAAATGTCATTTTTGAATCAAAATGGCCACCTAACTGTCAAAATTTGATGTCAGAACTTAAGTACTGATAAAACCTCAATGATTTTTTCTCAATTTTGATGTTTATTGAAAAAAATTTTTTTGATTTTGAGTCGATTTGGTGTTTATCGAGACATTTAGGTTAAAATTGATTTAGAAATGTCATTTTTTAATCAAGATGGCCGCCTAATTGTCAAAATTTGATGTCAGAACTTAAATACTGATAAAACCTCAATGATTTTTTCTCAATTTTGATGTTTATTGAAAAAAATTTTTTTGATTTTGAGTCGATTTGGTGTTTATCGAGACATTTAGGTTAAAATTGATTTAGAAATGTCATTTTTTAATCAAGATGGCCGCCTAATTGTCAAAATTTGATGTCAGAACTTAAATACTGATAAAACGTCAATGATTTTTTCTCAATTTTGATGTTTATTGAAAAAAATTTTTTTGATTTTGAGTCGATTTGGTGTTTATCGAGACATTTAGGTTAAAATTGATTTAGAAATGTCATTTTTTAATCAAGATGGCCGCCTAATTGTCAAAATTTGATGTCAGAACTTAAATACTGATAAAACCTCAATGATTTTTTCTCAATTTTGATGTTTATTGAAAAAAATTTTTTTGATTTTGAGTCGATTTGGTGTTTATCGAGACATTTAGGTTAAAATTGATTTAGAAATGTCATTTTTTAATCAAGATGGCCGCCTAATTGTCAAAATTTGATGTCAGAACTTAAATACTGATAAAACGTCAATGATTTTTTCTCAATTTTGATGTTTATTGAAAAAAATTTTTTTGATTTTGAGTCGATTTGGTGTTTATCGAGACATTTAGGTTAAAATTGATTTAGAAATGTCATTTTTTAATCAAGATGGCCGCCTAATTGTCAAAATTTGATGTCAGAACTTAAATACTGATAAAACCTCAATGATTTTTTCTCAATTTTGATGTTTATTGAAAAAAATTTTTTTGATTTTGAGTCGATTTGGTGTTTATCGAGACATTTAGGTTAAAATTGATTTAGAAATGTCATTTTTTAATCAAGATGGCCGCCTAATTGTCAAAATTTGATGTCAGAACTTAAATACTGATAAAACGTCAATGATTTTTTCTCAATTTTGATGTTTATTGAAAAAAATTTTTTTGATTTTGAGTCGATTTGGTGTTTATCGAGACATTTAGGTTAAAATTGATTTAGAAATGTCATTTTTTAATCAAGATGGCCGCCTAATTGTCAAAATTTGATGTCAGAACTTAAATACTGATAAAACGTCAATGATTTTTTCTCAATTTTGATGTTTATTGAAAAAAATTTTTTTGATTTTGAGTCGATTTGGTGTTTATCGAGACATTTAGGTTAAAATTGATTTAGAAATGTCATTTTTTAATCAAGATGGCCGCCTAATTGTCAAAATTTGATGTCAGAACTTAAATACTGATAAAACCTCAATGATTTTTTCTCAATTTTGATGTTTATTGAAAAAAATTTTTTTGATTTTGAGTCGATTTGGTGTTTATCGAGACATTTAGGTTAAAATTGATTTAGAAATGTCATTTTTTAATCAAGATGGCCGCCTAATTGTCAAAATTTGATGTCAGAACTTAAATACTGATAAAACGTCAATGATTTTTTCTCAATTTTGATGTTTATTGAAAAAAATTTTTTTGATTTTGAGTCGATTTGGTGTTTATCGAGACATTTAGGTTAAAATTGATTTAGAAATGTCATTTTTTAATCAAGATGGCCGCCTAATTGTCAAAATTTGATGTCAGAACTTAAATACTGATAAAACGTCAATGATTTTTTCTCAATTTTGATGTTTATTGAAAAAAATTTTTTTGATTTTGAGTCGATTTGGTGTTTATCGAGACATTTAGGTTAAAATTGATTTAGAAATGTCATTTTTTAATCAAGATGGCCGCCTAATTGTCAAAATTTGATGTCAGAACTTAAATACTGATAAAACCTCAATGATTTTTTCTCAATTTTGATGTTTATTGAAAAAAATTTTTTTGATTTTGAGTCGATTTGGTGTTTATCGAGACATTTAGGTTAAAATTGATTTAGAAATGTCATTTTTTAATCAAGATGGCCGCCTAATTGTCAAAATTTGATGTCAGAACTTAAATACTGATAAAACGTCAATGATTTTTTCTCAATTTTGATGTTTATTGAAAAAAATTTTTTTGATTTTGAGTCGATTTGGTGTTTATCGAGACATTTAGGTTAAAATTGATTTAGAAATGTCATTTTTTAATCAAGATGGCCGCCTAATTGTCAAAATTTGATGTCAGAACTTAAATACTGATAAAACGTCAATGATTTTTTTTCAATTTTGATGTTTATTGAAAAAAAATTTTTTGATTTTGAGTCGATTTGGTGTTTATCGAGACATTTAGGTTAAAATTGATTTAGAAATGTCATTTTTTAATCAAGATGGCCGCCTAATTGTCAAAATTTGATGTCAGAACTTAAATACTGATAAAACGTCAATGATTTTTTTTCAATTTTGATGTTTATTGAAAAAAAATTTTTTGATTTTGAGTCGATTTGGTGTTTATCGAGACATTTAGGTTAAAATTGATTTAGAAATGTCATTTTTTAATCAAGATGGCCGCCTAATTGTCAAAATTTGATGTCAGAACTTAAATACTGATAAAACGTCAATGATTTTTTTTCAATTTTGATGTTTATTGAAAAAAAATTTTTTGATTTTGAGTCGATTTGGTGTTTATCGAGACATTTAGGTTAAAATTGATTTAGAAATGTCATTTTTTAATCAAGATGGCCGCCTAATTGTCAAAATTTGATGTCAGAACTTAAATACTGATAAAACGTCAATGATTTTTTTTCAATTTTGATGTTTATTGAAAAAAAATTTTTTGATTTTGAGTCGATTTGGTGTTTATCGAGACATTTAGGTTAAAATTGATTTAGAAATGTCATTTTTTAATCAAGATGGCCGCCTAATTGTCAAAATTTGATGTCAGAACTTAAATACTGATAAAACCTCA
This sequence comes from Onthophagus sagittarius, assembly GCA_036711965.1. NCBI lineage: Eukaryota > Metazoa > Arthropoda > Insecta > Coleoptera > Scarabaeidae > Onthophagus > Onthophagus sagittarius. The sequence goes on from JASERS010000009.1 coordinate 16,227,128, forward strand.
ATGATTTTTTCTCAATTTTGATGTTTATTGAAAAAAATTTTTTTGATTTTGAGTCGATTTGGTGTTTATCGAGACATTTAGGTTAAAATTGATTTAGAAATGTCATTTTTTAATCAAGATGGCCGCCTAATTGTCAAAATTTGATGTCAGAACTTAAATACTGATAAAACGTCAATGATTTTTTTTCAATTTTGATGTTTATTGAAAAAAAATTTTTTGATTTTGAGTCGATTTGGTGTTTATCGAGACATTTAGGTTAAAATTGATTTAGAAATGTCATTTTTTAATCAAGATGGCCGCCTAATTGTCAAAATTTGATGTCAGAACTTAAATACTGATAAAACGTCAATGATTTTTTTTCAATTTTGATGTTTATTGAAAAAAAATTTTTTGATTTTGAGTCGATTTGGTGTTTATCGAGACATTTAGGTTAAAATTGATTTAGAAATGTCATTTTTTAATCAAGATGGCCGCCTAATTGTCAAAATTTGATGTCAGAACTTAAATACTGATAAAACCTCAATGATTTTTTCTCAATTTTGATGTTTATTAAAGAAATTTGATTAATTTTGAGTCAATTTGGTGTTTATCGAGACATTCAGGTTAAAATTGATTTAGAAATGTCATTTTTTAATCAAAATGGCCGCCTAACTGTCAAAATTTATTATTTTTCGATAAATACTAAAATAAATTTATCCGATTTTATTATTATAGATTATTTTCTAAAAACATAATCGATTTTATTTCGATTTCGAGGATTATCACGAGATTTGATTAAAAAATGATATATTTATTAATCAAAATGGCTGATTAACTGTCAAATTGGTTGAATATTAATGAGAATAATAAAAGGAACAACGCCTTTTATGAGATTGTTATTTCTTTTTAATTTTGAAAGAACTTCCAAAGATTTAGAGTTGAAAATGTCACTTTTTGAATCAAGATGGCCGCTTAACTGTCAAAATTTATTATTTTTCGATAAATACTAAAATAAATTTATCCGATTTTATTATTACAGATTATTTTCTAAAAACATAATCGATTTTATTTCAATTTCGAGGATTATCACGAGATTTGATTAAAAAATGATATATTTCGGAATCAAGATGGCTGATTAACTGTCAAATTAGTTGAATATTAATGAGAGTAATAAAAGGAACAACGCCCATCTCGCGTTATCTTTATTTCCACAAAGAACACGTGGATCTAACATACCTTCACGCAAATTTCAAAAACAACATTGATAAGCTACTATCTACGCCCGACTGAGTTGATAAACTCGCCGCAAACGGTAATCAGAAACAGTTGCATTATACATAAAACAAAAAAAAATAAAAAAAAGTTTATTCTCTTAAAATCCTCGGCTTACTTTAATTATGTCTCATTTTTAGTAAAATCTCCAATTAATGAAGTTGATGTAGAACTTAAATTTGATTCTTTTGCAGGATTTGGAAGAATTAATAATCAAATGGATCGAAGGGGTCGGTGACGATAACACCAAAAAAATTGAATCGAAAAGAATCGTATCAATAATAATTTGTTTGTGAGGCGTTGGACGCCGAATCAGAAACTATTTTAATGGTTTTCATGGTGAGTAAAAATTGAATTTTTAAGAAAAAAAATTTTTTAGATTTTTGTCGTGACATTCTGTGTGTGTAATTTATCGTGGGATGGGTCTCGGAATCGTCGTCGTCGTAATCCTCGACGACCACACCCAAGGCTTCGACCACGACGACCACGACGGCGACGACGACGAGGACGACCATCACTATACTCACAACTCTCCTCTAACGGAGAGAATACAAAGAGGAAAGAAAACGGCACGAACTCGCGAAACAACGGCATTAGAACGAGAGGGGCTTTAAAAGAGAATGACGGAGAGCGGCGTTGCCGCGTGAGCAGATGACACCCGTTTGCCTTGAAATACAAACCAGCTACGCCCGTAACGATGCGCCATCGCTCTCTCTCGACGACTATCTCGCTCTTTATCACCAACTATACGAAATAACAACACAATGACAAAGAAAAAATAATTATAATATATAAATATATGAAACAATATTTTTCAAGATGGCCGTTTAACTGTCAAAAATTCAAATTTTTGGGACTTAATAAAATTTCGAAAAGTCATTTCAACTCAGGTGAAAGTGATGTTAAAATAACTTAGTAAAAGATAGAGAATATAAAAGATAAAGACGTGAACGGACCATATCATCATCCTAGATTCGCCGAGGATCGTCACAGCGGCGTCAGCAAGGCGACTTCTTTTGCGTAACACGCTCCGAGTCGTGATCTTGCGCAGAAAACATCTTCAATTTTTAAAATAATCATAAAAGTGAAAAAAAAAACAATAATACAGAAAGAAGAAGAGCTACACGGTATACGCACCGTAAGCTACACAAGACAAGAGTGAAAAGGTCGCCGACCTCGGTGTGCGGATGCACGCATCGGCTGTGTAGAGGGCGTGCACCGGAAACGGTTGAATAACAATGAACCTGCGCCAATTGCCCGAGGGACAGAATCGGACTCAACCCAAAAGCCCCATAATTATAATCGGATGTTGTTGAATCTTAAAATTTTTGGAGATTCTTTTTTGATTATTGTGATTCTTTTCTACGAGAAGATGGCATTCTTGCGACCTTTTAGTAGTGCGGGGGCGTCCGAGGGGCTTTGGTCGGGTCGTGGGAGACGCCATTCGCCGATTTCGCACGGGACGGCCCCACCCAAAGAGGAAGAAGAAGAAGAACAAACGGGATGAGCCTCTCGCGTCGTTTTTACACAACACTTTTTCTTCTTCTATTAAAAGGCGCGGTCTTGAATTAATTATTCATGACACCCTTACATTCAAATCGTGAAAATGATCGGTTTTGGTATTAAAATCGGTTATGACTCAAAAATTAAAGGTGATGGGGAAAAATAGTTTGACTTAAATTGTTTGTAATGAAGTCAAATTACATAATCCATAACTATATTTAGTTTGATTATAACCAGTTTTTAGTTAGAAAGTGAAAATCCCCAAAATATCAAAAATTGTCGGTTTTTGTTATTAAAATGTATCATCTCTCAAAAATTAATGATGATGGGGAAGAGTCTTATTAATGAAAATTGTTTCTAATGAATCATAAATACATAATTCATAATTAGATTCAATCTGGGTTAAGTTGTGCTTTGGGTAGAAAATGAAAATTCCCAAAATATCAAAATTGATCATTTTTGTTATTAAAATCGGTTATAACTAAAGAATTAAAGGTGATGGGGAAAAATAGTTTGACTTAAATTGTTTGTAATGAAGTCAAATTACATAATCCATAACTATATTTAGTTTGATTATAACCAGTTTTTAGTTAGAAAGTGAAAATCCCTATAATATCAAAAAATGTCGATTTTTGTTATTAAAATGAATCATATCTCAAAAAGTAATGATGATGGGGAAGAATCTAATTAATGAAAATTCTTTCTAATGAATCATAAATACATAATCCATAATTAGATTCAATCTGGGTTAGGTTGTGCTTTGGGTGAAAATGAAAATCCCCAAAATGTCAAAATTGATCATTTTTGTTATTAAAATCGGTTATAACTCAAAAATTAAAATGATGGGGAAAAATAATTTAACTTAAATTGTTTGTAATAAAGTCAAATTACATAATCCATAACTATATTTAGTTTAATTATAACCAGTTTTTAGTTGGAAAGTGAAAATCCCCAAAATATTAAAAATTGATGACTTTTGTTGCTAAAATGTATCATATCTCAAAAATTAATGATGATGGGGAAGAGTCTTATTAATAAAAATTGTTTCTAATGAATCATAAATACATAATTCATAATTAGATTAAATCTGGGTTAAGTTGTGCTTTGGGTAGAAAATGAAAATCCCCAAAAATGTCAAAATTGATCATTTTTATTATTAAAGTTGGTTATAATTCAAAAATTAAAGGTGATGGGGAAATATAATTTAACTTAAATTGTTTGTAATGAAGTCAAATTACATAATCCATAACTATATTTAGTTTAATTATAACCAGTTTTTAGTTGGAAAGTGAAAATCCCCAAAATATTAAAAATTGATGACTTTTGTTGCTAAAATGTATCATATCTCAAAAATTAATTATGATGGGAAAGAGTCTTATAAATAAAAATTGTTGCTAATGAATCATAAATACATAATCCATAATTAGATTCAATCTGGGTTAAGTTGTGCTTTGGGTAGAAAATGAAAATCACCAAAATGTCAAAATTGATCATTTTTATTACCAAAATCGGTTATAACTCAAAAATTAAAGATGATGGGGAAAAATAGTTTGACTTAAATTGTTTGTAATGAAGTCAAATTACATAATCCATAACTATATTTAGTTTAATTATAACCAGTTTTTAGTTAGAAAGTGAACATCCCCAAAATTTCAAAAATGACGATTTTTGTTATTAAAATGTATCATATCTCAAAAAGTAAAGATGGTGGGGAAGAGTCTTATTAATAAAAATTGTTTCTAATGAATTATAAATACATAATCCATAATTAGATTCAATCTAAGTAAAGTTGTGCTTTGGGTAGAAAATGAAAATCCCCAAAATGGCAAAATTGATCATTTTTATTATTAAAATCGGTTAGAACTCAAAAATTAAAGGTGATGGGGGGGAAATAATTTGACTTAAATTATTTGTAATGAAGTCAAATTACATAATCCATAACTATATTTAGTTTAGTTACAACCAGTTTTGAGTTAGAAAGTGAAAATCCCCAAAATATCAAGAATCCTCGATTTTTCTTATTAAAATGTTTTATATTTCAAAAAGTAATGATGATGGGAAAGAGTCTTATAAATAAAAATTGTTTCTAATGAATCATAAATACATAATCCATAATTAGATTCAATTTGGGTTAAGTTGTGCTTTGGGTAGAAAATGAAAATCTCCAAAATGTCAAAATTGATCATTTTTATTATTAAAGTTGATTATAACTCAAAAATTAGCGGTGATGGGGGAAAATAGTTTGACTTAAATTGTTTGTAATGAAGTTAAATTACATAATCCATAATCATATTTAGCTTAATTATAAGTAATTTTTAGTTAGAAAGTGAAAATCCCTATAATATCAAAAAATGTCGATTATTGTTATTAAAATGAATCATATCTCAAAAAGTAATGATGTTGGGGAAGAGTCTTATTAATAAAAATTCTTTCTAATGAATCATAAATACATAATCCATAATTAGATTCAATCTGGGTTAGGTTGTGCTTTGGGTAAAAATGAAATTCCCCAAAATGTTAAAATTGATCATTTTTATTACCAAAATCGGTTATAACTCAAAAATTAAAAGTGATGGGGAAAAATAGTTTGACTTAAATTATTTGTAATGAAGACAAATTAAATTAGATTCAATCTGGGTTAAATTGTGCATTGGGTAGAAAATGAAAATCCCCAAAAATGTCAAAATTGATCATTTTTATTATTAAAGTTGGTTATAATTCAAAAATTAAAGGTGATGGGGAAAAATAATTTAACTTAAATTGTTTGTAATGAAGTCAAATTACATAATCCATAACTATATTTAGTTTAATTATAACCAGTTTTTAGTTAGAAAGTGAAAATCCCCAAAATATCAAAAATTGTCGATTTTTGTTATTAAAATGTTCCATATCTCAAAAAGTAATGATGATGGGGAAGAGTCTTATTAATAAAAATTGTTTCTAATGAATCATAAATACATAATCCGTAATTAGATTCAATCTGGGTTAGGTTGTGCTTTGGGTAGAAAATGAAAATCCCCAAAAATGTCAAAATTGATCATATTTATTATTAAAATTGGTTATAATTCAAAAATTAAAGGTGATGAGGAAAAATAATTTAACTTAAATTGTTTGTAATGAAGTCAAATTACATAATCCATAACTATATTTAGTTTAATTATAACCAGCTTTTAGTTAGAAAGTGAAAATCCCCAAAATATCAAGAATCGTCGATTTTTCTTATTAAAATGTTTTATATTTCAAAAAGTAATGATGATGGGAAAGAGTCTTATAAATAAAAATTGTTTCTAATGAATCATAAATACATAATCCATAATTAGATTCAATCTGGGTTAAGTTGTGCTTTGGGTAGAAAATGAAAATCCCCAAAAATGTCAAAATTGATCATATTTATTATTAAAATTGGTTATAATACAAAAATTAAAGGTGATGGGGAAAAATAATTTAACTTAAATTGTTTGTAATGAAGTCAAATTACATAATCTATCACTATATTTAGTTTAATTATAACCAGTTTTTAGTTAGAAAGTGAAAATCCCCAAAATATCAAAAATTGTCGATTTTTGTTATTAAAATGTTCCATATCTCAAAAAGTAATGATGATGGGGAAGAGTCTTATTAATAAAAATTGTTTCTAATGAATCATAAATACATAATCCATAATTAGATTCAATCTGGGTTAGGTTGTGCTTTGGGTAGAAAATGAAAATCCCCAAAAATGTCAAAATTGATCATATTTATTATTAAAATTGGTTATAATTCAAAAATTAAAGGTGATGAGGAAAAATAATTTAACTTAAATTGTTTGTAATGAAGTCAAATTACATAATCCATAACTATATTTAGTTTAATTATAACCAGCTTTTAGTTAGAAAGTGAAAATCCCCAAAATATCAAGAATCGTCGATTTTTCTTATTAAAATGTTTTATATTTCAAAAAGTAATGATGATGGGAAAGAGTCTTATAAATAAAAATTGTTTCTAATGAATCATAAATACATAATCCATAATTAGATTCAATCTGGGTTAAGTTGTGCTTTGGGTAGAAAATGAAAATCCCCAAAAATGTCAAAATTGATCATATTTATTATTAAAATTGGTTATAATACAAAAATTAAAGGTGATGGGGAAAAATAATTTAACTTAAATTGTTTGTAATGAAGTCAAATTACATAATCTATCACTATATTTAGTTTAATTATAACCAGTTTTTAGTTAGAAAGTGAAAATCCCCAAAATATCAAAAATTGTCGATTTTTGTTATTAAAATGTTCCATATCTCAAAAAGTAATGATGATGGGGAAGAGTCTTATTAATAAAAATTGTTTCTAATGAATCATAAATACATAATCCATAATTAGATTCAATCTGGGTTAGGTTGTGCTTTGGGTAGAAAATCCCCAAAATGTCAAAATTGATCATTTTTATTACCAAAATTGGTTATAACTCAAAAATTATAAGTGATGGGGAAAAATAATTTAACTTAAATTGTTCGTAATGAAGTCAAATTAAATGATCCATAACTATATTTAGTTTAATTATAACCAGTTTTTAGTTGGAAAGTGAAAATCCCCAAAAACGTCAAAATTGATCATTTTTATTATTAAAGTTGGTTATAATTCAAAAATTAAAGGTGATGGGGAAAAATAATTTAACTTAAATTGTTTGTAATGAAGTCAAATTGCATAATCCATAACTATATTTAGTTTAATTATAACCAGTTTTTAGTTAGAAAGTGAAAATCCCCAAAATATCAAAAATCGTCGATTTTTGATATTAAAATGTATCATATCTGAAAAAGTAATGATGATGGGAAAGAGTCTTATTAATAAAAATTGTTTCTAGTGAATCATAAATACATAATCCATAATTAGATTCAATCTGGGTTAAGTTGTGCTTTGGGTAGAAAATGAAAATCCCCAAAATGTCAAAATTGATCATTTTTATTATTAAAATCGGTAATAACTCAAAAATTAAAGATGATGGGGAAGAATAATTTGACTTAAATTGTTTGTAATGAAGTTAAATTACATAATCCATAACTATGTTTAGTTTAATTATAACCAGATTTTAGTTAGAAAGTGAAAATCCCCAAAATATCAAAAATTGTCGATTTTTGTGATTAAAATGTATTATATCTCAAAAACTGCTGATGATGGGGAAGAGTCTTAATAATAAAAATTGTTTTTAATGAGTCAAAAATACATAATCCATAATTAGATTCGATCTGGGTTAAGTTGTGCTTTGGGTAGAAAATGAAAATCTTCAAAAAAGTCAAAATTGATCATTTTTATTATTAAAATCGGTTATAATTCAAAAATTAAAGGTAATGGGGAAAAATAATTTAACTTAAATTGTTGGTAATGAAGTTAAATTACATAATCCATAACTATGTTTAGTTTAATTATAACCAGATTTTAATTAGAAAGTGAAAATCCCCAAAATATCAAAAATTGTCGATTTTTGTGATTAAAATGTATTATATCTCAAAAACTACTGATGAAGGGGAAGAGTCTTAATAATAAAAATTGTTTCTAATGAGTCAAAAATACATAATCCATAATTAGATTGGATCTGGGTTAAGTTGTGCTTTGGGTAGAAAATGAAAATCCTCAAAAAAGTCAAAATTGATCATTTGTATTATTAAAATCGGTTATAATTCAAAAATTAAAGGTAATGGGGAAAAATAATTTAACTTAAATTGTTTGTAATAAAGTCAAATTACATAATCTATAACTATGTTTAGTTTAATTATAACCAGATTTTAGTTAGCAAGTGAAAATCCCAAAAAATCAAAAATTGTCGATTTTTGTTATTAAAATATATTATATCTCAAAAACTACTGATGATGGGGAAGAGTCTTAATAATAAAAATTGTTTCTAATGAGTCAAAAATACATAATCCATAATTAGATTCGATCTGAGTTATGATGTGTTTTGGGTAAAAAATGAAAATCATCAAAATGGCAAAATTGATTACTTTTTTTGTTAACGCTTAACATAACTCGTAAATTAACAGTGAGGGTACATAATTAAGTTATAATTGAAGCATAATCCATAACCAAAGACCACTCAATCCCATTTCTTAATTAAAAAGATATTTTATCCAAAATATTAAATCAAATCATCGTAAAGTGATGTAGGAAAATTTTGTATATATAAATTGTTTTTAATGTTACAAAATTTCATAATCCATAACCAGATTTGGTTACAACAAAAAAACAAAACCGATTTTTTCGTAGTTTCTAAATAATCTTAACAACCATCTTAAGAGTTATAATGTATGTGCAAAAACGGATCTTTGAAGGGTAGCCGGGGGCACTTTCACGACGGTAGCGGCAGGCAGTAAATCCCCGCGTTCAAAGCAGCCCGAGCTCTCTGTAATGTATGTACCGCCAGCAGCGAACTCAAACGGAGCGCGCAAGAAGCGGCCGGAAAAAGACCCATTTGCCAAACACTCTTATAACTTAACTTAACTCAACCCTTTTTTCTTTTTTGTTTCGATTTAATCAAACATTTCCTCCGCAAACAAATTGATGAGGTCAACACAAACAATTTCGTCTCTTTCTCGTCAAAAAGAGATGAAGAAACGACGTGATGAGCAATCCACCTCCTTTCACCGCAATTAGGATCTGCATCTCTTGGTTTACTGGAAAGCCGCGATAGGCGAGGCGGTTGTGGGATTTTTTTTTTGATTTCTTCAATTTGAGGCTAAGATAATCTTGCGCAATCGGTGCCATCTCTCTTGCTCGCCCGTTTTCGCGCCTTCACTTTTCGGAAAGATCACCAGAACGAGAAGCCTCTAAAACTCCTTTGACGTATTCGTAGTCGTATTCGTATTGCCCAACTTTTACGTCCTAATTATGAGACGATATTGTGTTACGTGTGCCGATACGTTCTCGATGATGGTGATATAATTAAGACGTTCACATTTACATCTTTAATTTTTTTTCATTTCTACGATTTTTAATTGATTAAAACGGATGAGTTTGGAAAAGATTTCTGGGTGTAACGTCGATTAAGATGGACGGAGGGAGTGAAAGAGAAAGAGAGAGAGAAGAGAGAAGTTTGAAGAAATAAAAAAAAAAATCTAAGAGGTAACCTCAACATCCGGGAGTTGTGTAGAGCCGCGGCGACACATCGTGGGAACTCCGCGATCACTTTCGCCTTCTGCACTACTACCACGACCATTGCCTCAACGAGACGGGCGAACTCGCGATGGCGAAATGGCCGAAGAGAGGTAGTTTCGACATTAGACCCTATATCTTAGAGATGGCAAAAATTCGAGAGAATTGCGAAAATGGGAAATTCGATTTAAATCAAAACCAAATTGAAAGGAGTATTTAAAGGGACGATCTTTCGCGATGGGAAATTTATTCTCCGTGGCGGATCTCGATGGAGATCGTGTGTTTAAACTTAATTGGACGTTATTTACTCCGCGGCCCGGGGCTTCCAATAAATCGATGCTCGGGCGCCTAGAACACACTTGTACTTACTTACATCCCATTCTATTATCTCTTATTACCTCCTTTTTTATTCGTTTTCATCGTTTTAATCGTTTTCAGGATGATTGTCGACAGGAATCCGACAGGTGGGTCGGAGGAGCACCACGCCCTGGTTTACCACCATCACCTACAGCCCCCGAGGTAAAATAAAACAATATATTTGAAATTTTATCAAAGAGAAATCTTCACACATTCACCGTTCATCCTCATTATCCCCCTACAATCGTCATAATCGTCATATTCTGAGCAACCTTCACTTCCTCGTGTAAAATACGCGAAGAGGAGCGAGTGAACGGATCTTATCTACTTTAAAGTTTTTAGAAGGCAAAGATGAGACGTTGCTTGCGCAATATTTACCGCGATTCAATGCCGTTTCTAAAGGCTACGATGATGATAATGACGATGACTCCCCCTACACCATCAATCCCGATCTTTCGAAATAATCTAATCGTAATTTTTAACGATTCTGCGTCCCAAAAAATAAAAAAAAGAAAACGAATTTTTTTTATTGTGCGTTTTGAAAGGACGCTTCGTCGTCGTCGTTGTTGTTGTTGTGTGTTATAGCGGTTTGGCCATATGTCGGACGCAAAACACATAGAGAGAAGAAAATGGCTTTGGCCGTGTGGTCACGGCTTCACCGTTAATCGCTTCTCTTGGCGCTAATCTCTGCTCTCTTCTCGCGTGTGTGTTCGCAGGCCGAAGGTCCCCCCGTGCAAATGGAACCTGTGGACCTAAGCGTGAAGACACCTGTCGTCCTGCAAGTGCCCAGGTACCCGAAACCCCAAAACCAAAGGGACCACCAAGTCGCCTCTCACGTTAGATCGATTTCGCATAAAAGCTCCCAACATCTCACGTCTCAACATCGACCGACTACAGGTAATTTCAAAAAAATCGTAATTTGTCGTTAAAACGAGTCCAAACTCGATGGGGTTGTCTTCGAAAATAATTGTATGATCCGCCATTTTTGTTGATTTCTTTTTCATGAAATCCTCATCGAGTTTATACTCATTTTAAACCGATTTTATTTATAATTTTTAAGGTCTAACATATTTATGTATCATTATAACATTGAAAAATCGAAAGTTTATGATTATGATCATATCATTTTATATGATTGTCACCGATTTTAAACGATTTCAAAAATGTTTTAACCACTACTATCATATCTTACGATTTTCAGAGGTTCTAAAAAGATTTATCCAAGTTTGAACGTTTTATGTACTTTGTAATCTTTTTTATGTGATTCTACACCATTTTATATGATTTGCAGGAATATTTCAACATCGAATATGAATTTGCACAACTTTAAAAACCTTAAACTATACCCTACAAAACATTTTAACGATTCTTGATAATTTTCTCCAAATTTAAGCACTTTTATATGATTATATATGATCATATACGATATCATTTCACTCCTCATCATTTTCAAATATTTACTCATTGAAAAATGGAAAGTTTATGATTATGATCATATAATTTTATATGATTATCACTGATTTTAAACGATTTCAAAAATGTTTTAAGCACTACTATCATATCTTATGATTTTCAGACATTCTAAAAAGATTTATCCAAGTTTGAACGTTTTATGTCCTTTGTAATCTTTTTTGTGTGATTCTACACCATTTTATATGATTTGCAGAAATATTTCAACATCGAATATGAATTTGCACAACTTTAAAAACCTTAAACTATACCCTACAAAATATTTTAACGATTCTTGATAATTTCGTCCAATTTTAAGCACTTTTATATGATTATATATGATCATAACGATAACATTTGACCCCTCATCATTTTCAAATATTTACTCATTGAAAAATGGAAAGTTTATGATTATGATCATATAATTTTATATGATTATCACTGATTTTAAACGATTTCAAAAATGTTTTAAGCACTACTATCATATCTTATGATTTTCAGACATTCTAAAAAGATTTATCCAAGTTTGAACGTTTTATGTGCTTTGTAATCTTTTTTGTGTGATTCTACACCATTTTATATGATTTGCAGGAATATTTCAACATCGAATATGAATTTGCACAACTTTAAAAACCTTAAACTATACCCTACAAAATATTTTAACGATTCTTGATAATTTTGTCCAAATTTAAGCACTTTTATATGATTATATATGATCATATACGATATCATTTCACTTCTCATCATTTTCAAATATTTACTCATTGAAAAATGGAAAGTTTATGATTATGATCATATAATTTTATATGATTATCACTGATTTTAAACGATTTCAAAAATGTTTTAAGCACTACTATCATATCTTATGATTTTCAGACATTCTAAAAAGATTTATCCAAGTTTGAACGTTTTATGTGCTTTGTAATCTTTTTTGTGTGATTCTACACCATTTTATATGATTTGCAGGAATATTTCAACATCGAATATGAATTTGCACAACTTTAAAAACCTTAAACTATACCCTACAAAATATTTTAACGATTCTTGATAATTTTGTCCAAATTTAAGCACTTTTATATGATTATATATGATCATATACGATATCATTTCACTTCTCATCATTTTCAAATATTTACTCATTGAAAAATGGAAAGTTTATGATTATGATCATATAATTTTATATGATTATCACTGATTTTTAACGATTTCAAAAATGTTTTAAGCACTACTATCATATCTTATGATTTTCAGACATTCTAAAAAGATTTCTCCAAGTTTGAAAGTTTTATGTCCTTTGTAATCTTTTTTATGTGATTCTACACCATTTTATATGATTTGCAGGAATATTTCAACATCGAATATGAATTTGCACAACTTTAAAAACCTTAAACTATACCCTACAAAATATTTTAACGATTCTTGATAATTTTGTCCAAATTTAAGCACTTTTATATGATTATATATGATCATATACGATATCATTTGACTCATCATCATTTTCAAATATTTACTCATTGAAAAATGGAAAGTTTATGATTATGATCATATAATTTTATATGATTATCACTGATTTTAAACGATTTCAAAAATGTTTTAAGCACTACTATCATATATTATGATTTTCAGACATTCTAAAAAGATTTATCCAAGTTTGAACGTTTTATGTCCTTTGTAATCTTTTTTGTGTGATTCTACACCATTTTATATGATTTGCAGGAATATTTCAACATCGAATATGAATTTGCACAACTTTAAAAACCTTAAACTATACCCTACAAAATATTTTAACGATTCTTGATAATTTTGTCCAAATTTAAGCACTTTTATATGATTATATATGATCATATACGATATCATTTCACTCCTCATCATTTTCAAATATTTACTCATTGAAAAATGGAAAGTTTATGATTATGATCATATAATTTTATATGATTATCACTGATTTTAAACGATTTCAAAAATGTTTTAACCACTACTATCATATCTTATAATTTTCAGACATTCTAAAAAGATTTATCCAAGTTTGAACGTTTTATGTACTTTGTAATCTTTTTTGTGTGATTCTACACCATTTTATATGATTTGCAGGAATATTTCAACATCGAATATGAATTTGTACAGCTTTAAAAACCTTAAACTATTCCCTACAAAATATTTTAACGATTCTTGATAATTTCGTCCAAATTTAAGCAGTTTTATATGATTATATATGATCATATACGATATCATTTCACTCCTCATCATTTTCAAATATTTACTCATTGAAAAATGGAAAGTTTATGATTATGATCATATAATTTTATATGATTATCGCTGATTTTAAACGATTTCAAAAATGTTTTAATCACTACTGTCATATCTTACGATTTTCAGACATTCTAAAAAGATTTATCCAAGTTTGAACGTTTTATGTGCTTTGTAATCTTTTTTGTGTGATTCTACACCATTTTATATGATTTGCAGGAATATTTCAACATCGAATATGAATTTGTACAGCTTTAAAAACCTTAAACTATTCCCTACAAAATATTTTAACGATTCTTGATAATTTCGTCCAAATTTAAGCAGTTTTATATGATTATATATGATCATATACGATATCATTTCACTCCTCATCATTTTCAAATATTTACTCATTGAAAAATGGAAAGTTTATGATTATGATCATATAATTTTATATGATTATCACTGATTTTAAACGATTTCAAAAATGTTTTAACCACTACTATCATATCTTATGATTTTCAGACATTCTAAAAAGATTTATCCAAGTTTGAACGTTTTATGTACTTTGTAATCTTTTTTGTGTGATTCTACACCATTTTATATGATTTGCAGGAATATTTCAACATCGAATATGAATTTGTACAGCTTTAAAAACCTTAAACTATTCCCTACAAAATATTTTAACGATTCTTGATAATTTCGTCCAAATTTAAGCACTTTTATATGATTATATATGATCATATACGATATCATTTCACTCCTCATCATTTTCAAATATTTACTCATTGAAAAATGGAAAGTTTATGATTATGATCATATAATTTTATATGATTATCGCTGATTTTAAACGATTTCAAAAATGTTTTAATCACTACTGTCATATCTTACGATTTTCAGACATTCTAAAAAGATTTATCCAAGTTTGAACGTTTTATGTGCTTTGTAATCTTTTTTGTGTGATTCTACACCATTTTATATGATTTGCAGGAATATTTCAACATCGAATATGAATTTGTACAGCTTTAAAAACCTTAAACTATTCCCTACAAAATATTTTAACGATTCTTGATAATTTCGTCCAAATTTAAGCAGTTTTATATGATTATATATGATCATATACGATATCATTTCACTCCTCATCATTTTCAAATATTTACTCATTGAAAAATGGAAAGTTTATGATTATGATCATATAATTTTATATGATTATCACTGATTTTAAACGATTTCAAAAATGTTTTAACCACTACTATCATATCTTATGATTTTCAGACATTCTAAAAAGATTTATCCAAGTTTGAACGTTTTATGTACTTTGTAATCTTTTTTGTGTGATTCTACACCATTTTATATGATTTGCAGGAATATTTCAACATCGAATATGAATTTGTACAGCTTTAAAAACCTTAAACTATTCCCTACAAAATATTTTAACGATTCTTGATAATTTCGTCCAAATTTAAGCACTTTTATATGATTATATATGATCATATACGATATCATTTCACTCCTCATCATTTTCAAATATTTACTCATTGAAAAATGGAAAGTTTATGATTATGATGATATCATTTTATATGATTATCAATGATTTTAAACGATTTTAAAAATGTTTTAATCACAACTATCATATCTTACGATTTTCAGACATTCTAAAAAGATTTATCCAAGTTTGAACGTTTTATGTCCTTTGTAATCTTTTTTGTGTGATTCTACACCATTTTATATGATTTGCAGGAATATTTCAACATCGAATATGAATTTACACAACTTTAAAAACCTTAAACTATACCCTACAAAATATTTTAACGATTCTTGATAATTTTGTCCAAATTTAAGCACTTTTATATGATTATATATGATCATATACGATATCATTTCACTTCTCATCATTTTCAAATATTTACTCATTGAAAAATGGAAAGTTTATGATTATGATCATATAATTTTATATGATTATCACTGATTTTAAACGATTTCAAAAATGTTTTAAGCACTACTATCATATCTTATGATTTTCAGACATTCTAAAAAGATTTCTCCAAGTTTGAAAGTTTTATGTCCTTTGTAATCTTTTTTATGTGATTCTACACCATTTTATATGATTTGCAGGAATATTTCAACATCGAATATGAATTTGCACAACTTTAAAAACCTTAAACTATACCCTACAAAATATTTTAACGATTCTTGATAATTTTGTCCAAATTTAAGCACCTTTATATGATTATATATGATCATACACGATATCATTTCACTCCTCATCATTTTCAAATATTTACTCATTGAAAAATGGAAAGTTTATGATTATGATCATATAATTTTATATGATTATCACTGATTTTAAACGATTTCAAAAATGTTTTAAGCACTACTATCATATCTTATGATTTTCAGACATTCTAAAAAGATTCATCCAAGTTTCAAAGTTTTATGTCCTTTGTAATCTTTTTTGTGTGATTCTACACCATTTTATATGATTTGCAGGAATATTTCAACATCGAATATGAATTTGCACAACTTTAAAAACCTTAAACTATACCCTACAAAATATTTTAACGATTCTTGATAATTTTGTCCAAATTTAAGCACTTTTATATAATTATATATGATCATATACGATATCATTTCACTCCTCATCATTTTCAAATATTTACTCATTGAAAAATGGAAAGTTTATGATTATGATCATATAATTTTATATGATTATCAATGATTTTAAACGATTTCAAAAATGTTTTAATCACAACTATCATATCTTACGATTTTCAGACATTCTAAAAAGATTTATCCAAGTTTGAACGTTTTATGTGCTTTGTAATCTTTTTTGTGTGATTCTACACCATCTTATATGATTTGCAGAAATATTTTATTTGATATTTACTCATGTCTTTAACTAATTTATCAAAAAATCTGGATTAATTTTTGACGATTTTATATTATATATCATCATGTACAGTTTAATATGACACCAAACACTTCTATTTCATTGTATCATATACAATGAAATCCTATATGAAATTATCAAATACTTTCAACATTTCTAATCTAATCCATTCAAGATTCTCGTTAATTTTAACCAATCTTAAACCGTTGATTATAATTTTAAACGATTTAAGGCAAAATTATTTAATCACTTATGATCACATACGATTTTATATGATTTCACCCAAATTATATGATTCTATGCAATATATTATCACTTTGAAAGGCATTTATACTTTCTTGATAACCTTTTCAAAGATTCGTGATGATTTAAAATGATCGGACAGTTTAATATGGCTTTATTTGATTCTATATGATTTTATATGATTCCTATATGAAAATTTCAAATACTTTCAATATTTCTAAGCTAATCCATTCAAAAATCTCGTCAATTTGAAGCAATTTTGACTGGTTGATTACAATTTTAAACGATTTAACGCAAAATTATTTAATTACTTGTGATCATATACGATTTTATATGATTTCACCCAAATTATATGATTATACGCAATATATTATCACTTTGAAAGGCATTTATACTTTCTTAATAAATTTTTTAAAGATTTGTGATGATTTAAAATGATCGGACAGTTTAATATGGCTTTATTTGGTTCTATATGATTTTATATGATTCCTATATGAATTTTTCAAATTCTTTCAACATTTCTAACCTAATCCATTCAAAATTGTCATCAATTTGAAGCAATTTTGTCCCGTTGATTGCAATTTTAAACCATTCAATGCTAAATTATCTAATTACTTATTATCATATACGATTTTATATGATTTCACCCAAATTATATGATTCTACGCAATATATTATCTCTTTGAAAGGCATTTATACTTTCTTAATAAATTTTTTAAAGATTTGTGATGATTTAAAATGATCGGGCAGTTTAATATGGCTTTATTTGGTTCTATATGATTTTATATGATTCCTATATGAATTTTTCAAATACTTTCAACATTTCTAACCTAATCCATTCAAAATTGTCGTCAATTTGAAGCAACTTTGACCCGTTGATTGCAATTTTAAACCATTCAATGCTAAATTATCTAATTACTTATAATCATATACGATTTTATATGATATCACCCAAATTATATGATTCTACGCAATATATTATCACTTTGAAAGACATTTATACTTTCTTAATAATTTTTTTTATAGATTTGTGATGATTTAAAATGATCGGGCAGTTTAATATGGCTTTATTTGGTTCTATATGATTTTATATGATTCCTATATGAATTTTTCAAATACTTTCAACATTTCTAACCTAATCCATTCAAAATTGTCGTCAATTTGAAGCAACTTTGACCCGTTGATTGCAATTTTAAACCATTCAATGCTAAATTATCTAATTACTTATAATCATATACGATTTTATATGATATCACCCAAATTATATGATTCTACGCAATATATTATCACTTTGAAAGACATTTATACTTTCTTAATAATTTTTTTTATAGATTTGTGATGATTTAAAATGATCGGGCAGTTTAATATGGCTTTATTTGGTTCTATATGATTTTATATGATTCCTATATGAATTTTTCAAATACTTTCAACATTTCTAACCTAATCCATTCAAAATTGTCGTCAATTTGAAGCAGTTTTGACCCGTTGATTGCAATTTTAAACCATTCAATGCTAAATTATCTAATTACTTATAATCATATACGATTCTATATGATTTCACCCAATTGATATGATTCTACACAATATATTATAACGTTGAAAGGTTTTTATACTTTCTTACTAAGACTTTCAAAGATTCATGATGAGTTAAAATGATTAGATAGTTTAATATGGCTTCATTTGATTCTATATGATTTTATATGATACCTATATACAATTTTTAAGTACTTTCAACATTTCTAATCAAATTTATTCAAGATTCACAAAATAAAAAATTTAACACAAATTTATATGATCACATATGATCATATACGATTTTATATGATAACACCAAAGTTATACGAGTCTACGTTATATATTATAACTTTTTAAGACTTTAATACTCTAATCCATTCAAGATTCTCATCAATTTTAAGCAATCTAACTGTTGATTATTACTTTAAATGATTTAACACAAACTCATATAATTACATATAATCATATTCGATTTTATATGATTCCTATATGAAATTTTCAAATACTTTCAACATTTCTAAGCTAATCCATCAAGATTCACGTCAATTTCAAGCAATCTCGAGCCGTTTATAACAATTCTAAACGATTTAATACAAAATTATATAATTACATATGATCATATACGATTTTATATGATCTCATCCAATTTATATGATTTTGCGCAATATATTATTACTTTGAGGGGCTTTTATACTTTCTTAGCAACCCTTTCATAGATTCATAATGATTAAAAACGATCGAACAGTTCAATATGACTCCAATTTGACGTTATATGATTTTTATATGAAACATTTCAAGCTCATTCATTAAAGAATCTCATCAATTTTAAGCAAACTCGAACCGTTGATTACAATTATAAACAATTAAAACAAAATTATATGATTATACATGATCATATACGATTTTATATGATTTCATTCAGCTTATATGATTCAACGCAACATATAATAACTTTGCAAGACTTTTATCTTATTTACCTTTTCAACGATTCATGATGATTTAAAACGAACGAACAATTTAATATCAAACATGTTTGATTCTATATGATTTTATATGATTTCAATATGAAATTTTCAAACACTTTCAACATTTTTAAACCAATTTAATCAAGATTTTCATCAATTTTAAGCAATCCCGAACTGTTGGTTACAATTTTAAAAGATTTAATACAAATTTATATGATTGTATATGATCATAAATGATTTTATATGACCCTACCTTATTTCTAAATGCCTCCTCAAGTTTTTTGAGTAATTGATCAAGAATTCTTAATTAGTTTTAGATCATTTTATATTATCATATACATTTTTATACGATTTCGCACGATCTATATGATTTTATGCAATATTTTACAACTTTAAACGAATTTGAATAATTTTAGAGAACTTTTAAATGTTTTCGGAATGTTTTAATTAATCTTTCAATGATTCCTGACAATTTGGAGCGATTTCAGATAATATATGATTTAAAGCGATTGTATATGATTAAACATAAAGTTTTAAGTTTTTAAATTAAATTGAACGGTTTTAGAGATCTCTTAAAGTTTTTTATTCTTGCCAACTATTTTCCTGACTTAATGATGATTTAAAATGATTTTAATATGATGATTTTATATGATAATATATATTTATTTTTAGCTTTTATCAACTTTATAATAAATCTTAATGATTCTAGCAATTTGGATTTATTTATAAATCGTTTAATTTAATTTTGAACGTATTAATCAGACACTACACGATTTTATATGACCCTATATGATCTTCAAACACTTATTCCTTATGTAACTTGTTTCGATTCATTTTTTTGTGATTTCGATTGAAACCAAACTTGTAATACAACACAATGTCTTTTTTTATCATTTATATGATCCTTATTTGATCCTATATGATTTTATATGATGTCATACCTTTTTAAATAAGTTTCAAATGCACATTTTTATACGATTTTGCACGATCTATATGATTTTATGCAATATTTTATAACTTTAAACGAATTTGAATAATTTTAGAGCACTTTTAAATGGATTTGGTATGTTTTAATTAATCTTTCAATGATTCCTGACAATTTTGAGCGATTTCAGATTGTATATGACTTAAAGCGAGTGTATATGATTGAACATAAAGTTTTAAGATTTTAAATGAAATTGAATGGTTTTAGAAATATCTTAAAGTCTTTTATTCTTGTCAACTATTTTCCTGATTTAATAATGATTTTAAATGATTTTAATATGACGATTTTTGTCATATATAATGTATATATGATCGCGTATTTTTTCAAAATTAGCTTCAAACGCTTTTATCAACTTTATAATAAATATTTTAATGATTCTAGCAATTTGTAGTGGTTTATAAATCGTTTAATTTAATTTTGAACGTATTAATCAGATATTACACGATTTTATATGACCCTATATGATCTTCAAATACTATTTCTGTATGTAACTTGTCTCGATTTATTTTTTTTGCGATTTTAACCAATATCGAATTTTTAATACAACATCATATCGTTTTTAACAATTTTATATGATCTTCATTCGATCCTATATGATTTTATATGATCTCGTGTCTCTTTAAATAAGTTTCAAACCTCTTTTATCAGCATTGTAATAAATTTCTTAATGATACCATTAATTTGGAGCGATTTATAAATCGTTTAATTTAATCTTGAACGTATTAATCAGATACTGCATAATTTTATATGATTCTATATGATCTTCAAATACCCGACGATAATTTCGACGATATATTCCCGACGATAATTTTTTTTTGCTACTTAGACTGATATCAAACTTGTAATATAACATCATATCATTTTTAACAATGTTAGATGATCTTTATTTAATCCTATATGATCTTATATGATCTCCTATGTCTTTAAATGAGTTGTAAACGCTTTTATCAGTTTTGAATACATCTCTTAATAACCCTAGCAATTTCGTATCACCTCAAAATCCTTTAATTAGGTTTTAGACCCATTAATCACATATTACACGATTTTATATGATCCTACGGAATCTTCAAACACTTATTCCGTATGTAACTTGTCTCAATAATGATTCTTTATGACTTTGTCCGATATCAAAGTTGTAATATAATATCATATCATTTTTAACAATGTTATATGATCTTCATTCGATTCTATATGATTTTATATGATCTCGTACCTCTTTAAATGAGTTCCAAACGTTTTTATCAGCTTTGTAATAGATCGTTTAATAATTGTAGCAATTTTGAGTGATTTAAAAATCCTTTAATTTAACCTTGAACGTATTAATCAGATATTATATGATTTTATATGATCCTACGTGATCTTCAAGTACTTTTTACATATACAATTTATCTCCATCATTTTTTTTATGATTTTGACCACTATCAAACTATCATATCATTTTTATCAATTTTATATGATTTTTATATGATATTCAACGATTTTTGACACCATTCGAACGCTTTTATCATCTCTCATCAAATCAAATCTAATCATTAAACGGATTTTAAAACAATTTAAGTAATTTTATATGATCATTATAATTTCATTCAAATTTTAAACGAATTTAAACCTTATCGATATCATATAAATAACCGAAACCGGTTTTTAAATTAATTTTTTTTTAATTTACGACAAAATTTTCCCACACGCCGTTTAAAAGCGGAGTAAAAAGAGGCGTTTTGCTCGTGAAGGTGGTAAACGATTAGCAAACCGTATCGCATCCGTCTCTCTTTCGCGAGAGGCTCGACGAACGTGCTAAGAACACAATAAAGCCTCGATGGATGAATTATTGCTCGGCGTGAGAACCCCACGGGGCAGAGGCACGCCATCCTACTATATACGTCTTTCGCGGGAGACCGAGCTACCGGTCTTAAATACCAAGAAGGAGACCACTATTATTCTATCTCCGATCCATTTAAAATCACTCGTTTTTACTCATTAAAAATTTTGATTTTGTGAATATGAAATGACATTTTAAAAAATTTTGAGATCATTTTAACCTAAATTAAAGATGTACGTGATCATATAAAATCATATAGGATCAAATAAAAATCGTACAAAATTGTTAAAATTGAGATGACGTTATACCACAAGTTCAATATATTATATTAGTACGTTCAAGATTAAATTAAACGATTTATAAATCACTCAAAATTGATACAATCATCAAAATGATTTATTACAAAGTTGATGAAAGCGTTTGAAACTCATTTCAAGAGATATGAGATCATATAAAATCATACAGGATCGAATGAAAATCATATAAAATTGTTAAAAATGACAAGGTTTATTGCAAGTTTGATATCGGTTAAAATCGAAAAAAATTATCATCGAGACAAGTTATTTTTTGTTTGAAGATCATATAGGGTCATATAAAATCGTGTAGTATCTGATTAATATGTTCAACTTTAAATTAAGCGATTTATAAATCACTTAAAATTGGTAGAATCATTAAAATATTTATTAGAAAGCTGATAAAAGCGTTTGAAACTTATTTAAAAAGGTATGACATCATATAAAATCATATAGGATCAAATAAGGATCATATAAATTATAAAAAATGACATTATGTTGTATTACAAGTTTGGTTTCAGTCGAAATCATAAAAAAATAAATCGAAACAAGTTACATAAGGAATAAGTGTTTGAAGATCATATAGAGTCATATAAAATCGTGTAGTGTCTGATTAATACGTTCAAGATTAAATTAAACGATTTATAAATAAATCCAAATTGCTAGAATCATTAAGATTTATTATAAAGTTGATAAAAGCTAAAAATAAATATATATCATCGTATAAAATCATCATATTAAAATCATTTTAAATCATCATTAAGTCAGGAAAATAGTTGCCAAGAATAAAAAACTTTAAGAGATCTCTAAAACCGTTCAATTTAATTTAAAAACTTAAAACTTTATGTTTAATCATATACAATCGCTTTAAATCATATATTATCTGAAATCGCTCCAAATTGTCAGGAATCATTGAAAGATTAATTAAAACATTCCGAAAACATTTAAAAGTTCTCTAAAATTATTCAAATTCGTTTAAAGTTGTAAAATATTGCATAGAATCATATAGATCGTGTGAAATTATATAAAAATAGATATGATAATATAAAATGATCTAAAACTAATCAAGAATTTTTGATCAATTACTCAAAAAACTTGAGGAGACATTTAGAAATAAGGTAGGGTCGTTTAAAAATTTGTGTTAAATCGTTTAAAATTTTAATCAACAGTTTGGGATTGCCTAAAATTGATGAGAATCTTGAATAAGTTGGTTTAAACATGTTGAAAGTGTTTGAAAATTTCATATTAAAAGATCATATAGAGTCAAATATGTATCATATTAAATTGTTCGTTTTAAATCATCATGAATCTTTGAAGGAGTCAATAAGAAAGTATAAAAGCCTTTCAAAGTTATAACATATAGTGTTGAATCATATAAGTTGAATGAAATCATATAAAATCGTATATGATCATGTATAATTTTGTTTTAAATCATTTATAATTGTAATCAACGGTTCGAGTTTGCTTAAAATTGAAGAGAATCTTTAATGGATGAGCTTGAAATGTTTCATATAAACATCATATAACGTCAAATTAGAGTCATATTGAACTGTTCGATCGTTTTAATTCTTTTTGAATCTATAAAAGAGTTGTAACAAAGTATAAAAGCCCTTCAAAGTTATAATATATTGTGCAGAATCATATAAGTTTGATGAATCCTATAAAATTGTATATGATCATATTTAATTATATAATTTTGTATTAAATCGTTTAAAATTATAATCAATGGAGATTGGATCGAGATTGCTTGAAATTGACGTAAATCTTGATGGATTACCTTAGAAATATTGAAAGTATTTGAAAATTTCATATAGGAATCATATAAAATTGAATATGATTATATGTAATTATATAAGTTTGTGTTAAATCATTTAAAGCTATAATCAACAGTTAGATTGCCTAAAATTGATGAGAATCTTGACTGGATTAGATTAGAAATGTTGAAAGTGTTTGAAAATTTCATATTGTAATCATATTAAATCATCGTTCGGCATCATATTGATCTATCCAATTATTTTAAATCGTCATAAATCTTTGATATGGTTAGTAAGAAAGTATA